>OY982574.1:10355258-10979745 GCA_963859945.1 Euplagia quadripunctaria
CGCACGCCGACCTGGCCGCCGCGCTGCCGCCCGCCGCGCCGCTCTCCGACGCGCGTCAGTACTCACATACGCCTACTTTTTATACACGATGCCTTTTTGTATCGAAATATCTGTGCTTCTTAGTACTTAGACGGCTAAAGCGCAGATCACTAAGTAGTTAACCACATAAATAAAAAACAACAATGTATACATAACAATATATAATAAACTAGCAACCCGCCCCGGCTTCGCGCGGGTATAAATTATACACCTAAACCTTCCTCATGAATCCTCTGTCTATTAGTGAAAGCCGCATGAAAATCCGTTCAGTACCAAATAAAAAAAAACCTCATAAAGTAATGAAAAGTAAACAGAAACACTATTCGTTCCTACAATTTCGAGGATTTCTCTCAATTTTATCCCATCATCAGATCCTGACTTCCTTGACATGGGACCACCCTTGAGGTACCCTATCTAACAAAAAAGAATAATCAAATTCGGTTCGGCCCGCCAGCCGCTCTGCCCCCGCTTTTTAAATCTCTGATATCTTCTAAAATATTCATTTTTATTATATGCTGTAAAGGGCAATTTTGATCTACATGAAATGCACAACGTATCTAATGTATTTAATGGGATAAGGAATACTACTATATTGTTTAAAATAGTTTGATGAATAACCCATAATTTTTTTGTAATATGTAAAAGATAAAAATGGTTACTGTGGGTTATCCTTAGGAGATAAACATATACCATCGCCGACTTTTTTATTGATCTTTTTAAGATATACAATTCCGTAGTACATTAATTTGATCTATCTCGTAAGGTTTAGCCAGCGTTTGCAATGTAAGCGCACAAAAATATGTTTGTTACGACATGACATTACAAATCTTTGAATTTATCGACTTTGCTCTACAATAATATGCATGTATACTACATATAAACCTTCCTCTTGAATCACTCTATCCATTAGTGAAAACCGCATGAAAATCCGTTCAGTAGTTTTTCCGTTTATCGCGAACAGACAGACAGACAGACGCGGCGGGGGACTTTGTTTCATAATATGTAGTGATAACAACAAACAAAAATAAAACTACAAAAAATCGATACCCCCGTTTTTATTACCTACTCTTTCTGGGGTTTAAAATGTGTGTAGGGTTACCTCTTCGATATAAAAATTTATAAAAAGTTACAATTGTCATGTAAAGTCAATGTTTTAGTATACGAAAATGTTACACGTGTTTTATTTTTATGTAAAGACTATTATTAAGTGTATTAAGTGGATGTACTGAAATATCAAAAAATATCAATTCTTTTTCCATGCCCCAGCGTGTTTCATTCTATGTACTTCATTTTATCAGTTTATTCTTAAAAATGTGAGTTGATGCCATGATCGTTATTTAACAATAGCTACGATAATTTTAGTAATGTTTCCTGTACAGGTGCAGAGGGAGGCGAAACACGTGATTGGGAGGAGTCAAGGGTTGAGGAAGAAGCGACAGCAGTCAGCTCTCAGGGCAGTGAACCATCCTCTCCACATCAAGTATGTATTTAAAAAAAACATGTTGTAATCAATTACTTCTCTAATTTTTATGATTAGAAAAATACGTAATTTTCAAGTAAAAGTCAACTTTTATATTGTAAACCTACAAAAACAAAGAACGAGATTGTCATGTTAATTATTTGCAACAGTAACTCATCTCAGTTCTTAGCAAGACAACCTGTAATGAAACTTATTGTAAATTAATTTGACCAACTGGTCTATAAGTGAAGTTCTGCCTTAAAAAAGGGTTACGTGAGTTTAATACACTTGCATGTTACATGCTACCAAACCAAGAAATGTCTTTGAGGATATCGGCCCAGGAAACTACTATATAGCATTTATTGAAAGCTGTAAAGGTATTCACAATTTTAATACCATGATAGTGTTGGGAGGGTTGCAGTTCTCTGTTCAGTCGTTATTAAAATAAAGTAAAGACATTGCCCAAAAAATATTTTAAGTCGAAGATTTTTCCATACAGTGTTCATAATGAGATATTTAAAATAAGTGTTTATAGGAATACTCAAACAAAACCACTCAGTGGTAAATTAGATTCGCACAATATGTAATGAGTAATTTTATTAATTATCTTCTGAATTGTCTTTTTTTATTTAAACGTTTTTAAGTTTTACATCTTCAGTCTAGCGAAACTACTTTATTTTCTAATATTTTAATGAATACATCAAAACAAATAAATAAAAATGAAGTGTCTGTTTGCAATGTCAAAATAATAGTTGTTTTTTTAAGCTTATACAGTTATTTGCACGATAGCAATGCCTAAAAATCAGTTTTTAAAATTTTTGTCTGTCTGTTTGTTCCGGGTAATCTCCGGAACGGGTGGACCGATTTCCACGGGACTTTCACTGATAGATAGCTAGTGTTATAAGGAGTAAAATAGGCTACTTTTATTTTGGTAAAAGAATTAGGGTTCCGCGCAAAATATAAAAATATGTACACGCGAGCTAAGCCACGCGGGAACTGCTAGTAGTGACGATAGTTACCTTTTAATTAAAAAAAAAATGTACGCTGATTGAAGCATTTTTTTTTTTTACTTTTTTTCATTTAATGCCAGAAAAATAATTTAGAGACGAATTACTACACACTGAAAAGTTTTCTAAATTCACAAAATATCAGCACATATCTGATACGAGCATATTTCACCAATTGTGTTTTTTGGACTATGGACACAAAGATAATTTTAAATATTCCTTTATACATATAAAAATATTCGACTTGTTTGATAGACCTCTTGTCAAAATAAACCTCCCAGAATGAATCGTCTCACCATATCCTACCTACTGCAGTAGGATTTAATACATCAATCATAATTTATCTATATGTATGTATTTAGAAATATATAAGTATGTTTATCAGCAGTCTGGTTACCATAGTACAGGCTCTGCCTAGTTTGGTGTCAGACAGGCGTGTGTGAGGTGTGTCAAGTTATTATTATTAATATCAACATAGTGATCGTTTTGCAGATAGCCGGAAGTGGTTTTAAGTTTCTTTTATTTAGCATGTAAGTTTTCGGTTCCTAGGAGTGGTTACTACAGTCTGGCCGCCACCGAGAGAATGCGATCCTGACGTAGGTCATGATTAGTGATAAGAAATAATAAACACTGTTATTTACTTATTAACTGACCAATTATGGAAGGTGGCAGCCGAAGGACTTAAAGAGAAACCGAAATTATTAAAATAAGAGTTTAATTTACTAAAAAGAAATTACATTATTAACTTAACTAGCCTTAGCAGCAGTACCGAAGTGTTCCTTCATTTCAATATTACCATTATAAATACTTTCAGTTCTTAAATCAAATGCGGCGACATGAAACGACGCGATGATTGGCACTTAGGATGTTTTAATAAAGAACTTCTATTGTACGTTTCAGTTCTTAAATCGGTTGCGGCGTTATCACATACAAGTAGGTAATCGAAGACGACGCGACGGCTCGGTACTTAGGATATTTCAATAAAGAACTTCTATTGTACGTCATTAGCTATAATGTTGCTATTCAGCTAAGTGTAGGCAGGGTACGTAACAGACCCAAGAAAACAGTAATAACATAAGTTTTAATACTTGTATGTTTGGATTGTTATTTCTGAATGTACCTAACCTAACATATACAATAATAATATTCCGAATTATTTGGCAAACAATCAAATTCTATCAGATTCCGATTCGTCATCATCTTCACCTACATGGTATGTTTGTATTACCTGTATATCAATGACAGCTTCAATTTATGATTAAACGAACAGAGTGCATAGAGAAACCCTCTCAAATCCAGTGCTAAAGTGGCGAATCCTACGCGGTACTACAATGTTCTAATGCCAATCTCTTCGGACGAAAACTATCGTATAATTATGATAGAACTTCACGTACAGGTAAGTTCGTTTAATCATAAATTATACTTAAGTTTTCGTCCTCGAGATTGGCATTAGAACATTGTAGAAATTGAGAGTAGATAACTTATATTTAAGGGCAAATTTTATATACAATAAGGACTTTTCATTATGTAAATATTATTATATGAGAAATTGAGATAGGGAGAAAAAAAAACCGTTAGTTAATCAAAAATATAAGTCATATAATGTTTATTTTTAATTACGTGATTTGACTTTATTAAATACAATTTTTCGAAATTAATTTATCTCTTCTGCGATAGAATTTGACATGATTGATGTACCAAAATCGTTATTGACGATATTATTACTTACATTATTTTTATTATAAAATCTACCAAAAATCTGTGAACTGTCAGTCCATCCAGCAGTTTTCCTAATCAAATCTAAACTGATTCCCAAGTCTATGAGCCATAGACGAGGCATCATGCCGCGTGCTATGTGCGGTAAAAATTGATACATCTATCCCGCATTGTTCTAACACAGACTTTATCCACCGACTTAGTGTTTGTGCGCCCACTACGCCGTGAGGCTGCTTATAACTTATAAAAAGGTTGGTTTGACTGCCACGGAGAATCTCAGTTTTATTAATATAATCAACTAATGTTTTACAAGGACATATTGCGGGATTCTGATTAAAATATGGAAGAATAAGAGTTGGATCCAATTCGAGACGTTTTCAAAAAATCCGGTATCTTTATTATAATATTAATAGTGTCATGTTCGATGTTAACAATGTTAATTTTGGATAAAGTTTGCATTCTATGTGCTGTAATTAAAGCTAATAATAAAATTAGCTTTTTTGTTAGTTTTTTTAAAGGTAAATCAACATTTGGATACCAGTTACTCAGGATATACAAAACAACTGACGTGTTCCATGTTACATTATATTTAGGTAATGTTGGACGTAGTCTAAAAATACCTTTGAAAAAACGCTTAACGCGATCGTCTTCACCAATCTGCTTACCTGAAATTAGTGACAATGCAGACCTGCAACTATTCAGAGTCCCAAATTGAGCACCATTATCAAACAACTCTTTTAAAAACAGAATTACGTTTGGGATAGATGTTTCAAATAAATCGATTTTATTTCTTATACAATACAGAAACCATTTTTTAAAACAAGTATCATATTGGCGTAAAGAGTTTTCAGACAGCGAAGCCAACATGATGTTTAATGAAGAAGGGGGGACACTTCTTCTCAATAATGCTGTGCAGACAAGATTCCGGCAACCAGGGTAGTTTGCTGGTGAAGCAGCCGATTGCTGGAATGAGATAAAATTAAATGCTTGCTGTGTGAAAACACAATTTTTTGCCAGATTAACAAGTTGTTAAATAAAGGAAACCACGGTTGTGTGGGCCATAATGGAACTACGAGTATGCCCGATGCTTTGTCTGAAATAATTTTCCTAATGGTTTTTAATATTAAGGAGAAAGGCAGAAATGCATAAAAAAAATACGTAGACCAAGATATTGTGAAAGCATTAACCGCGTATGCATCTGGGTCTTTGTGCCAAGATACATATCTTGCACATTTATTGTTAACGCGGCTTGCAAACAAGTCTATCTCAGGCTGACCCAAACGCGTTACAATATCCTGAAAAGCATAATCGGCTAACTCCCACTCAATGTCGGAGTGCACGCGACGAGACTCCGTATCCGCGACGCAGTTGTCCGCAAGTCCGCAGTAACTTGCAAACACATATATCTTACGAAATTCGCACCACTGCCATAATTCCTTTGTAATCCGTGACAAGTGTGGAAATTGCACACTACCCATTCTATTAATATACGATATAGCCGTTGTGTTATCGACACGCAGAAGAATATGACAATCTGTTTTACTATGTGCAAACGTTTTTAACCCATTTACAACGACCGATCGTTATAACGATAAAAAAAATGTATTTAAAGTACCCTCAATTTAAAATATGTCCGACCGGCATATTTTTGCTTATTGTCTATTAATCGTCGCAGTGATCATTTGGCAGTGTCTCGACGCGTGCATAATTATCATATAAAAATAGTTTTGGATTGTACCTGTATTTTAATTTGTACAAGTAGAATTAACTTTCACTATGTCTTCAAATCGGTAAGTTTTCATAAAGTTTCCTTGGATTGAAATTCATTTCATTCTTGTTTTTTATAAATTTATAACCAGTCTAACAAAACATAAAGTAAATGTGACTTTTTATCTCCTATTTCTAAAAAAAAATAGGTGATATATGTTATGATCGTTATAACGATCGGTAGTAATTTGGGGCTGCATTTTTATTTTCAGATCAATGCACACTAAACCAATGTATCTCAATGAAATCATTGACGAATTGGAACAATTAGATGATGATTCTCCATTCCCATTATTAACTATAATAGATAACTATTTTACCACCAGATAACGGTAATGCTGATCTCACAGATGAAGATTCTGGTGATGAAGAGTTTGTAAACTGAACAATCTTCCAGGATTGTTATAGATCTTATGGGTGTATAAATGTTAATTTTTATAATACTCAGATAACTACCGAAAGTGACAAATTTGCAAAGTTGAGACCACTTTTCGAAACGTTGAACCGAATTTTCCTGAATAAGGCTTCTTTAGAAGAAATGTACAGCATTGACGAGGCTATGGTACCGTACTACGGAGGACACAGCTGTAAACAATTTATACGTGGAAAACCCATTCGATGGGGATATAAATTCTGGGTTGGTGCCACTAGATTGGGGTATGTACTATAGTTTGATCCATACCAAGGCCATACAACAATTATTCCACCGCTTTATAGGCAGTTAGGTCTGGGAGCTGGAGTTATTTTGCGTTTTGCTGATCATTTACAATTTTGTTTCCCAGGTGCTCCTTGTCACGTGTTCTTTGACAATATCTTTTCTTCTATTGCTCTCTTTTACGAATGAAGTATAATCATCTTACATTTCGGAGAAAAGAAAACACAAACTCACTTGTCAAAAGTGTAAAATAAATTTGCGCCCTAAAACATGTTTTGTACCTTACCATACTTCTACATAAACAGACTTAAGTAATTTACTATGAGTTTGTTACAGTAATAAAACCTTTTCATAATAACAAGTGTTTTTTAATTTAAAATAGGGATACAATGGATAAACTGCTACTTGTATTACATTTACTTATATTAGTCGTTAGCCTACCCGCTTATTACTACTGATCGTTAAAACGATCCTCATTTGCCGAGTTTTTCTGAAAACCTAGATTTTTATTGCTATTTTTCCGTGTTTACTATATGCGCCAAGGCAACAATATCAAAAAATTAGGATGATAACTGACAAAAAATAGTTTCAGTAACAACTGGGTTAAACCCAAAAAGGCTACTAAGATCTCTAAATAGTTAATATGATTTTTCTTTTCCGTTATGCTCCACACACCACTGGCCTTGTCATCTCCGCACGCAGACCCCCAACCCGTCGTTGAGGCATCCGAAAAAAATTCTAAACAATAATTATCTGACTTAATCTTACTACCAGCGTTGCGTATGGTAGCTTCATACCACCATTTTAAATGATCAGATATAGAAGCAGGTAAGTTCATATAACGATCGTAATTATCGTCTGACAACAAATTTAAATATTTAACACGTTCAAGTATTTTTGTGTAAAGGCGCCCGTACTGTATAGCATGACAAGCCGAGTTCAATAAACCTACTAAGTGAGCGAAGTCTCTTATTTTACAATAGTGTAATGTTTTAAATGTTTGTAACTCGTTACTTATTTTCAAAACCTTTTCGTTTGGCAAACTCACTAAGAGATTTTTTGAATTAATCATGAAACCTAGAAACTTGCAAATTTTCGCAGGTACGTCACTACTTTTTACAGTATTAATTATAAATCCTAAGGCCTTAAGTAGTCTACTAGTGTCCGAAACATTAGTCGTACAACTATTATAGTTATGTCCGACCAGGAAAAAATCATCTAGGTAAATGGTTGATAAATGCCCTCTGCATCTTAATAACTTAATAACTGGTTTCATAATTTTCGTAAAAATATAAGGTGCTGTACATAAACCAAAGGGCTTTTACCCTTTGGTTTATGTACAGCACCTTATATTTTCATTTTCATTAAATTCATAAATTTCATTATGGAATACAAAACGTAAATATTTTTTAGAGTCTGAGTGGATCTTTACTAAAAAATAAGCGTCTTCTAAGATCTAATGTATACATGTAACAATCTTTATCAATTATTTTTAACGCTGTTCTGAGGTCCTCTATTTTAAAATGAGGGGTATCTATAAATTTGTTTAATTTTTTTAAGTTTAGTATAAAACGCATCAAGGCTCCGTCATCTTCTGAGTCCCCGTTGACCTGCGACCCGGGGGTGGAGCCTTTCAGTTTAAATTCTGGGAGATAGCAGTAAAGGTCTTCCTGTGTGGTCCTGGATGTCCAAACTTTTTAGGTGCTTGCGGCGGTTTTTGCACCTTAGGTTTGAGCTCAGCGCCCGACTTGGATATGGCTTTTGCTGTCTTTAGATTTTCGGCGAAATTACGCCCAAACAAATAACTGTCAACTTTTGTGCCTTGTATTTGATCTTTCAACTCTTTTTTGAGGTTGTTTATCAACAGACCCCTTCTTATAGATGTTTGTTTGTATTGAATATCACACAGCATACGAACGGCATCCATCAAGAGCTGAAGTTGATTAGGGTCTTTTTTGTCGTTTGACATCAAAGGTGTGATAGCCTCTGTCACACAAGATATAGCTACCGCTAATTGCCTCTGCTTACCCTCAATGCTCAGACCTCTTTTTAAAACAGATTCTGTGATGGCAGCCTTGACCTTAGGGTTCAAAGATGGTGCCTCGATAAGAAGACTGTTAGATGGCAACGCATATTTATTTTCAAGAGCTTTGCGTAATTTGTTTGTCAAACCGGAAGTTGCAATATGCTCTAATCTGATAGCAAGAGCAGGCAATATTTCCTTACCCACAGTTTTTTGTGCGGTCGGATCCTCACCCAATATACACATTATATCATCATCAAGCTGTGCCACTGGAGCCTCCTCAGTCACTTGCATACCTGTATTAGACGTCCCAGGCACAAGTTCTGGCGCCAGGATGGGCGTTTGCTCGGGCATCGGCACGGGCAACGACTCGGGCACCCGCCCTGGCACAAAGACCGCAGAACTTAGTATTGGATATGATTGCAATTCATCGTCGCTAATAAGTTCAGATTCAATTGGTAATTCTGAAAAGAATATAATTCAAATGCAACAACTTGTCACTACTTTCCTTTTTTTTGTACCTATTCCTAGGGTATTTATTTTTCTACCTATCGATTCATTTGAAAGAGATTATTGCAAACGACCAATAATTCAATAATAATGTAATTATTGATATGCACAATTATTAGGCTGCCTACTCTAGAAGAGAAACAGTCTGAGTATGTTTAATGCATACTTGTGCACTTAAATTAACAGGGACAAGACAAAACCCTTTACTTATAAGATTATATAGAATATCTAGTGATTCTATAACCTCCTTGCAATAATGCATAACAATGCCCTTAAGTCTGTTGATATACGCTACTTTGTTAAAAAGTAGGTCACATGATCATCGACAGAGTGACAGTCCATCCGCAACTGCCCGCATCTTCGAAGTCACGAGTAAGGGGTTTTAAAATGCACCACGGCAACATACCTTCATAATTTGAAATCTCCGGCACTGAATCAACATACGACGACCTTGATGAACTTGAAAGGCGACGATCTTTGCGTCGTGCTTTCTTAAATTTTCGTTCGATGTTACGCAATTTTCTAGAGAGATTTTCAATATCATCCGCATCACTGTTATTTCTTTTTGGCATTTCGTTTAGTCACTATACACTGTGTAAATCACAATTGTAGCCCTAACGTTGAAACTTAAAGGTAGCAACCTAAGTGGCGAAGCACTGGAACGCGAATGATTAGAGGTGTTCATTCGTCGGGTATGCGTTGTAAAATACCCACAAAAAAAAAAGTGTATAGAGAAACCCTCTCAAATCCAGTGCTAAAGTGGCGAATCCTACGCGGTACTACAATGTTCTAATGCCAATCTCGAGGACGAAAACTTTAGTATAATTCCAATATCTCGGTTAAAGTATTCGAAAATAAGGTTTTTTGTTTTTTCGGGGTTGCCATTTTTAACACTTTTAAAAGTACATGCTATTATTATTAAATTATTATAAAGAAAAACGTATTATTTTATAGTAAAACGAAAAATAACATTACAATTGGCACATCATTACATAATATTATAAAATAAAAATATCTTTCTTTTTGTTTTGAGAACGCTTTGTCCACCGCGCGACCGTCGTGTGTGTGCGCACTGTGCGCGTCTAGGGCAAAGCCGACGCTCTAAGGTTGTACAAAGATGATGATTACGAAGAAAAGCCTAATTTTTTTTTTAATTTTTTGGTAAGCAATTATATGACTGTTAAGTTTTATAAAATAAAATGATAAATATGTAGTTTAATTCCCTCTCTGAAATTGATATGTTTAATTTTAATAAGTAATTAAACTATTCTGAAGCCTTTGGAAAGTAATGTTTGCAGTATAAAAATTTAACTGTGTGTTCCTTATCACAGATTTATCAACACAATTACGGATACGGATGCGTCTGAAATGATAACTAAATGTTAAAAAAGCTAACATTCATAGCGTACCAAAAAAAATACTGTCAGTCGTAGGATTGCACGTCAGAAGTGAAAACACACACACAGCTGAATATCACATGTATCTGAGCGTGACGGTCACGCGAGTTCAGTGCTTTTCGCCATACCAAAAGTACCCAACGTGCCTAAAGAAGTTTTCACTTCAAAATACTGCCCAGAAAAGAAAACGTATTGTTGTCTAAAAATTTAATTCTAAACAATTTTACTATTATTAAAAAATACTTACAAAAAATACTACTACTAGCATTTTCAAATTATATTAATGAAATAAGTAATAACTAAAATCATTTGTGTGCCTCATTTTAAAAGGATTTAACAGATTAGTAACACATGTCTAGTAATAACGAACATTTCTTCTTTTATCCGCCATTTAAAAAAATTCAAATATTCATTGGTTCTCTGACTAGTGGCTCTTACGCATACACTACACAATAATTACGTTATTTCGGCATTTTGTTTTCAATATGTGTAAATACCTCCCGTGCGAGCGCTTAGGTTAGCATGTGCCTACGTGCGCCGCGTAAATCAATAGAGTTATAAATATGAAAAAGGTCTATTAAAATGTAGTAATGCATTAGAAGATAGAATTACTATCATAATATAATTATTACGATTAGATAGATTAACACACAACAAAATAAAAAATATTGCTAGATAATACTTTTAAAATTATTTTTAAATTTGTAAGCGAAATTTAGGAGTAATTTTTTACTATCTTTATTTTATTTTATTGGACTATCATTTTCTGTATTTTAGCTAGTGACCCTATCCCCAATAATACCGATCCGTAGTTAAATTTGATGTGTGTTCTCGCCATCACTCTCTCAGTTACATTAAAATGCTAAACGCAACAGGCTAACATGACACTACGACAGTAAAAAAAAAATGTAGGCATATACGCTCTGCTACCGCTACAAGGCCGGGGAAGGTTGTTAGTTAACGTCTAAAAAGCTATCACCGACTTTAATGCGCCTAAATCATGATAAATTGTAATACCTAAGCTGTAATCTTCATCCCTAAATTTTCCACCCTTAGTGTTGGAATTATTTCTTCAAATTTAAATGGGACCAACCTTGCTTACAACCAATTCAATTTAAAAAAATAATTATCGAAATCGGTTCACAAATGGCGAAGATATCGCGTAACATACACAAAAAAAAAGAATATTCAGTTAAATTGAGAAACTCCTCCTTTTTGAAGTCAGTTAAAAATAAGCAGTTGACATAGCCGCTATTACAAAATAATGTAGTATTGTTGAAAAAACAAATGGTTTATTTATTTAGCATAAAATTATACTTAACATTTATTTTAAGTTGACATAAAGATTAAATTTTTAATGATAATTTTTTGTTAGTAGGTAGGGCAAAATTAAAATCCAATTATGTACAGTAAAACATATGTTTTAATTCAGGAAAGTCATTCAGGAAATTGTTGTTGTTGATTACTTTTTAGTTGATGAGTTATTAATATGCTCCTATCGTATTTGGTTATAAATATAATAGGATAGTTCCTTTGTTCTTTCGTTGGTTTAATTTTTTGTTAAAAAGTTTTTTTTATCTCAAATACAGATTTGAGATTCATTGTATTAGAAAATCCGGCGATGTAATACATGCTCTAATTTTGAAGCGGCTAGTGCAATGACGTATTTTCTCAACTTTTGTTATCATTGTTTTACTGGCGTGGTGTATATATAACAATTAACCTCCTTTTGAAATTACGACACCTTTCTTATCATGCTTACATTTAGTTTGACTGTTTTGAAATTCAAATTTAAGTAGTTTTATTACGGGACTAGTGATTACAACCTCACCTTACCTTTTGTATTTACTAATCTTTTAAAATAAATAAAATAAAGTTTCCATAAAAATAAATCATCCTAATTGGAATGATTGGATTATTGATTTTTAGCGTTCCGTGCCTCAGCAGATAAACATGAAAATAAGAGTACTTTGATACATTCAAAGCTACAATTCGATCAGCGGTTTGAGATTGTAACAACCTTGAGAAGTTGTATCAAGTTGAAATTAAAACAAGTCTCCTGAAAACTAAAAAAAAAACACTACGCTTAGTGCACGCCACACAAACACTTGTCCTATGCCTTCTCAACTGAATGTCGCCGAGTGTCGGACGCCCAGCCTACGTGTGTTTTTGGTACTACAATGCTACAATTGCGGCAGGACTAACACCGATAACAGATTATCACGGTTCGCAAACAAGGTTATTTTATACAACTAGGTTCGCAAACCTTGTTTGCGAACCTAGTTGTATAAAATACAAAGAAGTAGATTTTAACTTTGCATGAATATTTGCCTTGACTAAGAACGTCAGAGTCGGATGCCTTAAATTTAGTTAATAATTTTGAACACTCTCAATGCTTATAACAATTTGCGTATTGTGATAGTGAACATAAAATTGAATATTGGTTTTACGTTTGATTTGGCAATATTACACTCTTGTATAAAGCTGACGCTGTCTGTACGAGTATCAGAAAAAACCTTCATCATTTTACCACAACAAAAATAAATGCTTGATTATTATGTAGGGTTATTGACTTTATATCTTCCATTACCTTATTCGATATAACCTAAACCACACTTTCGCACAGAAAAACTCAGTTATTAAAGACAAATGAATACCGAGTTTATGAAGTTTTCTTTGTTTTACTAACGTAATGAAGAGCTAACTAACTAGCATGAAAATAAAATAAACAATCCATAGTTAAGAAAACCATTTACGTATCAAAGGTTTGCGTAAACTCTGCGTGTCGAATCTTTCGTGTACTTAAGATTGAATTTAATTTGAATTTACTATGTGTACATGTGGAGATAAGAATTTGCTATGAATTTGTGTCTAGAAGGGAGTAAGCTACCAGAAACGAAACTACGATAGATGATACTATATTTTCTCCACAGTAAGTTCCAAAAACGGTATTTTACTTCATCTACGTTCAGAAAGTAAAATTATTATTATTTTTAACCCTTAGCAGATAGCGGAAGAAGGTCGTGAAGCAGAAGCGAGTGCTCCCACAGGTGTGGCACGTCGCGCTCACCCTCCAGCACATGCACATTCACCGCATTCGCCGCACTCACAGAATCAGCGATGGATGCGTGCCGCTGGTAAATGTAAACCAATTTCCTAAAATCATGTCATATAATCAAAGTAACTCAAATTTTATGATAATTAATAATATAAGTAAATAATTCTGAATATTCGACTTGGATTGAGGAGTCGCACATGAGTTTTTTTGAGGGTTAAGGTACATAGAAATGTACCTTAACCGTAAATAACATAGACTCATTACTCATCCTTTTCCTAATGATGACAACTGGTTCCAATTCGACTTATCTTCTCAAACACTTGCCTGAATATGAGTCTTCATACATAAATTATTTTAAACTTAACAAAATGCTTTATCATGATGATGCACGTAATTTATAAACAATTACTAATGTATTCATTATATCAGTTGGTTAAATATTGGTAAACGTTTGCAGACAGTGAGAGTGGACCACGTGGGCGTGGCATGCGGCGTGGGCGACCTTCCAGAAGATCCCATAATTATATGAGGTTTTAAATTAGTTTAGCATGTAAGAAAAACTCCTATTACATAGTACCATTTTCTAATCTTAATTGATATTTTACATTAAAAAAAAAACAGTTTTTTTGTTATTTTGGCACGGTGATTATATGTGAATAGGTATGTAGTTTTTAACTGTCATATGTTGTGGTTATTAAAATCGCAGTTTCTGTAATCCACATTATTGTTTTGTTACTTGTACGAACATATAATAAGTCTAATGTTCCTAAACCCAAAACCTAACCCTCAACAAAATTAAATTAAACATAAAAGTGAATCTATTGTATTACACATTTTAGGTTTGCTTTCGGCACACATCACTGTTTTTTATACTTGAAGTGTCTAATAAAGTTTTTAGGCAAAGAAATTTATTAGATACTTCAAGTATCCGGAGATATAAACTCGCATAGTCGCTCGTTACTATGTCTCAGCACTTTTATTATTTAACCACTAACAGTGTCCAAAACTGTTCTCAAGTTAAATACTGATAAGGATGACTGGTAGTGCAAATGTGCAAAAACTTGAAATAAATAAATGTAACTCCAAGGTTTGAAACTGAATCAAACATATGCTTACACCAAACGACGACAATTCCGTTTGCAGCTAACTCAGATTACTACTATTAGTAAAAGGTTAGGTAAAGAAGTGCTTATCGTCTTAGGGTTCTTAATCAAATATAAACTCTTTTTGATACCTACCCAATAACATAAGTATGTGGCTGATTCTCTGTATGTATAGCGTTAAATCCTTCGTTCCTTTAATGTGTGCTAAGAAAAAGGTTATCAAAATAAAAGTTATTAAAAAGTTAGCTTTCAAGATCCGTATTTCAACACTAAAGTGATAATAAATCTTTTGAAATAAAATCCTGATTAGTAAATAATATTAAAACATTTTAATTTTTTTTTCTCGTATTATGCAGATATACTTTGTGCTGTGTCAGCAACTTAAATCATAAGATATCGGTTAGAGTTCACATTCGACTAGAT
The DNA here is from genome assembly GCA_963859945.1 of Euplagia quadripunctaria. Taxonomy (NCBI): domain Eukaryota; kingdom Metazoa; phylum Arthropoda; class Insecta; order Lepidoptera; family Erebidae; genus Euplagia; species Euplagia quadripunctaria. The sequence continues at coordinate 10,370,416 of OY982574.1, forward strand.
AAAAATGATGTATGTGAGCCGCAACATGCCAATTGAGAGTCGAATGTGAACGCGAACTGATTTCCTATGATTATTGCAAAGAATGAAGTAAGTCGCTGACACGTCACAAAGTATAACGGCATGATACGAGAAACGTATCACGTGGCTCGTACACTACACTAATTAAACGCATCTTCGACTGTAAATAACTAATAAACGATAATGTACCGTGCTAAAATAACCATAATATAGATTTTTTTCATAGTTTATCATTAGTAAAATTGACAATTTATAAATGCCCGACAATATCTAATGTAATTGGTCAAACAAGCAATACAAAAACAACATTTATTATTATTGCCTAGAATTAAGGAAATTCAAATAATTTATGTTTGCTCCTTTCAAAATCCAATCCTTATCATTATTATATTGTAGCAATATCTCCTTACTTCTTACAAGCAATGTTGGGCAAAATTAAATTCATCTTGCAATTAAAGATTGATACAAAATTTCAATTGATATAGCTTAATCTAAATAATTTAACTGTAAAGTCAAATCAACCTTGTTTTCATATTGATTAATATAAATCGCAATTAAATTGATTGCAATTATTTTTTAATCAATCAACGCTTTGACTGGATATTCAATTGCTTGATGCCCAACTCTGCTTGCTGGATGTCCCTGTACTTGTATGTCTTAACAATAAATTATTATTATATAAAGCTTCTGTGTCATACTGATATATATTTGAATGCAGTTTATGTTGATCAAGTTGAAGTTTGGTTTTTCGGAGTGTTGCGCCATTGTAGGTACTGGGAATTTCTATAATGCTTACTTCTATTACCATCAAAACCTCACTCCGACTCCTATTTTTGCAGCCTGCAATGCCCCGATACCTTCAACCCGGCCAATTTAAATCCGCGTATTGTACAAGTTTATAACTTATAATATTAGTCCTTGCAAATTAATAAACTTGAAACACAAAATAGCAATTATTTAGACAATTGTTATTTTTCTGAGTCATTGTTGTAAACATACATGACTACTGTGACATTTCAATAAAATAAATTTTTGTTATTTTTTTTGTATAATATATGTCTCAAACTATGTCATAAATAAATAAGTAATAAATGCAAAAAGGTACAAACATAAATTTGTTTGAAACAGCGATGTTGGACTGGAAGAAGAATAAAATATGAAGAAAACTATTCCTTATGGGCAAATATTTCCATGCGTAAAATTTATTCTACTGAAATAAATTTAAGATAAAAATTTATATTGTATTTTATTTGAAATCCATACATTTACGAAAATATTTAGTTTATTTTCTCAACACTTGAGATCAGCGGCGGAATTACATATTTGCCGCCAGTAGGCTATAAAATTTTTGCCGGCCTATCTAATTCGATACCCCATACCCCAGGACAAGACATAAAAAATAATGTAGGCCCAAATTTGCCGCCCCTAAAATCTGCCGCCCTAGGCTTCAGCCTACTGGTAAATCCGCCACTGCTGGAGATCGATTTAAAAAAAACCGGAAGTCGTTAATTTTTTGTTTTAATATCACATAAAAAAACTGACTTTGTCGTACATCGCAACCGCAAAGTTACTTTTGTCTTTCGAAATTAAGATGGGCAAAAGTCTTCGCAGATTGATTCCCGAGATGGACGTACTATGTCCATACGAGTTTGCTTGCGGTTACGGAACCCTCGTTGCGTGAGTCAGACTCGCACTTGTCCAGTTTTTTTTAATATGATTAACTCAGTCTGAAACTGTCGCTACGATTTAAAAAAACATTAAATCTAATTAATTTATAAGAACAGCTTGATGGCAAAAGCACAAGCCGTGCGAAGTCAAGTCAATAAAAAGCTTGCAATTGTAAAAAAAATTGGCCAATGCTAAAATTCTTTTTACAAAAAAGGATCTAAAATTTCCTATCGTAAAACATACCCCGCATGTCTTATGGATTAATATTTCTCCATTTGCACAGTGATCATCAAAAGTAGAAAAACATATTAGGTGTCCAAATACTTAGATAGGTACATCCTACGGTATCAATATTATAGTAACAGCCCGAGTATCCAAATTGTAGTGAATGCTCAAATATTTAAAATATAAAGAAACTGACATTGTTAAATACTTTAACGCATCTTGAAGTCCTTAACTAGTGATACCTACATACAGAGTTGCCGAAGGTATCTAAGCAACAATGACATGTCTGTTCAAATATATTGTAACAAATTAGAATAATCAACCGTAAAAGTATTGGAATTAGGTTCATAATTAAATATAAGAAGGTAGCGAACAACGACATCTAATTTCCTTTCTTTCTTGAATTACCCGTCTTTCCCTTTTTTATGGTATAGGGGACAAACAAGAGGACAGGTCCTGACCTGATGGTAAGTGGCTACCGTCGTTCATAGACACCTGCAACCCTCTTAAAGGTTTGAAGGTTGCATTGGTCCGGAAATACCGCAGGCGAAGTTTCTGGAGAACCGCACAGAGTGTCAACCATCTAAAAGATGAGGATGAAAGTTCTGTCGAGTTGAACGATGGCGGAAAGCATTGACGTCATTGGCGTCTTTTGTTTAAAAATCCCTGACAACGTGTAGGTGTGCATAATTTCATGATGAACGGTTGAAAAGTTAAGGCATAAAACCGTAACAAACTATGGAGGAATTGGTTGTAATAACCCCCAACACTAAGACCAGGCTTTTCTTATGCCTGGCGGTTTGCGGCCCAACGGTTACCACCGATAACATAATAAATAGGTTTTCATACTATGCAATCAGTTCCAAATGTCACGTGAAAAATCTCTATTTTCGTTCACATCTGGTCCCCTCCCAGTGCCTGCCCCCAAAAGGGCACCCATTTCGGGTAACCTAACTAAGCGACCACCGCCGCGAGGCTGAAATTGGGGAACGATTAAATGGGCAATTACCTATATTATAAGGACATACTTAAAGTGTTGAACAGCAAGAGGATGGAATGGAATAAGATGGAAGTTTCATACCCAACTGCAGAGTTGTCCGCAAATATTCCAATCGGAACACGATTTGGAGAAAATAGTTTTTCCTCAGTAATCCCAATTTAAATCCTATAAAAAGGGTGGGTGAAAAATGTACAATATGCAGGATATACTCGCATCAAAAATACAGATGGTTTACGGAGTCATGTTGTGCAGATCTGGGAATCTTTAATGGTCAACGCATTTTGCTATGCTGTGCGTTCTACCTATTACAACGTAACTCCGAAATCATTGCGACTGATGTGGGCTATACCAAGTTTTATTTCTATTATCCCTCATTCAATTTTCTGTAGGATTTAGGTTGTAAGTAGGTAATGGAAGAAATAATAAAGTGCATAAAAGTGGAATGCAATGCAAAAGTATTTATTTTTGCATAATTGTTAAATTCGTTTAACTATAGTGCAGAGGGTTAAATGTGTAGAATTTTATGAAGACATTGTCTACAAGTCCATCAGTAACACAATATCATATCCGATTAAGTACTGACACATTTCACTTTCCCAGTGTTTTGCATCTCTATAATTATTTTGGCAGCTTCGTCATACTATCTAAACGACTTTAATTATGTTTAGGTATGATGTTACGTTCGTTTTCATATTATTGACGTTTTAAATGTACTGATCCTATGTTTGCCGATGGACATATTCCAATGCAGTTGAAGACAAAAGAACAAAAGATTAGCAAAAGATGGTCTTAATATTTTGGATACTTCGAAAATGTAAATATTAATGGTCATCAAATGATGACGATTAATATTTACATATTTTTGCTTCAATATTTGCTACCTACCCACCTATCAATTTCAACCTTATAGCTATAACAGATGAGAAGTTATAATCATTTATTTGAAACTTTCGTGTGGTTTGCTAAAAATCAATGTAGGGTTGGCAAAAAAAAAAAGCAAGTACACATTTATTTGGGTACTAGCAATCATTTATTACACAACTGAACTACCTACTTAAATATGACCAAATTTAACTTTAATTCCAAAGTAACAACGACACGAAGCACCATACGGTGAAAAAATCTTACGAATATTGACAATCTACGTTGTTGTATGCTATATCTTTAAGAACATTTAGCAGATTGACAACTTTCGTATCATTTTTTTGTCAACGTGTGTTACGTGTGTAAGTGTGACAGATTTGGAAATCCCGTGGTTTCGAATAATCACAACTTATCAACTATTATAGCTATAAGGCTGAAACTGGTAGGTGGATAGGTAGCAAATAAGTGGCAAATATTGAAGCATAACCAATAACTCACATTGATATTCCTTAATTTTTTAAATAATGAGGTAGCAATTATTTAGTCGTAGGTAGCAAATAGAGTCTGTGCGGAAAGAGAACCGGCGTGGCGTTTATGCGAACTAATGAAATTATTTTGACATGGTAACTGAACTCGGATAACTGTCAAATGTCGAACTTGTTTTCGTGTTGATATTGTCGTGTTGTTTTCTTGTGATCTGTCCCTTTGAGTGTTGGTGTAGTTTAGAAATTTTAATCAATAGACATTAACTACCAACTATTTAACGATTATTTATTATACATTTATTTATTTGTGCGTGTCTGTTTGTTTCAGTGTATTAATAACAACAACAAGGTCTCAGCCAGTCCACTGATATTTCTGGGCATTCATATTTATGTTCCCCTTTAAACACGCATTTCCATCGTACAAATGATATTGGCAAAATTGTCGACATCGGCACCGTTTGCCATACTGAAAAATTGAATTGAAAAATTGAATTGTTTTCTTGTGATTTTATTAATAAATCATGTCGAAAAGAGGTAAAACGCTACACAGTTCCACAAGGGGCATAGTATTTAATATTATTCAGTTTTGCCAACGAGAAAAAGCGGCAAAACACCCTATTATTGACTTGCCAAAAGTCACTGAACGTGTGGCTGTTCTAACAGGTAGGTTTAACAGTTTTATCGTAGCCTAAAATATTATTTATACTTTGTGTGCGATGTAGAACCTCAGGCATCTCGAAATATGTATGATTTATATAAATATGTGTGAATCTTATGAACTTATGATAACCGATTTTTTTTGTACTAAGCTTAAGGAATTTTGATACTTTGTATTTTCGTTAAACTAAGTTTTATATTTTTCAGGTCTCAGTAGAGATACTGTGTCTAAAATAAAAAAAAAGAAGGATCCACAAAAAACGGCATGTGGTGCACACCAGGAAAAAAGGCAAAGGCAGACTAATAGCTATTGTTCTTGATGATTTTGACAAATGTGCCATCCGAACTAAAATTCCTCAACTTTATACTGTATGGAAAGAGATACCAACTCTGAGGAAGATGCATCGTGTTTTAAGGCAAGATATCAACAATTACTTCTCTTCGTGAAATATTGAAAGAACTGGGATATAAATATGAGAGACATGATATTGTGGCGTGGCGTGCTAAATATTTGCGAGTAATGAAGCGTTTGAGAGAAACTGGAAAGCCACACTGCACATGAAGTTAGTAAATGTTGGCAAGGCCCCAATGAACCTAGTATATCTAAAGTGATTTCTCTGGATGAAAGATATTATAGTAAGGATTTGTTGAAAATTGTTTACTTACTTTTAAAACTAAAAGTATTTCAGCGGATTATCACCATGATATAAATCCTGATAATTTCACCAAATGGGTAAAAGAAAGACTTGCCAAACCTGCATCAACCATCTGTTATTGTGCTAGATAATGTATCCTATCACAGTGTACGCATAAACAAGCCTCCGAATAGCAATGACTAGAAAGACACTTTGAAGAAATGGCTGGAAGATAATGAAATATCATTTCCAGATAATGTACTAAAGGCTGACCTAAGTTTAGTAAAAAGTTGCATAAAAGAACCAGCATATGAAATCGATCAATTGTCTGAGGTACATGGACACACTGTCGTCAGATTGCCGCCATACCATTGCGATCTTAATGCGATTGAACTAATATGTAGCTTAGTAAAAAGACAAGTGGCAGCTAAATATGTGAATGTATCAGCTAAAGAATTAATGCCAATTATAAATGAATGCTGCAATAATATTACTGCAGAACACTGAAAAAAGAATGTGATTATGTTATACATGTCGAACAAAAATATTGGGAACAAAACCTATTGACAGAAGATATGCAAGAATTTATTATCAATGTAACAGATTCAAGCACATTAGATTCAGAAAAAGATATTTCTTTGGAACTCTCAGCTAGTTCCATAGCTAGCTCAACCATAATTGACATTGAGTATTTAGAATCAGACTTTTATTATAATTAATTAATGTTTTTTTTTATTTTAAAATATTCTCTTTTGGTTTCCATTTTTCTATAAGAAACAATTTTTGTAGTACTACGTATTTTGAATAAAAATGTATTCTCTATCTTAAATGTTAATATTATTATTGTCATTTAATTTTTTGCGTACCTTACACATCACTAATAAAATTCTAATTATTACGGAGCAATATAGCGTCTTGACAGTATAATTCTTACTTGATACGCGTCATTTCATTTATTCACATAATTTTTATATTTTTTCATATAGGTATATATATTATTTTATTATGGGTTCTATCCCGCGCAAAAATCAGCGCAGGAATTCCTTAAGTATCAAGATGTTTACTATCGAACTATAATGACGTAACAGTGTTGTCAACATAAAAAAAAAGGTAGTTTAGCACTGCTGCGACCACAAATCCTACAACGGTTCTCTTTCCGCATAGACTCTAGTAGCAAATAGGTAGCAATTTTTAATCACTACCTCGATGCTACATGCATGAGACAGACAACCAGCCATTCTAATGTACACTTTGAATTGCCTGACGTGATCACGGTCAGTGCAACGTGGTCGAAACGACAGGCAATTCTAAGGTATGTAATACCTATTATGTGATCACGTTAATTATTATTGTTAACATAATTATATATTAATAGCTGCGCCCCGTGGTTTTACCCGCGTAAGTCCCTATCCTGTGGGAATATCGAGATAAAAACCTATGTGTTAATCCAGGTCTCCAGCTATCTGCATACCAAGTTTCATCGCAATCGGTTCAGTAGTTTTTGCGTGAAAGAGTAACAAACATCCAAACATCCTCACAAACTGTCACGTTTATAATATTAGTAGGATTGAATGCAAAAGTTTAAAAGTTAGCAAACAAAACTACCCATATTTAAGTACTTACGTACTAGCCGTGCCTCAATTTCATCCACCTTTAGTCACTGCACCGCTCCCATGCGACACCGCGCCATGTTTTATCACCTAAAATCCTTTCTAAATAAACAGGCAAGCAAAAGGAATCCTTACAACTCTTTACGTTTATAATATTAAGCAGTAGATACCTACAGATTCACACGCCGCCCGCTGCTTATGGAGGTAAATAGGATAGGACCCCACTCTGCCCATACTTGTGTTTGTTCTTAACCTAAAATTAGGGGCTTCTGACAAAATGACGGCTGCTTTTTTAATATTTAGCAATTTAACCCACAGAAATTAATGTCTGTTAGCGGGTAAAACATAAAAATATAGAAACTGAAACAGCCTTCCTGTATTAAATTCTACTTAACAAAATATGATCTCTTGGTAAATCTAAAATTCATTATTCTACACCAAAGTTTGTAAGTACAAATAGTAATATCTAGAAGTATTTATTTAAAATATCTAAGTTTGCAGAATACCTACATCAACTAAATAAACAATTAGTGTGGTCTGTTAACGTTATGTTTAGTTTTATTGCAACTAAGTGTTTCACTTTCCCATTTCTGCTCCAGCCGAGCATTAACACAATCTTCTTGGAGCACAAGCTGGCAAGCATTAATGAAATATTATTACCTATGTTAAAAATAATATTTTAGTATCACTTCCAGAATAATAAAAAATAATAAGGGCAGAGTGAACTATTAGTTATTTGATAGTATCAATATCATTCGTTTCTCAAATACTCAATGTATATTAATTGAATAATTATTGAACATTTAATTATCCTTGAGTTTCTAAAGACCTTCCTCCAAATTATTAACAGGATGTTATGTAGGCACTTCTGCACCATATAAAGGACTTATTTTTTAATCATCAGATAAAAGTTGATAATTATGTTAAGTATGTGTTTGAAAGTGACCAACGATTCAACTTTTTTGTTGATGTGTGTTATACCTATAATGTCAATCTATCCCTTCTGAGTAAAAAAATATGACAAATATCATATATTAAATCAAAATGACAGGTATTTAATACTAAAATATGAACAAAAACTTGTGGTATTTATTTTATTGTTTTGATACAGGAATAATTACATGCCTAAACCAAATGAAAAATTAGAAACATTGCAATATTTGCTGCATATTTAAGTGATAGCATAATCATAACACAATGTGTAGGTGCCAATAATCGTAATCATCAATATATAACATAATACATCATCATTATAAACTAAGCCTTAAAATTAAGTTTCACCATATGGTCAGATATTTTAACACAGTATGAGAGTAAAATTAAAATAAAGGAAATATTTTAAATCTTTAAAAGTTAATTGCCATAAACATTTTCATCGGAAAAGGCTATGTAGAGAAAGAAATCTTCGTCATGATGCTCTTGATACAGAGAGCCCATTGTGGCAGATGTAGGAGGAATCACATTGTTAACGAAAAAGAACAGCGCGTCCTCTGGTCGCAGATGAATACGTTTCCTGATCAGGAAGTAGAATTGTCCAACTGTTAAATCAGATGGTACCAAATACTTCTTCTTATCGAGGTCTCCAAGTCTAGCCTTCGGCGCTTTCTCAACAATTACCGGAACACGATCCGGATACTTCCTGCGAATTTTCTCGCCTTCAGTCTTTCTCTTTTCAAAAGAATGTTCTTCTTTGTATTGGAATTTCATTTTGAGATGTTGCGCACTCTACAATTTGCAAAACTATAACCAGTAATGTCGGGTCTGATAACTACTGCGACTTGTTTTTTGTTTTTGCGTTATATGAGTACAAAGCAATGACGCAATCAGCTGATATGACAAGCAACATAAAGCATTTTTTTTTTCACTTTTTCATGTTGGCAATCAAAATATACATCAATCGTTCTTTTCGTATTGTCTTTGGTTTTTAATTAGTAGGATAGAAGTATCTCTACGTACTCTCCAATTGTAATTAGGCTGTCTTAAGTTGGCGGGGAGAAGTCGCTTTTTTACATTTTTTTTTGCTCTTTCGACTGTTCGTAACTGTTCGATCAAAATTTTTATTTGTTCGATCTTAGTTTTTTGAAGTGAAAGCTTCTTTAGCGGCGCTGGACACTTTTTAAGATGGGTAAAAAATGTTAAACTCGCGTCAGATTTCAGGGTCACGTGGACCCTGATCGAAAATGTATGGAAAATGTGTCCGACTGTAATATATTAAAAAAAAATACATATTTTTATGACGCTATCGAAAATTCTTAAGACGGAGGTGAGTTTCTTTCTGGGTGAGTGGAGCGAGTGGGGAGAGTGGGAAGAGTAGGGCGAGTGGAAGTAGGGAATTTAGGGAGGGAGAGTGGGGAGCATAGCGGCAAGTGGGGCGAGTTTAGCAAGTGGGGCGAGTGTTGAGAGTGAGAGTAGAGAATCTAGGGAGGGAGAGTGGGAGAGTGGGGCGAGTGGGCAGAGTGGGAGTAGAGAATCTAGGGAGGGAGAGTGGGGCAAGTGGGGCGAATGGGATTACGGAATCTAGGGAGGGAGAGTGGGAGGGGGGGCGAGTGGGCAAGAGGGGCGAGTGGGGAGACTGATAGTAGAGAATCTAGGGTGGGAGAGTGGGTCGAATCGGGAGAGTGGGGCGAGTGGGAAGACTAGGGCATGGAGGAGTAGGGAATTTAGGGAGGGAGAATGGGGTGAGTGGGGCGAATTTGTCAAGTGGGGCGAGTGGGGAGAGTGGCAGTAGAGAATCTAGGGAGGGAGAGTGGCAGAGTGGGGCGAGTGGGGCTAGTGGGGCGAGTGGGGAGACTGATAGTAGAGAATCTAGGGAGGGAGAGTGGGTCGTGTGGGGCGAATGGGGAGATTTGGGCGAGTGGGGAGAGTGGGGCGAATGGGGAGATTTGGGCGAGTGGGGAGAGTGGGAAGAGTGGGGCAAGTGGGAGTAGGGAATTTAGGGAGGGAGAGTGGGAGAGTGGAGCGAGTGGGGCAAGAGGGGCGAGTGGGGAGACTGGTAGTAGAGAATCTAGAGAGGGAGAGTGGGCTAGTGGGGTGAGTGGGGCGAGTGGGAGTAACTAAAAAATTACCCTCAAGTTGGCGGGGAGAAGTCGTTTATTTACATTTTCTTTTTGGTATTTCAATTGTTCGTTAACTGTTCGTCATTTTTTGATCAAAATTTTTATTTGTTCGATCTTAGTTTTTTGTATAAATAAAATAAAAAATTTGCTTACTTGAGTTGGCGGGGAGAATTCGTTTTTTAACCTTTTTTTCGTATTTCAACTGTTCATTAACTGTTCTTCATTGTTCGATCAAAATTTTTATTTGTTCGATGTTAGTTTTTTTTTTCAAATGAAATAAAAAATTACACTCAAGTGGCTAGGTTTAGGTTAGGTTATAACTGTGACAATGAACAATGAAGAACAGTTAAAGAACAGTTGAAAGAACAAAAAAAAATGTTCAAAAACGACTCCTCCCCGCCAACTTGAGAGTAATTTTTTTTTTAAATTAAGAACGAACAAATAAAAATTTTGATCGAACAATGAAGAACAGTTAACGAACAGTTAAAATAGCAAAAAAAAAGGTTAAAAAACGACTTCTCCCCGCCTACTTAAGAAAGCAATTTTTTTATTTTATTTATAAAAAAAAACTAAGACCGAACAACTAAAAAAATTGGTTGCCTGTAAAGTCGGTATACGGGCGAAAGTTTTACGTGACAACGAGTTTGAGTGGTAAAATAATTTTAATGTGAATATTCATTCGTATAGTAGGAAGAAGGATGAAATAATAGTAACAATTTAAAACATTTATTTATACAAAGAATTATATTTAAAGGGACGCGTGCCTTTCACTTTTTATGTCTGTCTCTCTCGCTCTTAGGCGGGCTAACCATGCCCGAGTGGAAGGGACGCGTGCCTCTCACTCGCTCTCATTGTGAGCGCATAACGTGAGCGGAGCGTAACGCAGTTTCTTGAAGTGTCACCCGGAAAACCAATTTATAAGACGTTGTCACGTCAAAAATTTTGATCGAACCATGACGAACAGTTAACGAACAATGGAAATAGTAAAAAAAATGTGAAAAAACGACTTCTCCCCGCCAACTTGAGGGTATTTTTTTATTTTATTATTAAAAAAAACTATGATAGAACAAATAAAAATTTTGATCGAATAGTTAAGAACAGTTAACAAACAGTTGAAAGAGCAAAAAAAAACTGTAAAAAAGCGGTTTCACCCCGCCAACTTAAGACAGCCCATTCACCACGGTACACACCATACTGACTGTATTACTTTTTGTAAGGTATGTCAGGTCTGTCTCGTGGGACGTGAATTTTAATGCCAGGCCGCTAGGCAGGGGGCAGTGACCAGCCACTGTCTCTGTTGAAATTCTGACGACGACTTATCTCGATTGCTTCACGTATTTTCGTACCGCGGAAAATCCGCACGTTCCGAATGACAAAAGAACCGGTGGTAGCGTAGTAAACCCAGTGTGACGCCTGACACCGTCGCGGCAGGACTCTTCACTCCTTGAAAAAGAGCCCCCGCCAGGTCCGAAACTAGCCGGGCATCCCCGAAATACAAACGTGAGTAAAACCGAATAGTCTTTAATAAAGATTTAGATTAATGTAGCAGTCAAATCAAACAAACTTTTTTGAAGTGAAAACTTCTTTAGCGGAACTTTTTAAGATGGGTAAAAAATTTTAAACTCGCGTCAGATTTTTAGGGTCACGTGGACCCTGATCGAAAATGTATGGAAAATGTGTCCGAGTGTAATATATTTAAAAAATATTTATATTTTTATGACGAGATCGAAACTTCTTAAAAAGGAGGTGAGTTTCTTATATTTACAAGTACAGCGTCAGAGAGACATGGAGAAGGAGGGACGGAGGTCGGAAGGGGTGGAGGGAAAGTGGGGCGAGTGGGGAGAGAAGGGCGAGTGGGGAGAGTAGGGTGAGTGGGGCGAAGGCGGGGAGAGTAGGGTGAGTGGGGCGAGTGGGGAGAGTAGGGTGAGTGGTGCGAAGGCGGGGAGAGTAGGGTGAGTGGGGCGAGTTTGGCGAATGGTGCGAGTGGGAGTAGAGAATCAAGGGAGGGAGAGTGAGGCGAGTGGGTTGAGTGGGGAGAGTGGGGAGAGTGGGGTGAGTGGGGCGAGTGGGGAGAGTGGGGGGAGTAGGGAGAGTGGGGCAAGTGGGGCGAGAGGGGCGAGTCGGGAGTGTGGAAGTAGAGAATCTAGGAAGGGACAGGGGCGAGTGGGGAGTGGGGGGAGTGGGGCGAGTGAGTTTGTTGTGAAACATTGAGTTGTGTCTCTTTATTAATTTATGTCACCAACCTGTTAATGTGACGTTTTAAGTTCGTCGTTTAAGTTTACACTTCGTTGGCGTTAGCGTAACATTCAGAACAACTTATTAAATTCAGTTATGCGTTAATTGTACGGTGCGATTTTAAGGTAAAGAAACAAAAATTATTTTTCCATGCTGCATTAAAAAAATCGTACTAAATAAAATTTTAAATACTTTGTCGATAAAGTGCCAGGCGATTGGCATTTTAAATACATATTTCACTAGTCTGTTCTGTTCGAAATAAAAAAAATGCAATCACTACCCCAATGCTTGTTGCATTAAAAAATAATTAAATCATACTTAATATCTCTAACAAATGTTTTCGATAAAGGTAATCGATTCTACGACGTACAAGGTTAGGTACCTTGTGCGTCGTAGTTGTTTATCAACACTAGTTCAGTGGTCGTTTAATTTTGCCGCTTGCGGCGATACTAGCGCTCTAGCGCCTTTCGTTCGTTTTGGTTTGCTTGTTGCTTGCCTTTTTGAAGCTTTGGCGTGGGTTGTGAAATTCTCTTTCTTGTCAATTCTTGATAATTTTAAGCAATATGCGTAAGCGAAAATCTGTAAAGAAGAATGATGATGAATCCGACGGTTCTGAACCCGGGGCTGAACCAGAAGAATTTCAGGATTCAGGTGAAGATTGGACGCCGGATGCCGATCCCGTAAGTGTTGAATTTTGACTGATAATGTGCATAGAGTATATTTTATTAATTGATTCCGCCTATCTTCTCATTCTGTATTTTTAAGTTATTAGTTGAAATATTCAACTTAAATTTTTAGTTTTTGACATGCCACAAATTTTACCCGTCAGGACATTATGATGTTAGGTTAAGTTCATTATAGTACTGCACTATACCTTCAATTTGGACTTCTCATAATTGATAATTGTAGCATACTTTATAACTATTTTGTACATAATTAATTTATGCACCTTTCAGACTGAACAGCCCGGGCGCGGTACTCGTAAACGAACTTCGAAGCCCTCTATGAATAATACTAAGAAGAAACGCAAAAATTCGTCATCAGAGGAAAGCGAGGGTGAAGGTGAAGAAGACGAGGAAGCAGAAGATGAAGAAGGTGACCTTGATGAAGAGGAAGGATCTGATGATGAGAAAAATGGGTCTGATGGTAACAAATCTGACTCAAGTCAATCTAAAGATGTACCAAAGCATTTCCATGTAAGTTAAATAAATTTTGTAGAAATTTTCCAACCTTACCTACCTACCTATTTATTGTTGTTAAAAATTTATATAAATTACATATAAACTATGTGTTTATTGTAAAATGTTTGTTATTTTATGTGTAATCATCTATCAGTAATGTTATTTTTTTTTCATTTTTATTTGATAAAGAATACTAGAAATGTGGGTCACACATTACTAAAATTCTTGTTAACCCCTCCAGCTAAGCTAAATGCTTGTGTTAGGAGTGGGTGCATATGCCGTGGGTGGTCGGGACGGGTTTTCCCTTCCACCTGCTATAGCGGTGTCCGCGTGTGCCCTGAGGTCGCCTAATTGAGAGGTGTTTACCCCAAGGTGGTGTCCAGGCTTTTGCGGGCAGGAGCTAGGAGGGTTCTGGATGTCTTAATAAAAGCTGTTTTCGGATCCCTCCTATTTTCGGTGTGTGGCATACTGTGTGGTTTTAGTCGGTTCGATTCTGAAAATCCTGTTGGGGTGGCAGCCCGAGGGGGTACCCCACACGCTCCAAAAACAAATAAAGGAGTGGATTCACATTGGTAGTGTACTGAGTGGGGTTCGAACCTACAACCATTTGATCACAAGTCCGACGCCTAAGCCATGATGCTACTGCCTCTTTTTTATTTATAGTATCAACATACAATTTAATAACAAGGCAGGGTTGATTTGTAATGTGTCTTTTAATGTGTAATAAATTAGCTTAAATTGTGTAGTCTTTACAATGTACACATAGTATAAAGTAGCATTGCAACTTCAAACAACGGTAGCACACAGTTTTAGTGGGCACTTGTACAGTCAGTAAAGCATGTGGTCATGTGCTGTGCTGTAAGAGCTGCAAGCGCTACCATTATATGATACTGTTACACATACATATTATATGTACACACAGCTATTGACAATGCTTTTGATTGATGAAATAACTTTACGGTCAATTATAAAGTTAATAAAAATTATAAATTATCCCCAACACTATGCCAGTTGGGACACCTAACACTATGATATATCTGTAACAATATTCACGAGCATTTTTGAATTGGATGAAACCACAATTTGACTATTATAGAAGTACCCTAACAAATTAGTTCCCCTCAGAACACATTTGTAAGATAGGAAATTACCTTCCTTAACATGCATTTCCTATACATTTCTGTATTATGTAATAGCTGTGTGGAACAGTAAAATATCAATATTACTTTATAATTAACAATAAATGATTTGTTACTTTTACAGTCTGGAAACTTTGTCTTGTTAAAATCTGATGTGAAGTGGGATGGGGACACAGTAATATCAAAGCTGGATGAATTGAATTTGTGGAAAATAGATGGTAAAGCATTACTGCAGAAGTTTATCCCAATGGAATCAAATGGAAAAGTTTTGCACAAATGCACATGTGTGGTAAGTTTAATTTATAATAAGAGAACATGTCAATAGTGAAGTGAAATAAATCATTACTAGTGATGGACACATACTCAATGTGTTATGTGGAAATTATAAAGAATAAAACATTTGTTAAACCACTTGAATTTTTCAGTACTCTGGATGGAATGTGGACAACAGAGACAATTATTACCCTATCACCGAAATACTTGATCGTAATCCTCGGACAGACTCCAAGGAAATATGTGTAGCACTAGATCTAAATGATCTTATCAAAGTAAAGGACAAGTAAATCCATGGTGTTTTCTACTTAATTCAATTAGATAAGTGAAAGTAAATTTAATAATACCTATTCTTTAATTCCTGATTACTTTCTGTAATTCAATTTCATTCCAGATTACTTTGTGTAATATTTTATAAGCTGGGGATTAAATGTTCAATACTACAAATACTTTTTTATTACATAAGATTCCTTTCATATACATTAAAACCTGTTAGTTAAGGCATGCTGCAAATTTTTTTACTTACTCCCAGGAAAACTTTTTTTTAGAAAATACTGAAAACTGCTAAAACTATCACATTCAAATATAAAGCAAACATCTTCTATGTTATAATTCTCTTTAAAGCCTATTTTTTGTCAGTATTATAACAAATACAAAGCAAGTTTTTGAGAACTTATTCCATTTCAAATTCAATTGTATAAAAAGATCTTACTAATAGAAATCCTGGATTTTAACAGTGTTTCCTAGTTATGGGGAGTATAGTTCTACCTCTCTCAAATAGCTCACTAAAAATCCATTGATGGTAAAAGGGGGTATCCATATCAATCTTAAGATGGAGAATAGTGTACCTACTCCAAGAGTTTCCTATACCTATATTCAAAAGGAAGCTAAAGTCGCTACTCCTTGATAAAATGATTTATTCAGTAAATGAATGGCTCCAGAACACTGTAAAATTATATTATACTATAGTGTCAATTATTGTCATGCATGTAATATAACTGGATGCGGAAGGCGGAGGACCGGGTACTATGGCGCACATTGGGAGAGGCCTATGTCCAGCAGTGGACTACAATAGGCTAATTGATTGATTGATTGATTTAAGCTTTGACATTGTATTAATATTGATAATTTTTGTTTTTTTTTTTTATTGTTATTCAACCTCTATTTTATTGTATTATTATTTTTTATTTCTTTTGACAAAAATACGGTAATAAGTGATTTAAAAATATAATTGATTTAAATGTTTGGAAATTTGCACACCTGCTGAAGAAAATGGCAGAAATTTTAAACTGTAACACCTTTTTACCTATATTTTATGCAAATAAATGATTTATGATTATAATTACTAGTTTCTCAGATTTACGAAGCTCTTAGCGATAGGTGCTGAGAAAGGAGTCCTGTGTTTTAAAATTTCGCTTTCCATGATAAATAATTATTTATACGGGCATTAACTAGGTCAATAGGTATCATATATCTTTGAAATCTTTGGATGTGGTCACAGGCTGACTGGCTCGGGTGCATGCCCTTCGTCGAGTCCGTGAGGTATCTAGAAGGTAGAAGGTTTTTCATCCACCCGCACATTTTCGATATTAAATATTTTCGTTTCACTATGTACCGTCACCTACACTATTGTAGTAGGTCTAATTGAGTGTCCCTATTCTGTGAGCAAACCGATGTGTCCCTATTGTGGTGTTTATCTGACTGCACATAAAAAAGGGGGGGCATGTTTTTTATCACTTGATTACATGCTGTAGATAATTTAAAACAACCTTCCCGATTAAGTTTTAAGATTTTCAATATCAATCGCTTCACATTCAACTCTTGAGCAAAAATGTTCGGTGGAGGGGTTTGACTGTGTGAGAAGGGTAAAATTCAATCCAGTGGTTAGTGCCTGCTTTGTAATAACTGATTTGGTAGTTTGTCGGTTCTTCACAGCAGCGAAATGTTCTTTGACCCTTTCAGCAATAGTCCGCTTCGTTTGGCCTATGTATATAACTACCGCTGGCAGCTGCAGTTTATTTTGTAAAGACTTGTAGTTTGTAACGGTGCCTTAACCTTTATGCCTGGTGCGTATACTGTCGGAATGCTTTTGTTTTAATACGAATCGATCTTATCCGCTATTCCCTTGACATAGGTGATGAAGGCTGATTGTCTATTCACCTCTGGATACTTGCGTCTCATTGTCGGTTGCTTCCGTCTTCCATTCACTTGCAATCCCTTACTTTTGAGTACCTCCTGAACATGATCCAGCTGTCGCTCCAATTGTTCAGGGTCACAAAGATCTTAAGCTCTGTTCTTGAGTGAAGTATAACAGATTGTAGGTGTCAGGTAGGTTTAGGTACTTAAATTGGGCATGCAATTTTTTTTATCCAATTACATAAATTCTAAATTACTATGTACCTACTTAATGTTAGTCAGAGCAATGGTGCGTAAATGTAGCATCGCTCTGTAAACAGGATGGGTCTTGGTATCGAGTTCCTAGGGTGATTTCTAATCTTTTGGACATTTAAACGTATGCCCCCAAATTGGCTGGAGCCGAAACACAGAGGGGTGGTAAAAAAAATTTTTTTGTCTCTTAAACAGAAAAAACAGCGGTTTAATGAGTTTATATCCGATTTATGTGGCAAAATGTTTTTTTCCAGCCTTTTGTGAAAAAGGTGGGCTACTGCAAGTGGAAATATTGGGGGGGTTGAAAGAAGGGTTGTTTGATATCACTGAGGAGTAATTCGGTGAATTGCTTTTTATTTCCATGCCAATTTGACTCTATACAGTGCTACATGACGCATTTCACCCCCCCCCCTCCCCCCTTCGCGTTCAAAGGTTTGGGGGGTGGAAAATGGGGTGAAATTTAATTCAAAACGGATGGCATTGAAATGCATTACTTATGAAGACCCCAAGAAGTGATAACTACGTTGCCATTCGTTCCGTTCCATCATCGAGTTGCAGGTGCTCATGGGCGGCGGCAGTTACTTACCATCAGGTGACCCGTCTGCTCGTTTGTCCCCTATACCATAAAAAAACAAAAAAAAACTTCCAGTTATGATCAGAGCAACGATGGCAGATGAAATTGGAGCTTGCCTAAAGAACTCAATTCTAAAGTGCAATACCTACGGTGCAAATTAAAACTGTCAACACGAGTGCAATTATGAGGTCTCTCTATTGCGCAAGAATTTTTTGTTCTACTTTTGATAAATTAGAGATTGCACTTTTCTATACGAGGAAAAGGAAATTTTACCGGAAAATTTGTTGATCGTTTCGTCATCACAAGAACGTCATAAATACAATCAATTAAACTCGTTCAGGTACGATAATCCAACTGAAAAAAAAACATCAAAAACCTTCATGCCTATGTCAAAGCGGTTACTACTATAAACATTGCTTAGAAATTTAAATCCTAGGTGGATTTAAATTGCTTTCTAATGGAACTCGACTAAGAAGGACACATTTTCTACAAAATGAAAACTGAAGTTTTAGCAACTGATATCGTATTTATACCTAGAATCCCCTTCATACCAAATAATATTCCCCGTAGTTTAAGTTCACAGTCACCTTAGGGGTCGTCCATGAATCACGTGATGTCTTTTGGCAACTCTTTAGATTAATCCCCCCTCCTAACGCAAATCACGTGTATTTTTTGGTACAATGTATATTTAAACTTGAGAACATGATCGTTAATAACTGACATATAATCTAATTCTTGAAAATTAAGCACCGTGATAAAAATTACATCGTTTACACAGAATTTCTGCCGTAAACCATAACAATATACATAATTATTATGTACTAGCTGCGCCCTGCGGTTTCACCCGCGCAAGTCCCAGTGCCGTGGGAACATCTGGATAAAAAAGTGGCCGATGTGTTAATCCAGGTGTCCAGCTATCTACATACCAAATTTCATCGCTATCGGTTCAGTAGTTTTTGCGTGAAAGAGCAACAAATATCCATACATCCTCACAAACTTTCACGTTTATAATATCAGTAGGATTATTAATATAACCATGGGTCCACACATTTTTGAATATTTTCAAATTTATGTTTGTTTTTATATAATATGTACCTACTATAGACGGCCTATAGAAAGTTAGTAAATTATGGTCGGAATTCGATTTCTCGATTTAAATATTTTGTTTTATGACCACTTTCCGTACCATGACAGGTCAACCTGTAACTGTACCTGTAACTTTTTGTAGCCGTTTTCGCTTATGTTTTTAACACATTGTTTGAAATTTTTAGCTTTCTGCACGTGTAAACTTTATTACAAATTTCATATTGGTCCGTGCGTGAAATTTACTTACTTAGAAAGGGGTACAAAGAATGCTCTTCACGTATTGATATATAGATACCCAAGTACATAAATATAAAAATATATTAAAATGGTATTCATATTTGTAAATATTTTCTCACCATACTATACGATAACATTATGTATTTAAGTAAATCTTATGCGCGGGCAAAACTGCGGGCACTACTAGTTATATAATATAATCAAACACATTAACGCCATCAATGAAATCCTTACTTCCTTACTAATATTATAAATGCAAAAGTAACTCTGTCTGTCTGTCTGTCTCCCTTTCACACCAAAACTACTGAACCGATTTAAATGAAATTTGGTACACAGATAGTCTAGAGCCTGAGAAAGGACTACTTTTAAATGCGAAAAAAGGGGTGTAAAGGGTTGAAAAGTTGTATGGAATATCGTATTTAGAGCTAGAAGCTTGAAAATTATTTTTTAGGCTGTTGATTCGATATAAATACACTATTCCACGCGGCGGACGGAGTCGCGGGCACAGCTAGTAAAATATAATTCCGATCATAGACCAATTCGTGCCAAAATCCTATTCGACTTTAAAATCCACCGAGCCAAACTGTTTAAAAAAAAACAAGTTAGCAAGCTTTTTAACAGTAGGTATACTTCAGTCATTCTGAACATTAGAACCTAGAATTACTATTAAATTATTTAATGAACTTAAAGTTAATGAGACATAAATAAAAAATAGGAATAGCAGTTAGTGGGCAAAATACATGCATTGCTTTTTCGCATGTATTTAAAATACGAAACACAAAATAGTATCAAGTCGTATATTTGAATTAATAATATGTAATATAAAAACAGTATTTTAACGATTTGGATCTAAAATGCAAATTAGAAAATACATAAATAACCATTAAAAATCAGTAAAAGAAGTTCATATGAGGACGGACTAATTGTGACTTCTATACATAGTTTAAAGCAAAGTCGCTTCCGCCGTTTATATGCTTAGATCTTTTAACTACGCAATGGATTTTGAATTCGGTTTTCACCAATAGACAGTGATTCAAGAGGAAGGTTTATACGTATAGTTTAATATTATTTTGTGTTAATTTGATACCTGTGATGGATATTTGAAATACCTACCAATTACAAATTGGTACATTTTTAAGACTTAATTGAAATACAAATACTTAATACCTACGTAGTTATATTTCAGTTGCACTTGCAAGTATATAATTCAAATACTGCCCCAGGGTTGGGCATTTTGATAAATTACGTTTTTTTTAATATTCTTTTTCTTCCGTCTAACTCTATGTTGGGCTAAATTGTTCTGTTAGTAGCTAATACTCTTTGTTGTTTTTCTTAATTTTTTGTGAATGTGATTGTTTACTTTAGTAACAAAATATAGGATGGGCCACTTTGTTAAAAATGATTTTCATCAATTATTTTCTGAATAAATAAATGACAACAATGTGCCTAAATCGTGAAGTATTGTAATAAGCTGTATTCTTCATCTCTTAATTTTCCACCCTTAGAGGTAGAACATTTTGAGTATCATACATTATTTAAAAAAATTATGATTATGATCAAAATCGATTCACAAAGGGCAAAGATATTGTGCAATAAACACTAAAAAAAAACAGTAAAATTCAGGACATCCTCTTTCTGAACTAGGTTAAAAAATTCAGCTCAAAAAATGAAAGATAATCTCTTGTTAGTTCGTTTGTGTACATTAAGCGCAAAATCCTACTTATAGTTAAATCCAACTCGAGTTCAATCGAGTTAAGCGCAACTTGTGTTAACTAGAATTAGTAAGTCGAGTTGACTCACCACTATTCTCGTCAATTTTGTCAACTTTTGTTTTACGTCAAAACTTCTGTCAAAACAAAGTGGTACTTGCAATACAATTTAATAAAAATTGTATGATTGATTGATTTTATATTGTCATATAAGCTAATTTAAAATGTTTCACTTAAAATCTGTCTGAAAAAAGACAGACTTACCTACTTTAATTTTAAAGTAAAAGCGAAGACACAATGAACAATGACGAACAGACTCTCAAACCAGGTACAATAAAGAAAATTGATATAAATACAGGTAAATAGTCTCTGAAATGATTATATGTTTCAGTAATTATGAAAGTTTTCATTTCAAAACAGAGAGTATCCTATATTTAATGCTATCCTCCGCATTTAATAATGCAACAGCTGGCTACAAGTTTTTGATGGTTGTGACTTAGATAAACTATAATGGTTTGATTCTTTTTAGATTCAGACTGTGCAGTTTGCTTACAAAAGTGCAACCATCCTACCCAATTACCATGTGGACATGTTTTTTGTTTTCTATGCGTCAAGGTAACTATCAATTTTTTTATTTATATTATTGCTAATCAGAAATAATTGTGACTTAAATACTTGCTAAATTAAATCACTTTTTTATCTGACTTGTCAGTTATTCTTATGCTGTATGGTGTAAAGTTTTGTTTGATCTAATAACATAAAGTATTGTAATATTTACAGGGCATTGCTTTCCAAAGTAAAAAGTGTGCCATGTGTCGGGCTGAAATCCCTCAAAATTACTTAGATAATCCCATATTATTGGAGAGTTTATCAGCTGGGGGAGTTAACACAAATGATACAGAAGATATATATCAATGGTTTTATGAAGGTAGAAATGGTAAGTAAAGCATTTAATATCTTGACAGACAAAACACCTTGATCTCATGTCGCACTGACAGTGGGACCCTGTTGTCAACATTTGTGTTTACTGTAGAAATAATTATCCTCTAGGCTGTTAACCTATGTTTTAAACTAGATTGTCTCTACATACAAGCTGTTTTATGGGCCAAAAGGTACAGGAAAGTAAGTAAATCCTATGTCTTTACTGCTGCCTCTATGTCAGAGACAGGATTGCATATTGCTCTTTAAGAAGTACACCCAAGAACAGGGGTGATATGTTGAGAAGTGCCTTTCTGAACCATAGATGTTAAGGTCATTCACACTGTTGGCATACCCACTTGCTTAATGTGAGCAGTGCATGTTTGTATTTACTTCAATACCAATAATGACTTGTCGCCGTGATATTATACCTTTTAGGGTTGCAACAAACAAAACAAGTAAGACACACTTCACAAATGAGCTTATTATGATAAAAAACTGGTCCTTTGAATCTATTTATTGCTTTAGGTTGGTGGAAATATGATGAGCGTAGTAATACTGAATTAGAAACGGCTTATAGTGCTGGTGACCCAGCTTGTACCCTACTGCTTGCTGGTACATTATACAACATAGATTTCCATAGTATGACACAAGTCCGGCGAAGTGACCAAACTAGGCGTCGTCGTGTGCGTCGCGATACACCAATGTTCCCGTCCAAAGGTATTAATACTATTTATTATCAAAAAGAAGAAATAGAAGTGTAAAAATAATATTTCTATTAAATGCCACCCACAGATTTAGTAAGTAGTGGAAAGGAAAGCTCTCAAAAGTAATATATAAAATTAACTGTCAGCTTGGCTAAGCTACCAAATATTCTGTAAAAATAGATTTCTTTTGCCTCTGATTCAAAATATTCTTAATTTTTTTATATAATAAGAATACTAGTAATGTGGGTCATACATTACTAAGTATTTTTTTTAACCCCTCCAGCTATGGTTAGTAGTAGGTAGGGTTCGACTCCCCAACCATTTGATCGCAAGTCCGATACCTTAGCCATTACGCTACCGCCACTAATACCATGCACCTTCACCTACACATAACTTTGTACCCCTAAAAGCAAAAGCGAATGAACATTTTTAAAAGGCACCTCTATGAACTAAATAAAAATAAATACTACCCAATATACTCAAACAAAATCAGGTAACAGCTAATATGACACTTTTGTTTTAGGAATAGCAGGAATAAAGACTGATAACGCAAATGCTGTACCAATAAAGACCGATGATGATGAATCTGATGATGTTGAAATTATTGAAGTGGTTAATGAAGTTATAGAAATTAGTGATAGTGAAGATAATGTACTTATGGAAGCCGAGACTGTTCAGGCTGATGATGTCAGGGACATCATTGATAGAATCAGGTATTTATACTAGATAGACTATAAAGTATATTCTTGGCAGTCGAACCGTGTCGAATATCGATGCGAACAATGCGCTTTTAGACTGTCAAATCAAATCCTCTTAATAAAAGTTAAAACAGTACATTCTCTAGAAATTTGTAAGAAATAATGAGTTATTACGCCGACTAATGCTAAATCATTTACTTTCAAAATACAGTTTAACAATGAAAAAAGTGCTAGTCTGACTTGAAAAAGTGCGAGTCTGATTAAAAAAGTGCGAGTCTGACTCGCGCACTGCGGGTTCAGTGCAAAATAGTATGTAGATAGTTCGTCCATTTCGGGAACCGATTCTTGAAGATTTTTGCCAATTTTTTTCCAATAAACAAAAGTAACTTAGCGGTTTTAACAATACTCTTCCACACATCGATATAGGCCACATTAATTTTCCAAGCGTAAAATATAAGTTTGTAAGTGCAGAATTTTTTTTAATGTAAATAACTATAAATTAATGACTTTCGGATTTTTACCTCTGCTGTCAGGCCTTGCTTCTCGCCAAATTAATGGTTCTAGAATCTATGTCAAATCTAGGTCAATGGGAAGTCCCCTATAGGTTTTGATTTACCTGTGAAATGGTCAAATCTTTTGATTGGATTGCCTTAGAAGCTTGATTTTTTTACAGCTTCAAGGGACCGTAGACAAATCTTTGATATTAATTTAATAATTTAATTAATTTCAACGTTATACCTGCACGCGTTCCTGAGAAAAAGGATCTTGACAGACAAACAGTTAAAGTGTGTATAGGGTTCTTTTTTTCCTTTTAAGGATCAGAACCCTAACAGAATAAAAGTTTGAAAACAATAACGAGTACAGTTTTTCATGTCTTATGTCATAAATCATTTTTTGAGGACTGTTAAACAATTGATTTTAACCAAAGGAGTAGTTACCCTATTGACAGCTTTTAGGTATCTATATTTTTTACCACTCTTTTTGAACAATAGCTAGCTAGCAAAGCTATAATAAACTGAAAGTCGCTCACCCTTTGTCGTTCAAAAAAGTTAGTAGTTCCAATACAGTTTGGGAAAAAAGTTCTAAAAGTATTAGTCAGAAAAAAATAATTAAATATTTTTCTGTGTACTGCTAAGAGTCCGCACTGGACCTTTATATACCGGGCGTATCTAATAATGCGACATTTGCCTAAATCACTGAAATAAATCTAATATACAAAAAGAATTTTCGAAAAAAAACGATTTTGAATTTTCAAGTATTATCACTTCCATTTACCATAAAAGCAGGTTCGATTGTTGGGGGACACCCTATATATAACAAAGCTGAAGAGTTTGTGTTTTTGGTTGAACACACTAATATCTAAAAATACCAGTCGGATTTGACAAAATAATATTCATCATCATCACCATTTCAGCCGGTTGCCAAATTCTTGACAAAGAATATTTAACATATCCTTAGGAGAGGAGCAGTGACCATAAAAGCTGATAATAAAACTGCAGGGAACAGCTAGAACCATTTATACACGATTAGTTTTCGATTAATTATTTCGATTATTGATTATCAATATTTATATTAGATATCGCTGATTTCTATCTATGGGTCGCAGATGGTCTACATGTCTGTGATGACTATCAAAAATTTCTACAGTGTGCAAAAGTAAATAAAACGAAATATTTTTTTTACACGTAAGTTAAATTGTAATCATAATATTTAGTTGTTTTTACTGGTTCTCTGGTCTTGTACCATAAGTTTTTTCTTATACTTCTAAGCCGGCAAACAAGTTAACGGCCTGTCTGATAGTAAGCATTTACCGTACTTTATAGATATTTGCAACACCAGTGTTGTCGCTCTGCGTTGCCGACCCTGCAAAAACATTTTGATGCATTGATGCCCTTTTGAAAAACCCTGTTAGGGAAAACCATGGCAGGGAGAAAGGTCATTCTAGAATAAATTTTAACATCCGCGGGAGGAACTCCTTGCTAGTGGCGAGTGGTGTGTAGAATGTAGCCATTTGTATAATCATCACTACATAGTATAAAACAAAGTCGCTTCCTGCTGTCCGTCTGTCCCTATGTATGCTTAGATTTTTAAAACTACGCAACGGAATTTGATGCGGTTTTTTTAATAGATAGAGTGATTCAAGAGGAAGGTTTATATGTACAATACATGCATAATATAGTAGAGAAATACCGATAACTTTGGAGGTTTCTAATGTGATGTCGTAAATAAACACATTTTTTTTGGGTTTACATTGCAAACGCTGGCTAAACCCTATGAGATAGATCAAAATAATGTACCACAGTATTGTACACCTTAAAAAGGTCTACAAAAAAGTCCGCGATGGTATATGTCTATCCCTTAGGGATAACCCACAATAACCATTTTTATCCTTTACTTTTTAAGAGAAATAATGGCTTATTTACGAAGCGATTTTAAGCAATACAGCATTTATCCTTATCCAATTAAGTAACTTATATACATTGTGTATTTAATATAGATCAAAATGGCCCTTTACAGCATGTATTTCAATGAATATATTTTCGAAGATATTACAGATTTAAAATGCAGGGACATAGCGGTTGCGGCGGTGCCGGCCAGAGGGCCGGACAATTTCCGGTAAAGATATCTTTTGCAATTACCATTAATAAATCGCAGGGTCAAACTTTCAATGTTGCAGGCTTAGATTTGAGCGTTGAGTGTTTTTCACATGGCCAATTATATGTCGCTCTTTCAAGAGTAGAGTAGTGAGTACCTCTGAAGAAAACATGTTTGTATTGTCTAATGGCAAAAAAGTTGTGAACGTTGTATATAAAGACATTCTGTAGTATATTTGGTATCATCATTGTACCCGTGCGAAGCCGGGGCGGGTCGCTAGTATTAAATAAATCTCAGACCACAAACGTATTTGCAATAGATAAAATGCCCACGTGAAAGCAAAACCAGGCCAGTCAGGCTAAGAGATTCTGTACCGCTTGCTTAGGATTGACAATAATCCTTAAGGCTTGAATTTGGACAGAGTCAAAAGGTTCTAGCTGCTGTGTTGGTGCTTCCTCCCGGATCTGTACTCTATATGGGGTCTGAAGATTTTCTCCGCAGTGAAGTTCCCGCTGTTTTGTTCCAGTTGACATAACACGCTTTATGACGCAACGTTGCTCGTATCTTCCTATTGATTACGCTACTGGTTTCAGCATCGATAAACAGCATAATAATATTATATTATTAATATGCATTTGGAATAATGTGGGAATAGCACGCCACCTCATGCTATTTACCACCAGCCCTAATGCGTCTGTTGAAAAAGAGTTGCCCATTTGCAATCCCTGGAGCAGCCTGTACAATGATAGCTTCGATAGATCTGGGCTGACCAGTGGCGTAACAATAGGGTGGCAGACCGGGTAAAATGCTACGGGCCCCTGACCCTAGGGGCCCCCTAGCCGCAAAGGCCCTGAACACAGAAGGCATCAAGAAAGACGTTTTTGTACACTTTGTAAACAATTTAAGCATCTACCTATTGCTGATTTGTGTGGTGGTAACTTTATTTTTTTTCAATGAAAGAAATTGTTTACAATTTCAAAGTCTTGAAAGCTGTCACTTTAATTAGTGATTTATGAGAATACATTGACATGCCTGATTACATTAAGGGTGCCAGCACACCAATCGCTTAAAATGGCAATGGCATCGATTGATTGATTGGTGTGGTGGCTTTTTCAGACGGATTGGAGTGGTAATAACTTATGATCGACAAAAACTGATCCATCCTGGTGGCATGGTCCTCCATCCCAGGGAGTCCTCCATCATCGGATGGGACCAGTCCCATCCGATGAATTAGCCACGGGCCTTAGATGGTAAAGTTACGCCACTGAGGCTGACGGCTACTTCCTCACTTTTCAAAAACACACATTCAAAAATATTTCGGTAAAGGGACATTCCGCGCCATCATTTCACTGTACTTAATAATTAATTTACTTGTAGTTTTATCGTTTATGTTTAGCGCCGATTCAAAATTATGTAGGTATTTAAGTACTTTAGTGTTAGAGTTTAGTTTGATTGTTTAATATTATTCTTCGCTCTTCAGTTTCTTTCTTCTTTTGTCAGTTTAATTTTTTGCTATAAAGTTGTTATTATTTTTATAGTTGGCCATGTAAACTACGGAAAAAATAACAATATATGTTAGGAATCTAGATATAGTTTGTTTCACTAATTGTTAAAAAGAAACTTCGAATATTCAGAAAAACAGCAAAATCATCCCACTATTAATATTTATTACTATACTTATATAATTAATACAACATTAAATTATGTATTGCTAGTTAAAAGGTATTTCCTTCCTCTTCATTTGTCTTAAAATTGGTCGAATGAAACAGTTTATGTATGTAATTCGTGTTGTATCAGGAAGCAGTGCCTGTTAAATCGATTCGGGTTTCCTTATTAAATAGTGACGTCATAGCAAGTACCTCTTTAAAAACGCCACGCTTGGTTTTCATATAAATTTAAATACTTTTGGAACGAAGTTCCTTATGGGGCGTTGCGGAGGGGTACCCTAGCCGGCAAAAAGATTTATGTATAGTCTATGTATGTTGGCTATACAGTGTCTAATGTATAGTCTACGTGATGACTGTTATTATTATTATTATAAATTTTTATAAATCATTGTAGGTAAATAAAATAAAGGTGTTAAGATAATGTTGTAAAGTAGTTTTTTTGATTTTTATCAATAAAAAAATCATAATAAAAAATGTATACCTACCCGAATAATTATTTTCTTTACACCTCGAACAGAACTTAAAATTAATATTTTTATAATAAGGAACTTCGTTCCTATCTGGTGTCCCACGACACCACACAGTTTTTTAACCGACGAAAAAAAAGGAGGTTCTCAATTCGACCGTATATATATTTTTTTTGTTTTTTTTTTTTAGGTTTGTTCAGCCCTCTCTCCGTTACTTATGAACCGATTTTGATTATTCTTTTTTGTTAGATAGTGTATACCTCAAGGGTGGTCCCATGTCAAGGAAGTCAGGATCTGATGATGGGATCCTGATAAAATTGAGAGAAACCTTCGAAATTCGTAGGAACGAATAGTGTTTCTGTTTACTTTTTATTACTTTATCAGGTATTTGCGTTCAGAAATCATCATCTCATGTAGCTGAGCTGATGATAAAAAAAAAATCATCAAAAAAAAATCTTTTTAACAAAAAATTAAACCGACGAAAATAACTAAAAAGCAAAAAATAAATAACTATAAAATTTTTATAATCTAATTTTGAGTCGGCGCCAAATAATAAAATGATTAATTATATCTACGTACAGTTGGTTGTTTGGCGCTGACTCAAAATAAGATTATAAAAATTTTATAGTTATTTATTTTTTGCTTTTTAGTTCTTATCGTCGGTTTAATTTTTTGTTAAAAAGATTTTTATTTTATATTGTTTATTATATAATATTTATATGGTTGTTCTCTTTTCAGTGCGGTTAATTTAGAAGAACCAAGGAATTCGGAACATCATGAAGAAAACTTATAAAATAGAACGTAATAGTTTTACATAGTATTTATTGTACAGTCAGCATCATAACAAAGGATCAGTTAAGATGTCCAAATAATAATGAATTATGAACATACATGGTTATCAATTATATTCACACATCCGAAGTGTCCACATGTAAAACCGGGAAAAACAAATTAATTAATTATTTATGTAAATACATACAATTAAATTCCGACATGTATGTCGGAGCATCACTTGAGAACGGTTCGACCGACTTATTTGATTTTTTTTGTGTTTATAAAAATAACTTTATTTATGTTAAATTTTGTATATAATCACTACATATTATAAAACAAAGTCCCCCGCCGCGTCTGTCTGTCTGTTCGCGATAAACTGAAAAACTACTGAACGGATTTTCATACGGTTTTCAGTAATAGACTATTCATGAGGAAGGTTTTGATGTATAATTTGTACCCGTGCGAAGCCGGGGCACGTTGCTAGTACGTTATAAAAATATTACGTGAAATAAGGAAAAACTTGAAAGTTCTGATGTCACATGATTTCATAACAAAAAAGTGTATGACTTAAAGGTCTTTGCAACCTCGTTAAAATCCATTAAAAATAGTCTTTTGAGAAATTGAGAGATATAAGTACTAGCAACCCGCCCCGGCTTCGCACGGGTAGCAGAGACATCTTCAACAATCATCAACACATTCCAATCAATTTACACAAAATCTTAACAAATTATACACCTAAACCTAGTCTATTAGTGAAAACCGCATGAAAATCCGTTCAGTAGTTTTTCCGTTTATCGCTAACAGACGACAGACAGAAGCGGCGGGGGAGTTTGTTTTATTTATATGTAGTGATAGTGATTGTTATCGATACACATCGTATGCGAATGTGAGTTTGTATATTTCCTTGTCTTGTTTTATGCTTTGCTGTATGTGGATGTCCACATACAGCAAAACCTGCAAAACATAATTGTGCTTCATCTAGCGAAGGCAAGTCGCACTATATAAGCAATTACTAAGCCTGCATCGTGCAATGAAAGTTCTTGCTCCGATTAGTATATGCAACTTCCTTACAGCAACCGTTGGGCCGCGGTCCGTCAGCCATGATCACCTAGCCTAGTCGAAGGATCCTCTCTTTGTGATGGAGGGACATTACAACCCGTACCTTCTAACTATTGAAGTGATCATCATAAAAAAATTGCCATACCCGTTGTCAACCTACAGAATAGGATAAAGGGTACATCCAAAACAAATAGTGTTCCCGTCCTGATGGTAGAAAAATAACATTAACGCGAGTGAAACCGTGGGCAAAAGCTAGTTCATTATATTATCAAACTAGCAGTTCCCGCGCGGCTTCGCTCGCGTATTATATAAAAGTAGCCCAAGTTACTCCTTATAACACCAGCTATCTGCTAGTGAAAGTCCCGTGGAAATCAGTCCACCCGTCCCGGAGATTAGCCGGAACAAATAGCAGACAGACGGACAAAAATTTTAAAAGGTATAGGTATCGTGCAAATACCTGTATGAGCTTAAAAAAAACTATTATTTTGACATTACAAACAGGCACTTCAATTTTGTTTATTTGTATTGACGATGATACTTTTCTAATTTACATTGAATATTTCTTTATTTAAAATAAAAGAAGTGTGAAAGACGTCATGCATGAATTGAGAAAGATGGAAAATTAAGGAAAGTAGATGTTGTGATTGTACATTTAATTATGAGCCTAATCACAATGACTTACGGGTCAGTATTCTAATTTGTTACGATATTTTTGAACACGTGTCATGTTGCTTGGATACCTTTGGCAACTCTGGGTGTATCAATAATTAAGGACTTCAAGTTGCGTTAAAGTATTTGGCAATGTCAGTGTTCCTTTATATTTGAAAACTTAAGGTGTTCACTACAATTTGGATATCGGGCTGTTACTAAAATATTGGTAGGATGTACTTAACTATTTGGACATCTACGATGTATCTAGAATGTATCACTTTTGATGCTGACTGTATCTATGCTTTTGTATGTTAAATGACGTTTAATTAAACTGTTATTAAAAAACAGCTTTTTATTTAAAACCATTTTATATATTGCAACGTACAATGCGTTTCAAATAAGAATAGGAACGTCAACTGTCACTTTATTACCGAATCTATTGATTTCATAATTGCACAAAGCCACAAACGAAAAGTTGAAGTTGATTTCATAATAATTTAAAAAATAACGAGATCGCCTTTTGCATATTCGCAAAAAATTTATTAAGTTTTGAATGTTTTGGTTTATATCATTGACCAGTATAACTTGAACAGTAATTTGCGAGCTTTTTGTAGTCGTTTTCACATACCAATTTTATGATGTAAATCATAACAAACAAAAGGTAACAAAAAAAATTTTTTTATTAATGTTTATTAATTACTAGTTACTGTTACTTTTAAAGTCACGAGTAGCTTACTCGTTGAATGTAAGACTTCGTAACAAACTTTATTCCTTCTCTGTCAAGGTTTTTACAAGTTGGTAAAAATTTGTTAATTTCGTTTTCTTTAAAATATTTTTACTTTAATCAAAAGATATAGATAATAAGTAGATGCATCTATGTTATAACAAGTGTAAGTAAAAAAAAAAAACTAAAAAACTTAAAAATTTCTTTAATAATTAGAATAAAACTGATGATTTTCCACAATCAGTCCATCCGTTTAGTTGCTATAATACCACAGACACACAGATATACGGGTTAAAAATAAAATACTTCCTCTTTGCGTTAATATGTGACTAAAGTTTCATACAACTAACATTAGCCATATGTTGATAATATGCCTTTTTTTTTTTTAATATGTGGATACCCCCACGGGTCATCACCTCATCGGGCCAAACGGCGAGGTGGTATGTCACACAGTGTTCCATCACCGGGTCTTATAGCCGGAGCCTCAGGTGTACCCTAGAAAGGAAATCCCTGTGAACCCCGGCAGACTCGGCCGCCTGTTAAACCAGGTGACCCCACTATGAGGTGCAGATGGTTCTATCCCCTCTAGTTTTGAGAGGCGCGCGCGGAACACGTCGCGCCACCGTCTCGGGCCTGCTTCTGCTAGGGTAACGGGCAGCCTCAGCCGCCCCTTCTGTCGCCCCCAGGCAAGCGCTCATGGAGGCCGGAGATCGCTTTGCACTCTCCGGCGCCTGGTGCGTCTTCTGCGGGACGGAAGAGTACTTGTTCTCTCCCGTTCCCTCTCCGCCGCTTCTTTGGCATCCATCACTACCTCACAGAAAGAGGCGGCGGAATCCCACGCAATGTTGATAATATGCCTAAGGATATTACATTAATAAATGTTACTGTGACATATACACCTATTTTCCAATAAAAATTATAACAGAAAAAGGAGAAGAATACATAAGTACTAGATTCTCATATACTTTAGCTCAATATAATGAATTCCACACATGATTCATTGATTCACACTATCCATGTTGGTGTGCTGTGTAAACCAGGGGTCCCTTGAAGCACATTTGTGCAAATACAAAATGCTTACCATTGCCAACCTACCAGACTTCAAGGACTATCAAATCTGTGCTGTAACTTTCAATGAGCAAAGCTTTTAATTAAACCTGATCTTTTTCTTATGGAATTCGAAAAACAGTAACAGGCAGGAATTGAAAATGTTTATACTTAATACAATAATGTTCAAAGTTTCAAATTGATAAATAATAGTTGTTATTCTAAAGTATATCAGACTGATATAAATAAAAATCATGTATACAGATGACTATTTAATACATAACTAATATTATAACATTTGAAACATAACTGGATTACCATGGTCTGACAGGACTTTGAGTTGCATGTGTTAAAATCCAGGTATTTAACGGCTTCGCTTTCATAGCCATTTGCTTGTGTCGAGGAAATTTAGGGCAAATAACATATAATCTTTCATCTCTAACAACAAAGTAGCAAGATTTGCATCGCCGTCGAAGTGTTCCTCTAACTTTGAAACTACAGACAGGATTTATAATAGGTAGAGTAGGTTGTAATAATCGGGCTTTAGAAAATTGTTGCAGTGAGTTAAATATGGATAGTTGAGCATTTTTCACAGGTAAACTTGCTATTGATGTTATTGTTTTCATAACGCACAAGAGCCTCTGCATTGTATCTGAAATAAAATGAAAGGGTTTGTATCCCACGAATTTCTAAGAACTACTTACTTTTGTACAATTTGCAATGATTAAATACCGGATAAATATTCTTTTTAACAATAGACAATGTAATTGGTTTTAATACTTTGGTCCATTCCCATTTACCATAACCTCAAAACAATAAAACTTAAATGTCATTTTCAATTTGACACGATAGGCTTGAGCAAAAAATATCACAATTTTTGTCAAAAATATCGATAAATATCGCTGATATTTTTTAATTCAATACATTGATGTTCTATATTTATTGTTGAGTACTAGGTACCTATCCAATTTGTATGATTCGTATCGTACGATGCGACGGGGTGAATTTTGCACATAGAGGTCAGCGTTGAAACGAAAAAAGTTAGGACAGCATAAATGTTAAAAAAGTGTAGGTAAGAACACCTTAGTTAACTGACGATAATAGATTAAAAAGAAGTTGTATAAAATTACTTTGTAGTTATATAATTTATTTTGTTTTTAATATAATTTATACTTAGTACAGAAACGCTGCTAGGTGCGAATAAGAACTAGATATCAATATGACCGTTCGTAGCCAAGACCTAAGCGCCAAAATTACTGATTTCTCGTGCTACACGTGGTGAAAAAACATGGTGTAGCGAGACGATGCGATATAGGTATTATTGAATTTACCTATATCATCAGTTGGCAATTTGATAAAAACGGTGTCATTTATGTCCCCGTGAAAGAATGTACTGGTTACATCCATTTGAGTCACAAAAAGATTTAATTTATTAGCGACTGCCTTATGCTGTGAGACCTTGCTTCTTACCAAATCTAGCTAAGCTAAGCATGATTGTAGATCAATGGGAAGTACCCTACGGGTTTTGATTTACCTGAAAGTGAACTAAAACGTTCAAATTTGTTAAAATGTAAAGCTTAAATTACCATATCTTTTGATTGCGTTGAAGTTGAATTGAAGCTTGATCTTTTTACAGCTTAAGGGACCGTAGATTAATAAAGATAAGTATTTGATGTTAATTTCAACTTGATGCCTCCAGGCGTTTCTGAGAAAAAGGGTCTTGACAGACAACCAGTGCTGGATTTACACTAGGGGCACTCGGGGCTAGTGCCCAGGGCGGCAAATAATCAGGGGCGGCATGATTCGGAGGGTGAGAAAAAAAAAATTGTTCGCGTTATGGAATATGCTTATTTTATTAAAAAAAAATTATAATTAGCTAAATTTACCTAGTACAATTTTCGAAAAAATGTGAAATATTTATAAATTAGTTTTTTGCATTTAAAAAATAATAGTTATCATAAACTTTATGTAAAACTCTCAAGCTAGATGTGTTTTTCACGAAAAAAGAAAATATTTATTTGCACATTCACTGTTTAGCGCGACGTGTTCCGGGTGTGCCTCTCTAAACGGGAAGGAGGGCAAAGCCCTCTGCTGGCAATGGTGTGGCTGCCTTCCGATTGAAGTCTGTCTGCCAAAGTCTGCCAGGGTTCTCGGGGACTTCCTTCCTAGGGTATATCCGAGTCCCTTGCAATAGACTCACTTGTGACGGAACACCGTGTGGTTTAGGTGGTTCGATTCCGACATGACCCGTGGGGGTATCCACACGCACAAAAAAAAAAGATGAGGTTGAGTTATTTTGAAGTAAAGGCTTAGTTAGGTTACTTGACATGATTTGTAGGCTAAGACATTGCGAGCAATGTATTTTGCATAAATCAACTGTCATTGATAAAAAAAATGGCAGTCATGGGAATCTGGCCGGACCCCCTCGGGCCGTCACCCCGGGTTTTCGGTGGGGCGGGGTGTCGGAATCAACTAAAACCACACGGTGTGCCTAAAAGATCCGGGAACAGTTTTTATTAAGACATTCGGACCCCTCCTAGCGCCAGCCCGCAAAAAGGCGGGCGCCACCTTCAGGTAAAAACTTCTCAATTAGGCGACGTCCCGGCACACGCGGACGCTTAGGGCGGTATGAAGTGCTGGAAAGCGCGCCTCCACCCCCAATGGCTAATTAAGGTCATCACACACTATACCGTCACCGTGACGTGACCGTGAGCCGAGTCTTCACTGTAGTAGTAGGTGACAGGCGGGACTCAATTCCCTCCTAGCGACCGAGTGCATGTACTTACCGAAGCAGCCGTGCTCGGAAAGAACCTGCGTCAGGCGGAAAGAAAGGGACCCGTGCTGCTGCCCTGCCCACTCGACGATAACCAGCTGGAGCGCCTCCATGGCGACCAACGAGCTATGGTGGCTCGGTGAGCGGCCTCATGCCATTCGCGTACCTCTTCGGGCGGGGGCCGACTGCCACTTCCCACTCGAAACTCAACTGCCCGCCGACATACTTTGGCGCGAACTTCCGCCTCAGTATAAATGAGTCATTTCATTTATTCAAAAATTGTTTAACGAAACTTCATTCATGTTCTAGAAAATTTCGAAAATGGGGTTGGGTAATGGGTAATGGGTTAAATCCGGCACTGCAGACAACAAAGTGATCCTATAAGGGTGCATTTTTTCGTTTTGACGAACAGAACCCTAAAGAAGAAGAGCAGTATCAAGGAAAAGATAAGAAAAAGAAAAAAAAAGAAGAAAAAGATACTTATTGGGGGAACAATTGGTTTTGTATTTTGTATCCATGTACCTTGCATTAGACAAATGATACAAAACAATATTTTCACAAACCAATTCGATCAATCCCTCATCCTCCATTTTGGTTGTGATGCAGCGGCGTCCGTAATCCGTGATCCGACAAAAAATATCGTCGTCGACGATTACGTCCGTGATTGTCGGCGGCGGCACTGTCACTAACAGCACTGTGCCGTCACTGACACTGACAGGTGTGGATACGTTCATAGAGAATGTATGAAAGAATATTTATCACGGTTGCGGTACTGTGCCGGAACTGTGACTTCACTGATATGTGTGAATCGGTCATTAAGCGGCAATTGAAATACACAGTCCGTGAACTTGTTCAACTGTCTACTTACCTACGGTTGTTAAAACCTTTATTGTTGGACTTTGGCCTGAAGGGGTTTTCAGAGTCTTTCTTTTTAGGGTATATATCTGGGTCCCTTGCAATAGACCCACATAGGTGACGGAACACCGTGTTGAACTCTAGAATATAAAAAATGATAATAGCTGTGGCTAATAGCTTAATTACAAAATTGATAAGAAAAGTAGGACATTCGCCTAGGGGCCCTAATAATATGTATTGACCTGGAGATTGGTCTAAAGCAAAAACGGCCCACTTTATGGAGACTCATGAAATAGTGACTCGAAGTGCTGATGTGTGTGATTAACGGTTATTTCCTGACGGAGAAGACGGAGAGACTCGCCTACAAACTTGTAGTTTGATCACAGGCATTAAGCCTTACGTGATACAAGGTAGTCCATGTGGATTTAATTCGATCTCTTTGGTTCTATTCCATCACTGTCTTTCCATTTTACGCATGGCCATATTTTACAAATGGGCAGGCCATGGCCCAAGCAAAGAGTATACAAACACTACGTCAAGTTTGTATAACCTTGACGGTTGCTTGACGGTTTATGGCATTGGCGATCAGGTCTCGACAGTACGTGACGCCGCATGTCAAGATTGACAAATATACTTACATTTTATAATTATATAGTAGATATTTATGTTATTCCTGCCATAATTTAATTATATAATAGCTCCTTTGGTGTTGACTTGTCTGGTGCAGGTATAAGCCAAGTGTAAATGATTTGTAGGCATTGATATGTTTTATTTAACAAAAAATTGTAGAATTGCCACTACAAACATTTATAAACGAATACTCATAAATCAATATTCGAAAACCAAGACTCACAAAGTTACCAAAACAATTGTCACATCTCCACATATATACAAGCCCGTGGGACCTTACAGGTAGTTCGAGTATACCTATTCATATATGATTAGATCAGCTACATTTACGAGTACCTTGACGAATGTAGGTATGGTCCTTGCACGCGATCACTTTTGCCGTTACCGCTAATTTTGTCCAGTAATAGGTAGATGAATGGACTCTAATGTTAACGTTAACGAAACTATGTTAGTTAGGGCATAGTTTTTATCTTCTTTCAAGATTGAATTTAATAGAAAATTACCGTTACATGTAAACGAGAACTGAAAACAGTCTCCTGATGATATGGGTATCATCCACCCACATTTCTCTGTAACCACGGTTTAAGCTTGAGCACAATTTCGTGTGTTGAGCCGGGGTCTACATGTAGGGATGATGTTTGTTGCCATCGGCTTCAGACATTGTCATTGACTGAGGACAAGGATTGTCTACTTTATGGGCGTAGGTGGATCACAGTGGCTTGTGGCACCATTCGTAGATAAGGCACCTCGCAGGTCTCATAGTGATAACTTGGGTACAACTAGACTTTTCAAGTACCTGTAGCAGGGATCGAAACGGCTAGTGTGGGACTATTTATATAAACTATCATAAAGTTGGAGACTATATTTCTTAATTTAGACGTCTAACTAAAAACCTTTTAACACATAAACTAAGAAAGATTTATAGGCTATATAATATTTTATATTTCTTTTTAATGGATTCTAATTTTAATCATTTTCTAACACCAAAGTACAGAATAATACTTAAAAATAAGGTTAATGTTTTGAGAAATTGATATTGTTCTGTTTTTAAAAGTGAATACAGGACATGGATAGTGCACAGAAATTAAAAATTAATTTACCAATTTCAGCCAAGCTATTTTAGCTGACAAAACCCTCTATGTATCTGGAGTGCTCGGCTTGGACCCTCAAGGACAGATGGTATGTGGTGGCGTTAAAGCACAAACGAAACAAGCTCTCGATAACATGAAACATGTCCTCCAGGCGGGTGGTGCGTCCCTGGAATCAGTATTAAAAACGACCATTTTACTGGCAAACATGGAAAACTTTCAAGTCGTTAATCAGGTCTATGCAGAATGTTAGTACAATTCCATTTCTATATTTTCAGTGTTGAAATGTTCTGACACATGTGCCTTCTGTGTCCATCTGACACGGTCATGCAAAGGGCATGAAAAAGTCATAACCTTAGGGTACTGAACAGAGTCAGGGATTGGATTGGGTTTAGAAGAAGAAAACCCATTCAAAATATCTATCAGAGTCGGGTAGGTTCGTCGCATGCAAAATTGGCCAATTTGTTTGACGCAAATATGCGTCATTTTAACAGTTCAACCAATCCGTAACATTGACGGGTAGTGACTGAAAGTATAACTATAGTTGTTATTTCTTCAGATTTTTCGAAGTGTCCACCTGCTCGCGCTACCTTTCAAGTTGCAAAGCTGCCTAAAGATGCTGAAGTGGAAATAGAAGCTATAGCTCTTAGCGGGGATCTGATAGTGACTGTTGCAAAACCCGACCCTTGTAA
Source organism: Euplagia quadripunctaria (assembly GCA_963859945.1). Taxonomy (NCBI): domain Eukaryota; kingdom Metazoa; phylum Arthropoda; class Insecta; order Lepidoptera; family Erebidae; genus Euplagia; species Euplagia quadripunctaria. The sequence continues at coordinate 10,408,801 of OY982574.1, forward strand.
AGGCATTTAATGTTTATTTTATTAAAGTAGACATTGACCTGCTGTATCGTTTCAAAGTTTTGAAATAATTTTTCTTGTGTCCAATAGGTGATTACCTAAAGTATATAAAATATATTTTATAAGTTTACAATTTCTTTCATTTTCGTTTCTATTGTATTAAAAATAAATGACGTAAAGACGAAGCTTACGTTAAAAGCTATATTCATAGCGGCTCACACCGGCTGCCTCATGATTCATGATGTAATATTCTGGTCTAATTCCTATATTTGTTTAGATGATTGATGATATTTATTTTTGCCAAGATGTATTAATCAATATTTCTTGGGGTCGTCCAACCAAACCAAATCTAAATTAGATGAAAGGTTACAACAGGTTCAACATTAAATTTTTTGCCTTCTGACTTTTCTTCATTCAATAATATTCTGATTGGGTTGTTTAGAAGAGTAAGGAGAATGGTATTTGATAGGCGTTATTCTTTAATATCTAACCCTAAAAAAATCTAAAATTGGGATGAATGCCATCATCCCAATTTTACTGAATGCGGTGGTGTACCTTCCCGATAAAATTGTTAAAATTATAATAGGCCAAACTAGGCAGAGCCTGAACTATGGTAACTAGACTGCTGATAAACATACTTATATATTTCTAAATATATACATATCACTACATAGTATAAAACAAAGTCGCTTCCTGCTGTCCGTCTGTCCCTATTTATGCTTAGATTTTTAAAACTACGCAACGGAATTTGATGCGGTTTTTTTTTAATAGATAGAGTGATTCAAGAGGAAGGTTTATATGTATAATACATGCATAATATAGTAGAGAAACACTGATAACTTTAGAGGTTTGTAATGTGATGTCGTAAATAAACACATTTTTTTGCGTTTACATTGCAAACGCTGGAGAACGCATGAACTCTACGAGATAGATCAAAATAATGTACCACAGTATTGTACACCTTAAAAAGTTCTACAAAAAAGTCCGCGATGGTATATGTCTATCTTTTAGGGATAACCCACAATAACCGTTTTTTATCTTTTACTTTTTACGAGAAATAATGGGTTATTTACGAAGCGATTTTAAGCAATACAGCATTAATCCTTATCCAATTAGGTACCTTAAATACATTGTGCATTTAATATAGATCAAAATGGTTACAGCATGTAATTTTAATGAATATTTTCGAAGATATTACAGATTTAAAATGCAGGGACATAGCGGTTGCGGCGGTTGCAGGCTTAGATTTGAGTGTTGAGTGTTTTTCACAGGGCCAATTATATGTCGCTCTTTCAAGAGTAACCTCTGAAGAAAACATGTTTGTATTCTCTAATGACAAAAAAGCTGTGAACGTTGTATTTAAAGACATTCTGTAGTATATTTAGTATCATCATTGCACCCGTGCGAAGCCGGGGCGGGTCGCTAGTTATAGATAAACTACACCTAGACACAGAACTAATGATCGTAAAACAATTCTATTAGTCGGTTGATAATTATTTATAAATAGTGAGGTTATAAAAGGGTAGGAATGTATTATAAGTGGATAACAATCACTTGAGTGCGGAGAGAGGTACGAACAACATGGGAGTTACTGTTCGTTAGTGATTTTCATAGTTTAAAGCAGTGGTTGTGAGACGGTTTCTAACATGTATTACTACTACTCGTAACTTCTGTATATATTAATACATGAAAATAATTCTTTGTGAACCCTCTGTTGAGCAAATTTCGGGCACGGAGGCGTGTGAAATTTGGAACACTTAAAATTCAAATGTAGAAAGAGGAAGCTACATTTTTTAAACAATATCAGTTATAAATTTAAAAATTATGCGAAAACGGCATCAAAAAGCTATAGGGATTCAGTATACATGTTGACCTGTAACGGTACTCACAGTTCAAGTTATACTGGTCAATGATATAAAATCAAACATTTTGAAGATAATTAATATTATGGTCGAAATTCGAGCACCAGGCGATCTCTAGCATACTTTTTTGTGTGTTAAATTTATTCAACGCCCATAAACATTCTAAGCCCCTATATTACCTCTTTGAATGTGAAATGTTTTTTGACAAACCAGATGTTAATAAAGTGATTCACACTTTGATGTAATTCGATAGAAGTCAATGTCACATCCTACTTGACATTATTAGAAAAGTATTCCAAATTATTGTGCAAATATTTACTTAATTTATTGGGGTCACAGCATTGCAGAATAGGCAAAGTTCCTGTTTTCATATTAAGTGAATTTATTACCCTGACTCTGGTATACTCTGTACCGTCAACTACAAAGGTTTGTGACACAGTGCCCCAGTGATTAATCCAAAATGAGTACGCTGGCAAAGACAGATTCCAAAACCAATGTTAATAGAGTTACCAAGACAATCGTTACATCGCCTGAAATATATAAGCCCGTCGGACCTTACAGGTTTGATTTTCAGATATACTGATATCCAAAAGCAAAATATTATGCAATTAGTTTGACCTTTGCGTAATATTTGGTGAAAGGTACAAACCTTCAAATTCATCACAACTAAGTAATTATAATTGTTTGGCTAGTCTAGTTGATAGTATACAGAATGTATTTGAAAAGGAACACTTACTTAAATCACACAAAGGGCATGACTCTAGCATGCAGTTACAATAAGAAGAGAGACCGTTTGAATTTCTAGGTATTTTTACCTCCGTTTCTCATAAAATCAGATGCAACGTGTAAAGTTAAATTTTAAATCTTACATGTTTTTTATTTTAGAACTATTCTAACTAACTAAAACATTTTCGAAGTTAGTTTTTATGGATTTTCTAGTAACAGAATAAAAAATAACAAAATAAAAAAAATTTGTACGATTTAAAATCTTTAACTTTACACATTCCACCTGCTTTTTTTAAGTAAGCGTTTCTTTGTCAAATACATCCTGTATATGATCGAAGGGTAACCACAATTAATATCTGCCGGTTCCAGCCAAGCTATCTTAGCCAACAAAACTCTTTATGTATCGGGAGTGCTCGGTATGGACCCTCAAGGACAATTGGTGTGTGGTGGTGCGGAAACACAGACTAGACAGGCTCTCAACAATCTGAAACATGTTCTCGTGGCCGGTGGTGCATCTTTTGAGTCAGTCATAAAAACGAATATCTTATTGGCGCGTATGGACGACTTTCAAGTGGTTAACCAGGTTTACGCTGAATGTTAGTATGATCTTATTAGTCGCGTATTCACTGAGGAGCAACAGATGTTCGGATGCCAAGCAGCCTAGGCCGTGCATACGATGCTTTATTTTTGCTCATAACCATTATAAATCTACAAGCCAATCAAAAGATTCCTAAGGCAAGGCACGCATTTTCCCTTTTTACTCTTTCAATCAGTACGCGGTTATTGATATTTTTGGTTGACGTTACGTTACGTAGATACGTGACTAGAAATTTGAGATAGGAAAAGTAATATCGCAATATTTCATTTGGTAACAAATAATCTTTTGTCTATGTCAGTCCATATTTATAGTGTCAAGTGTTAGTGAAACTTATATGGTGAAATTGTTTACAAACATACATATATTGGTCTACTGAATTATATTTGAAATGTACATAACGATCACGAATCTAATGAAGAACCAAAATTAGTTAAGCTGACGACGTTAGATGAGCAGCAAGATGGTAGTTTTTAGCTCTACTGGCTTAAGCGACACACTGATTCTTCCTGCACCACCGGCACCGAAGATCTCTATTTCCTAGTAGTTTTAATAATTTGTAAAGTTTTACGAAATGCTTTTAAAATACTTTTTAAGCACAATGAGAAAACAACTATTAACAAACATTTTTACTTCACCAAATACTTTTCTTAACCTCAATAGACAATTTGCTAGTTGTCTATTGTCTTCTACTCTCTTCTTGCCGATTTCAGCCAAGCCATCTTAGCTGACAAAACTCTATATGTATCTGGAGTGCTCGGCATGGATCCTGAGGCGCAGTTGGTGGCTGGCGGTGCGGAAGCACAGGCGAAACAGGCTCTTGATAACTTAAAACACGTCCTCGAGGCGGGTGGTGCATCTTTGGAGTCGGTGATAAAAACTACCATTTTGTTGGCAAACATAGAAGACTTTCCAGCTGTCAATAAAATTTATGCAGAATGTTAGTATACCTAACATTTTTTTTTTGTGGTGACAACGGTCAAGACTGATGGCTTGAAGTAAAAAAATTGAAAAAACTAAAAAAATCTTACTTTATTAGCTACGTACTCGATGCACATTTGCCCTAATCAAAAGTGATGTAATACGGTTATTTCAGTCAGACATATATCTTTTACAGTGTTTTGAGCTATTTCCAAGAAAATATTGTACTTTATAAAACCCTAAAACTAATGTACTTATTGCCATAAAAAACTAATATTATTAATAACTTTTAGTAAGTATCTCTAGCTGTTACAGAAAAGCGTGGTCATATTTTAGGGTCGTATGGTAGACCCCGTGAACAATGTAAAGCGCTAACAATTTTATGAAAATTCGTGATTTTTAATAGAGACATCTTATTTTGAAACTGAAAAATTGACCGATAAAGCTAATATTTCGTATGAGACAGGGCTAACGTGAATAAACTATAGGTATTTAAAGCCAAGGATTTTGATAGATTGTCCAGATTTTTCTGAAAATGTCTGCATAACAAATAATATAACTACAAAATTATTGAAATTGAGATGAAAATTCATTATAATATGTTGTTTAGAAAATATGTGCACCTACAGAAAGAAAAAAAATACAAAATTCATTCATACACTATTTGTCGGCTACACATAACGCTCCTAAAATTTGACCACACCTGTATATTCTGTAAATCATAACATCAATGGATTTTAAATTTTTAACATGCGAATGACTATCGGCCCTGGGTGAAATGTTTACAATATATATACTGCACTGACTGCACATATGCTCTTTCAGATTTTACAAAGGACCAACCTGCACGCGCTACCTTTCAAGTGGCTAAACTACCCAAAGATGCTGAGGTGGAAATAGAAGCTATTGCTCTTAGCGGGGATTTGGTTGTAGCTGTGGCTGGCCCGTGCCCTTGCACGCGTACTTAGTATCTATTTGAGATTACAAGAACACTACACTTTTGTATATGTGTATTTAATTTCACTTTCGAATCTTTATCCCTTATATAATACATTATATGTAGTTATGTTGTACATTTTGTTGAATGTAAACTTATTCGTTTAACAGAAATGATATTAAATTATGAGGTTGACACTCATGATTTTGTTTTATTTTTAGGCGATGTATAATATAGTACCTAAATACTTTACACAAATTATAGTATATTTTAGGTTTTGAGGATTAAGGGTTCAATAAGCTAAATTCTAAACCATGTAGGTACCAATAAAAAAAACTAAAACCACAAGATTAGTGACCACATAGAGCTATAGAGTGACCAGTTAAGTGTTGCCTGACAGCTGATTGACAATCTGTATAGCCTAATCATGACAAAAAAAAACCGCGTCATGTTGCGGAAAACAAACGGAACTGATTTCTTTTTAAGAATAACTTTAAAACGTCATTAACGTTTATTGTTGATTGCTGTGAAAGTGTAAGCGTTTTTTTGAGTTTCTGAGAGTTTTGGCATTTTAACACGTAAAACTCAACTTCAATCAAAAGTTGAAGTAGAGTTTTACGTGTTAAAATGCCAAAAAACTATTAATATTCGTGAGGGAAAAGTGGTTAGCAATGTATTTCAGTACCTATTTATCGTTTCGAAAAGAAACGGAAATCGTAATATATATATAATTGGTTAATGTCGGTGGCGGTGAAAGCCATTAAGGCCGCATCTTTTGATTGCGTTGACTTAGAAGCTTGATTTTTTTACACCTTCAAGGGACCGCTGATATAAGTATTTGATGTTAATTTTAACTTGATGCCTCCACGGGTTCCTGAGCAAAAGGTTCTAGACAGACACACAGACAGACGAGATAGATATAACAGCAAGTTAACGACTTTCGGATTTTTGTCTCTATTTGTGCTGTGAGACAAGGTCTTACCAAATTTCATGATTCTAGGTCAACGGGAACTACGTTATAGGTTTTGGTTTACATGAGAATTGTTCAAATTTGGTCAAACTAAATTAAGCTTTAATGGCCATATCTTTTGATTGCGTTGACTTAGAAGCTTGATTTTCTTACAACGTGAAGGGACCGCAGACAAGTATTTACTATTTGCCATTAATTTCAACTTGATGCGTCTACTCTGAGATACCCTGAGAAAAAGAGTCTTGACAGACAGACAAGCAGACAGACAGACAGACGGACAACAAAGTGATCCTATAAGGGTTCCTTTTTTCTGAATTCCTGCGTGTACAGCAGCGTTAACAGTCTATTTTTAATACAAAATTGTGAGAGATTACCTCATCTGAAGTCAATGAAAAAAATGCATACGTCAATGGTGGCATCCCTTTGATATAATCGGCGGTACGCTGTTAGCGGTATTTTTGTTGTTAGTGGTGTTACTTTACCGAACAATTGTTTGTACCTTTTAAAATATGGATCGTCCACTTGACAAATAGTCTCACATCAATAATTTATAATACCTTATAATGTGAACCTACCTTGAACCTCTTTGCACTTTTCACACCGCCTGTTATTATTTTCACGATATGCGTCTTAATGCATTTCAAAAATGCAGTAAGAAAATTTTTGGCTCACCTTTCCGTACAGAATTAAGCGATTTTGTGAATTTTTTGACAACTTCAAAAATTTTCTGAATCGTGAGTCTGCAAATATTACTGTTTCTGTTCATTGTTAGTTGCGGATAGAAACATTGGAAGCTGGGTTAGTTTTGAAAACACGAGGAATCCTTAAAGATATCATTACTTTTTGTTAAGAAATTATTATTTTTCATAATTCAAAATACAGATCACTGTATAATTAATATTTTTCCTGCGTTTACGTTGTATAGTTTTCTTCTTTGTGATATTTTGTACATTTTCTTGAACATTAGAAATATTAGAGCGCATTGCCGATTCATTGATGAATCCTTCCTTACGTAACGTACATTTATGATAGCGATTATGTACATTTTCGAAGTGTATATTAAAAGTTAATAGACAATAGGAATCGAAATGTGGCTTCAAATGGTTCGTGTAACACATGGCTGCTGCGTCGCTAGTTCCTTTTTTCTTGAACTTGGCTTGACACGCTGCCCCGTATCTAGATTAAGTTTTTATTTTTTATCAGTAAACACAACACTGACAATATATAATTTATTTTGTTACATAGTTTATAGTAATAAAATAAGTATTATATACAAATATGTATACATTTAGTTTCAGACAGAAACTATGACTGTAAAAAATGCTGAGTCAGGCTATAATCTCGACCAGGTCTCCGCTGATGGCTATGGCTTGTATTTCTACCGCTGCATCTTTGGGTAATCTAGAAACTTCATAGGTGGCACGAGCTGGTTGGTTTCTCGGAAAATCTGAAACATTTTTTCGTTATAAATTTATTTAATATCCATTAGCACATGTATTTTATGTAGTCACTAGTTATAGATAATACTCTGCCATATGCCATGGATATTCTTTGCATTTTAAATTTAAACGCTGACTAAACTCAATTTTTTAAAAAGCTAGGTAGGTCAATTACTTACTAGAATAGGTAAGTCATCTTAGAATTACTTAGAGCCCAAATATAACAAGAAATAATCCAAACGTGCAGCAAGAAAAGGAAACAAGAAAATTAAAATATCCAACAGGTAGGTAGGTAGGTAGGTATAGGACCTATAGGCTGTTAGGTATTCCTAAATTAGGTACCTATAGGTACAGTTTTCATTACCTGAAGATTACGAAAAAAAGTGAATAGACATTATAGGACCATTAGGTAAAGTCGAAAAATATTTAGTCAGTCTACGTTTGGCGTACTCATTAAACCGTGTACGTTTTTGTGTAACAAATATATTATATACCTATTGAATTGCTATCTTTTTAAAACGAGGGCGCCGCGCTGTGCACCTCTTTGCCGCGGAACCTCTTTATACCGGTTGCAAGAGCTGAACTAAGTTTTTTTTTAAAAGAATACTAGTAACGTGGATCACACATTACTAGTATTCTTGTTAACCCCTCCAGCTAAGCTAAATTCTTGTGTTAGGAGTGGGTTTAAGACGGTAGAATACTGGGTGGGTTCGAACCCGCGACCACTTGATCACAAGTCCGACGCCTAGCCATTAGTAGCGTAGCGCCGCTTGATTAGTTTACTTAGTTTAGCTCAACTCACATAGTCATGTCAGACCGCATACCTACTATCCAAACTAAACTGCGTAAACTAACTCAGATATTTGAAGATAATTTAATTGTGTATGCCCATCCGGGAGCTACGCTACATAAAAAATAAAAAAATAACTTTACCCAGTATCACATATACTGGCTAAAGGTAATTTTTTAATATCAAAAATACTTCAACAACGAGTTCTTGAAGAGCTGGTGTGTTTGTAGGTATAAATTTTTTAATTTAAACATAAGTATTCAAAGTTTTACTAACATTCTGCATAAACCTTGTTAAAAGCTGGAAAGTCTTCCATGTTTGCAAGCAAAATGGTCGTATTCACCACAGACTGCAACGATGCACCACCAGCTACTAAAATATGTCTTAAGTTGTTAAGAGCCTGCTTCGTTTGCGCTTCAATGCCACCATTGACCAATTGCGCATCAGGGCTCATTCCCAGCACCCCCGATACGTATAGAGTCTTATCAACTAAGACAGCTTGGCTGAAATAGACAAAATGGTCAATTAGCAATGACACTAAACACCCGTATTCACAAACAACATCTTGGTCAGTGCGAAAACAACGCTATGCTAAATTAGGAATTTATGAGCGTTCGTTGTAACCAGCCTTGTCAATCACGATGACACAGGACATGGTCTTGGCCGTGGGCTCTCGTACTAATATCGTGTGGTGGTTTTGGTGTGCCAGAAAAAAAATCGCTGTAGTATGAACATCCTCTATGGATACAGAGGGAGAAAATATTTATAGAAAGGGAGAAGAATATGTTAGAATATGGAAAAGGACTTCATCATTTACAAAAGGAAAAAATAAAATCTTAGGGCCACAAGGAATTTAAAATTGGCGGCATTGAAAAGTCCCTTTGGGTTAAATTTAGTAGATTTAAATTAATAGGTAAGCGGTAAGAATACAAAAAGTATAGTATTCTTTGCAAATCTGTGGCGTCTTCTAAATTCTTCCTCACTGTAGTAATTGAAAGGAGTTTGAAAATCTCGAATTACTATTCTTGTATTTGTTGTCCTTCTGTTCAATTAAAAGTATGAAATAAACCAGCAATTTTCATGAACTGTCTCACCGATACTATGCGTTGCGTAAAATAGCTGTGGAGTTTCTTTACCTGAGGTTACGAAGTAACTATTATCTTATCTGTGCCTGAGGGATCCTTTTAATGAACGCATAGCGTTGTTCATCGCTCAAGTATTGTTTAAGAATTGAAATTGCCGACCTTATGCGTCCGGGCTCACTGTTAGTCCTTATAGCATTGTTTGTGAATACGGGTGAGTGTCGATGCAGAACATGAAACCATATCTAACTATCGATAAACCAATGAACCTTTTCACTATTTAAAACATACAATAACTAAATAATAATATTCTGGGACGGAATACACAGCGCTATCTAGATCCAAGCTATGTAAGTAGGTAGGTAGGTACGTACTTATGGGTACTAGAACACGGATTAACATACATACATGCTTTTTTGTAAACATACATATTATTATACACAGAAACACTCATTTGATAAAATCTAAAAACTTCTGTTAGAAATTATATTTAGAAATTTTCTTTTGAATAAAAGTCAGAACTTGTGAGAGAAGGAATAATACAAAAAAAAGTTGTTCTCGGAAATCATAAGTAGGTACAAGTTAAAATCAAATGGTACCGCCAATAAGTTTTTTTTTTTTAAATCTAAGTAGTTACAATTTAATCTATTGAAAAAAGTACCTTCTACTAAAAACCGGTAGACCTTGTCCTGCTACAGTATATTTATTTACATAGTTAAAATCTAAAATGGATGATCTGTATGTAAAGGAGAGGAAAATGGGTAGTATACAAACAGTCTTCAACGAAAAACACATGTTTTAAAAACAGATGTGCAAGTTTTCATTGTAACCGGGCCAACAGTGTTGGAGTTTATTGATCTTATATACCTATATGGATTTATATATATATTATATGTATGTATAAACATGAACAATGCTGGAACATTTCAACAAACGTGTCAAAATTTTCCGATTTAAAATACAAATTTCAAACCTGTAAGGTCCAACAGGCTTGTACACGGCAGGAGACGTAATAATTGTCTTGGTCACTTTGTTGGTATTCATTTTGGATAACACGTTGTTTTCGTTCTGTTGCACTAAACTGTCTGAGCGGTGCTCTGTATATGAATAGTAGGTACACCATTCAGGGTCATAAGTTCACCTAAGTATCATTCATCAAGAGATAAAAGTAAAACATTACGTAAAGTAGGTACGTTTTTGATAAAACGATTTCATATAAAAAAGAATATTATTTTAAAGGAATATAAACTTTTTTAACTTAATTTAATTATTCTTCTTTCATAATTCTTTGTTATTTGTCGGTCTTAGTTTCAGAGTATTCCAATAAAATGTTGAATAAAATTTCTCTAAGGCTCAAAAAACAGTTAAGACCGCAAATTGTGGGCGACAATATTATTGAAAGGACTAATTGTTTAGGTTTTTGGTTAACAAATTTGTTAACCAAAAACCTATGTAATATTATCAGTCAACACCAAAATTTGTGTATTGTATTATATGTAGAACCATGATCATAAATCAAACAGTAATGAAATGAAAATGCTAAAAACATTTGATAACCATTACAATTAATAGATTCGAAAAAAAAACAGAAATATCGACATCTTCAATAATATTTCGCACGCTTGTAGGTATTTGAGTTATACACCTACAGCCATATAATACCAACAAGCTTCCAGAGAGAGAGGCCAATTATTATTTTATTCTTGTTTATTATTAATATTTATTTATTATTAATTTTCCTTTATGTAAAATTCCAGATACAGACTTTTCCGATAGTCCAGTAACTTTTGCTACGGTTTTGTATAAAGGTATATCTTGTTGATATTCAGCAAAATTTGGATCTAGTTTTTTTTTCTAAAATATTCGTAGACGTTAAAAGCCATTTGCGTGCACTGACTATTAATTTTATATTCGAAGATATTTCGACTCATCTTGAGAAAGTAATCTCATGTGTAACTCTTACAAAGCGTTCGTAACTGTCAACAGGTGCGATCGCTAATCGCTGACCCGCACAACTTCGTCTGCGTTTGTAAATGTTCCGCGTTTTTGCAACATTTTCATATTGATACTCCGCTCCTATTGCTCGTAAAGTGATGTTATATTGCCTTTCTCGATAAATTAGCTATCCAAGACTAAAATAATTTTCAAATTCGAACCAGTAGTTCCTGAGATTAGCGCGTTCAACCAACCAAACAAACAAACTCTTCAGCTTTATAATAGTAGTAAAGATTCGAATAAAACCCCGTTGGGTCCGAAATTAGTTGGGCATCACCGAAATACACACGCGAGTAAAACCATCCTTAAACTTTTCATAACATAATTATCTTTTAAAAAAGTATCACCGACTTCAATGCGCCTCAAAATACCCAAATCGCTGCAAGTGTGCCTATAAAGTTTGAAGTGTTCCCTCGATTCTCGCGGATCCCTTCATCAGATCCTGACCTGATGACCATGGAACCACCTGGGAAGTATACCCTTTCAAACAAAAGAAGAATTTTTCAAATTCGTCCAGGCGTCTTTGAGTAATCGGTGAACATACATAAAAAAAATACAGTGAAATTTTTTTATAAACTATAAAGTACAAGTGACAACCCTACGGGAAAAAGAAATGTGGACAATGTTGTCAATAATGCTCAAAAGCATGTGGGCGACATTGCCCACCAACGTATTTCACGATTTTATGAAGTACATATTTTGCATTAAATACTATTCTATGTTATTAATTTACTTACTTATTGAAAAAATACTTACGTAGGTAAGTATTCAGTAGTGAATAGAGGAATTTTCGATAAAGTTTTTGAAGCATCAACTTTCATAAGTTTTGACAGGCAACTGGAGTACATGGTAGTACATAGGTGGCATTTCGTCTTTTAGTGTCGCCAGAAATACGTTAAATTTTATACAGAATAAAATACTTCTAACTATAGACAAATTTGCAATGCATCGAGTTTTCTAACAAATGCACACCTGGGCAAAGTAGCCATGTTTTACGGTACAAAACTAACAACTAAAACACTATTTAGAAAATCGTAGTTCTCACGTGCAGAAGAGCCAAAACGTGAAGTGAGTGTTCGAGTAAGCTGCTAGCGCAAAACTAACCGATCATTTTTATTTTTATTAAAACGCACACACACAAAAAAACCTTTTTGCTCACATAAACACATAAATTATTAATTGACTAGGTAAGATATTTTGCAGTTAAAAACTTAAAAAGAGTCAGAGTTTGCAGTCAAATATGGTGTTATTTTAGAACCCCTCGGAATTTATGCCTTTATCTTATAGGTAAACCGTCATTTGGCTCTCTAGCCGCTTACATGTGTTTACAGTTTCTTTAAAATCAGTAATTAATTTGATTATTTTCGAAATTATATCATAATATAACTACATACCTACTGATTTATTCACAACCGAATTTTATCATTGCGTCACTTTACATGCACGTAGATCAGGTTTCTTGTTCATAATAAAAAATGACCCTGAAAGATAAGTTATAATTAGTTATTTTTTTAGATAAGTTGTATGTATAGTTGTGGGAGAGCCATGCTTCAGCACGTATGGGCCGGCTCGACCGGAGTGATACGACAACCTCACAGAAAACCGGCAGTGAAGCAATGATTGCATTGCTTTTCGCCGAGTGAGTGAGGTTACCGGAGGCCCTAACCCTTCCCCCCCCCCCTTTTCCCAACCCCTCTCCCTTTTTTCCACCTTCCCCTTACTCCTACCTTAAAGGCCGGCAACGCACTTGTGACTCTTAAGTTGCAGGTGCCCATGGGCGGCGGTAGTCACTTACCATCATCAGGTGACCCGTCAGCTCGTTTGCCCCCCCCCCCCCTATATCATAAAAATAAATGGTTCTGACTTATTTATACGATACATAGATATTTTGTGTAGCTTTGATATAATCCTCCAAATATCGATTCGAATTGCTGGATTACGAACCGAAATGATTTGATGTTTGAATAATTTCTGAAAAATAAAAGGCAAATTTTTTCTTTAAATATCTAATAGATAGTTAAATACATTTTGAAGCGCCAGTAGTGTTTGTCTATACAGTGTTTGTCTATATACTATGGCATATTTATGGGAGAGTATTTTTATGACTGCAAGGTTAAGTTTGTCTTTCGGTAAAGACGGGCTAAAATCTTCGAGAATTGATTCCCGAGATGGACATACTATCTACATACACGTTTGTTTGCACTCGCACACAAACAAGCAGACGGCCCGCCTGATGGTAAGCAGTTAACGTAACTTATGGACGATTGCAACTCCAGAGGACTCACATGCGCGTTGACGACCTTTTCTTGAAGAACCATATACTGTAGCACCTCGTAAAACTTCGGCAGGGAGTCCATTCCACAGTCGGAGCGTTCACATTGTTTACAAATAAAATAAGCACTCTTTTAAAAATAAAACTACCTTGGTACTAGGTAATGCTATTCATTTAGACGTTGATTTAAGAGCTAACAATGTGAAGGTAGTGTATAAAGTAATAAAAAATGGGCGACCTTTTTATTAAAACACACATTTTTCTATAGTGCCTATTATTTAAATTGCGTGTGAAGGTCTTCAACCTATAAGTAAGCTTTTACAATTATAGCTTACTTAATCAAAAATATATGTAAATTTATAAAAAATATTTAATTGTGATAAAAATCTGATTATTTTTAAAAAAGTAATTTGTAGGCATTAGGCCCTAGGCGGCGTTGGGCGCGGTTTTCCACAGGGTCGTGTAAATTAATTAATATTAATTAATTGATCTAAAGGGTTCGGGGTTCCATTTGTTTCTAATAATTTTATTAGCTCGATTAATGTAAAGAAAATATACTAGACTAGGCAGAAGGCTGAGAAACTGAGATGGAAATAGTGGATAATTGCTTTGTGGTCACAATCTTGATGGATTCCTCTGTTACTGTCAGGCCAACGCCCCAGTCAGTATGCAGTATAAATACAGATCATAGAATGTATATCCTTTGTAATATAAAATCCTTTTCAGTAAAGTCCATACCCCATCCCAATCCACGGGTTGTGGCCCATTGGCACCAGCAGAAGAAGAAGCTTTGAGACTTCTATACCCTACTTCCCAGTCCGGAACACAAATTCAAAAGGAGCGAGAAATCTGTCAGACCCGACTCTTAAAGTCTGAACTCTCTGTTAAGAAATAAATACTTATTCTTTCTTTCTAACTCCAGCTTTGGAATTCGGGATTTTTTCAACGACCTGATAACAACGATATATTAACCGTAGATTACAGAAGGTTGGTATATTAGGGTCGAGTATCCGTGGTCAGATCACTTTTTAGATTGATTTGACCACGAACACCATTTAGTGTCCTTGTTCAGATTGATTCAATTCCAGTTTAGGAGAGGAAAAATTGTCTATTTAAATATTAACTTTTAACTCAGTAGCAACTTATTTAAAGTTATAGTTGTGAATGTAAACATTATTTTGTTGAGAATATTAATTGCATTTTCCAATAAAAATGGAAGTTGGGTTTATCAAAGCGGCCTCCAAGAATCTGCCAAAATTTAGTGTAGACATAGTTGTGAGTTTTTTTGTCGAAAGTACAGAGTTTATAAGTGTAGAAATAAAAGGGACTAAACAATAGTTTTATATACTTACTTATACTTATGATATGCAATAGCATATCTATGTATAAATTACAGTTTAAACTTTGTTTCATTCAGCATCTTCTAGACAGCAGTTATTTCAGCTCAACAAGGGTATCTATGAGGATTGTGAAACAGAGATTGATAAGCGAGTAATCTGTTCTCTACTTTCGACAAGATCAACAAACTATAAGGACCTACTCATGAACTGTGCTCAATCTTGATTGGATAGTTGGATTCTCTACTACTGCTAATGTTAACATGATTTTTTCCACCAGCAAACATCAAAGTAATTCAGCATTGCTGTTTGAGTTGAGGTAACTAATAAGGCTTTAGCCTATTTATTATTTTTGCAGCCATGGATCATTCTATTTGTCAAAATAAATGGACAGATTTGACCAACACCTGAATCAATACGGATATTTCTTCGGAAGACTAATGGTGGCATTGTTATGATTACCTGATGTTGATGGATGATCAGGATAGTCCATTTTATATAATTTACAGTGTACATCAACAAAAAATAAATATCTCGATAGTTGGAACTGACTATGCAAAACTATGAAAGCCATAACAGTTAATAGGTATTCATGACCAGCGACAGACACGAGTGACGTCATCGAAACCGCAAGTCCGTTTTCGCACGCAAATTTCGTGTTTCGGAAAGTGTCAGTTTAAAACAGATTTTTAGGCAATAAATTCAAGTGATTTAGTTTTGTAATATACTTCTTCTCTATTGTACATGTATGTATGTTTGTTCTTTAAAATGAAACAAAAATATTGCATGTTCCCTATTGGTCAGATGAATAATCACTATTATCAGTCATGTATCGAAGTCATTAGCACAAATAAAAAATAAACTCAAGTAGCTGCAAGTGTTTATCGTCCTTTGAAAATAAAATATCCGAGGTACAAGTCGCTACAACTGGCACTGCCCATGGTACATCATATCTGTTGTACCTTGTACAGTTTTCAGTTTTTTTTCTAGTTATTGCTATATCTAGGAAATACATGTTAGGAAATCAGAACGGCATCCAACATTCGTTACATTACTAATAAAAATACTCCCTCCGAATTAATACAATTCACCAACCTATAAGTACTATTTTTTTGTGAAGTGAAAACTTCTTTAGGTACGTTTGTGCACTTTTGTTACAGGGAAAAAGTACTGACCTCGTGACCGTCACACTAATAATACATTTATAGATCCATTAGAGGGCGCTAATCTAATCATTAAGTTCTGTCAGCTCTTTATTAATTAATGTCACCAACTTGCTAATGTGACGTTTTAAGTTCGTCGTTTCGTTTAAGTTTTCCCTTCTATCGGCAGTCCCATGACTGCCTACTTTTTTTTTTACGGAGATACTCTTCTCTAATAATCATGTATAGACACCGTTACGTCTTCTTCTGGTCTGCTTTCCTTTTTTCTTCCACTTTTTCATAATTTAAAAGACCTTCATAAAAGAGCGTACTCTCATCTCAAAGGCCAGCAACGTACTTGTGACTCTTGAGTTGTGGGTGTCCATGGGCGGCGGTAGTCACTAATCATCAGGTGACATGTCTGCTCGTTTGCCCCCTATATCATAAAATAAATCACAAATAGCGATTTTCTAATAATAAACATATTTGTAAGGTGGCCCGGACTTGTGGAAGGTTAGTAGCTTAATCGCCGCGTCGCGTGCGTATGTCGTCTCTCTCGCGTATAGGTCTGGTGTTGGCGACATCGTGTCGTTTTAGTCGGTTCGAATGCGCCACAATGGTTTTATCATGCTCTTGGCTGAACGGTTTCAACACTGAAGGTTTTCTAAGTTGTTATTGATACGTGTCTACCTAAACCACAATCTGGATGGATAGTTGTGATGGTATGAGACGCTAGTGCATACTTTTGTCTGAATTCACTTTTAAGTCGTGTTTAGGCAGGAAAAAAATTATAAATGATGAAACACTATTGTTAAATCGTGACCTAGAGTTGTGGTGGTCATGAAATTTGTAGGTTATAGCAAGCCGCGTGCGTCGGCAACCTAAATAAAGCTAGACATGCACGTAACGATTTGTCTGTTAGATAGCATATCCTTTTGCTATCAAGGCTTGTAATTATACTGAAAGTAGTGCAGGTACATTACGTAATTGGCGATTTCAATATAAAATGTACTTGCACAGCAGTGACAGAACATTAGGTAGGTACCTAAACAGTGAATTCTATTGTGTAGTTGGTGCAGTCGGCGGACTTATCGCAAACTGCGATCTCTTGGGGCTAAAGTATTTTGATTTACAAACAAACAGAGAACTTATATTTTGGACGTTAGGGTACAGGCAGGTGTAGCAAATACTGCCAATGTCACACACAGCCTTTTCGCTGAAGAGGTGTTTTATAACTAAATATGTCTCGATATGAAAATTAGAATCGCTTATGTACTTGAAACTCGAAAAGCTTAATATCCTATCTATCATTAGGCGTTTGTTTATAACTAAACGTTTCACGTTTCCGCGCTTGTAGATCTCGGTTCCCTCTCGGTTGTTTTTGTGTAAATGCAGGATACAATATATCCGTTTGCCAAATTTAGTCCGAATCCGTTTAGTAACGAACACAGTTAAATAAGTACCTAACGAAGTTTTTTTTAAAATTTTCCTAAGTGCATGTCATCTTTTCTGTATTAAGTATTTCTATACCAACAAAAACTTATTCGGGGTATCTACCTACCATGTGATTCTCTCATATCACACCACGATTTTTCTACTACCTCTCACCTTCACTAATCATGTTTGTTTTGCAAAAATTTATAATAAAACCTTTTTAAAAAAACACAAAAAGGTGTAATCAACGCAGAGAATAAGAATTTCCATGTCCAAAGCAAATAAAGTGACTTTTATAAGTCGCACAATACTACGAATGGAAGATTATGAGTCGTGAACTCGTGATTACGATGGAGACGGCGTAATTTATACATAGGTACTTTTACATCGTGTACGTTGGCTAGCAGCAATACAAGTGTTGCGTGTATTTAGGAACAAAGAGCTTTTGCCGTTAAACAGGCTGTGAGCTTTATTTGTGTGAGTTGACCCCACTTACATATTTATAGCACGCTGATTTATAATTAAACCCGAGAATAATACAATGTCACAATGTTTTACATTAATTCGTTTTCTTTGTGCTTAAAACACAAGTAGTAGGTACACTGCTCGATTTTAGTTTATCTTAAGTTCAAAGGGTTAGGGTACGCCACAATTGTGGCGGTAAGACACATCATATAGGATTGGTTAGAGAGGCGCCATGGCAGCCTCTCCTCCGGACGCGGCTGCTTCTGTAACTACCTGTGTCTATAGGCCGGGTACCAACGCCTGCGTGCCACCATTTTGGAGGCTGTCGAGAGGACACTGCACTCCACACTTTCGTGGAGAACTCAGCTTGGACGCAGCAGCGATACGACGCGCGACGGCTATTGGTGTGGGAAGCCTCTCGCTAGAGACCATGGTTCTGTACATGGTCGAAAGTGAAAGTGCGTCGGATTCTGTCTCGTCTCATTTTGAAGAGGTGATGTTGGCCAAAGAGGCGGCAGAAAGAGAACAGGAGAGGACAAGCACTATCCCATCCCGCAGAAGATGCACCAGGCCGGAGAGCGCAGAATGGTCACCGACCCCAAAGAGCGCTGGTCTTTTAGAGGGCAAACGAGCAGGGTTAGTGACTACCGCCCATGGGTACCTGCACCTCTAGTCAGGTGGGAGTAAGGGAAAGGAGGGAAGAGGGGGAGAGGAGGCTGGGGGTAGCGGGTCCGGCTGACCGTTGCCCTTGCAGAAGTAGGCCAGAGACGGTAGCGCGATGTGTTCCGCGCGCGCCTCATTGATTTGGAGTGAGGTAAGGCTCCCCGTACTTCATTGTGTGTTTGCCTGCTGTCAGGCGGCCAAGGTCTGCAGGGCTTCCTACAGGCTTCCTTCTTAGGGTATACCCGGGTACCCTGCAATAGTCTTGCACTTGTAACGGAACACCATGTGGTTTTAGTCTGTTTCACTTCACCGTTAGCTCCGGTGAGGTGATGACCCGTGGGTGTTTCCACACGATAAATAAAAGGTTCAAAGGGTTACATTCCAAACTGGAGTAATACAAATTTATGAATATTAATATGGGATTCGTCTAAAATACCATAAAAAAAAATTCTGTCGGATTTACGGAACACTCAAATCGACGGGATCGTGGCCCATTAGACGTCCAAAATAAATAAAGAGGAATACCATTCGGCAATTAAAAATCACTATTGAAACATTTACATGAATAACCGCTGTTGAACATATTTTAAAAGTCAAAAATCATCAATTGCGATGGTGTAAGAGCGAAATTGTCTCAGTAATTTATTTGAGTCGAACACCAGTGAATGTTAACATACACCAAGGCGATTACGTGAATCTTAGGTTCAGCGATTTGCAATATACGCGAATCTCAGGCAAATTTTAATAAAATAACGGATACTTCTTTCACAAAAATATCGTTCCGTGAAATCGTGGTGGAATTCAAGTTTGTAGGACAAAGGTATAAGCACTGCAACTTTACCTACACAGCAATTACATGGGACGTTCTTCTTTTTTATCGACAATCTGACCGGCAAATTTTTATATTTGTTAAAAAAGTAAACGTGATTTCTTTAGTAAAATGTATTTTAAATTATTGCTTTGTTATTGTAGATTTCATAAACATATAATATATCGAAGTATTACTTGTAATTTTTATTTTACTTCAAATTTTGTAGGAATGGTAACAAAAAATTAACACCTCCGTCACAAAAATGTTTAATTTTTTTATTTTTCATACAAAATCAGATCTTCTGTTTCTTATACTTTCTTATCAAGAATACAAATATGTATTTTTAGCTAGCTCCACGAGACGGAATTCTTAATATAATAAAAAATGTTGTCTAATACCACTCTGTCACATTTTTGCTTCTTAACACAAAATATTTTTTAATATTATGAAAGTTCCAATAAAGTAACTTGAAGATCTGGTGAACACCTTTATTGTTTAGCATGTAATAGTAGAAAACATTATTTTTGTAAATATTACCAATAAACTGGATCACACACTACTTTGAACTTAAATTATAAGGGGGACAAAATTGTGACAGAGTGATTAACGAAGTGACGGAGTGATAAACAATGATTACCCGCCGAACAAAGTTAACCTTATAACAGTTTTAAAGTTTAGCAAACAATAACAAATTATAATATTTTCTTAAAATGCTACTATAAGTCTTATTTATTGGTATCCATTCTTTAGTACATATTAATTGAGTCTGAAAATATCTTTCGTTGATCGAATCGTAAAACACGCGTCTTCCTCTTTTAACTACCTTAGGGGGTGGATATTTTTTTAACAAACTTTCAAACATCTCATTTGACACATCAGATTCTACCAATTTAAATGATATTTATCTAACTTGTTTTCTTCCCCTTGCACTGGCAGTAGACGAGCCTGGAGTTAGGGAACGAGATCTAGGACTTAAGGAAAGTTGTCTGAGATTTGAAGGAGGTGGTGTAGAAGCCGGAGGGTTCATCAAAACGTTCTGCAAATTTCTGTCGTTCTCTTCTCTTCTTATTTCTAATCTGCTATTGTCTCTTTATTTTTTTGTGTTCTTTTGGTGTCATATGTTCAACTAACTTTTTACGAGCATACCTCTCTAAATCTTTACGCTTGACTTCTGCAACGATTTCAGAGTTAGGTTTCCTTTTTTTCACGACACCATCGCTGTCTTTCAGCCGCAGATAATGCCATTTTGCCATTTACCTGATGGTAACACCTTAAATTAACGAAATAATCGACGATATAATAACCAACATAAGAAAACTAACAATCATCTATTATGAAAATGAACTAAGGCTCTAAGTTACATACAAAAACGACCACTCCGTCACGAGTTATACCACTCTGTGACATTTTTGTGACAGAGGTGTCTCGTGACAGAGGTGTAAAATAGTAATGTTCAAGATTCTCAGCATTCGCCTAATTATGATTTACGCATAAAACTGGGCATATAAGACATATTTATCAAGAATAAATAAAATAATATTGAAACACGAAAATTACAATAACATTTGGAAGTAGTAACTTACGTGACAGAGTGGTCGCTAAATAAACACACGCACCTCGCTTTACTGTTTGTGAGCGACTGACTGGTATTGCCGGGGTGTAGGGACGCATAGCGTGGGACTAGGATGTAGGGGGACTATGCTCTTGTCTAGTGACCATGGTCAAAATTGCTAACGCACATTATTTTGTACCATAAAATAAGTGACAGAGGGGAGCAACAAAAATCATATACGTCGGGAGACAGCTAATAAAATATTTTTAAATTTAATAATAGAATCATTAAAAATTATTTCTTCTCATTAATTTAATAACAACCGTTAAGTAGTTCAGTAAATATTTTTGGATAGAAACTTTCAATGTGATTTTTTTTTACGAGAGCAGTTTGTTTACATTAGTGGTCACAGAGGGACACGCTTTATTTGCATGTAAAACACCTCCGTCACACTTTTTGTGTACTATGTCACAATAATTTTGTAAAAAATATTAATAATTAAAATCTAGTTCTGTGGATATTATAATTGTTGCATTGTCAAGTGTATTTTTGTAAAAAAAAAAATAAGAAATTTAGTATTTTGGAGCAATAACATTTTTTTTGCGAAGAAGACAAGTCATTGTCGATAAAAAAGAAGAACGTCCCACATACAAAAAAACAGTACACTATTTCTGTTTTATATAAGACTTTATTTATTGTAACAATTGATGACTTCAGTTTATACCTGTTCATAACGTCAGTCCATAACTTTCTAAATCAATTTAATTTAATACTACTAATCATATTTTCATAGTATTGCCACTTAAAATGAAGATGCACCGAGTGGTCGTGGCGTATGATAGCATTCACTCGTGAATAACCGAAATCGTCATGAAAATAATAAATAACAGTAAGAATCTTCTCCATACGTAAATCAAACATAAATTTAATTATTTCCTTTTCCTAATCCATCAAATATTACATACTTTTAATAACATGTCACATCTTGTACTTACATGCTCACAACAACAATCCAGTTAAAATACTACTTATCACCTCGACATCTCAAGCAGAAGTGCCGGCTGCGAAAATGTATTGAGTAAAAGAACAGTTGATGATCGAATCAATGATCGATTGAATGAATGACTCCAGTAATAATTCTGAATATGAATGAGAGTTGCCCGCTACAAGCTAACAATAAATAATGTATAATGACAAGTTTGAAAAAGGAACAAAAAATAATTGCTACCCTCCTTCTGATATTGTACATTTGAAATGTGCTACACACATGGGTGGCGTTTATTTAATAAAAATCAACTAGACAGATCTAAGATTAACATCTAAGGTTCGAAAGCCCACTAATTTCGTAGCTACCCCGGTGCTACGTGCTACGTCTAAATTGTAACGTTTGATGTGGAAACATTGACACCGCTATGAGTTCTCTCACCTCAAAGTTAAAAGAAAAGTTAATAGACTTATTATTATAAGGTACAATCCGTTCCCTTATCGACAATTTTCTTTCAGTAATCTACGCTTTTTCAGAATCTCGAATATTTTAAGACATTTTATATACTTCTGTTTAGTGTTTAGGGGTCAGCCCTCTGCACTAACAAGAATAACATTCTTAGATAGACTTCCCTAGATTTTTCTTACAAATTGAATTTAAGAAAGTGTTCTTACTTCTTACCAATATAGTGAAGATAATAAAAGTACATACTTTGATTATGGAAGTCTGACATAACCATCAATAATAAAAAAAGTCGTAGCACTGCACGTCAGACTGCACATTAGAATTGAAAACATAACTTACATATAATGTTTACACACATCTGTATATATGTATCTGAGATTTGTTCAAGCTTTAAAAACTCATTCTATGGATATACTGTGATACTCCATTTCGACAGTGTACACACCAGGCATAAAGGTTTAAAACATCGTGGGTACACCGAAGGATGTTTTGCCGTTACAAACTCTAGGTGTCTACAAAATAAACTGTAGCTGCGGTAGTTCCTATATAGGCCAAACAAAGCGGACTATTGCTGAAAGGGTCAAAGAACATATCGCTTCTGTGAAGAACCGACAGATTAGCAAATCAGCGATTACAGGACATGCACTCGAAGCGGGCACCAATCACTGGATTGAGTTTCACCGTACGTAAGTCCTCTCCACGGAACATCACTTTTACTCAAGAGTTGTACGTGAAGCGATTGAAATTAAAAAACACAAAACTTTCAATCAGGAAGATAGTTTCAAATTGTATAAATTATAAAAACATGCCACCTCGCTTTTATGCGCAGTCGAGTGAACACCAAAATAGACATAAACAGAACACATCGGTTAGCTTAGAGAATAGGGACCACAGAACACATATACTCTCTACCGAGCACTGTTAGTATATAGTATGTGACGGTACATGGCGAAAAAAATAATCGAAAATGTGCGGGTGGATGAATAATCTTCTACCTTATGATCTCGACAACGGAGGGCGTGCACCACTGAGCCAGTCAGCCTGTGACTACCGCCAGTGTAACCTGGTCGAAACGTCAGGTAATTCAGTGATCGTAATCGCGTTAATTTCCGTGTAAATACATAATTATGTCATGGAACGCGAAAGTTTGAAAGTTAGTATATACTGTGTTTTACAGGAAACGTAATTAACACTTTTGCGGTTATAATAATACTTATACAACAAAGCTTTAAGAAAATATTTAATAAAATTAATTTTAACTTCAAAAGCATTTTTAGAACTTTATTTAGGGCAATCCTTAGAATAGAACAAATCAAAAATATTTGTGATCTGCTTTAAACAATCTATACTATAATTTGTTTAACCCAATCACACATTCTTTAATTAATGTACCTACTTACTACCGACCTCGGTATGCAAGTAAACATAACACCTGTAAAACTTCAACTTTCTTGTCGATAACTTGCCAACGAGCAAGCAATACTTCTTACGACTATAAGTTATTTTTTCACAAGCATATTAACAGTCAATACCATGCTATTAAGTTGTTACTTAATAACTTAGCACTGAGTAAACAATATGCTCTCTAATAATAATGATCAGAAAGTTTCTAACCCATAAATTAATTAAACGGAAGAAAGGTCTTTCACTAAACCACTTTCGAGTCAAAGAATGTACTACGTTCGTTTAATAGGAAAAACGCGATGGGGGTGCGAGGTCAGTTTAGCGTGCTGCCTCCTTCCATAATAGGTAGCCACGATACGATCTCGGTGTGCCGCGTCCGCGTAACGGGCAGTCGACCGGAGTTGCTGAGGGCGGCTGGTCAAGTGTCCGTCGCCACACCACCGCACCTTACATCGCGCACAATTTTCACCTGAATCTGTCTATATTCCATCACTTGGTCCATAATACGCATGGCCAATGCCTAACTCTTTGTCCTCTCAATCATGGGTTGTACCACCAGCACTACAAACATGGCCAATACGGCAGGTATGGTAATGTGACATTTCGGTAATAACCCTTTTGCGTAGTAACACTTCATTTACTGATAAGCTTTTTCTAGTGTGTCTATTTTTGGAAAGTAAATTAAGTTAACGAGTATACCTATTTATGGTTACAAGGAAACAAGATATTGAAAAGGTAATGAAAACTACAGCTGGAAAATGGGTTTTCACGTGTATACCTGAAGTACCCGTAACACTTGAAGTTTTGTTGTGTTTAGGCAAGAGTTGCGAATAAAACAGACTTTGCAAGAGATTAAATAAATTTAAATTATGTTGTATTGTCCTAGGTATTCTTAATTAAGACAACAATTTTCCCATAATAATAAAAAATGTCAAGAACTTTTAAGGTTAAGAAAGATAACTTACGTACTTCTAATGAAAACTGATTAATGTATATCCTACTAGCTGCGCCCCGCGGTTTTACCCGCGTAAGTCCCGATGCCGTGGGAATATCGGGATAAAAAGTGCCTGCCTGTGTTAATAAAGGTCTTCAGCTATCTACATGCCAAGTTTCATTGCAATCGGTTCAGTAGTTTTTGCGTGAAAGAGGAACAAACATCCATACATTCTCACAAACTTGCACGTTTATAATATTAGTAGGATGTATTATTTACAAAAATTGGTAAATATTTTTCAATATCTAGCTCTACTCTAACTAAAATTAACAGCTAGGACGCCGAAGAGTTTCTTAATTTGTTTTTATATTATGTTTCAGACAAAAGCATACAATTTGAGGATGAATATAGCGACAGCAATATGAAAGTCGTAGATGAAATTATTTACAGAGCGGCAGACGACATAAAAGTGCTTCCTTCATGTGATACTTTACCAGAACCTGTACATTTAGTTAGAAATAAATCTACTCATAGTTTAAATCCTGAAAAAGGTAAGGCTTAACAATTATCTCTTTAATACTTACAACTGCGAACGAAAGGAATAAAAAAGAAGTAGGTATTTTTTGCTTCGTTCCAAGGACAAACATATTTAACGCAATAACAGTAGTTAGTGAGAGTGTCCTTAAGTAAGGCCCTTGGAACTCCTTCGGAAATGAACTTTTGACAGGCAAAATCTTACCACAAAGAATTTAGAACTAGATCTATTGACACGTAAATGATGACATGTAAATGCGAATAGGTAGATAAGAGTTTAGTGAACCGATCATCATGAACTTTGTCAGAAAAGGACACAGCCCGGGTACCTTTCATCCATACCTACTGTTCCCGAGGGATAGTGAATTGATTGATAAATTTACATTAACGTGAACGAAACCGCGGACAACAGCAAGTTTCATTATAATTCTGTCACTACTCGCTCGCGGGATAGCTAAATAAAATTAATATTTTGCACAGTCATAATTTCAGTGGATTTTTCGAACTTTTAATTCAAACCTTACCAATAGTCAATTATTTTTTAACTTTAGAAATCTTAAAATAGGTTCGCAACGTAGTATACATCCCTAATGTTTTAAGGTATTTTTTATTCGGAAACCTTTTATATACCTAGCTAATTAATGCTCCTATGCTTGGCAGAAAAAATATTAAATTGGAAGTTAACATTATCCCATAAATTTGTAGAAATGTCTAGTAAAAGAGGTATCTTTTGCGCGTTGCTAACATCGGAACAATGGCAGACAGTATATATATACATATACCATATACTGTGCTATGGCTGCCTAGTAAATAATATAGTTTCGGACTATCCAAATGTCAAATTACAATTGATGTGATTTGGTGCTTACGTTTTCCTTAAGGCGAGGAGATGCTATTACTGATAATTCTAAAGACACGCTTACACCCCCTGTAAATGTCATCCAAGTGCAGAAAACTAACTTTGTTTAGTTAGTTTAGCAGTTTAATATCAAAGTCAAATTGTAGCTACTTTTCTCCTAGACGCATAGATATTTCAAAATACGTCTTCATAAAAAAGCTGAATCAGACTTATGTTTCTAGCCCTCCATATAAGCATCTAGGCATACTCTTTAATATAATACTCTTTTTAGTAGTCGTAAGTCATAAGTCAAGGATCTAATTTTACGTAAGCAATGTTTTGTTAAAACTTTATTATTTATACACATGCATCTAATCACGGTAAAGCAACATTCTCATCATCTGTCTCATTTATATTAGTAATGAGTTAACCAGCAGTTCTTTACTGCTGACATTAAGGTCTTTGTTTCACATGACTTTAGGTCTGTCAGTTTTTATTGAATCATGTTCCTACTCGTTGCTTCGTTGTTATATTTGCGTTTGTCAGGCGAATGTATGCATATTTATGCAATGCAAAACAGCTCAATTTGGATTTGAATTCGACATTTTAATGTTATGAGTATAGTACCTAATGACCGCTGATAACAAACCTTAGGAATTTAGAATTTTCTTTCTAAAGCATTTACAACTATCATGTTAGTAAGAACATAATTCTAAACACATCGCGATATTATCTTTACCCCTAGTAAGAGCTCACATTGTTTTTGTTTAACTGAACTTCCCCAAACTTTTTTCCACAACGACGGCCACAACGCTCTTTGGCGTTGTCGACAACACTCATTGTAATGTAAAATCTAATATGTATCTACTAGGAATACAGAAGTATGTACTTACTTTTCATTGAAATAATGTTATAAGGTTCTGCGGCGCTTTACTGTCATACTCATAATATATTATTTATTTTAGTTTATTTTTTGTCTGATTGTGACCTCGCTTTCTTTGTGTTGTACTCTTAGCATGTAGGTAGACAACAGAATTTTGTACCACCAACTGTACCATCTACCCCTGTGATAGTTTATGCTCTTAGTCTTGTTGAAAGTTGTTAGTAATGTTTTACACTAAAACTTGCCTAGAAATAAATACTGATCTACATAAAAGTACCTGTATGTGAGATGCTATGTCCGCTGATAGCCACTGACCTCGGTGACATTTATGTATAAAGAACCTTGGCTGTAAGTGACAAGTTGTCAGCGGAACTGTACCCGTAGAAGTGCCCTACCAGGGTATCTACAGAAAATGTCACACAACAACTTGATAAATTCTAAACTGATATGTATTGTCTCGTTCAACTTATGTACATATTTATATATGTACCTAGTCTATAGCGCAGATTTGATTATATCAACGTTTCTAATTAATCCATGT
Source organism: Euplagia quadripunctaria (assembly GCA_963859945.1). Lineage (NCBI taxonomy): Eukaryota > Metazoa > Arthropoda > Insecta > Lepidoptera > Erebidae > Euplagia > Euplagia quadripunctaria. Next base: position 10,436,375 of record OY982574.1, read on the forward strand.
GTTGAAAAAATAGAATCATTTTTACTATGTACTGCCGGTTTTAAAGACTTAATTCAAAAACATGCTAAACCATCAGTATTTTTTATTAGTTAAGTAAAACTTACGACAGTCTCTGGAGATGCCATTCTCTTTTTATTTTTATGCGCGTGGTATGTCTCTCGGGCCGTTACAGATTCAATGGGGCGGTGTGTCGGAATCGAAACGATTAAAACTGGACTAAAATAGGAGGGATCCGGGTACAGCTTTTATTAAGACATCCGGAACCCTCCTAACGCCTGCCCGCTAAAACGCGGGCTTCACATTCGGGTAATAACCTCTCAATTAGGCGACGTTCAGGCACGGGTGAAGGGGAAAACCCGTCTCGTCCACCCGCGGCCACACTCAGGGCGGCAGAAGGCGCTGAATGTCCGAATGGAGATCGTCCTCCCGGGTCCGTTCGACCGCCTCCTTTTGCGAGAGGACGTCCTCACAGAAGGTTGCGATCACAGTAAATTTCTTGTCGCTACTGGCCATGGAGCGTATGACAGTCGGTTGAGAGATCCTCTTCGATGACTAACCGCCATAACCCTCTCAGGACGCCAGAGGCGCGCCCTATTCTGGGTGGTCGGAGAAAAAAACTGATAGTTTAAACCAGCAAATAAACCATTGTATAACTATCTAATGTCTGTGTATAGGGGTAGGAGTAGCATAGATATAAAGAGGTATTTTTCTAACGTGTGGTACTTTTGTAATAAAATGAGATCCTCTCTGTCTAAAAGTACTGTGTCTAAATGCTCTTTGTTTTTTACGGGCCCATTATAAAAATGCCAAAAGACTCATAAATAATTGTTAATTTTACTTGTATTTGAGTTTGTAACAGATATTAATAAAGTAATTTCGTGAAATAACTTGCATTGACTGCCCTAATGCCTAGCTTATGAGTATGAAATTTATTTTGAAATAAACTCGACGAAAGTTCGTTCGTTTCTGGTTTTGCCCGGAAATTTCGAGCCCGGCCCGAGTTTTCATTTTTTTTCTGGGACTCATAAATATAACTAGTCTGGAAGACAGAAAGACAGAGACACACAAAAAACGTCTCCTTCAACATATCCCCATGATGAACCCCAATGATTTAGCCTATATAATGCTTTATTGAAGGTTAAAGTATACGTTACTGTTAATATACCTAAGTTTAGAGACGGTAGACAACCTTATTTTTATTTTATTTTAAAAATGATAATTTTGGCATTAGACCCTTATTCCTGTGTTTATTACCTCCTTCAGGCGTCAGCTTCAGGCAGACGTAAGTTGCACAGGCACACATGGCGCGTCTTTAAGCAATCTCTTGTAATTAAAATTACGTTTTCGTTCATAACAACATACTTGATTATTTAAATTATAATAATCTTTTTAAAAAGTATCACCGACTTCAATGCGCTTAAATCATGATACATTCTAATAAGCTGTATTTTTCATCCCTTAATTTTCCACCCTTAGAAGTGTTTCTATTATTTTCTTTAAATTTGAAAAATCAACCTTGAGTAAAACTTATTCAATTAATTAACTAGTCACTCAATCAGTCAGTCAGATAATGCACGAGTCACTATGAAAAAAATACCCAAATCGCTTCAAGTGTGCCTATAAAATCTTAAGAGTTCCGTCGATTTCTCCAGAAACCCCTCATCAGATCCTGACCTGATGACCATGGGACCACTTGAAAAGTTTCAAGCAAAAGAAGAATTTTCCAAATCGGTCCAGGCGTCTTTGGGTAATAAGGGAACATACATAGAAAAAAGATACCGATGAACTGAAAACCTCCTACTTCTTTTTTATAAACTACCATTGCTCGCGGTTTCGGTCGCCTTAATGTACATTTTGTCAATCAATTCTGGTATCCCTCGGGAAGAGAGTAGGTAGTTTTTTATAAACTACCATTGCTCGCGATTTCGCTCGCCTTAATGTATATTTTGTCAATCAATTCTGGTATCCCTCGGGAAGGGAAGGGGGTAGTTTTTTTCGGTATGAAAGGCACCTACCCTATGTTCCTTTCTGTACCCCTGACTACGTGCATGCAAAATTTAAAATTAAATCTCTTTAAAATAACTCAAAGAGCTTTTCTCAAAGTTAGGACTTTTCGTTCTTACCTAAAACCTTTGCATATTTTAAATCAATCTCGGGAAATCCTCTCAATTACAAAACACATTACCACTTTTAGTTATGATTTTTTTTTTCTATTTATTTTCCAAAACTTTTAATTACATAAATACATATCTTAACCTAGTCACAAAAACCTATCTAAGATTTATCAGTGGTAGTTAAAAAACCGTCATAGGTTCTTAGTGGCGCAAAGATAATGACGTCCCTGATAGACAAACGTATAAATACCATATAATAATAATATATCTCTTTATTGTACACCAAAATAATTTGAAGGAGTAGGAGCATTGCTGTATGTTAGGTGGCTTACAATTGGCGGCCTTATCGCACTGAGGCAATCTCTTACAGGCAACCATGGGATGGAGTCGATTTAAGGGCAGTATGGTGTACGCTCAGTAGGTATATTATACAAGTTAAATAAAAATAAATTACATATAGTAGAAGAATATACATATAAGAGAGCAATAGACAAATAAATACATAAGCAAATATAGGTATAGTGATACACATATAAATCAAATAAATCATACAAATATAGGATACTGTACTATATTGACTCAAATAAAAAGGCAAATAGGGAATTATGATATGTTGATATCACCCAGGTAATGTTCCTTTACCAGTTTCTTAAAAGCAGGTAGTGATTGCGCACGTCTTATCGTCAAAGGTAGGGTATTCCAAAACCGAAAGGCTTGGACAGAGAAGGAATTGTTGACCAATTTCGTAGAATGTCCAGGTAGTTTTAATACCAGATTCTCCGACGATCTCAAAGATCTAGAATAAGTGTCATGTAAGAAACTGAACCGTTTTTTAAGGTAAGTAGGAGTTAGGGGAATCTATCATATCTATATGATAAAATTATACTTATTATTATTATCATCGAAAGATTTAGTTGTTGTAGATAATGTAAGATAAAAAATTTGAATATTTTGATGAACTCCTTGATCAAAACGAATTTGAAACTCCACTCCTGGACACACACTATTATACTTCACACGACTTGACGACACATAATGAGGATACTGAATAGGTATTTATTATAAACTAGCTGACCCGACAGACGTTGTCCTGTCTTAATTAACTATGAATATTGAACAATCACGCCAACTGTCAAACGACTGACAGTTATGTCAAAAGTGCTAAGGTTACATTAGAAAACATTTTCTTAAATTTTCTAATTTTCCACGCAACTTTTATATATTTTTCTTTCATAACAACCTTCTCCTGACAATAATAAACACAAAAGAATAGAAGTATCGAAATCGGTCCAGCCGTTCACGCGTGGTGATGTGACCAAGGGAAATAGGGATGCATTTTTATATATATATATATATATATAGAAGTTTCAGTCGTCAGTCAGCCAGTCGCTGGCTCATCTAACCCCACTTTCAGTATACAAATAAAGGGAAGAGGGTGCATTCGTTTTGCTTGCGTGTTGTAATGCCTGGAGTGTACTTTCAGAAAATCCAGAAAGCGGATATGTAACTGACAGTAATAATAAAGCTGACTCTAGCGACGTACTACAAAATGAAGATAAAGGATCTAGATTAAAAGAAGTTGTTGAAAAAGTCGTAGAATTACATGCTACAGGAGAACTTGTTGATAACACCCAAACTATTGACAAAATTGCCGAGGAACCGCCAAAAACTGAAGAAAACTTAGAGAAACATAACTTAGAAGAATTTAACGCCGTTGAGAAAAATGAAAAAGATCCCGCACCTGAACAAGACAAAGAAAAGTTAGTATCTACTTAGAACATATTATCTACCTACTTGTATTTATTTTCTCATAATACAAAATTAATAAATTTATATAATAAGAGCTAATAATTGCATCCATAATAGAATATAGAAATATGAGTTATATGCTGTGAATTCCCGACTCCCAAGAACGTAACGATTTTGCTTCGACGCCGACGTAATGTGCATCTTATACCATTCACACGAGTATCGAGACTGACTGACTGACTGAGATCCATGAATGAAACACCTTCGACTCGGAGGTGTTCTTGAATCAGATTCTCCTCAGCAAACTTTGGAATATTTTAAAAGATATGAAAAGTTGAAGCAATCATTGTTTTTAAACTTTCGCGACTTTGATACATATTAGATGTGTAACTCGGGACTTATTCGCGATAATATTTAAAAGGTACAATACAACCTAACGTCGGGTTACCAAGAGGTATTGTACCTTTTAAATACACATCTAATAAAGTTGAAGCAGCCTAAAAACGCAATCGCTAATCTCTTCTTAAGGTTGCTTAACTTCCGGCACCCATTCAGACTCCTGTCGAGGCCTGTGGAACTGACTAGTCGTCCGTTCTGTCGCTTCTTGGTATAGATTATATTCACGCAAGATCGGAATCGTATATGCCCTACCTTTGAACCATCGACACAACCCCTGTATAGTAGAACCATTTTATTTTAATGTGATTTGTTGTGTTGTGACTGTGTTATGTGATTGCTCACAGAGACGACCATCCTGAGGAAACGTCAAGTCCCAGCCACTCCGAAAGCAGCCGTGCAACTCGTTGGGAGGCGCTTGCTGATATTGCTGCAGAGTTGCCACCCTCACTTACAGTTGATCCTATCACAGGACAGATTTACGCTGTTTCCAAATAAGTCTTTTTGATATTAAATTATTCTACTTATTTAAGGAAATTGGTGAATTTATCCCTTATATTGTAAACTATTAATTAATTATTGCGTTAGTTGTAAAGAGATATAAATAAATAATTATAAAAAAATCAAAAGATCCAGGGATTGTGAATATAATATATAATATGATAAATTAATTTGAATCAAAACTTTCACCGAAAAATACTACTAGTAAAACACATCTCAATACTGCAAGGTCTGTAGATATACTCGTAAGACCCTGAGGTATCGTGGAATATTGGTATAATCGAATTAAGACTACAGTAAAAGTTCGAGAAGATACGTTACGTAATTTTGGCGCGATTACAGAAACAGTGAAATTAATTTGTATGTTATGTATGTATGTCTGTGTAAATCTTTATAAAGAGTGTATATGACAATGGAACACTTACTTAAATCACTGAAAGGCCATGACTTCAGCATGTAGTTAGTTACAAAAAGAATTTAAAAAAAAATAACCGTTTACAAGTTATGACTGTTTGAATTTCCAGGTATTTTTACCTCCGTTTCTTATAAAAGCAGGTGGAGTGTGTAAAGTTAAAGATTTAGTATATTGTTAAAAAAATATATACGATTTAAAATCTTTAACGCATGCATGACGCCAACCTAGGAATCTAGGATACTTGGGAATGTACTCGTTTTCAGACGAGACAAAGGAAGAAGGTAAATTGGGATGAGGAAAACGGACAAAGCGAGGGAGCTAGGGTAAGGGATACCGCAAGTCTCGGATGAGGAAACGAGACTAAGACTGCAATAGCTCGAAGAAACCGAGGTCGCGTACCCGTATGTCCATCCTGTGATTGCAGAGGCCACTAGGACATTGACCTGATCGAAAATTCGTAAGACGGAGCCGGGTTACTTAAATAACATTCGAAATTCAAACATTTATGATCGGCCAGGAGCGCAGAACTTCCAGTGTACCCTATGTATACATTTAGATATGTTATTTCCTACTTTTTATTTTTAACCTAATTATATATATACAGATGTAAATACATTGTGAAGTTATGTTTTCAGTTCTGACGTGCAGTCCTACGACTGGCTGTTTTTTTAAATATATTTTGAAGAAGGTTTATAGACTAATAATAATAATTATGGTCACAACAAATATACACATATCCATGTTGCTAACAACAAGCCTTCATAGCTAGGTAATAATATACTACACTCAAGAAAAGTCCGTCATTAACCAACACATACAAATACACCTACAAACCTTTGCGTAGGTACATACAAAAAGAAATTCTTAGAAATAGAACGTATTAATATTGTAGCCCTAACGAATTCGAAATGAGATGATATAAGATAAAAAATAATAACATTATTTACTGCATTACTTAACAGATTGAGTACCGCATCCGACACTATTAGTGGAAAAATGGTTTTGCTAAAAGCTGTCTCACTGTGCTAGCCTTTGTGCAAAACATAGTGCGGTGAGCCATGTAGTTCATTGTAATCGCGTGCACTTCGCAGTAAGAAAGAATTCCGCCTGTAATTAGTAGTCACAAAAGGTACATGGAGCAGTGGTCGCTGTCTTAAGTACCTTACTCACCATCGTATCGTACGTCCCGCCAAGGTCACGCACGATGCACGATGAAAAACGATCGTGAATAGTCTTGACGTACGTCATAATTATTATTAATTGCTTGCTGGACTGAATTGTTTTGCATCCAGCGAGTACCCCCACCACCGCGACATCGTGCGGGTGGATCGTGAATAACGGGGACGTACGTCAAAGCGTCGTGTGTCGTGCATGCTTGATCATGTATAGTGCCAATTTGTTGGGAATGCCCCAAAATGCGGGGAATTTCAAACCGATTGGGGAATTTATGGGGAATTGGGAATGTTTAGCCTTATTATTTACATTACGACTCCAGGTTTGTTTCTTCCCAAACTGGGGAATTTGACCATTATTTTGGGGTAATTTAGGAAAATGGCATTGGCAACAGCACCGTGGCCTTGAGCGGACGTACAGTCGGGATGGATCAGCACGATGGTGTGTATGCTACGTCGGGCACCGCGGCCTTGGCAGGACGTACGTCAGACACGATGGTGAGTAAGGTACTTTAGACCGATTTGGTTAGTTCATAATCCTATCTTTGATAGGAGCTCGCTGGAGTCAATTGTGGTATTCGCGATGATAGTCAAATAACTAATGTCACTTATATGTCGCCTGTATTCGAGTAGAAGGAAGTGATACCGTCTGCAATGATGACAGTAATCATGTGAACATTGCTGTGCCTTGAAGTCCAAATACCGCATAAACTTTCTCTGGATACCTTCAATACGAGATTTATAAACTTCGTATTGCGGGTTCCAGACCTGCTATCCATATTCTAAAAGGCTACGTACAAAGTAACAGTACAACACTTTTATTGGTTTAATAGTACGGATACAGACCGCGGTTTTCATTATGAAGCCCAGAGCCTTATTGACGATATCATCGATGTGTTGATCGAACATTACCCTACTGTGTTGTATGACTCCAAGATCTCGAACACTGTTGACTTTAGTAATATTTTGCTGACTCAATGTGTAACCTGAACCTATTGTTGTTTTTTGACGGGAGAAGGTCATCTGATAGCATTTGGTTGCATTCAGCTGAAGTTTGTTAAGTTTACAGTACGTATCAAATCTGTTCAGGTCAGCTTGTAATTCATGTGTATCGGATCGGAAAGGGTTTCAACTCTTTTATGAATTTTCATGTCATCATCATAAAGTAGCATGTAAGAATGTTCGAAGCAACTTTTAATATCAACTATTAATAGTACAAGCAACAAATGCCCCAAAACAGACCCCTGCGGAACACCGGAAGGGATAGAATTCCAGGCACAGGTGTAGCCCTTAAGATCCACGGCCTGTGTCTGTGTACTTTCTACATATGAAGAATACCACCTACACAAGTCACCGTGAATTCCGGCGGCCATTAATTTTTTGTAATAGCAGTCGATGATCTATTCTGTCAAAACATTTACTGCAGCCAGTATATATGACATCCACCTGCGTGCCCCGTTCCATCCAATCGGATACAAATTCATGTGAGAAAATTAAATTTGATATTGTGGAGCGGTTTTTAAGGAAACCATGTTGCTCTTCACCCAAACCACTCCTGACTACCGCGTAAACATGTGTGTTGATATTGGTCACAATGGGATATGCACATCGGAAGTAAATGAGAATTCCTCGGGAAAAGCAATATTTTGTAAAAGGTGATAAGCAGTTCACATTAGGCTATTGTATCTTAGACAAAACTACAAACTGACCCACTCAAAAGCGAGAAATTAAAATTTAAAAATGAATCGTAATTTTTAAACCTAGGTACTTAAAATCAACTTCAACAAACGAGGTTCTCAATTTGATTTTTTTTTAGCCTTATATGGTGAAATATGAGCGGAGGCCTTGACCTTGACCGCAGCAGACGATGTCCGTCAGTCACAATAGAATACCGCACGATATCCTTCGTAGCAGCGATTCTTCTAGCCGGTTCTGCGCTATGGGACCTAGAGGTGTCATTATACCAATGGCGCCAGGAGGCACTAGATCCAGAAATCGAAGCGCGGCGGTCCCAGTTTCGCCAGGGTCTAATGGCCGAATGGAAAGAACGACTAGAGCGACCAACTGTAAGGCACGACACAATTGTGGCGGTAAGAGGCGGGAGGATTGGCTGGAGAGGTTACCGGTTGACGCACCGGACACTGCTGATTCGGTAATTACCTGTGTCGTATAGGCCGGAAGCCAACGCCTGCGTACAACAACTGCGGAGGTTGTCACTGCACTCTACACTTTGGTGGTGTGCTCAGTGTGGACGCAGTAGCGATACGACCTCGCGACGGATATTAGTGTGAGAAAGCCTCTCGCTAGAAACCATGGTTCTGGCCATGGTCCAAAGTGAGAATGCGTGGAATTCTACCGTCTCGTTTTACGAGGATGTGATATTGGATAAAGAGTCGGCGGAACGAGAACGGGAGAGGACAAGCACTTTCCCGTATCCTGTGTCCCCTACAATATACTCACTTATGACGGAACACTTTCGCATATTGTGAACCGACTTCAATCATTCTTTGTTTAATTGAATTGGTTATACTCAAGGTTGGCCCCTTTTAAGTTTGAAGAAAATATTCCACATCTAAAGGTGGAAAATTTATCATAACTTAGGTACATTGAAGTCGGGGATACACGGTTGTCATAGTTTGAATTTAGTGATAGCCGATGCAACCAAAACATCCGTGAAATCGATATCTTTATTTCGATTTCTCTAAAGACTTTGTTTGTTTCTCTGGAGCAACAAAGCTATGGGAAGTGATATTGGGTTTTCATTGAAAAAAGGTTTGTAAAACTCGCTCGGAGCGTAGAGTTTCTAGCCTTGCTGCTGTTCACTTTAAATACTTCGACTTCACTTCGTGATGTCCTTCTGAATCTTCATAAAGAAATAAATGACTCATCAGTTGCAGCATCAAAGGTCTTGTCAAGAATTCAGTACACGGAGAAGTTGATTTCATAATTACCTACAATGTTGGCTTGGTCTGATTTGTTGTTTTAAGTGAATATATGAATGAATGAATTTGTGAAACAGTACCGAGCCTCTTCATTTGCATTCATAACAACTAAGGAAATAGCATGTTAGGCTGAAATAGATCCAACTTTTCAGTTAGTCCAATCCTGAAGAAAGAAACGATTATTTGATTACGAAGTCGTAAGTAGATGAGACACCAACAGTTCCTGAATAATTATTTAAGACGAACATTTTGTTACAATGAAAACTTTCGCGAGTGGTATTCATGTTTATTATATATATATATATATATATATATATATATATATATTATATTATTGAAGCATATTTGTAATTATTGAATCATCAAGATACACTTTTATATTTTAATACCATCTGCAAGAAGTATATGAAGGGCATGGTAATTATAGTGTTATAAAAACAGGACTAGGTGCGTTCACACAGCGAGCGGGGCGGGATAGACTACATACTTTCAATGATTAATCTTACGTACAACACGGCAACCTGGGTGTATGTATTTAAAAATATATAGGTATGTTTATCAGCAGTCTAGTTACCATAGTACAGGCTCTGCCTAGTTTGGGATCGTACGGCCTTGTGTAAGGTATCTCAAGTTATTATTTTCACCATACCCCACAAAAATATTACCCACGATTGTATCGTTTACATTGCGTAGCGCAAAACTAATGACTGTAAATTCTGGACAGTGCATTGGCAGATTCTAAACGGTGCTTAGATGAACCCACCTTCAATTGCAATTAAAATTTGCAACAAAATTATGTTAACTTTCACAACTGTAACTTTAAATACCTAACTAATTACAACATGAGTGATGTCACTAGATGCTGATTGGTGTATTTAAATGTTTCAATTCACGTTATTTGAATTCGTAATTTTTATAAAAAATAAATATGAATTAAAATAATAACGTTGTAGTGCCCCTTTTTTATATTTTTTAGATTATATTTGCACCTCCCTATTAAACTCCCATGACCTGAGTAAAGCCTGTTGTATCAACAGGTAGAATAGAATAATCTATATTGTACACCAACGACATATTCCTTTAAAAAGAATACACACAGTGGATATGTACAATAGGCGGCTTTATCGCTAAGAGCGATCTTTTACAGGCAACCTGTGGATGGGCAAATCGATAATAGATAAAAGAATAACATGTAGTCAAGTTGGGTTCAGGGAATTTCTTCCTAGGTTATACCCGGCTATAGATACCCAAGACGGAACACCATGTAGTTTGGATGGTTTGATTCCGAGATATCCACTTCACCGAGTGCTCGGTAGGTACCCGACGGAGTTTCAAAACGTTAAAAAAGTTATGGCACAAAAATAATGTACCTACTACTACTTTTATAGGTCAAATTGACATCAAGTTTAAGTGATTGTAAGGTATGTTCAGTGAGGGACTAAGGAGGGCAGGTAAAGGGGGCGACCCGCCTCGGGGTCTTGGTTCTGCAGGGTGTCCAAATCTTGAGAATTTCTCTCTATAGATATGAGATAAAGTCGCTATAGATATAAAATCTACTGAAAAAAATATGTCAACTACTAAGTCCAGGGGGAGCTCATTTAGTATCCGCCTCAGGCCAGGTTTAGTCTGGCACTGAGTATGTCAATTCTGGGCAATAACGCAGAATAAAAGAAAATGCAGTCCAATGGATTTTTTTTAAACTTAAATGATACACAATATATTAAGTATTTTTAACTTTTATCATTGCTAAGCCATTGTCTTCACTTGTACCTCCAAAGACTACAACACACAAGGAGGAAGATGCTAGACAATCCCATATATTCTTAATCCATGTATCTATTATTTTAATTTCTTCCGACTCCTTTTCTTCAGAGATATCAAGTTTTAAATGAGCCATTGAAAAGTTAAAATCACTGATAGAATCTGTGAATGATGAAATAACTTCATTGACTCCATCGACAGTTACCAATTTTATTCTCTTAGGCTTTCCTTTTTTTAGTTGAGCAGATACACTTTCTTTTGCCTGTGTTAAATATGTGTGATAGTCACCGGTAATATCATCACAGCCCACAATTAGTGATGATTTCTTTTTTTCCAACATGTGATTGAAGATAGATAAGGCGACTTGTGGTGTCTTTGTCATTTTCACAATGTTTTCTTTGTATTGTTGTCTATTAGTATGCACAGCATCACCATACTCTAAACTTTTACTCAACTTTAATTGCACTAACTTCAATGCTGTTAATGCATCTTCTGTTGAACAGTGACCACAATTTCCCATTTGTATCTTTTCACTTAAAAATTCTCTAGCAAGTGTCTGCAGTTTTGGTTTGCGAGTTCTTTGACCAGTAAAGTTATAGACTAAACTTGTATCTATAATATAAGGATGCATCATTTTTAACGCATGCAAATCTGAATTTAATGACTGGCCAACCAAAATAGCATCAGCTGGTAACAATGATCTTAAATCACTCTGTACTTCTTCAAGTCTTTTAGTAACATTTTGTAATAATGATTTTGTGATACCAGAAAAACGAGTCAAGTAATCTGTAATTTGGTTATAAGGCTTTACTAGTGATTCATATACTGTTTCATGCTTTTCATTTACAACTGAGATTCTGGTCAGCTCAGAACCTTCATTTGTTAAACACATTTCACAGTCAACACCAAATAGTGGTGATGTGGCTGTAACTGGGGCATATTCATCTTTGGTTAGTTTATAATCTGAATAAGCATGGCTCAATTTTCCTTTCAATGGTAATGGATAATTTTCTTCAATCAATTGCCATGCAGACAATATAAGTTGGGTTCTAGGGAATTTGTCTTCAGATTGCAAACTGATTTCAGTACAAACATCATTTCCAATAGGAAACACAGCTTTCATCATAACCATTAAGTCTTTTCTAGCTTCAAGAGCTAAATTCATACTACCATACTTATAAATAAGACTTTCCTTATCAGCTTCTGACAAAGGTACGAGGGCAAGCTCTTGAACTAAAGACCCACTATATACAGAAGGTGTTACAATTTCAACGAAATCGTTAAACATATTTTTGGAGTACTCAAACTCATTAGAATACTTTTCCCAATGCTTAATAGATACACCTTCAAGAATGAAACAAGTAGTTTGCTTAATTCCTTCACATCTGTCTAAAACATACCAACGAGGAGATTCTGTTAAATTAAGATTTCCTAGGAGCGAATGCAATAACAGGTACTGGATATCCGTTAAAGTAAGTGGGATTCTTTCATTTACTTCAAGAGACAATGATGCATGTTCACCATTGGCCTTTAAACGAAACTGTGGATCAATTTTTTTTCGCTTTTTAACTACTTTCTCTATAGCTTTGTGATCCAAGTCATTTTTAGTCTGCACTTCTGCAAAAAAAATGGTTTTTATTATTTTACCTATGACAAACAAGCTACATATTCGAAGTATGCTTTACTTATCTAAATTAGCTACTCAAACAGAGAGCTCATGGAAAACCTGCTCAATGTGGAAAACACACTATTCAAAAATAAGTACCTAGTTGACTGAAAGAAAGAGACAGTCTTTAACTCAAAGTAGGTTAGTTTAAATTTATCCAACTTGAAATAAGACCCTTATTGTTCTAAAATAGATATTCCAATTTTAAACTATCATAAAATTCTCAAAACAAGTAGGATACATCTACTTGTTCCAATGAACTGGAAACGTGTGGATATTACATCTTAGTTATAAATATATGAAACTATTTGCCTTTCTACAACTTACTTTTATCCACTTCATGTGCATGTCGCTTTCGAGATGAATTTAATTTAGTGCTTTTACTCATCACAAACATAAAACAGACAAATAAGATAAATAACTTGAAGACACCCTAATCCAACTTCGTGTGTTTGTGACGTTTAGGTGGTTTCACCATAAACTAAAATATATCTGGGTTTCACTGTCATTAATTTTAAGCTTGACATTTTTTTCGAAAAGTCGATATATCGTTCAAAAAATGTCGATATACATATCACCGATTTTTTTAATTCGATATTTATTTTTTAGTATCGAACTCCTATCAATTACGATATATTTAGTTATTTACAAAGCAACTCTGATTACATGTTTAATGTTACTAGGTACTCCTCGAGCCTTATTCGTCTTAAAATGGATACAATACAAACAATCCAATGAAATCCGATAATGCTCAAAAATTATATAAAGCATTAAATACTTTTGTATTGTATGCCTATCGCCTTAGGCGCCCAATACACGGTAGATTTTGCTGTCAGTTTTGCCACAATCAAAATGGTGATTGACGAATAACCTATCGTCTAATGCAGTGATTGCGGTTGCATGATGACTTGATGAGATTATAATGTCGATATTTCATCAATCACCAACAAACATCCGTCAGTCATGACTTTTGGTAATGATTGACGTTTGCATGATTGACGTTTTATGGCCGCTTTTGTGTATCCGAAAAGTCAAAATAATTGAGTGTGTAGGTACCTATATTGTTTAATATTGGTTTTTCATAGTGTCGCACCAAATCTATATATTTCTTTTCAATATCTGATTTTAAAATAACATACTGCTTAACACCTACGGACAAGTCTAAAAGGCGGGATATTTGTGTATTACGTGAAAAGAATAACAGTCTCGTAATATTGTTGACAGATACATCGATACATTCAAAATCCTCGTGTCCCGATTATGTCGATGTCTCGTCGGTGTCGGTCTGATGATGAAATCCTCGACTCCAAATAGTTAGAAAAAAAAAATTGGTTGCCTGTAAAGTCGGTATACGGGCGAAAGTTTTAGGTGACAACGACTTTGAGTGGTAAAATAATAACCATGCCCGAGTGGAAGGGACGCGTGCCTCTCACTCGCTCCCATTGTGAGCGCATAACGTGAGCGGAGCGTAACGCAGTTTCTTGAAGTGTCACCCGGCAAACCAATTTATAAGACGTTGTCACGTCAATAACACGATCAATAGTATTAAATTGAATCATGAAATTCAGAAATCTTATTAATACTTTAAATAAGATATCCGAAACCTGAGTTTTTTTAAACTTTACGTTAACCTTAATACCGAAATTCCCGTTAAACAAAGGTGCTTTAATACTATCAACAAACAACAACAATAATCCAATAAGCTGAGCCCAATATCTGATTAGGTTACGGGTTAGAGGAAAAGAAAACAATGTAATAGCGATAGAAGAGATTTATTTTTATATTGCAAAACACTTACGTCCACACCCCACCGTGCTACCAATCAGAGAGAGCATGCATACAAACTCTACACTTCTACAGACCACATACAATTAACTATAATTAGTGATGCGACATTCCTCTCACAACAATATCGGTACGGTACAAACTAAAAGTTTGTGAGTTTTCAGATATGGGTATTTGTGGCAATACCCAACTGTTGTATCTGCATACGGTTTATATAGCTCACTTCTAAGTGTTATGTAGCTTAGGACTGATGTTTGTTAAAAATATCGTATTTTGGACTCAACGTATCAATATTTTAAATTATGTCTACATACACCAAAGCCCGAAATAACGATTCTTCAAGACCTTGGCGTTATTTAAAAAAAACAAGGTTTACAAAAGTGCACTTACACGATTAAGACTAACTATATATACCCGAGTCACTTGCAAGACTCACTTGTGACGAAACACTATGTGGTTTTAGTCGGTTCGATTCTGACATACCACTATACTGCTGGCGGCCGCGGTGAGCTTTTAACCGTGTGTACACAATAAAAAAGGGTGATGCATCACACGGCTCGTTCTCGCCACTGCTACGTTGTTGTGAGCCGAGGATCGAATTATTTTAATTTTCCTTTATCTTTCCTAAGCCATGCGTCCAAATAACATGCTATAAAGGGGACACGAAAAAGTATCGATACTTTGTGGCATCGAGTACTTTTCCTTTCGATACCGATACTTTTGTACTCGATACTTTAACTCAGTGAGTACTTTTTGACAGGTATCGTATCGAATAAATCTCAGAAATTACCTACTTATAGAGATGGGCGACTGAGGATAAATACTCGAGTTGAGTTTTATCCAGAATTGATAAATACTCGTATTTACTCATTTTTATCCGATATCTACCCAAATTCATGGATAAATATCTTTTCGAACTTTTAAATGGAGACAATGAGATAAATAAAAAAAATCTCTTATATATTATAGAAATATATACTTGTATATATATATATATATATATATATATATATAAAAAGGATACTCACTCACTCACTAATCTACTGACTAATCACGAAATCTAGAAAAGCAAATGATCTATGAAAATGAAATTTGAAGGTAGTTTGTGAATAAGCGACTTCTTTAAACCACTTTGATGGCAAACAAGCACACGGCCAGCCTGTTGGCAAGCGGTTACCGTAGCCTATGGACGCTTGTAATTCTAGAGGACTCACATGCGCGTTGCCGATCGTTTAAGAACCTATACACTCCTCTCCTTTCTTGAAAGATATCATACAGTAGTCCCTCGGGAAAACTTCGGCAGGGAGCTTGTTTGCGGGAGGAGAATTTAGGTTCCAAGGTTCCAAGGAGGATGAATGCCCTGCTAGCGAGCGGTATGGTGGTAGAATGCAGCCGTGGGCATTATGTCAAACAGTTTCTCGGAGCACAACTCATTATACAAGCGGTAGAACACGCACAGGGAGGCAGTCTCTCCTTAGGATTCAATGCCGCTTGTGAGTTTGGGATCATCGACGATTCTCACAGCAAGCCGTTGGACCAAGTCAAAAGGCCCAAGCTCGCATCAAGGTGCCCCCGCCCACAGATGACAGCAGTACTCCATATGGGACGGACTTGTGACTTGTATAATAAAAGTCTTTGTCCCAGGGTGAAGTACCGCTTTGTTCTATTAAGCGCACTAAGCTTTTTGGATACCATCTTGAAATGCTGTATTTTTACAGACACTATCCAGACACAAAAAACTGTTAGTGTAAACTAGGCTATCGTAGTCTAAATTAACTTTACACACAAAAATCTACAATATTTAGTTTTCGCCCACCTGGATGGATTAAAATGGGTTTTAACCCAGGTGATTACCCATCTCTACCTACAGATATATTCACCTATATGTTCTCTCTTTCTATCGCGTCACATAAATATCTGTAATCGTGTAATCTGTATCGCTCGCGAGCTGTCAGATGAATGCTTCCAGCATTATTAACGGTAGTAATATATACATATGGAATATTTACCTTTATACTAGCAGTTCCCGCGGGGCTTCGCTTGCGTGTATTATTTTTACTTTAATTTAGATATTTTAATTCTATTTATTTGTATTGATGTATTACATTAGGATGTACATAATATTTATCTATTTAGCTGTACTCTGTAGATTCAAACATAATATATCCACACTCAACATCCTCACACACGCACATATACACATAAAAAAAATTTAAAAGGGCCCAGTTGAAAACCAGCGTCAGGCACCCACCAGTGCCCGGCACAAAGCTGAACTGGGCTCCCATTTTGATGCGACCACGAGATGACTACTTCTCGTCTTGTAAACTTAAGTTAGGTACATCTCCTAAAACTCAGCTGTATGTTTAGAATTTGATAATTAAGTGTTTCACTCTGTTAGCGTCTCGTTTAGTTGTACGAGAGTAAATGTTTTTTCTTTCTTCTTTCTTCTTCTTTCTAAATCAATATTTTATTGTTCGATTTAAAAAAAAAATATACATATAATTTGATGGCCAGTACTTTCTAAAAATAAAATTAATATATGCGCCATCTCGAGTTAATCTCGGGACTTATTGAACGATCTAGTGTGTGTAACAATTAAATGCAAACATTACAAAACTTATTACGTATTTTTAGCCTATTAACGTTAAAGGATTTCAGTATTAGAATAAAACACATGTGTTATTTACTGGATTTGTTTATAACTAGATATTAATCTTAAATAACATAGTAATAAAGTAGATAAAATAATTAGGTAACAAAATAAATCAAACTATCTACTCATTGACAATAATGATACCGTGAGACGGAAGTGGCAATATGTAATATATTTCCTATGTCTAAATAAGTAGTAAGTAGGTGAATATAAGTATGATATTTTTAGTTGACGTTTAAATTTAGTATTTTAATGTGTTTATATTTACAGGTTAAATCAACCATTTCTTCAGTAAACTTTAAACATGGGAATGAAGTCTAACTTTAAAAAATCGCATTGAAGCATTCGATTTTGGACCGGTATACTACCTTACAATAAATATTTTGGTCAAAACGTGAGAGGACGTCAAAATTAGAGAATGTCCAAAAGGAACCCGAATTATTATGTAAATATTTAAACCAATACCCGCAAAATTTAATTTTAAAATTATCATCTATACTACTTTAACAAATTGCGACCGTTAAGTGAAAATAATCTCTGAACCATTGACGATAAATATTTATGAAATAAAATTACACACTGTTGCACTCTCAAGGTTATCTGCATGATTTACCTACCTATTCCATTTGTCTATTTATAGGTAGTCTTTACAAAATATTGCAGTAGCATTAAAACGCTATAAATTTTCTAATGCTACCACATATTTCAATTTATTAATTTCACACCATTTTTAGAATCTAAGATATGGTCTACAATTCATTCCTAACAAAAGTGTAAACTCATATAATTATATTTATTAATATTCATATTTGAAAGATCTGATTGTTTCTTAAAACTTTTTATTATTTTAAATAACTTGGATATAGGAAACTAAAAAAATACCAAGCTACTCAGAAAGATTTGCAAAAAAGACTTTTGTTTATGTATGTAACACTGACAAATTATAGTTTATTTAGATCATTACCATAAAAAATACAAAAGTTGCAACTTTAAATATCCTTCCATATTTTATTACGAACTAAATGTATTTATCATGTCTCACTGAAAAATGGATCTGTCTCGGGAACATTTTCGCGTGATGATATTTTACGATTTCAAATCAATTGATAGACTTCAAATTGCATTTGTAGACGAAGGTCCTTTTGAGGCAACTAACTATCTACCGATTTTTCAGCGAATTGAAGCGAGGTCGGCAAACTTTGGCCGATGAAGAAAGACGTGGTGACCCTTTGACGGCTGTTACGGAAGAAAACGTTTCTGACACGTTTTAAAAATTGCATCAAAGGGAATTGGCGAGTCGCGTAACCGAGAGCTTCAGTACCGTAGACTCCTGCAACTTCGCCTTTCGTATGTATCTTCGCTTAAAAAATTAAATGCTCATAACTTTTCCTTACAATAGTAACACTACTGTTTCTTGATTGGTTAGACCCGAAATTTAATCATGCTAACACGACAACTGCATTTATCGAAATCAGAAAGTCGCTGGTTAAAAAAATAAATCAGCCGATATGTTTGAAAATCTTCAAGTGTTACACGCGTCGTGAGCACACTTTTTATTGGTCGATATGACGTTGATTGGTCGATGCTGGTCGTCTATTGGGTTCGCACATACCATTTACCTACCGTATACTTTACTACTGTACCTACTGTACGCTAGTTTATTTTTGTTAATTTTTGAAAATTTGCGATCACGACTCGTGACGGTATCTGTAAATAGGTTCCAAAATTTACTATGATCTCCTTAACTAACTCATTACTATAGTTTGTGATTTGTATTGGGGATACCTACTTGAAGATTTGAATGTGGTTGATCTTTTTTTTGTATTATAGGGGGCAAACGAAAAAGATAACTCCCGTACTAGGGGGACAGGACGTGTTGAATTTACAGACACGATTAACGGTAACTACAGCCAGCTTCGAACACAACGCTACATGCGATTAGTAAAAATTATTTAAAATTATTAATTAGAATTTTATTTCATTGCCCCCAGGAACAGGCAACATGCGAAGAAACTAAAACCAAAACGTCCTATTATATAATATATATATTATAAAGCCACTGTATGTATTTGTACTTTTAGGTTTAGTGCCCCAAAGAAAGAAGAAAAATGCTGAGACTGAAAACTTCGTGTAATGTGAGAATCAACTAGATTAATGTGTAACTGTGAACTAATTTCAATACTTTGTAATTTTATTAAGGCTGATCTTGCTTGTCAAAAGTTTAAATGAGAGTTACTTTAGTTTTGAGTTTGTTGTTTTAGTAGATACGAATATTTGAATTTAAAAAAAACAGTGTTATTTTATTTACTTAATATGAAAGAATAACATTTCGAAATTAGAAGCAACTTTTGTAAATTACACCTATTAATATTAATAAATCATTATTATTATTCCTGAAAAGGAAAAGTGACATCCCTATTATTTGTTCCTAATTTCGAAATATACCGATCTAACTTCGCCTTTCTCAAACAAAAAAAGATGTCCAGCGTTTTGGTCATGGCAAATTGTCTCGATCTGTATAAATTTGAATACTTATTTGACGATTTTTTAACATAACTTTAAAAAATATAAACGGTAGGCGATGATATGTTTTGTTCCCTTAGTTCTCCTAAATATTTCTAACGACATTTTATTACTTAAAGCACTAACGTAGCGAATCGTTACTCACATACGCGAAAAGCATTCGTCATAAAGATTAGTATGCACGGGTGTTAGTATTCCGGAATTATACTTTTTAGCGGGCAATTTTAAAAAATAAATTGAAGTCATACAAAAAATAGGCTAAGATACAGGAGTCTACGGTACATATTGAAGATTGGTTTAAGAAGCGTTCACAACATTTTATATGAGCTCCTTCGCATGAGAAGTATAGTTTTGCGTCGGTTACCCCACAACCTCACCGACCGACGCTCAGAAGCAGGCCCACGTAGAATAGTCCCATAATACGATAGCTAAGTTTGGTGCACGCTTGTCTAGGCGCGAACAGGTAACAAATGGGATTTATCAGTACGACCCAGAATCTAAGCACCAGTCAAAAGTTTGCCTGTTTCAAAATGAGAGAAGACCCACCAAAATGAAGCGGTCGAAAAGGGCAGAGAACATTTTGTACACGTTTGGTTTTTTCACTATGACAGCATTTCTGGTATTAATGCCTTTACGGGATCAAAGTAGCATTATTGCCGATTGGTATACTATCAAACGCTTGCCAAAAGTGTTGACTGCTGTCAGCAACAAGCGACCGACTACGGGTCTCTTGGGCTGGTGCCACGAACGGTTATCGAGGGACTTCCTGGACAGCACACCGGTCAAACTTCAGTGTCTTTCTTCTTGCAGCCCTGATTGACCCTGGCAGCGTGTGATTTCTTTTTATTCCCTAAAATAAAAAATCAACTCAAAGGGATACAGTTTTCATCGCCGGAACATGCGCTACTTGCGTTCGACCAGGCTGTGGAGGAATTGTCTGAGTAGCATTGGAAAAAGTGTATTGAAAATTGGTTTGATATGAAACTTTTTGTTCATGAAAATTTGCATAAATAGTTGTAGAGTTATTTAAAAAGATTTAATTTTACACTTTACATTTTTAACATTTGTTTATTTAATTTTAAACTGTTAAAATAATGAAAAATCATTCTCGCACGCATCCTTTTTCGAATCCATTATTTATTCTTAAAGTCAATTTCTTTTTCGAATCCATTATTTATTCTTGAAGTCAATTTCTTTTTCGAATCCATTATTTATTCTTAAAGTCAATTTCTTTTTCGAATCCATTATTTATTCTTGAAGTAAATTTCCATCAAGAAAGTATGAGTAGCAATATTAGATCCTTAGCAGACCCGAACTACCCTGCGAAGCCCTTTAACCGTACTAAGTCATTGATGTACCACTTATTACAATATTGTAGTGGATAATGGTAAAAAAAAATCAAAACCGTTTGGTTCTTAAATGTTCGCAGATACCATCACAATCTGAATTAACCGTTACTTTAACACCGCCACCATTTAGTGTTTTTTTTTACCTATTGCTTAGCCCCGTATTCAATATTACGCACACAACAATTAGGCCAACATATGAGGATGCTTTTATTATTTTACTTAATTAAATATTATATTCTGTGACATCCTCAGGAAATATACATTTTAGATTTACTACAGATATAGTTATGGACAGTTCAAGGGGTTCTGTATCTGTACAGGTCCAGATGTGGTGCATGCATCTTAAAATACTACTACCGAGTGTGTCAAATTATATAAATAGAATTATTAATATTTATAATTCTGATAATCTTAAACCACACTCTGTCAAAGACAAGTGAGATGCTTCAACAATAACGCTGGCGTTACACAACAAACCTTTATGAAGAAGTACCATTAAACCGAACTACCTTAAACGGAAAATTAGAATAGCAGATATTCAAGATAATCTAACATTTGTTAACAACTTTTAGGACAAAAATATGTTATTTATAATCTGTACTTTCAAAGTGGCTTCTCTGCTTCGCAGTTTTCATTTACTTTTTAGCGCCCAAAGTCTTTTCTATGAATACTCGCATGTCCTTTAGTTCTGCCTCGGAGGAACTATGTGTCAGTCCTTGGTATGTTGTAAACTCTACATTATTCATAAAGGTTTTTAGAAATGAGGCCGTCATCTGGCCCCACTTAAAGGGTACAACCGGATCACAGTCACCGTGGGCTTGGAATACCTGAAACAAAACAATTATTTCAAAATAATTTCTATAACCTTATGACACCACTCCGCCAAGGACACGACGAAATAGTTGTGTCAAACCGACTAAATCCACACGATGAGTCTGACATGGAACATACTCCTGAAAGAGACGTACAAGGCGAACCCGCACTTTGAACTTTTCACAACTGCACCTTCTGCTAGTCAGAGAGATTTATCTCGGGAACAGTACTTTTTTCCTGGATGAAAGGTATTTAGGATGAAAAGTATTTGCAAAATTTCAGGAAGATCAGTTGAGTAGTTAAGGCGTAAAAGCTAACAAACAAACAAAATCACTTTCGCAGTTATAACACTAGCTGTTGCCCGCGACTTCATTAGCGTGAAAATGTTGGTGAAATCTATCCTACGGGAACCGTAAATTTTGCCGGCATAAAAAATGCCTATTTTCCATTCCAGACTATAATCTGTGCCAAATTTCATCCAGATCCTAGATAGATACATACCTAAAATATTAAAACATAAATAGTAGTACCGAAAAAGTATTCAAAGATAACGAGGGTGGTTCCGACAATAAATTTGTATAGAGCTTACACACCGTAGTCTTAACAAAGTCCCGACTAGATGGTATCCTAGTTTCGAGAGGGAGCGCATCTATGGAATAATAGACTGAATATAGAAGGCAGAATGAACGAGACTAAGTCACGATGGGCAAAGAAGATGGAGATTTTTAGAGAACCGAAGAAGTTGGGAACGATACGGTGATACGTGATCATTTTACGAAATTTAAAAACGAACGTAGCTATACCAGGCCTATGTCACTCGATGTACTAGCGCGCGCTAAATACCTACCGGCCGCTGGTTCGCCAGCGGACCTTACACGCAGTCTCGCGCAGTGGGTTGCCAACAGCTGCATCGCGCGCACACGCTTTTATTTTTTTCGTAATTCAGGTTCGTATTGATATATTCTTTAAATACTGTAAAATTCATAGTGAACATTTTCATGGTTGTTTGTGTGCAGTATAAGGAATATGGATAAAGTAAGACAAAAAAAAGCCCAGCAGCGCTAATTATGTAATTAAAAAAAAATAACCTTTTAACCCGAAATTCCCTTGTTTCCCTCAAATTATTCATTAAAACTTTTTGTAAGGTTTAGAATATTTTCCACCATACAGTTTAATATTAGAGATTTTAGAATGTTCGTGGGAGACCCATGCTTCGGCACGGCTCGACCGGAGTGATACCACGGCCTCACAGAAAACCGGCAGTGAAGTAACCTAACCTTTCCCTCTCCTCCTCTCCCCCCTTCCCCTACTCCCACCTTAAAGGCCGGCAACGCACTTGTAACTCTTGAGTTGCAGGTGCCCATGGGCGGCGGTAGTCATTTACCATCAGGTGACCCGTCTGCTCGTTTGCCCCTGTACCATAAGAAAAGGGAAAATAATGATTCATCTTTACATAAAAATAAAACACATGTAGGATTTTTTTTTACTAAAACATCGGAAATGAGAAATAATTGTTAAGTGCTTAATTTATATAACAATTGTAGTCCGGAAAGAGTAGGCAATTTAAACGGTAGGTTTTTGTAGGGAGTAATTTATCTGTTACGTAGTAACTGCTTAGTAATCTGGGGCTATACTGTGTTACCTGTTCATGTTTATATAAGACAACAGATATAGATGTAAATCTAAGCAGGTAAATATGAACATTGGGACGCACCTGGACTTACATAATATGACCATTGACTGTAGTGAGTGAACATTAATGAAAATAACTAAATTTAATTAAAATTACCCCGTTAATTAACCTTATTTTCCGTCGGTCTTTTGAAAATAGCATGATTACAGCACTACCCGTAGAAAACAATGGAATGTTATACATAATCAAACACATTGTTTTGTAGAAACAATGACAGAGTTATTTAGCTTTGATAATGTTTTTGGCTGGCTTTT
This sequence comes from Euplagia quadripunctaria, assembly GCA_963859945.1. Classification (NCBI taxonomy): domain Eukaryota; kingdom Metazoa; phylum Arthropoda; class Insecta; order Lepidoptera; family Erebidae; genus Euplagia; species Euplagia quadripunctaria. The sequence goes on from OY982574.1 coordinate 10,460,161, forward strand.
TATTAGACAAAAGGTAAGAACAGGGAAACAGTCATAATTGGACGCCGCCTAATAGAGTCTTTACCCGAAGGTGGTGCCCGCGCTTTTGCGGGTAGGCTCCAGATGTCTTAATGAAGCTGTTCCTGGATCCCTCCCTATTTTAGGGCGCAGGATGGCACACCGTGTGGTTTTAGTAGGTTCGATTCTGACACACCTCCCCACCGAAAACCTCGGTGGGGTGACGGCCCGAGAGGGTTGCCAAACGCAGAAAAAAAAAGGGACACAGTCATAAAACAGAATAGTTAGTGTAGGAATAGTAAGTAAAAGTGTTGAGAATGGTTTTCCTTCTTAGATTTTATTTTTATTTATTTAGGGAATCAGAAGTAATCACATGGTGCCAAATCAGGATTAATAGGAAGGAGACCCAATAATTTAACTAGTGTGTTGTCCTGATAGTTCTTCGTGTTGAGTATAAAACGATAGCCCGTTACGCATTGACACGGTCCAGAATTGGTCCAGATGAGACCTTGTCCAGTGCACAAAAAGAAAATAAAAATACAAATATCAAACACATATTCAAATCCTCGATTTTATCCTCATTTTTTTACACAAATATATTTTCTAAGTAACAATAGAAACATTACACATACTTTGCTAATGGCGGCTTTTATGTAATTTTTCACGTTCTTTCTGTCAACTACTCGACAATAATGAACAGAAACTACTCTGTGTTGTAGACACAGTTGTACGCATAGATAGTGTTTGTATACTCTAAGTTTGCCTAGCAATAATATGTAGTGTGTATTCTCTTTGACTAAAAGGGCGCCATCTTGTGGTCCTATTGAAAAACGTGCAAAATATCGCATTTTTTAATTTATTTGTGCAACTTAATTATAAAAAAAAGGTATTTTATTTTCACAATAATCTCACAATTTTTCTACGTTTTTTGATACACTGTACAATAGTCATCCCAAAACGGACCATCTCCTTCCAGGAATTGATATCAAATACCCGACATTGATATGAATTCAGAATTTTTGTGTGGAAATAAAAAAAAATGTGCGGGTATAACCAAATTAAGGCAAGCTTCGACGCGTATTTGTAGTTGTTGTTGTTGTTTTATTGTAAAAACGTCTCTCCAGTAAGACAGCTCCAATTCGGGCAGATTTGCCTGTTAACTTTACTTTTCTTTTCTACCTACTGTTTTTGATATTCACTTTACAGACCTACAACGGTAGAAATCGTAGAGGAGCATTCAAAGTCACCAATAATATTTATTATCCGTTACAGGCATTTTCATGATCATTTTAAGATGTCATTAAGCCTGTATTAATTTATTGGTTTACTTTATTTTGGAAAAAATGTGTACAAATTGTAACAAACTTTGATAACGCGACTTTGAATACAATAAAGAGTCCTTCATTTTTAAATATCTTCTTTACATCAATTTTAAAGTTCTTGTTATGTCGCAATTTTCGCATAGTAGTTGAGCAGTTTTATTTTCTTCTTAAAATTTCAATGGTTTTATGAAACCAAGAAATACTTACAGGTAAATCTGTAGGCGACTTCACTGCGTCGGGAAAGTGAGCATGCCTTGGTAACCAACAAGACAATGACATAACGCCAGCAAGACGTTGTGGATATGTCAAACTAGCATGCAATGCCAGCGCACCTCCCTGAGAAAATCCACCCAATAATATCCTGTTTGAAGGGATGCCTGCCTGGAAAAAAAATATAAAGCTTATTTCAATTCAATAAATATTTTTAAACTTACATTTTTTGTATCATAAGTGCAAATATATTGTCAGTCGAGGTTTGGCAAATCCCTTACTTTACTGAGAGCAACCTTCATTTATAAATCATTGAAGTTTAAATTTGTTCTCAGAGCACACAAGGCAATATATATTATAATAATTTTGGCCTTCCTACAAAAACAAACAAAACTTGTAACGAATTTCAAAAAGCCTGAATAGTTAGAATAAAACAAATTACGCCTTTAATTCAATTGTGTTTAATGATGCCTTTGATATATGTTCTAACTACCCAAAGTACCAAATGATTTTGATTTCAAAGTAAAAATATTAGCGACTATCTTTTCGTGTACAGTAACGCTATATTCGTTTCACCCACGTACAATTTAAAAGAAATCACTGATTGGTGGTTTATATACTTCAGTAGACAATATTTTAGTAACATTTTCTTGGCATGGGCCATGGAAGCTTTCACAGTTCAGTTCGTTCTTTTCTGAGCATTGCTTGTTTTTCGTCGAGCGTCCCATCGTTGGTATGCGTCATCTGCTCATTACCCTAGCAGAAGCAGGCCTGAGACGGTAGCGTGACATGTTCTGCACCGCCTCACTAAAGAAGAAGGTGTCAAGACCCTCCGCATACAATGGTGTGGCCGACAACTGTTTTAAAGGCGGCTAAGGTCAGCCGGGGTTTTCGGTTTCTTCGGCGACTTCCTTCCCAGCGTATACTTGAGTCCCTTGCAACAGACTCATTTGTGACGAAACACCGTGTGGTTTTAATTGGTCGATGCCGACATACCGCTTAACAATTAGCCCCGGTGAGGTTATGACCCGTCGGGATTACCCACACGATATAAAAAGGGTCAAACAGTATGTCCGCGCCACTATAGTTACAGACCCGAGCAGTGTTGAATTATTTAAATTATCTATTATCTGCTGAACTAATGTCCAAATAACAAGCTATAAATGGCAAAGTTTATCTTCAGTAACGAGCTCGCGTGTACATATTTATATATTTTGCGCGGCACCCTTATTCTTTTTCCAAAACAAAAGTAGCCTAAGTTATAACACTAGCTATCTGCCAGTGAAAGTCCCATGGCAATCGGTCTAACCGTTCTGGATATTACACGGAACAAACAGACAGACAGACAAATAACTGTAGCTTGTGAGTGAACTTAAAAAAACTATTATTTTGACATTACAAACAAACACTTCAATTTTATTACACAATACAATTTTAAGTAAAATATTTTGAAAAAAAATTAATTGCCTGCAAAGTATTTATTTCATTGAATTATAACTGGAAGTCAATGTTACTACATATGAAAGACTTCAAATTGGTGTATATATTATGAGTTTTTGTGTATTATGTATCGAGTTAGGTGTCGGTTAAATCAAAACCTCTCTCTCTCTCAAAGCTATTTTCACACCATATTATAATGACATTGATCGAGGTTAAACAACTTAAATCACAAGAAATTCGCTAATAAATCTAGGATAAATAATGTATGTACAAGATTTATGCAAATTAGAAAATGGTAAAACAATTTAACAGCAACCTGCCTATTTTAGAAACAGGAAAAACGAATTATAATACTTCAGTTGTGAAAAGTGACTTCAGTTTATAGAAATAATGTAACTTTTAGGTATTCTGATCTTCGAGCTATTGTTCTTAAATAAGATTGAACGTCTTTAAAAAGCACTTAAATAAGAAACAGTAAAATTAAAGAATATTATATCGATAAATCAGTGTTTTTTAATTTGTACTGTTTTGTTGTTATTACAAACAAAATCATAACCATTTACTTATTAAACTAATACTAAATTGCAACAGTCATATGGTCTACTTTTAATCTCTTTCAAAATTGACTCAAATAATATTATGGATATTTTTATTTGAATCGGTCTTATTATTTTGATTTTTAGTAACGTTTAACCTTATAAATGACTAGCTGTAACCCGCGACTTTGTTAGCTTCAAATACTTACTAACGTAAAACCCATCATTATATAACATGCTTTAAAAGAAGAAATTGGAATATGAATGCCATTCGTAAATTAGAAAGCCAACTTGTAGTTTTTGTTGTTAATTTACAGTTGGTTGTTTTGTGAAGTGGTTCACCATTAGATATGAAAACACCTAACTGTTAGATACTGAAACAGCAAAAAGTAAACGAAGCTAAAAAAAAAGAGGCAGTCATGGTACTGCCGACAGAAGTGCAAACTTAAGCGATACGACGAACTTAAAACGTCACATTAACAGGTTGGTGACATTAATTAATAAAGAGCTGATAGAACTCAATGTTTAGATTAGCGCCCTCTAGTGGATCTATTAGCGTAGTAGCGTAGCTCTCTCTCTCTCTCTGACTGACTGACTCTCCCACTCTCCCTCTCCATGTCTCTTTGACGCTGTACATGTAAATACATATAAGAAACTCGTCATAATTTTCTTTTTTTAAATATGTGACACTCGGACACATTTTCCATATATTTTCGATCAGGGTCACGTGTCCTGACGCGAGTTTAACATTTTGTACCCATCTCAAAAAGTGCACAACGCCGCTAAAGAAGTTTTCAGATAAAAAAAAAGCTGTTCTTAGGTTAACTGATTTCTCCTACCTGTAAAGTATGTGTCTGCCAAGTACCTGTCTTTTTTTGTGTAAAAAAGGAATACCCAATAGAACACTCCATTTTTATCTTGAGTTTTCTACCCCTAAACAATCTCCCTGCCTAATTTCAGATCCCTTGTACAAATAACCAAGGACTTTCATATAAACCTACGAGAGCCCTTAGACCTCTTTAATCCGACCCTGTCGTAAAATTCATTTTAATCTGTCGTGTCCTACCTCTAAACTACCCCCTGCCAAATTTCAGGTCTCTAGTACAAAAAACCAAGGACTTCTGTCCAAACTTGCGAGGGCCCTTAGACCTCCTAGTCGCAAAATCCGTAGATGAGTAAGGGAGTGAGTGAGTATCCTTTTGCTTTAGTGTATACAAATACATAAAAGTAGGAGGAGAAGAATCATTACAATATGGTCAATTTTAATAAAAAGAAACCATTTAACGTACAAAAATGGGAGAGCCATGCTTCGGCAAGTATGGGCCGGCTCAACCGGAATGATACTACGACCTCACAAAGGCCGGCATCGCACTTGTGACTCTTGAGTTCCGGGTACCCATAGGCGGCGGTAGTCTTTTTCCATCAGGTGACCCGTCTGCTCGTTTGCCAATAATATAGTATACCATAAAAAAAATAGACTCAAATGACAAACAAAAATAAAGCTTTTCAAATTGGTTGTGATTTAACTAGCTTGTGTTATTAATTCGCAAGGTAGAAAGATGACAACTGTATTGATTCAAAGAAGAAAAGCTTAAGTGACATAGTCTACTGAATTAGCTCAATGTGAAACGCCTAAAGCGCCGTCACTGTGTGTAGCAATTGAGAGTGAAATAATTCAAATTACCTACTTTGATCGGCCTGATCAAGTCAAAATGCTTAAAAGTGCAAATGCGATTGTTGTAAATCAGGCAAAATAGATTGAAAAAAATAATAAGTCAAAAAAGCTTAAGCAAAAAGTCCTTCACGATCAGAAGGCCTAAGTAGCAAAACGTCTAACAGCGCGAAACGTCTAATGAGCATAAGCGTAATTAGTAAAATGTCCATGTAGCAAAACAACCCACTCTCATCTGAGAGTTGGTTGTTTTGCTATATGGACGTTTGCTGAATAGACGTTCTGCTATACAGACCATCTGGTCTGTATAGCAGAACGTCTATTCAGCAAAACGACATTTTTAAAATGTGTACACTCATGACAGAAAGTGAAACTCATAAATAAACTTAAGAAAATAAAAACTCCTGTCGCTACCGGCCATGCAGCGTATGACGGCCGGTAGCGACAGATCCGCCCAACTGGGGCAAACCGCCAGCATGTGTTGAGCCGAGTCCTCACTGCAGTCGCAGTCGCAATTAGATACAGGGAAAACAAATGAGTAATGCTAATCAAATAGCATTCATGACAATAAGTGTCAGTCACCGTTAAAAAGATGAAACGCTACTAGTAAAAAGACCAAAGTAGTATGTATGTACCTACATAATAATGCCTTCTCCGTTTCCCTCCCGATTACACACATTACGTGTATATGTGCCTGAGTATCCAGACATTTTGAGAATGTGACGATTTGCTAAATGGACGTTCTGCTATACAGACCATCTGAGAGTTGGACATTTTGCTAATTACGCTTGCTGCTCATTAGACGTTTCGCGCTGTTGGACGTTTTGCTACTTAAACCTTCTGATCGTGAACCCCCAAAAAGTAAGAAAATTTATAGGTCATTTTAATGAGGTTAAAGACCCACCTTTAAAAAAACGTACTTTTTTTGTCGTTTCACACCGCGATCTTCAAAATTATAGTCAAATTTAGCATGGAATGAAGCGCCAAAAAACTGCTTAGATTTTCTTCAAACCCAGATCAAAAGACAGAAAAATTCACTGATTGCAACAATGTATGTAACTCAATATTGCCATAAATGGCGCTTCAATTAATTCGCCTCTGACCCTCGAAGTACTTAGGATGCGATATATCAGAACAGCGAGATCGAAAGTCTAATAGGTAAAGGCAATGCATTCCATAACCAGACAGCCTGTACCCTGTACACCTAAAAATTTGTCATAAAGCCTGGTAGAATGATTAGGTACTGCCAGTTCCAGTGATTCCGATTATCTCAAGGATCTTGTGTGAGTGTCATTGAGGAACGTAAAACATTCCTTTAAATAAGTTGGAGTACAGGGATTTAACATAATATTATAAAATGTAAAAGCGAATTGTGAGCCACTTGAGCAAGACGTGAAATTCTGATACATGATCATATTTGCATAACCAAATATAAATCTAATACAAAAAATTTTAAGGTGTTCAAGTTTATCAAGTTGCTCCTCAGTGATATCGAGATAGCTGACATCACCAATATTTCTTTATATTTTATAACAAACTATAAGAATATTTTATTTGTTTATTAGTCAATTGAATTCTAAAACTGTACTTTTAGTAGTTATTAAATATCAACTTGGACTTAAAGTAAAATGTTAAATTAGATGAAGTAAGCAATTTTTCATAGAGAAACAATATTTTGCTTCTACATTTCAAGATTCTGATTAATTTTAATATTCCTACTAATGATAAATAAAATAAAGAAAATAAAGATAATGTTGTACACTTACTTTAATTTCATCAGAGATAAGCACATGAATTAGTTCAGTAGCCCTCATAATGCCCTCTTCATCTTCAGGAGCTGTTGCATCGAGGGTTCTTAGATCAAACCACGACGGCATCCGAAATCCTGCATTGAGTGTAACTGGGATCGTTGCTGCAGTAGGACAAATTACTTTTACGTGAGGCCCGCGGATAGCTGCGATAGTGCTAGCCCAACCATGACTGAAATGAATGAATAATATAATAGTATAACATATATTGCTCCAGATTTTTCTTCCGGAAGTTACAAACAACGATTAGGGAGTTAAACTCACCCAGTGTCGCCGAGTCCATGAAGGAATATAAGCTGCAAAGTACACCGATGAAATATTAATTATTTAATACTGTAAGATTTAAAAATATTTGTATTTCCTTATCAATTAATTTTATACACTTACTGAAGCCGTCTGTTTTGCTGTAGCAGCAATAATAACAGGATTTGGTTCCATTATCTAAAGAATTACGTGAAAATCAATACTCTATCCGCAAAAGAGCACAAACATGCAAACGTCAAAAACGACAGAACCAGGACATTCATTCGGCAAAATTGAAGTGGGCTCACGGATCAGTGCTGCCTACTAAAAAAAATATTTTATGCCAAATCTATGACCAAGTTTAGAAAATGCCAAAATAATATGCTAAAGTTACGAAAAATGCTAAAAAATTATGGCTATAACTACTATGACTAGAAAGTAACCCAACTAAAAACCAAAACCAATGCAATGAATAAGCTGATTAGCTAGTATCGATAAGATAGATACTAAACTGCGATAAGATTTGTATAGGTAAGTACTTATGTGTACTTTAGGATCTTGAAAAGTATCTGAAACCAATAACTTTAAATGTGTAAGTATAAGCTAAAATAAAAGTAACTGTACATCTATCTACCTTTAAACAAGCAATTCTTGTATATATGTATGTACATATATAATCTGAATCTAAGAAACGGCTCCAACGATTTTGATGAAATTTTGTATACAGATACAATTATGCATTTTAAGTTCAACTGCATAGTTGTATTTCCTGTAAAAACGTATTTTAAAAAAAATGTCAGTCGTAGGACTGCACGTCAGAAGTGAAAACATAACTTCACAATGTATTTGCATAGGTATACATACACACACACACACACATCTGTATATGTATAATTAGGTTAAAAATAAAAAGTAGGTAATAACATATCTGAATGTATACATAGGGTACACTGGAAGTTCTGCGCTCCTGGCCGCTCATAAATGTTTGAATTTCGAATGTTATAGTTTTTTAAATATAAGAAACTCAGCTCAGTCTTACGTGGTTTTATGAATTTTCGATCAGGTCACGTGTCCTAACGCGAGTTTAATATTTTTTACCTATCCCAAAAAGTGCACAACGCCCCTAAAGAAGTTTTCACTTCAAAAAATGTAGATGTTACAAAAAGCTACAGAGCGAGGCTCGGTCTCCCAGGTTAAAATTATGTTAATTAATGAAAAAACAATACTAAAATTTGTTCTGTCTAGATATTAAAATCTTTCTTAGCTTTTTTAGCGTTAATAAAACAGTGAACGTAGTGTCAGTATACTGTTTGAAACAGTGCAATCAAAAATGATCTACTCTAGCGATGAGGCGTATTTACTTTCTTAGCGTTAATAAAACAGTGAACGTAGTGTCAGTATACTGTTTGAAACAGTGCAATCAAAAATGATCTACTCTAGCGATGAGGCGTATTTACGCGACCAGGGTTTAAAACCTGGTTTTTACTTGCAAGTGCGCAGACTTGGTACGCATAGAAAAACTTGCAAGACTTTTAAGGTATTCGGCCTTCGTACTTCTTAACAACGAATCGGGCTCAATTCTCGCACTTGAAACAGCTTCGAAGTTTTTGTTTGCAAAATGTTTCCTATCTTTACGATGGCAGGGATCAATATTCTATGCAAGTAGGTATTTACATAGTTGAGTCTTGCAGGTTTTTTTTATATGTACACGAGAATGGGCACCTTTCTAAATTGAAGTAAGGATCGATTTTCTGTGTGCAGGAAAAACCTTTTTAAGTGTTGCAAGTTCTTTTGAATGGAATCGATCTGAGGAATCGTATTACTTGCACCTGAAACAGCTCGGAAGTTTTTTCTTTGCAATTGCATTCAATGTGTGTAGGACGCCAAGGATGAATATTCTATGCAAGTATTTAAGTGCTGCCAAGTCTTGAAGGTATATGTGGGTACACGCTATTGCCTATTTTAAAAGAGATAAGGATAAATTTCTGTAGTAACGAAAAAACTTAGAAGGTTTTTTAAAACCTACTTTTTGGACCTGGTGTTTTAACGAACGTACAACCCATGACATTTCTCCAGTTGATTTTCAGTAGGTTATTTTTTAATGCTAATAACGCAGCACTATCTGGAACGTATTTAGAAATAAGGTAATCTTGTTTTTTGTACATAAAATATATTTGTTGACGTATCAGAAAAAAGGCTAAGATATGCTCACGGCTACACGCTAAAAGGATTTTTATCTATGCTATAGCCACTAGTAAACACACACATCACTTGAAAAAATCTTAAATTTAGCCATAAAAATGCTAAGTTGCCAGCAGGGTTAGAGAATGATGATGTGTCGTGCCACGATATATCAAATAATAACGAAATTGTCGATATCGATAAAACAAGCTGTATAATGAGTTTCTATATTTAGATCATTTTTTTTGTATTATATGTCATTTCATACATTTATACAATGCTGAATGCTTATTTTTCCTTTCTATATCTGTTGCCCATTTGGTTATAATTATAATACAAGGTATAAGTTGCGACGTAATTAAAAACTTAAACAAACGTCTTTCTATGGATACTTATCACATGTCCCATGATGCAAAAGCCAGTTCATTATAAAAACCGGACAAGTGCGAGTCTGGAGGGTTCCGTAAGCAAACAAACTTGTATACGTCCATCTCGGGAATCAATTCTCAAAGACTTGCCCGTCTTTTTCGAAAGACAAACTTAACTTTGCGGTTGCGATGTACGACAAACTGAACAATCCAACGGCAAAATATAAATTAGTAATCACTAAAACTTTTTTTTATGTAATAGTGATAATTTTTCCTTCACTTGTGCTGTCAGACCTTGCTTCTTACCAAATTTCATGATTCTAGGTAAATGGGAAGTACCCTATAGGTTTTCGACCCAAACCCTATAGGGTACTTCCGGTTGACCTAGAATTGTCAATTTTGGTTAAAAGCAAGGAAAATTTCCGAAAAATAAAAAAAGTTGAAAATTTAGGTAAATTTTGGTACTTACAAGTTTTCGCGAAAATCTAAATTTGCCCATTTCTTTTTATCGTGTTGACTCAGGACCTTGATTTTTATACACGTAATACAGACTATAGACTTCAGTATCTGGTATAAATTTCAATTTGCTAGGTCTATCCGTTCTTGAGAAAAGGTGGTGGTGACACAGGCGAACAAAAGAGTGATCTTATAAGGGTTCTTTTTTTAACTTTTGAGGTACGGAACCCTAAAACGCAAGATTAAGACTTTAAAATGAGTTTGTGAGAATTTTGGATTTATAATGTTTTGCGAATTGTATTCCCGCTACGCAATGTGCAATATCATTGAAGTCTAATATACTAAATATGAAATGGATCAGTTTAAATTACTCACATCCCTTCCTAATGAAAATCGGTTTATCCATTGAGGGGCTGTGATGCCACAGACACACACAGCTAAAGATGTTAAACTTGTAACACCCCACTTTTTTGCGTGGGGGTTAAAACGGGGTCATAAATCTTACAAAAGTATTTATATTCTATTTTATAATAGAAGTAAGTCCAGATTACTAATTTCGAGGTGCTCTAAAATTTCTAACGGCCTAAAATACATCTTTCATCATATTTCATAAACAATTAAATTCTAAAACTACTAACTAAAAACTCTCTCCTAAATCCTCTGCAGTCGGGGTTTCGCTCAGGTCACAGCACGGTTAGTGCCCTGATAAATATCGCAGACTACATCGGGATAGGTATGGAGAATGGGAATCTTACAGAACTCTCCTTAGTAGATTTCAGCAATGTCTTTAATACTGTAGACTTCCACATCCTACTAGATACTTTGCGCTCTAATATCTCCAACAGTAGTTGATTGGTTTCAAAATTACCTGTTTGGTCGCCGACAGCATGTTCGCTTTTTGAAGAATCTTTTTCTTCCTGGTGTAATACATCTGTCGGTGTACCACAGGGTGGCGTTCTATGTCCTCTTCACAATTTTCATAAATTCCATATCTAAAGCATTACGTTCATGTTACCACCTTTATGCAGATCATCTTCAAATCTACATGCAAGCACCATTACATGATTTGACGGAAGCAGTTACAATAATTAACACTGATTTGACGCGAGTATCAAAGTTGAGCAGGCAATATGGGCTAGAAGTGAATCCCTTTAAAACGCAAGTGATAGTTGTAGGAAGTCCCACGATGATATCTCGAATAGACTGGTCACAATTACCGGATATTGTTCTTATGGTACTGTGTTGCCAATGAGCACTATTGTCATGAATCTGGACATTTTAATTGATAATACTTTACCCAATTGCAGTAAGTCAGTCGCAAACTCTTTGCATCAGCGGGGTCCTTGCGATGACTACGCAATTTCCTGCCGACTGTCACCAAAACTTGAACGCTTTCAAAATTTTTGTATTAGATTTATATTTTGTTTATGCACAAATATGATCACGTATCAGAATTTCGCATTTTGCTCAAGTAGCTCCCAATTCGGCTTCGAATTCGGAATATTCATATTAACAATATACTAAAATATACTTTTCAATCCCTGTACTCTAGCTTATCTAAAGGAACGTTTTAAGTTTCTCGATGATACACACACGAGAACATTAAGATCATCAGAATCCCTGGATTTGGCAGTACCTCCGCATTCTACCACATTTTATGACAAATCTTTTAGTGTACAGGCTGTCCGACAATGGAATGCTCTCCTTTTGTCTATTGAACGTGCCCAATCACTGGCCAAATTCAAAAAGATGGTCAAGGAATATTACTTAGCTTCTTAATTTCCCTTTTTTTCCACTGCTGCATTTATTGGAATTACCTACCTAAGTCCCGATCCCGTGAATATCGGAATAGAAAGTAGCCCATGCGTTAATCCAGGTCTCCAGCTATCTACATACCATTTTCAAGTGACAGTAACATTGACACAGTTTCATCGCAATCGATTTACTGATTTTTGTGTGAAAGGGTAACAAACATCCATCCATCCACCCATCCATCCATCCACCCATCCAAACTTTCACATTTATAATATTAGTGGGATTAGAAATCTAGAAGTATATACATATGTATGTATAATATATATTTTTATGTATGTATATAGTATATATGAATATATACCTATATGTTTATTGGTACCAAGTTTTAAAGCTTGACATTTTGATTCCTCTCAACTAAATTTCTCTCTATTTATTCTGCACACCAAAACTATACCCATTCGTTTGTTATTTTGTATTACATCATTTTTGTCTGAAATTGAATCTGAAATTTGTTTGAAATTTTACTTTGTTTGAAATTATGACCGTTTACCGTTTGTGCACACCACAACTTATTCCCTCTCGCGGAATCGCGGACGGGGTTGTTTGAAATGAGTTAGATTGTTTTACTGTAGTTTATTTTAATCATTGGCGATTTTGAGCGCCCCCCCTTAATAGGCGCCTAAGGCAAGTGCCCTACCTGGCTACTACTCCACAAGACAACTGATTGCATGAAATGTTTGAATATTGTTTGATTGATCACATTGCATTTGTTCGACATTTTGTGGTAAATATTTATTGATATTTTTTGAGTGAAATTGTCTGTTTACTCATTATGTTACCATTTCGAACCAAAACAAATTACGTTTCGACCAGATTGCACTGGCCATGATCACAGGCTGACTGGACTGATGTACGCCCTTCGTTGTCGAGACCGTGAGGTAGAAGGTTCTTCATCCACCTGCACATTTTCGAAATTATTTGCATGAAAAATACGGAATGCCATTTGGTCCAATGGCCTTATTTCCGTCAATATTTTGCAAACATGTCGGTCCCTCTTTTTGGCGGATTTGAATAGCTCCCATTTTGGGGCTGAACGGAGGTAACTGAGGAGGGCATTTACTTTTGCTGTCTAGGCGAGAAAATTCTGCGCAGAGAAATCTGCTTTCTCCTTAGAGATATCCATCTGGTTTATGCAGAGGTGGGGGCGAAGAGCGACAGAAATTCAACTCGAAGGATTTGGCAAGAGACCAGAAAGATTTATTCCCTGAAGGATAGGTAGGTAGCTAACTTCTTCCTAATACTGGCATTAGTGATCAAACGAGCTCTTCTGATCGCTTTTTTGCAGGACTTGGCAGCAATATTATATGAAAGAAAGAATATTTTATTCAATAAAACATAGACATCGCGTGCAACAAATACAAAAAACAACAAATAAAATAATATATTTTTTTATACAATTGACAATGCATATGGTGAAGTAGGGCTGATGGTGAAGTACCAGTAGAACTCCTCAACAATTAATGTTCATGCATCGGGAAAAGCAATATTTTCTAAAACATGAGCAATTGACATTATGATATTATAATATATTAACTTAGGTAAATTACAAACCAACCCACTCAAAAGCGAAACTTTCTTTTCTGATTCTTATTTTTTTTTTTGCAGAACGTACGAACCATATTCGTAGAAAGAAAAAGGAATCTGGCAAGTATAGTAAACAACTTCCATTTTCACTTATCTTCACCAGTGATAACTTAAATAATAGTATAAATTTTAATCGATCCTTTTTTAGTAAAATTTGCAATCTATTATTGAACTTCCAATTCCCTTCTTAGCTAATTTGTGTGAAGATCGAAAAGCTTTCCCTGATCTGAAAGTAAAAGCATAATTACCCCTTCTTAAATCCTTCGACAGTAAGGATTTAAATATATAATTATAAGGCTGTAAACGACCATATTATAAACTGGATGTTTGAAGTTATTTGATAGAACGATAAAGAACATTTATCGAACATTAATAATTAATATTACAAAAAAAAAGTTCAAAAATCAATGGAACTGGTGCTAAGTTGAAAGGAGTTTTTATTTTATTTAAAAAAAAACTAAGAACGAACAAAAACAAATTTTGATAGAACAATGAAGAACAGTTAACGAACAATTGAAATAGCAAAAAAAAACTTATAAAAAATGACTTCGCCCCGCCAACTTAAGAGAGCTCCTTCAGCCCTTTCTCGTACGTGAATAATACTCTATGAAATTTCTATCTAGCAGCAGTATTGCCGGACTTTCCCCTGTAGAACAATATTTTGTATTACGGCAAAGCAATACAAATGTATTCAAAAATAAATTAATGTTTTCTTTCTATTTAACGGCTTTCTTGATAGTTCTCTTAAACGCACGCACTGCATTGTCTGCAGCACTACTATTCCATCCATTCGATGCACGATGATATGGAGCCGAAAAAAGGTGTTCCACCATTACTACTTAAAACCTCACAAATTTCTTTGCTCATTAAGGGAGGCCCACTATCGCTCGCCTTGCTCGCTAGCAGGCGCTAGCTCACTCGGTGTGCCCGCAAGCTCTCGCTTTGGCGATCTTCTTCGGACTAGTCGACCCTCGTCATTCGCCGGCTCACCCGTCCGTCCGTAGTTTTCGGTGTAAACCCACATAGTTTAGCTTCGCTTAGTTTATATAATTTCCCTCGCTTTGCTTCGCCCATCAGCTTGCTTCCTCGCTCGCCAGCTGGCGATGTGGTCTGCGCTTTAGATGGTATAGTTACGCCACTGCGGCAGCGGTTAAAATACGGTTGTAAGTCTTTATCATTCTCCATTGGCCAACTACCTACTTAACATTAGGTCTCCCATAGTTTGCTGTTTAATAATATTGTAATCTAATAAATATTCATTTTGCACAAAGTGTAGGTAATTAAGTTTATTCGCATTTATTCGTAAGATTGTGGTTCTATGGACTCCAAACAATACACTCAATGATCTGAACATTTTTTCCTAGTTAATCTTGTTAATGAGAATAGACCCGTGCCCAGCAGTGGGACGTTAATGGGTTGTTGATGAAAAAGAATTCAAATATACCTACATAATGAACTTTATTATGTCTATCAATTTGCATATGAAATACCCTTCACGATGTGTAGTTATTAGCTATAAGGAACAAAAGATCATGAGAAGTACATAACATTCTAAAAAAATACAACTTTGAATAATAAATCAGCAATATTTACCTCGGAGTTTGAGTTATAAAAACACAAACTCGCAAGTCGTAAGACGACCAAATAACGACGCACACGCCGTAACACTGAAGTCTGAATATTTGTAGAAACTAATTTGTATCGGTGAGTACCGCCCACAGACGTTTTGTAAGTGTAATGGTGCGTTTACACGCTCGCGTTCAAACCGACATTCAACGAGCACAAGCACGGGCACACGTATGTAAACAGGCTGTTTGTGCATGCTTTCGTGAATAATTAAGTGCCTTGGCTGCGTGGCAGGCTGCGAGCCGGGCTGCATGCCAGGCTGCGCGGCGTGCGTGTAAACCCACCATAATGCCGATGCCCGTATGTGTGTGCATGAGGCTCAACATAAAACTTAATCGTGAACATTCGGTATGACATCTCTGAAGAAATGAATTAGCGTAATATGACACTAGATCCTAGATCACGTGATTCCTTAAAATAGTATGTTAACTGGTCGGTTGTAAAGGGGCTGCATGTAACGTCAAGTACAAGCCTATATACTACGCCTGTGGCCGTAGTGCCCTGTCAATCTAACTTAAAATTACGGCTATCGACGTGTTGTCCCGGAACGTGTTGAAGACAATAATGAACTGTCGTCATATCGGTTATATCACTTACCTTTTCCTTTTATAGTAGCTATCCATTTAATAATAATAATAATATACCTCTTTACTCTACATAAGAAACATTAGAGTAAAATTTAAAAAATGCTGTTTATACAATTGGCAGCCTTATTGCTCTATAGCAACCGTGACATGGAGAAAAAAAAGCGAAATTTAGGGCAGTACCTACCTATGTTTACATATAAATAGGTACATACTATAAACATATAAATACCTACATCAGTACATTTAAAAATATAAACCATAATAGATAGATAATATAGGATATGGTATCACAGCGACTTTTACGAAAGGGCAAAAGGGAAATTATGAGTTGTCATCTCCTAGTGATAGGTTGTGGTCCTTGACTACCTAGTTTTTTAAAAACAGCCGAACCGCTATAACAAAGCAGGAATTATCCATGAACTTGGTGCAGTGCCCAGGCATTTTTAATCTCAGGTTCGCTGACGATCTCAAAGATCTAGGATGCGTTTCGTGCAAAAAATTAAACCTTTGTTTAAGGTAAGGTGGAGATAAGGGGTTAAATAGAATATTATATAACAATGAAAGGATATGTGTGTTCCGGCAAAGGCGTATAGGTAACCACTTGAGGTTTTTTCAATATTCGGAAACATGATCTCATATTTGCGTAGTCCAAATTTGAATCGTATACAAAGATTTTGGAGTCTCTAAAGAAGAAAAACTATCAGTATGTATCGGTTAAACATGGAAAAATTCATTTGCTTAAAAATCAATCTTCTAAAGTTATAATCATAAGAAAGGACTCAGATTTAAACAAGATTTCCTAGGCTATTAAATCAAACCGTAATCAACAATACCTCGGACACATTTTTAATTGTGGGTGATTTTAATATGAGTGGAATATACTGTACTGCCATCTGACGACTTGTATCTTGTTCCTACTAACCTTAGTACCCACGATGAGTTCTCATTAATTAACGAACTATGTGCTCTTAATTTAAATCAATATAACAGCATTGTCAATAGGCAAGGCAAGATTTTAGATTTAGCTTTCTGCAGTAGTTATGTACACATAAGTGAGTGCTTAGATCCACTAGTGCCAATTGATTTTTCCCACCCAGCCCTACTAATTAACATAAATTTCGCAAAAACCACTACCCTGCAGTATGCGCCGCGCACTCGTTATTTATTTGATAAAGGTGACTACAATTTAATACGTGAATATAATGAATGTAATAATTAATGGTAATATCAACGCTATTGACTGCGATACAGAGTTCTCAGTGCGCTCAATTGATGAATCTGTTGATTATTTTAATAAAACCATACTCGACCTGCAACATAAATATTTACCTACCACAAAAATAGACGCAAGACCCTTTTTATATCCCGTATTCGTGTGGGTAACCTCACCGGGGCTAATTGTTAAGCGTTATGTCGGAATCAATCAACTAAAACCACACAGTATTCCGTTACAAATATGAGTTCAAGGGACTCAGGTAAACGCTAGGAAGGAAGTCTCCGAAAACTCCAGCTGACCTTAGCCGCCTCTAAAACAGTTGTGGGTCACACCATTGCATGCGGAAGTGCGAAGGGCCTTGGCCCCCCTTCCGGTTTAGAGAAAACGTAGAACACGTAGCGCCATCGACTTTAGACTGTTTCTGCTAAGGTAACGGGCAGGTGACGCATATCCCTGGCCGCCCGACGAGAAACGAGCGTTGCCAACAAAAGACGAACTGTGAACGCCTCCATGCCAAGAATATGTTACTAAAATATTGTCCATACACTGAAGTATTATAAATCACCAATCAGTAATTTCTTTTAAATTATACGCTGGTAAAACCGCTGGACAGCTAGTATATAGCTTAAAAGTAATTTTACAATCACAATATCTAACAAATAAGGAAATCTGTCTTTAAAATTATGCCATTGACAACAAAATTTAGTAATAACAATTAACACTTATGTACTATTGAGATGCAAGTAAACTAAATTTTATTGTAAACAAAACAGTTTTATTGGAACAAAGTACATTTTTGGTTTCACATTGGTATGCTTCAAGGAATATTAATGTTCTCTTCTTCTCAATCAAATAATCTTCAGCTAATCAAAAACTTTCATGCCCTATTTCAACCCCTTAAGGTATCGTAGAGGCACGATATGCCTACAAAGATTTTGTGATACAGACCTACACTACACAGGACGCTGAAAAGAGATGATTGGCTCGGCAGACACCACTACAGGTACGGACCTCGAACTTACCATTGCGAAAGCCATGAAACTGGGAGAATAAAGAAAATAAACAGGAAAACTACAACAGTTCGCTGCGGTGAAGTGTTGTACCGGCCGTACCGGGTCAACAGATAACCATTGCTTATGTATTACAGATAGAGAAAACGGCATATCCTTTTTAATAGATACCGGTGCAAACGGTGTCAGTGATTCCTGTTAATAAAGTGAGTTCGAAAAATCCTCGCAAGTGCAAGTATAAGCTATTTGCAGCGAATAATACAGAAATCACAATATATGGACCGCAATCTCGCAATGACAAAGATCTTACGTGGGAGAGCCATGCTTCGGCACGTATGGGCCGACTCGACTCTGCTCGATACCAGGCGTGAGTGAAGTTACCGGAGGCCCTAACCCTTCCCTCTCCCCTATTCTCGTCCTTCCCCTCTCCCCCCTCTTCCCCCTCCCCCTCTTCTCCTACTCCCATCTTAAAGGGCGGCAACGCACTTGTGACTGTCGAGTTACAGGTGCCCATGGGCGGCGGTAGTCATTTACCATCAGGTGACCCCTCTGCTCGTTTGCCCCCTAATACCAAAAAAAAAAAAAAAATCACATAAGATATTTGTCAATAAAAACTTAAAAAACTGCAAAAAATTATAATTTGTGAGAAACTATATACATATAGATGTGTTACAACTGAAATTAGTGTTACGTAGAGCGTTCAAGTGGACATGTGTGATAAGTGACGTCAAGCAAGCGATAATAGCAGCTGACTTTTAAAGGATTCATGAGTAAATGGTAGATTTATTTAATAAGAAATTAGTAGATACTGTAACTAATTTGCATGCGTTCGGGACCATCATTGAGTATGACGAACCTTTTATTTCAAGTTTTCAGCAACATAGCCCTTATAGTGATTTGTTAGAAAAATGTCCGGAAATTTACAAAGCCGATTACGTACAAAGAAAGTCCTTCACATTCAATATATTACCATATAGAAACTCCAGGTACACCAGTTCACGCCAGGGCTAGGCCGTAACACCCCAAGAGGTACAAAAGGGTAAAGAGAGAGAGAAGAGATTCTGTACATACAAGAATTACGTATTTGTAGACCATCGCCTCAGCCTATGGTCCAGCCCACTACATGTTGTTGATAAGAAGGACGAAGGAAGGGATACGACCCGTCGGTGACTACAGGAGATTGAACGCAATTACTAAGCCTGATGCCGCGTTAAGAAGATTTAACATACGCATTAACAGGTAAGAAATACTTTAGTAAAATTGATATTTATAGAGCCTGCCATTTAATACCTATTTTTGCCGATGATATACCTAAGACAGCTGTAATTTGCCTTTTTGGTTCATTTGAATTTCCTAAGATGAATTTTGGTTTACGGAACGCAGCTCAAACGTTTCAAAGTTATAGTGTATCAAAAGATTGACTTAGAATATTTAAATAAAAATGGAGAGGAATCATTTCTTTCATGTTATATTGCTGACATAATCGTAGCATCAGATTCTGAAGAATTGGGTAAAAGTCATTTACAGAATATTTTTAAACGTTTTAATGAGTTTGGCGTAACTATTAACTTATGTGATGTTTATTTGGTCAGTCTGAAATAGATTTTTTAGGATAGGTAGGATATATAGAGTTACGTCTGAAGGAATCCACCCTTTGGAGGACAAGGTGAAAGCTATCCTGGATATGTAGGTACGGATCTCCAAATTTTGTTACTAGCGACATGGGACGACAATTTGAGTTGGAATTATTTAATAATTTAATAAAAATGTTAGGTGTTAATAAAATAAGAACCATTAGTTAAAAGACGGTATGAAAAGTGCAATTATTTAGATATGTGGCTTGACGAACTGCCCGGCCACCATTTTATTAGGAGTTAGAGCAGCTTGTGTGGAGTGACAGTGGTATCAGTACAGTAGAGATAACTTTTGGTGAGACATTAAGATTACCAGGTGATTTTTATAATGATGTTAGTCCAACCGCAACAGATATATAGACATATATAGGTAATTTACGACCACAATCGCGCAATGACAAAGATACACGTAAGATATTGGTACATAAAAACTTAAAAGACTGCGAATACGTTTTTGTGAGAAATTATATGTTGAAAAGATCGCTTGTTCCTACTTATGGTGGCTTTTGCCGTGTTTTAAGTAAGAGAAATAAAGTTTATGAAATCCAATATCCTAATCGTAAAGGTTTTGTATCAATAGATATTTCTATTAGTAGTACACCGCACACGGACGTTAGCATCACGCTATGTGACTTCTGAGCTATTAGTGCTAGTTAATACGTTTTCGCTGGTGTTTTTGTGAGTCTTGTCCAGTTTAGTACTATTATATGTAATAATATTATAAGTCTATGGCAAGGAAATTAGTAAAATCAGAAATTACACCCAACTACTTGTCAGGTCTACTGTAAGCAGTACCACTTAATTTGAAACATTCAGGAGTTTATTTTACAAGACTGATAGAAAACGTAAAACTCTGCAATGACTACTTAGTAAGAAGGTAATTTTAACATATCTAAAATCCATCAACAATAAAAAATGAGCAAATTCTGGTTTTATTCTGGCAATACAAATGGAAAATAAGGAAATAAAGACAAAATTGTGTTTCGGTCATAGATCTACATCGGTGACTGTTACGTAAAGTTGTCGGATCTCTCTTTCACACTTATCAAATATCCCGATTCCCGGTCCACTAGCGCTCACCAATATATTTGATACCTACGCATTCTTGACTGTATATTTTCAATTCATAGCTTGTTATTTCTTGGACAGTCGGGGGGCTTCTTTTTATATTTTGTTGAATTTTGTTACAATGGATTCAACTTTACGTGAACAAGTCATGATAAATCAATTTGTGTTAGCAGCGGGATGTGCTCAAGAACAAGCTAAACAGTTATTACAAGCGGCTCATTGGCAATTCGAGGTGAATTTTATAATATATGTAAACAAACAATATGTAATCATGAAATGGCTGCTACATACCTATTTTGATTTATATTATGCTTCTGCAGTTGTCACACGCTGTATTCAGTAAATAAATTTGGTTAGTAAATCCGATTGTTATTGACGTATATTATTTCTTGGATTAAATGTAGAATTGACTGTTAATTTTGGTACATGTGCAGTTACAGTAATGATAATAATATTTTGATAATCTGTAAACATGCATTAACACGCAATAAGCGAATGGAGCAACTAGTATAACCTTGAAGTAAATAAAATAATATTTTTGTAATTGTTGCTTCTTTTAGACCCAAATGCCGTTACGTTGCCTGAATGTTCTAAAATTCTGTAGCTGTCTCATTGTATTATACCATTTAACGTGTATATACTGTTTATTTGCCGATTAATAAAAACATTAAGTCAAAATAGGATGATGTAGCAGTTGTTTTGTTTATTATAATAAGGTTATGTTAGTATTATGACCCAGCCTTCAAGATAGGCACATAATTAACCTTATTTGAGTGGTTTAAAAGCGATGACGGTAATAAAACTGGTACATTGAAATTTTGATAGGTCTTTTACAGTCACTGTCCCAAATCTTGGGTGCAATAAAATATTTTATTTTTAAGTTATATTATTTTTATAATAAATTCCTGGGTCAAACTGCAGCACACAGCTATTATGCCCTGCAGTTCCACCCAAAAAAAATTATAAGAACACAAACAGAATTTTTTTGTTAAAATCTTATTTGCGTTACAGGCATCATTGGGTAACAAGCCCATAGAAAAACGAATTGTTCTTCAATCCATCAATCATTCATAAAAATATTAGATTTTGTTTCTCTAAAAAACTTATTTGGAATATTATGAGTAGTAGTAGTATAATATAGAGGAACAAGCTCCCAGAATATGTGGTTTCAGCTGATAATATAAATATATCGAAAATGAAAAATAAATTAAGAAAGCAGGATACAGGCCTTATCAGTTGAATATCAACTGCTGCCTGATAAATAATAATAATAATAGTATTTTAAAAAGTAATTGTGTAAAGTGGTCCTGGCAGTCACATGCTTTGCATATGCAATTCAATGCAATTTTATTTATATAGATTATTAAGTTTTATTTTTAATTTTACTTTAATGAATGAGAATTGTTACTTCAAACATTACTGTTCAATATTTGTTTTTTATTTTATTTAAAAATATCAAAAAGTTGTTATTTCTTGCATTTTATCATTAGCAGACATACAAGCCATGGCACGATTGCCAGTTATAGCTGTGCAAGTGCATCAAATTATTCTGGAAGTGTACCCTTTCATTTGGCTTATGACCCACCGCTCTACCAAACGACAGTTCCAGTAGTGTGGTGGGGTTTTTTGCCTTCTGCACTACTGACTGGTAGTGTCGTGGGTAATTTAAAAACGGTCTAACATTTTCGTTCTCTTTGACACTACTTTATATTTCTCTTCGACACTACTTTATATTTTAGGTTATTAACTAATGGATATTGTATAATACTGTACTTATATGAAATGAATTTGGAAATAAGTTGAGAATTATAATAATTATTAATTTGTTACCATTATCATTATTATTTCTGTTTTTTTTAATGGATGGGATTTTTTTTTATTTTATTGCTCCCAAATTTAATTGTCTTTGTTTGATGTGATGAGACAATAGGCTAATGATCTTTAACTCCACACAGACTTGTTATAAACTTTACTGTGAGTGACAACAAGAGGGATGGTGGCCAGAGGGTGTCCGCAAGGCGGAGTTCTCTCTCCTCTCCTGTGGAACATTCTGGTCAATGAGCTCATCACTCAACTCAATGACCACAAGTTTCTCACAGTGGGCTATGCAGACTACCTGACCATCCTCATAAGCGGCCCCTTCGAGAGTATGATATGTGACTGAACGAGGTCCGCATTGAAGTGTGAAAAACACGACTTAACAGTGAACTAGAAAAAGACAGAGTTGATAATGTCCACAAACAAACATAGTTTAGGAGAACTGAGACTACCTAAACTATTTGGCACCCATCTAACCCTAACCAAGGAGGTCAAGTATCGGAGTTATACTGGACAGCAAACTCATATAGTACACGCACTACTCCCAAAGCTGCCCTTGAAGTGGGTCTAGACCGCCACTAGACCTGTATATACAACAGGAAGCAGCTGTGGCAGCCATCAGACTTAAACACCTGGGTCTGTGGTACAACCAAGAGGGTCCCCATACTAAACTATGGAATCAATTAGTGGAATATCAACCACTAATAGCTGCCCCATGCGATAGAATCCCTAAACAACACATCTTCGGAAGGAAGCACCGAATTCAACTACATGAAAACGACCGAGATCAATCTGGCATAAATGAAGTCCGGTAATGCACGGACGGTTCCAAGATTGGGTAAGGGACTGGAGCCGGAGTTTTCTCACAAGACTTAAATATAAAAATATCACTGGCGATAGGCCAACACAGTTCCATATTTCAATGTGAGTGTGTTGCGATAACCTACGCTGCTACCGTGGTCATGTCAAAACACCTTCCGTATACTGTCAGACAATATGGCCATCTTGAAGGCCCTGGAGAGCAACACCATGAACTCCGGTCTCATTTATGAATGCCACCAGACGCTGGAGCGCCTAGCCTCTGCCAATGGGGTAATTCTTCAATGGATCAAAGGCCATAGTAGCTCACTTGGGAATGACACCGCCGATGAGCTGTTAAGGGAGAGATCTGTAACGTCTATGGCAGGACCAACTATTCGGACTCGCGAAGCGCACAACGGCCGCTGGGCTGACACACCCGGCTGCAGGCAGTTTAAACTAGTGCTGACGGAAATCTCAATACGTTTAACTTGCAGACTGCTCACTCTCAACCGACTTGCCATCAGAATAGTTTTAGGAACCATTATGGGCCACTTGGTCCTAAACCGGCACCTATAACAGTTAACGATACTATTTTTCTTTCTGTCATACTTTTGGTATTCCTAGACCAGGGATTCCCAAACTATTTTGGGTAAGAGACCCCTTTTCCAAAATGAACTGATACCTCAGACCCCCAAGGCCAAATTACTTTAAAAAAATCTATCTAGTTTTTTTCCTATTACAAAATACTTACCAATTTAAAAACTTTGCAGTTGGTTAAGTGAGTAAACTTGATATCATTTTCTCATCAAAATTTAACAAAATAAATAGACATAAAATTCAGCAGTAAATATCAAGTGTAATTAATAATTATTCATACAAATTACGTAAAAATACTTAAGTAGGTAGTTATTTTTTGAAAAAAAAAAAAACTTTAAAATCGCAAAGTAAAGGAAAAATAAATAAAAAAATGTGACAGATTAACCTGGTGACTTTCTACCAATCTAGCTAAATCCGGTTCAATATTGGTAAATTGCAGTCTTAAATCTCCGCGTTCGTTGATTTCTAAACGGTTTTTTTGTTTTGTCAAAATGTTTGTAATCACTGAAGCCTTTTTCAACTAGGTATGATGATGGAAAAGCGATAACGTATTTTTCAGCAATGTTCAGCAATGCAGGATACTGTGTTTCAATATTGCGTTGCAACCAGAACTTCTGATAGCCTTGTGATTGACGAGGAGCTTAACCAGAAGTTCAACTTCTGGTTAAGCTCCTCGTCTGTGCTGATGGTAATCAACTCTTCGTGCATTATTACATTGGCTTCTTCCATGGCTGTGATATTGTACGGATTCATTATCCATTAAAGAATTATAAATTTAAGAGATCCTGAAACCTCTTAGTAAAATCCTTCTGTAATGCGTCCAAGTGATACATGATAAAATAACATCGGCTTGAAACATTTCTAGTAATTTTGACAAATGCGGAAACTGTGAATATCCTTTTCTGCTTAAATTTTGTTTATAAAGGATGAGTTTAGCCACAAAGGCCGTTTTGTTTTAACCAATTGAGATTGTCACCCCGCAGCTGGAAATTATCTTTGTTCAACGTACCAAAGATATCAGTCAAGTAATAAATATCTTTTACAATTGTTCAGATTTTCTTTCAAAATCGGATCTTTTTCTTGGAAACTCCAACACAGATTAAAAAATAGCTGAAAATCTTGCTAAGCAAGAGCCTCTTGATAGCCAGCGAACTTCAGTGTGCAGAAGTAACCGAGTAAAGATTTCGTCGTCTTCCTCACATAGCTGAGCAAATAACTGAGAGTTCAAAGAATTGCTTCGAATCTTATTGACAGCATTTATAACATATTGTAAAGACTGATGCAATCTAGGACTCAGATTTTTTGCTACTAAATGCTGTCTGTGAATCACGCAATGAATGGCCAGTACCTCAGGCAATTGTCACTTTAAGTGAGCTATAAAGCCACGATGACGACCAACCATAGATGATGCACCATCAGTCGCAACAGAAACAATTTTCTTCCAGGTCTTGCTTTTTCGTCTTTTGAATATGGACAGACGTCCACAACACCTTCTTTTTATAACACTAGTTGTTGGGCTGTCAGGCTCATGAGGCGTTTTGAGGATCCCGTTTATCAATTCATTGTTGCTTAAAGTAGGCCATTATTTACGTTCTTCTACATAAGGGGTTAGAACACCCACAGATAAAAACTTCGAGGAAGCTTGTATATTGGGAATTTATTTTCTATTTATTGAAGAGCTAAACTTAACAATAACATTGAATCAATACCGTCGCGTCCGTGTGAAAATCTTTAATGGTTTCATCACATAAAATCACATTCACCGTCTCACTCCGCGCCTCCAATGAACTCCTGAGAAATCGCGCAATCCATCCAATTTGTACACGTACCCGTCATTAATACACGAAATACTTTGCTACAAATTAAATGCACATCTAAACAAAAAAAAAACAGTTAAACTATTCCTACAAAGAGAAATGTGAGACATACTATATTCAATTGTTTACCTATTTTTTTTAAATGTAAATAGAAAAAAAAAACCAAGTACCTTGGGTAGGGTTAAAAAAACAATAACAAAACTGTTAAATTTGCACACGAGCTTATTTTTATCACATCTAGGTACTGGATGTTTTTTATCTATGCTCACGAACTTACTCATTGATAAACATGGATATTGTCACTGTAGTACAGAAACTTTGTATTGGGTCCCAATCAGCGTAAAAAAACGAAAACAAAGAAAACTGAACATTTATAATTTTAGGTAACAACTTTACTAAAGTAATTTCAAAAAGTACTTAAAAAAATATTAAATCTTTTTTTGGTACTTACTCTGTTACTTTTTCATAAATGCTGCTGAAATGTATGGTTACGCTATTAACGCGCGTAGCATTTTGTAAATTCTTCAATCACTTTAATCATTCCAGCTCCAACGAATTTCAAAACGCAAATGAACTTTCAACCTAAGTGCAAGCTAGTTTGTTATTTAGTAAAATACTAGCAACCCGCCCCGGCTACGCACGGGTACAAATTATACACCTAAACCTTCCTCATGAATCACCGTCTATTAGAGAAAACCGCATGAAAATCCGTTCAGTAGGTTTTCAGTTTATCGCGAACAGACAGACAGAGCGGGGGACTTTGTTTTACAATATGTAGTGATATGTAGTAAAGATTTTTATCTTTCTAAATGCAAAAACC
Source organism: Euplagia quadripunctaria (assembly GCA_963859945.1). Lineage (NCBI taxonomy): Eukaryota > Metazoa > Arthropoda > Insecta > Lepidoptera > Erebidae > Euplagia > Euplagia quadripunctaria. The sequence goes on from OY982574.1 coordinate 10,486,787, forward strand.
TCATAAAGTAATGAAAAGTAAACAAACACTATTCGTTCCTACAATTTTCGAGGGTTTCTCTAAATTTTATCAGGATCCCATCATCAGATCCTGACTTCCTTGACATGGGACCACCCTTGAGGTACCCTATCTAACAAAAAAGAATAATCAAAATCGGTCCGGCCCGCTAGCCGCTCTGCCCCCGCATTTTAAATCTCTGATATCTTCTAAGATATTCATTTTAATAATATACTGTAAAGGGCAATTTTGATCTACATGAAATGCACAACGTATCTAATGTATTCAATTGGAAAAGGAATAATACTGTATTGTTTAAAATAGTTTGATAAATAACCCATAATTTTTTTGTAATATGTAAAAGATAAAAATGGTTATTGTGGGTTATCCTTAGGGTGTGGGCGGAGGCTCTGACCGCCCAGAATAGGGCGCGCCTCTGGCGCCCTCAGAGGGTTATGGCGGTTAGAGCCATACGCGTGCGCGTTGGCCGGTACTCCCCCGTGGGATTTGGAGGCGGAAGTGCTCGCCGATGTATATCGGCGAACGGCTGAGTTCCGGGCGGGAAGCGGCAGTCGGCCCCCGCCTGAAGAGGTACGCGAATGGCGTGAGGCCGCTCGCCGAGCCACCATGGCTCGTTGGTCGTCCCGGCTGGAGGCTCCACGTGCTGGCTTTGCCGCCGTGGAGGCGCTCCAGCCGGTCATCGTCGAGTGGGCAGGGCCTTCCGACTGGCGCAGGTCCTTTCCGGGCACGGCTGCTTCGGTAAGTACCTGCACTCGGTCGCTAGGAGGGAATTGAGTCCTGCCTGTCACCACTGCGACTGCAGTGAGGACTCGGCTCAGCACACGCTGGCAGTTTCTTCCGCCTGGGCAACGCAGCGTCGGGCCCTCACTACAGTCATCGGAGGGGATCTCTCGCTACCGGCCATCATACGCTCCATGGTCGGTAGCGACAGGAATTTTACCGCGGTCGCGACCTTCTGTGAGGACGTCATCTCGCAGAAGGAGGCGGCGGAACGGGTCCGGCAGGACGATCTCCACTCGGACTTAATTCGCCGCCGGTGAACCGGGCGGCGGAGGCGCGCGTATCAGCGCCTCATGCCGCCCTGAGTGTGGCCGCGGGTGGATGGGACGGGTTTTCCCCTTCACCCGCTGTAGTGGTCCCCCGCGAGGAGGTGGCGTCCGCGTGTGCCTGGACGTTGCCTAATTGAGAGGTTGTTACCCGGAGGTGGTACCCGCGCTTAGCGGGCAGGCGCTAGGGGGGGGGGGGGGTCCGGATGTCTTAATAAAGCTGTTCCCTCCTATTTAAGGCGCAGTACGGCACACCGTGTGGTTTTAGTCGGTTCGATTCCGACACACCGCCCCACCGAAAACCCCGGGGGGGTGACGGCCCGAGGGGGTTTCCACACGTACAAAAAAAAAAAAGGGTTATCCTTAGGAGATAAACATATACCATCGCGGACTTTTTTTATTGATCTTTATAAGATATACAATTCCGTAGTACATTAATTTGATCTTCTTTTGATAATGTTAAAAACTTGTTATATACGATGCGGCTCCCCAAAACTGTTTTTCAGAATACAAAGCAAGTAGCAGTTCCAACCATATATAATGATTTCATCTCGGCAAATTTTTTTTGTATATATTATAGGGGGTAAACGAGCAGACGGGTCACCTGCTGGTAAGTGACTACCGTCGCCCATGAACGATATTACTATAATGGTAGAAGAATAATTATGGTATTTCGTAACAAAGAATCAAGAAAAAAAATTGAGGATATTTTATAGGCTGTAAGATAAAAAGATTGGCAACTGCAGTGCGCTGGCACTGCAGTTGCCTATCTTTTTAGTAGCTATTTACCTACTATTCATGGAATAGTGAATAGTTCCACAGAAAAAAAATGTGAAATAGAAATATCGACCCCTTGGGTTCGTAATCGGTTTCCCAGGGGTCGACATAAACGAAAACTGATTTCGGGGGTCGACGAGGTCTAAAAATCGACACAAGTTTTTATTTGAAACTTTCAAGATACTGTATAAGTTGTATTACGTGTACCAACTTGTTATAAGAATTACTAATATTTTAGTAGGAAGTATCATTGTTGTACTTTTAAAAAACTCAACAAGTCAATAAGCGTGGACAAGTGCGTGCAAGATAATGTGTTCGAGCGTACAAGTTTTTCAGGCACTTTTTGACTTGCTCTGTATTTGACGCATATACGCGATTTAACACGAACGAAATCATGATCAAGTTTAAGTCCAAACCTGCTTCTGATCACTACATATTATAAAACAAAGTCCCCCGCCGCGTCTGTATGTTCGCGATAAACGGAAAAACTACTGAACGGATTTTCATGCGGTTTTCACCAATGGATAGAGTGATTCAAGAGGAAGGTTTATATGTAGTATACATGCATATTAGTGTAGAGAAAAGTCGAGAAATTCAAAGATTTGTAATGTCATGTCGTAACAAACATTTTTGTGCGCTTACACTGCAAACGCTGGCTAAACCTTACGAGATAGATCAAATTAATGTACTACGGAATTGTATATCTTAAAAAGATCAATAAAAAAGTCCGCGATGGTATATGTTTATCTCCTAAGGATAACCCACAGTAACCATTTTTATCTTTTGCATATTACAAAAAAATTATGTGTTATTTATCAAACTATTTTAAACAATACAGTATTATTTCTTATCCAATTAAATACATTAGATACGTTGTGCATTTCATGTAGATCAAAATTGCCCTTTACAGCATATAATAAAAATGAATAGCTTAGAAGATATCAGACATTTAAAAAGCGGGGGCAGAGCGGCTGGCTGTCGAATAATAATGGTAACACAATAATAATTATTATAATTCTTATTATTTACAAATAGTATAGGTACCCTAGTATACGATATCCATTAGTTAATAAGCTAGTAACTAAAGTAGTGTCGAAGGGAACGAAAATGTTAGACCGTTTTTAAATTACCTACCACACTACTGGTCAGTAGTGCAGAAGGGAAAAAAAATAACCACCACACTACTGGTAGCCTTTCATTTAAGTATACAACATCTCAAAATAATCTTCTAATCAAAAGTTTACAAGCAGAAAAAGGTTGAAATTGCACAGTTATGGGTCCAGAAGTATTGAAATTTGAATGATTGTTCTTTTCTATAACTTGGTGGGAAACATTTCTAATGTTAAGAAGGATTTAGAAGGCATAGAAATGGTAGCCTAATGGTGTCAATTCTCTCGTATTTCTCTCTTAACTATAATTGACTAAATTTTCTTCATACAAGATGTAAACCTTGTGTCCTTCGAAACAAGGTCTTATTTCAAATATAAACAAGTAGGTAACATACGTCGCTATCGAAATAAGCAATTTATTTGTTGACTAAAGTCTGACACGCTTAAATAAACTTTAATACCACGTGGCGAGAGCTGCTATCCGTTGAATGCCATCTCTTTTGCTCTGTGTTTTTAGTAAGCGTCTTCGTAGGTGTCGATTAAAATAACGTCATCTTAGTTCGTTTTGAACAAGTTTTTATACGGCAATTATACGGCATTTGAATAAATGGGGACTCTCGCTGCGTGGAAATAAAGTTGAGTATACGTTGACAGGTTTTAGTGAAATTTATTGGTGCTGAGAAATAGATGCCAGTAACAAATAGACCTTGTTGCGAAGAAGACAAAGTTCATTTCATATGAAGAAATTAAGTTAGGTTTTAGTTTAGTGAGTCTGACAATAGAATCGACACCATTGTCTTAACAAAGTTATGATTTTTTAATAATGGTTAAAGTTTAGAAGATTTAACAGTGTTAATCTACAGAGCTATCTGATTTAATAAGTTTTTTGCAATAAGTAGCAATAAAATAAGCTATACAGCATAATTATGACATAGGATTAAGTTACTCACATATAATATTGAAATTGTTATACCTACTGAAAAACACACCCCACGCCACATTTCATCGGTCATAATCTAAAGTTTTTGTAATAACTTTAGACATAACATCTGATTGAAGATTATCATTTTGACCTCAGTACATAAACATCAGTTTCTCAAAACCTAGGCACGAGTTAAAAATAATATTTTTGTGGGTGATAGCCCTTAGTGTAAGGAATCTATTTGTACCAGACAGATTTTATTTCTAGCTAGAAAAAGAAAAACATTTTCAGTGTTATCTATTTTTACCCACGACGGTACGGAGAGGATATATGCGTTTAGGGAAGGAAGTGCTATGAAAAGTGATACTTCATTGTATATTCAAAAAATGCTTTTTACGTTTATTATCTTTTGTTACATAATCTGGTTAAGTCGGGGATTTTTAAATTATTTAACCTTTTTTCGATTACGTTTTAGCCGTAGTGGGGTTTTTCAAAATTTTTAATTTTGCTTTTTATGATTTAATGAAAACGGGATAACATACGCCTTGAATGGCTTCATAAACCTACCATGCAAACTACTCAATTCTCTACAGGTTTTTTATACCAATTATTTAGTAGTATCCTGTTTTTAATTTAACGCCAAAAGCATTTTAACTTTAATTGTAAGTATTAAACTGTAATATCCTACCCCTATTTCCCTTGGTCACACCATAACTTGAGAACGACTTAATCAATTTCATTTCTTGTTTTTTATGTTTTCTAATACTTTATAGAAGGTTCTTACGGGACGAATAATCAAGAAAATTAGTTCCCGTGGGATAAATTGGAATTTCCACGCGAACGAAGTCGCGGGCAACAGCTACTATGTTACGAGTATAAAAGGTCAAAATAAGATTATTTAAAAATCATTTTTTCAATACCTAGTTGAAAATAATATTTTTGTGGTTGAAAATAAACCTTAGTTTAAGGAATCAACAAAATTTGTATTATTATTTTCTTTAGCTCTTCGTAGAACCTCTGGTGCAAACCAGGGATGTTATGGAACTCCGTAACCGTAACTATCGGATATCCGAAATAAAAATCTATCTGAAACCGTAACCGGTTACGGTTACGATATAAAAGTTTCGAATAATTTCGGGATAGAAGTGGAGTCTTAATCATTTGTTTTATCATAATCATCAAAAGTACATATTTTATTACTTATTTTTTATTGTGGTTCTTCTTCTACCAAATAATAACCAAGAAATAATGCCGAGTCGTTTCATTCTTTAAAGATCTAATATCTGTAACCGAAACTATCGGATAACCCGAAATAATCTGATATCCGTAACCGTATCCGAAACCGGTATAACATTATTCATATATCCGTATCCAGATCCGAAATTTCATATCCGTAACATCCCTGGTGCACACCAGCAGAGATGCTACTAAGAGCTAAAAAAAAATTAATACAGATTTTTAACCGACAAAAAAACGGAGGAGGTTCTCAAGTCAACAAAGTTGGTCCCATTTAAATTTCAAATGAAAATTTCATCCCTAAGGGTAGAAAAATAGAGGACGAATGATTTCAAGCTTAATGACACTGTCACCTGACCTATACCTGTAGTTGATTTGATTATGTATGAGGAAGCCAGTTGAGCAAACTCCTCATCGGTTTACAGCAGCTATCTCTTATTTGTTCTTATTGATTCATCTTACTGAGAACTTTAAACCTAATAAAAGATTGTTGAATATCTGTTGTTTAATATCTGTTGTTTAATTATTTAAAACAAATAACAATGAGACGTTTGGCGACGACTCATAATTATTTAGTTATTCACATTAATGTAGGAGTTTAGTTAGCCCAACAAGTTTATATTTCGCTTTTTGGTGCTCTTTTTCTTTCGTCAGTTTATTTTAATGTTTTAGTTAAACATTTTTTTCTGCGTTATCTATTATAATTTTTGAATAAATAAAAACGGTATAATATACGCCTCAAATTGCTCTGTAAACCCGCGGAACTCAATTCTATACACTTTTTTCATACAAATTATTTTCGGCATTTTGACCTGTATAAAACTTTTTTAAATAATGTATACAAAACTTAAACTAAACTTTTTTTTATCAAAATGTGGGATCGGTGTTTGTTTTATGCTTTTACGCTCTATGCTATGTTAATTACTGTAATCTTACCATTATTTTTAGTCTATTATGACTAGAGATCGGATAATCGGATGCATATTTACCTAAAGTTGACCGGCGGCTTAGTATGGAAAGCACTTCTTTATCGTAAAGATTTCGGGATTTCGGAATTGATGCATTTAATGTTCGGAATATAGAATTAAATGTATTTTCATTACGTTTGTAGTGTTTTCTATTACAATATATTATTTGTATGTACATTACTTGTATGGAAAAAAACCCAATGTTTCGGGATGAATACCGTTAGCGTTTTGGTTATAAATATAATTGAATGCACACTCAAATAAAGGTTTTTAAATGAGGAGCCGTAATTAGCGTTGAGAACAATATTTGAATAACATTGTAAAGCTTGTTGTGCACTTAGCTGCACATTTACTAACGTTAAGATTTTAACAATTATGGAATATATCGAAAAATAAATGGAGATCAATTTCAGTTTTGAATTTACAATTCTCGTTATGTTCAAAAAAGCGTTATAAATGTGAATGTGCGAGTGAGACGGATAGGTAACTTTGGCTGCTTGTGCGAGTGAGACGGCATTCTCAAAACCGGTTTGTGTGCAGGTAGGTGCAAGAAACCCCGGTAATGCATGTCTTTTGTTATCTTATCTATCTATTAGTTACTTGAAAATATTCGTCGCTTTGCTTGCCATGCGTACGGGTGTGTTTTGTGTTCCTTTGCAATTTTCTAACGATTTGGCTATTCAACAACGGATTCTGATTTGCATCGTGATTTGGTTTTGGATTTTGGTTTTTCTTGAAACGACGTCTTGTGCTACGGATCTCGGAACTCTGCGTTGCGTCTTGTATTTACAAGGTAAGGATTATTGTATTTTACAAAAAAATGTATTAATTCATTGTATGTACCTATTGCGCTTACACATTGTATTCTGCAACTTGTTCTAAAACAGTCCATACGAGTATTTGCAATACAATACAGAGTGTTAAAATAATTAACGAATAGTCTTCTTTTCAGCCATAATGGCGGAATCAACTCAAAAAGAAGACATAGCTCAATCATGGATAAGAAATTACCCAGAGATGTTTTACGATCCGGCAACTAGCAGTATAACTTGCACAAAATGTGAGACACGTTTAAGTGCAAAGAAAACTATTTTGAACCGACATCTGAAGTCACAAAAACATCGTGGTGTTCAAGCAGCAGCGCCAAGTGATTTTTATTTTGATCTGGTTCATTTTCTAATTATGTGCAACATACCATGGTCAAAAGTTGACAACCCTAATTTTCGCAATTTTTTCGAAAAATACATTTGTAAATGTAACAACAAAGACAGAACCATTCCAAGTGAGTCTTTGCTGAGAAAGAAGTACTTGAGTGAAATTTACGACAATAAAATGAAACTTATCCAAAGTAAAATACAAAACAAAAAGATTTGGATATCGTTAGACGAAACCACTGACAGTCTGGGTCGATTTGTTGTAAACTTTTTAGTAAAACCTCTAAGTGAAAATGTTTCAGAACCAATATACTTGCTAACCTGTCAAGCTTTTGATGTGGTTAATAGTCGCTCAGTAGCAGAGTTTGTGATTCAATGTTTAAAAAACTTATGGGGATGTCAATTCGAAAATAAAGTACAAGATGTTTTAATATTATGTACCGATAGCGTAGCATATATGTTACTAGCTGGCAAAATATTAAAAAACACGTTTCCCAATTTAAAACATTTCACTTGTTTAGCTCACGCCTTGCATAGGTTAACAGAAACATTACGTTTAAACTATAGTGATGTAGACATTTTAATTAATAATGTGAAGAAAATATTTTTAAAATCCCCTAACAGGATTCGAATTTTTAAGGAGTTACATCCAAATTTATCCTTGCCTCCAGAACCAGTTATTACTAGGTGGGGAACATGGTTGGAGGCAGCCTTTTACTATGCCAAACATTTAGACAAAATTTCAAGTGTTGTCGCTCTTTTGGATAGCAATGAAGCAATATCTATTAGAAATGTCAAGGCAGTGCTAGCTAAACCAAATTTAAAGATTGATTTAGACTATTTAAGCGAAAATTTCGAAATTTTAAATACTTCAATTGTTAAGCTGGAAAAACGCGACTTATCTATAAGTGAAGTGTTTGAAATATTTGATGATGTAAGATTTACTATTAATGAAACTTTAAATAATACGTTAATAAACAAAATGGAACAACTTATGGACAGAAACCCCGATTTTGATGTTTTAAGGGAAATAAGTGAAAAAATGAGTACAGACAATTGTGCTAGTATATATAAATTTGCGCCACTTACATCAGTAGATGTGGAAAGATCATTTTCTATATTTAAATGGATCTTAAATGTTAAAAGAAATAGACTGACAATTGAAAATTTGGAGAAAATTATTGTTATTTATTGCAATTCTTTAGATGTCAATAGAGTTAGCACTAAAGAACAGTCACAGGAATCTGACGAAAAACCATCATGTTCAACACAAACATCAGATTCCAGTGACCAAATCATAGAGATAGATAGTGATTAAGATTGTTATCAAAACACTATGTATATATTATTTTCTTCTTCTTTAACTTAAGAGTTCAACTCTTGTCGGTGGAGCAACTTTATTTAATAAAAAAAATAATGTATTTTTGTCTTTTTTTAGCACATGCTACCCTTCCTCTTTCACCTTTCAAATACTTAATACATATTTGCATCGACGTTTAAAATTCAGTTTAAGTGCAGATGCTTGCGAATATCCATTATGAATTATGATGTTCGAAGCTTAGTAGCTAGTTATTTTATAAAAAAAAAAAAAATATTTTATAAATTAATATTATAATTTGATAGGTAGGTAACCAACTAACTCGTAAATTCGTAATTTGTTTTATATCCGATTAGTTCAAAATCCCTGATTTTTTTCGAATCCCGACATTGAAAAAGACAATTCCGAAAAAAGAAGCCGTCTCCATATTTTCTTAGCCAAAAAATAAGTTTAGGTAAATATGCATCCGATTATCCGATCTCTAATTATGACCACTTTTTTATTGAAAAAGACAACTCAAGATTCCGAGAGATTTACTCTTGTGTAGGGGGCATTAATGCAAAGTTCAGAAAAATTATCTTCCTAAAAAAAACAAGCTTTAAAGTTTGTAAAAAAGTCACTACACATAGAAAAGAAGAAAGTTATAATTTGATGAAAATAATACAGAATCCTGTCCCTAAATAACCTAAGTGATGCTCACTGTATTATAATTGGCAAGCTTTTGATGAAAACACCAAGCAAGCATATCGTGTCGGATTTTCTTAGCACTAATCATTTCACGCAATCTCAATTGTAATATGATGATGCGTGGCCAGTATTGGCTGTAATTATACCGGAGCGTTCTGTGAACATGCAATTTGATTGCGGTGTCATAGAAAAAAGTTTTGATCTCCCTATGTTTTTTTTTATTTACGGTTAGGAAGGCATCTTGAGAGGTCACAGCTGAATTGCCCACTGCAACTTGACAGATTGGGAACTACTTCCACCTTACAGCAAAATGTATCTAAGGAGCATTACTTGTTTGATGTTAAGTTCCACTGCAGCGTCGCCATTGCTTGTGAATTTAAGAATCTGTTCTTGCGATCGTGTAGGTATGGGCATCAATAACAACGCACCAGAAACTTTAACTTAAACAGTGAGTTCGATAGAAACATGTGGTTTCTGTTACCAGAATTTTAGAAATGAAATTGAAAAGAATTAATGCCATAAGATTTCCCATGGTCAGACGAACTAGACGACTACCAGAAAAAGAAATTGCATTCATACTGTCAAACTTATCATAGCTTAGCATAAGGTGTAAGAAACGTAAGTTCTTTTGTAAAACTCGTGTTTATTTTATTACAGACGGCATTATCAATATTTTTTCAAGAAGTAGCTTTACCTGCTGGAGCAAATGGAATTGCTGCACCACATTATCGCCAGGTACGTACATTATGACTTGATCTTTATACGGAAAAAACCTTTTTTTTCCAACGAAGCACCAGAGAATTCTTGTATTTTGCAAATATTAGTATGAATACGCCCTGATTATGATCTTTGCTTCTCGAGCTACGAGTTTACTACTTATATAACATATTTTTGGTTTCCCTTTATATATATGCTAGAGCTAGCCTTCTACCTTGAAACCTATCGATTTCGAAGTGGTTATGGGTTATCGTGCCGAGATGAGTCACACTAAAACGAGTGAAACATGTTTTTTTCAAATTATTTGTGTGTAAACTGAAGCTAACGTCCAAACATAAGCGAAGATGTGAATCTATACATTGGAAAAAAATAAATAAAATTAGTTGAGGGGTTAGAAAAATAATAATTATTAACTTGCGACGCCCAATGGAAAAAAAATATAATAAATAAAATACTCTAATAACTATATTATTTAAAAAAAGTGATACATAGTTTAAACAACACTTTAAAAACTGATCTTAAAAGTGATTTTATCTGTGTATATAAGGTGGTGCCCTATCTATCACTTTAAATTGTACTCATTAAATATAGTTTATGTCATTCTAAGATGAATTGGAAAATACGAACGAAATATATTCAGTAGTTTAGCCACAGGATTTTTTTTTGTGTTTTCAGAATTTACAACATGTATTTACGCTAATCTCAACGTCAGTGTTAAAAACCTTAAAATAGAACTTAAACAAATAAGAATTTCTTTGAAGAAAAATCAAACATTGCAAAAAGAAACCAAAAACACGAGGTTTCGGATACTCATTTTTGGTTTGGGATTAATGTTTTCAACTATTTGAGAAACACATACGATATGAATAACACTGAAAACTACTGGTAATTAATCATCTAAACATTTTTTTTTTTAATAGAAAAATTTACAGAATCAAGTTCCACGGATAAATTATGAAGATCACAATTATTTAGACATTTCGAAATGCTATTTTGCCATTGGATCACAGAGAAACACCGTAATGTGTTGTGAGAATCTAATCTTTTTGAATGATCACAAAATCTTCCAACTTCTAAATTTGATAAAATGGTATGAACCATTAAAAAAAAATGTAAGTTAAAAGGAGTTTATTAAAGACAATAAAAATGTATTCTTAAAAATACTTTTTAAAATAGAAAGTTGAGTTTTAATAGATAAGTGACATTGTTTAGCCGGGCATAGGTAGGAGCATGTGGCCGGATAAATCCGGCCTTGACGGAGTTTAAGAGCCGAGATCCAACTCCGCCCGGTTTGTTTTTTTAACTACCTGTGCCGGTAACTTCCTGGGCCCTAGTGTTGAGTGGTAACCGCCGACCATGGACGTCGGCAATGCAGTATAGCCGAGCCGCTGTCTACCATGGCCAGCTATGTCCGGTTGTGAAACCCAATTGAATTAATATGGGCACAATTAAAATCGCATATTGGGAAAAGTCTTACAATGGCGTAAGTCAAGGAGTTAATTAAAGGAGGCTTAAGGCAAATTCGTACGGCGTCTTGGAGACATTGTATTGAACACATACAAAAAGAAGATAAATTAATGATTTAACTTAACAGATGCTGTGTCAGATGCACCGACCCTGAGTTACAAAATACATGTTTGAGAGAGTCCTGTATCGATTATGTATCGAGTGATAAAAATATTAAAAGTAGCTTGTGGTATTATTTCTAACCAAACTTTTTCGTTGTGGTCACTAAAAAAATATTAAGTTCAATCATTCATTTCCCCATCTCTATCTATTGCCTCTGGTTACCAGTACGTCATGTTTGTTGTTGGTATGCCTTTAATGCTTTTATTTGATAAAGTAAAGGCTTAAGCCGCTAACGACGAATTCAATTAAATATAGTACAAGGATGTGAACGGAGGACAAAGAAAACCTAAAAGTTTTAATTAGATTGTTATCTAGTATTGTTATTGTAATCGTGACTACAGGTGAGTCAGTCATGTAAATGGTGTTGTAATTCGGGTCTATTTATATGGTATTTATTTTGTTCCAAAAATGCATTTTTTTTATTTTTGTGTTAAAAGATTTTTTACTTATGTTAATCGATGTATAGTGAACAGCATAATATAGTATATAATTTAAAGTAATATCCTTTGCGCCACCTTGTATAAAAATCATTTGCCATATGTGTGTCGGACATCACGAACGGCTCGACCGATTTAGCTGTTTGATTATTGATTTGTTCGTAATTGCCAGGACAAGGTTTGTATGAAAGTTTCTTTTGGTTAATCAACGGAAAGTGTCGGAAATTTTAGTGGTATTTTTATGCGGATATTTTTTTATGTCAAATTTTGACGATTTGATATAGTTTAATTACGTGAAATGAGGCACATCTGAAGAGTTCTGCTGTAACATGTTGTCATAACAAAAAAAAAGTACGAAAATGTATTCGTGACGCTACCGTCAGCAAGCACCGACAAAAACACGACATGGTAACAGTACAAAAAAAACACAAAAATAACTTTACTGTACTGTGTGTTATTTCACTATCACTTAAAACTTAATTGATTTATGATTTATATAGTATTCAAAGGTATTCACCGCGTGGTTGAGTTCAAGTGACTTCATCCACTTGAATGCCGCCTGGAACGAAACGAACGTCATTTCTAGTGATATTTTAACAATTATTGCACATTATTGTTTCGTTTTACTTATTTTTTATAATGAGTATTAAAAAAAATGTATACTTCATCATCAACAAACCCTGCTCGTGAAGTGCAATATCATAATGAAGATATTGGAAGGGTACGATCCAGTTCATTCATACGCGATGAGTCTTACGAAATCGCGGTTTGGTGGGTCAAGTTATAATTGCCACTTCGCACAGTATTTGTTCTTAGTTATTTGGTCTCTATCCCATGTAATTATAGTCCCGCTGATACATATAATTGTTACTTGAGCTTCTTTGTCAGCGTATATCTTGGCTTTGACTTCAGTTTCGGGTTTCCTTTTTTCTGCCGGAAATAACTCGGTGAGGATGATCTAGCGTTATCCTCAGGAGACGTAAATAAATATATTTGTATAATACTAATTTAATTCAGTAATTTTATAGAACAACAATAATCTTTTACCAAACCAAAAATCTAAATACATTATTTTTGCAATCTGCATTGCATCCAGAATAATAATCGCATGTATAATATTTAGTCGTAAAATTTCAAACAACCATATTTTAAATCCCTTTTTTATATCATTGACAATTAGTTACTAAATTTTATATTTTAAAATGAATTTATTTAAAAACCTACTAAACCAATTATTTTTATAAAAATTTTAATATGATATTAAAATTATATCAAATATTGAAATTAAGAATCAATCAATCAAATCATTTATTTCAATTAAACCAATTCTAGGCTACGAGTGAGTCAGAATAAGTCAGTCGTGAAGCAACAAGCGCAAATGAAATGTGAGGAAAACGTAACATATTGTTCTAAAATATAAACAATCGCAGAAGGTTACTATATTTAAGTAAGAGCAGTCCGGAGATGATCAGCCCCGACCAACGGCACTCGTTCACCAGCGTACAGATCAGCCACGAAGGGAGCTCAAAGACCTGACACTACGCCACCATCGGCAGGACTTCCAAGCGAGCATGACATATTCAGAACTGTCAAGCAACATAGGAAATTTATCTTAATAAGTGACTACACAATTCAAAATTTTCTAAATGAAGCTTGAAAAATTATAATATATATTATAATACCTTCAATGTCAGCATAGTAAATAGATAATCTCAATGTTGTGCAAAAGTAATAATAATAAAAAATATCAATAAATAGATATATACATGTCATGAACTTCCCAGTCCCTCTACGTTCGTTCCAATTAATATCAGTTTGTCACGCTGCTAAATTCTTAAGCTGAATGCGGAAAATTTCCCAAAACGCCGGACCCACCCCGCCAAAGTCGGCTTTTACCGACTACTGTGCCTTAGTAAATTTAAATATAATGTACTATATTTTGTTATTCTTAAATTGACTTTTACATGACTCGCTAATTATTGTATACTTGATGCTGTAAGTGATATTGTGTTGTAAAGATAAAGGATAAACAGCACAACGAGTTAGTTATCGATACGATACCTATCTCTAATTTTTTGAAGTTTGAGGTGAATTTATGGCTTGGCGTGGACGACACACCGATACATTTCTGCTCTGGCGGTTGAAGGGTTAAAGGTAAAAATAGAAATGACATTTTGCGAAGTGACTTAATTATATGAATATTGTGTAATCGGTGGTGTGCTGAAAATATTATTTAAATCATCTATGGGCCTACTCAAACACACAGAAAAAAAGTCGCACGGATAAGCGGGCAGACTGATTTTGGTGCAATTTTTTTGAAGGTTGATCACAAACTTCAAGTTTATTTTTTTGGACGTTCTGATGATGAAATCAGCATTGTGCACTTTGTGATGTGAACTCTGAATTGCTGGAACGATTTTGATGATTTTTTGTGTGTGTGTTTGATGGAGGGACCCACCCTGGATGGTTTAAATTCACGATCGGACCCGGTAGGTGGTGCTGCAACCGGGTTCTAGAAATTGTATTTCTTGTATATTTTTGACCATTGTTTTGAATTATGACATCAATAAAAACTTTTTAACAAAAAATTAAACCGACGAAAGAATAAAGGAAAGTGAAAAATAAACTTGTAAGTCGTAACTAAACTGTTACACTAATGTAAAAATAATTTTGGGTCAGCGCCAAACATACAAACAAGCAAATTAATGATTACGTCCACTGATGGTAGCAGCGACGCGTCTATTTGACGGAGTGTTTTCGAATTTAACTTTGTTTGTATGTTTGACGCCGACTCAAAATTATTTATACATTAGTGTAGGGACCAACAAGTTTTTTTTCACTTTTCAGTTCTTTTCTTCTTTCGTAGGTTTAAATTTTTTTTGTTAAAAAGCTTAATTTTTTTTGTGGCTAAAATAATCAACTACGGGTTTCCGTCCTGTTGTACTGTCATCAATAGAAATATGTTAATACAATTGAAGTGTCTGTTTGTAATGTCAAAATAATAGTTTTTTAAGCTCATACTATATAAATATGTACATGTAATCAATCAAGCAACAAACATTTTATACAATCAGCAGGGCTTGACGGCCCCGAAGGTCATTCACCGTACCGCACACAAATAATACCTACGTTTGTAACGTTTACATTGCGTAGCACCAAATGAAACAAATGACTATAAATCCATAATCTCGCATTTTTATGATGAACTGACTTTTGTATTGTGATACGGATCTACAGAAAGACGTTTTTGTAAGTTTTTCGCGTAGCTCAAACTTACACGCTGTATATAAATAAAACATTGTCCCGATTTATAGAAATGATAATAATATGGTTGTATTAGGTTAATAAAAAGCACTTGTTTAAATTCCTTGTTTCAGCAACTAATGACACCATGCAATACTCCAGCCACACCACCAAATTTTCCCGATGCCCTGGCGGCGTTTTCACGATTATCGACGACGGGCAGTCCGAGCAACGCAAGCGGTGGGTGCTCGAACGCAGCGCCACCTGTGTCTCCACTTGCGACACATCCCCCACCACCACCACCGCCACATGTTCCGATGAACATGTTTCCTGGCTCTCCCAATTCTCAAACAAATTATTCATCTATTTCCTGCTCAACTGCTGTAAGTATTCCTTCTGTCACCACCTAAATATTAGAAACTAAACATAGAAAAGTTATTCTGAATCTGGCCGCATCTATTATTTGTTTCTAAAATGACTTGACACGGTTATTTTATTCATTTGTACCAAGGATAGAACAAAACTGTATAAAACTTAATAAACATTCCATCAATTCATTATTTTGACGTATAAAATCTCGATGTCACCAAGTCACCAAGGAAATATAATATTTTCTTTATTTTATTATATTTTATAAGATTGAAGGTTGGTAAGAGTGCTACTAAAAATATTTATTGACTTAATTTTGAAAATATTATGCCGGTGTATAAACTTCCTTTCATTAATTTGGGTGCAGTAAATTAATAATATTGTATTAAAAAGTATATACTTAACTAGTACCTTTGTTCGTAATGATGACGATTTTATTTTCAGATGTGCAGCGAAAACATGCCAAGATAAATTTGACGATATTAGTTTAGGAGCATCTATAATTTATTTTTCTAATGGTGCGCAATGTGAGCTGTGGAATTGTGTATGAAAATGTATATTACTTTAGTAAACACCCTATAGCAGCGTCGGTTTGCTGGACAATATTTGGGGTGCTGTACTGTAGTCAATCATGTTAAATTTATTACAAAATATCGTATCTACATGTTTATATGTATACAGTGGTTTCAGAATATGCCCGATAAATCCTATGAATTGTGCTAGTTTGGTAATCAAAATTTATAATGTGATTGTAAAAAAATTATGTAATAAAAAATATAGTGGAATCATAAATAATCTTGACTTTAAACAACATACAGAGTGAAAATTTTGCTCTAGCTTCTAATGGTGTTGTCAGTGGTTAACCGATAATAAAATTAATATTTGACAAAATGCCGCATTACCTTAAAGATATCTATTACTTGACATTATATTATAATTAGTAAATTTGTTAGTAAATAAGTACCTTAATCTTTGCTATTCATTGTAATTGACTGCTGGGGCCATAAATATTGTGCAATCATCAAGTTCACGATTAGAATTTACTGTCAGAACATATATGATGTAAAAAGATTTATTATTGGTATCTTGAATATTTGTAATGTTTCGTGAAGTTGAACCAGTTTTCTAATAATGAGATCCATTTCAATTTTTAAATAATATTAAGTAAGTATACTAATGTATAATAGACTTATTTGCATAATGCATTATGTTATAATGATGACAAACCATGTATAATAATAACTACATAGTGAGCTGATCAGATTCAAGACAACATAATTAAGATTTGTGAAGAGAATCTTTATATCAGTTACAAGTCAAATTATGTACTTAACCGTTTGGTACGACTATGACTTAGGTCCACAACGGTGAGTTGGATAGTTAGAAATTGTAAATCCTATATAAGTACATATAAAAAGACAAAACAGTTCAGTACCTACCTTTTTTTCCTTGATATCAACCGATTTTCACTTTTTCAATTTTGTTTAGTACTAATGGCATGTTTAGTTGTTATCAGTAGTTTATGTATCTTATCAGTAATTTGTCGAATTTTGACTTCTGGCACCCGTTTGTTTTCATTTTCTTTTTGCTATTCAATTTTTAATATAGGTACTTATTGGAATTCGCCCTTTTCGTGTGGTGTCAAAATAGAACGCTAAGCCGAACGCGACTACTTTCTTGAAGCAAAAAGGAAAGTGGTATTCAAATAAATGTTAATTTACTGCAAGTTGTAGTGTCTAGTAAGTTCCATAATAATAAACTTGACATTTTCGGAATTCAACAAATTGACGTACCAATTTTGTGTTACCCTTCTAGACTTGTCAGAATCTGATCTAGGTAAGTAACAATACTGGTCTGGTTTCAATGTGGAATTGAAATAAAGCAACATATCTGACACCTAACAGATTTTAATTGTAATCCAATTTTCACCATCGGATGGTTTCTTAACTTCAGTCAGTGAAGCAATAACATAGTTACCTTTGGGATAGCTTTTATTTTTACAAGCATTACAGTTTTTCAAGTGGATATTTCCGAATACCCCAAAAATAGTCACTTTTATATGTTCAAATGAAGAGTTAAACTCGAGACCCGAAAAATCCAGTTCCAACTCTTGCATTATTTCAATTCTGTGTGTACGAGGTTATTTTCTGTTTAGGCCCTACCAACACCTCTACCACGTGTTAGTACCACAGTTGAGTTTCACCAATGAATTCAAAATACCCTTGAAAGTTTTTTCGATTGGATCCGTGTTGGTAACATGGCCGTATAAACGTTCTAAAGAGTGAGAGAGGTCAAATTACAATTTCTTTGTTAAACAACTAAACTGTTTATCTAAACATCGGTACCATAATTCTTTAGATACTTTACTTTTTACTACAGTGTGATAAATGAGAGAAAGTGAAATGTCCTTAGTAGCCATAGCATACTTTGCACCTGTATGTTTTCTCAATGTTGATATTACATATTTTTTATTTTATAGTGTTATTATATATTGTCTTACTTTTTGTAAGACACTAATTTGCTTTTTTTCGGCTGTCACGAATAAAAATGATTGTATTATATAACATTTGTTTTTAATAACGAAGTTTCACACCATTACCGTTCCATGAAGCGCTGGCGACCCTATATGCCAGCAGAGAAATATAACACACCACGATGTAAACACAGGCCACAGGCGTGGGCAATATTTGCGCCGTCAAATTACAAAAAAAAAAAGAAAGAAGAAAATATAGTAAAAATCACCTCAGACTTTTTTATAATCAAAAAATATTTTATACTTTTTAGTTCGGTTAGCTTTAATAGCTAAGTTTTTTCAGTTTTTTTTTAAATTTCAATTTATTAGTAGTTACTAGCGTAATTTTATTCCTTAACCCATATTACAAAATATTTTAACATTGTAATATGTATGAAAAAGCTTACCTAAAAATTACATTGACTGTATTGGGAGCTGTATTCATGTTCTGCGCCTTTCTTTTTAGAATTACTGAACTCGCAGTCAACGATATAATTTGTTTCAAGTGCTTCATTACTTTGTATTGGGGAGTCTATATTTGAATGTTTACTCCGTTGGTATATTAACTGTAAACAAAATATAAATCCGCACTTAGATTTAATAAACTAGTGAGATTGATGATACCTAGTTCTTACTAGAAGATTTAGTAACAACCAATATATATGTAGGACATAGTTGACCGTTATTTCTATTATTTCATAGTACCTACAATATCAGTATTTTTATTTTAGAAACCCTACCACCCTGGCGTCCGTAGGCCAAGTCGTAAGGAAGTCTTCGGATTCGAACTAACTAACAAGGTTTATCCGACATAAGTCTTGCATATGCCGGTGGCCTCCAACGACCCGGCGAACGTCAACATATCTGGCAATATTTGAAAAAAGCGAATTAGCCTCTGTCGATATAGCATGTACCTGTGGACTGGACTGTAACTCAGCCGCCGACCGAGTGCCCCTCGCGCCGTTAATGCAAAGGTTTCCTTTTGGAACGAAGTTCCTTTTGGCGCTTCGCGAAAGGGGGCTAGACGGAAAAAATTAAGACCAAAAGTTGTAACGACACTTTTTGCTATTGTAAAAGAAATAAAATTTTATTACAATTCCTTGACTAATTAATTGAAAGGAACTTCGTTCCATCCGGGTGTCCCTTGACACCTCTCATTTTTTTTTTGGGTCCCGCGAAGCCCCTGTTAAATTCCATTACATATTGGTTTGGCATGAGCATATTCTCCGCATCAAAACAAAGTCCAAAAAGTTAGGTCTTTATGATTTCAAGAGTGCACATACCTTATAAAATCGCGGTTTTTCCGAAATCCACACTGATAATATCGACATTATAATTATAGCTATTGCAAACAATAAATATCTTGTAGAGTATGTATAGGCATCTAAAAAAACAGTGTACCAACAGTTAGAACTTTGCATAATTTAGTCTTAAAATAGTTTACAATTTTCAGAAATGATTGATGGTGCTCAATGAGACAGTGTTTGTATCAAAGAGTATACAAACAATCATAAACCTATTAAGTATACTAAGTTTAAGGTTTGTATACTCTCTGAATGAGACGATGACCCAAGAGATATTTTAACAACGCCAACTTTTAGACATTGACTCTATTCGCTATTGACTCATATCAAAGAGTACTTATACCTAAGAGCAATAATATTTATACAAATACAAAAATATATAAAACACTAGTATGTTGCTCACTGTTGCTCATTTATGGTATACCTATAAAGCTTCTGAAGACTATTACATACAAAGGAGTCTAATATTTTTTTTAATAACATAAATTGTACCTTCCTATGCAATTAAGTAATCAATAGGTAACTTTATAAGAATGCGTCGTATCTATAACCGACATCGACACCTGTTGTGAGGAGGTACGCCGAGGCGGCCGGGGGAGATGCTACGGCCCATCACCTCAGACTCCGACTGCATTCACCTGTGATAATGATGCAGTAAAAGTAGGTAGTTCACTTCACCTTGGATGAACCCACAGATCAATAAATGACTAGATTTGTTAAATAGGCGTGACGCGTGTGCCCGTGTCTGGCATAAAATTTGCTTGTTATTCGTTTCTGTCTTCAGTCGAGTTCAACCAAAAACCGTGTCATTGCTCTTACATTTTGTAAAATATTAGGAAATGCCGTGTTGTTCGGTAGTTGTATGCGGAAATAGCTGTAAAGTTAATTATATGAAGCATGGCATCTCATTTCATTTGTAAGTACAAGAATTGTATTATATTTTACCTAGTAATCAAAAAAGAAATATATTACTCTGATATTTACTTGATGTAATAATAAATCCGCAATTTTTTTTTTAACAAAAACCATTGCTGGCATAGTAGGGCTTAAATAATAAATAGTACTTTTGACGACACAATGGATTGGTTTTTTGACAATTCTCTCACTAGCGCGATAAGTTCGTAATGCGGCCGCAGCCGGCTCGAGTAAACGAGGGATGCACACGGTACGTCCTTTTATCTTTTGTTTTACACGATTCGACCAAATAATTATTTGTTATTTCTGAAAGTTGAGTTAAGTACATATTTTAACTTAAACTTATCTATGAGTTAAAATGTGATACATGCTGTAGCGGTTTGATTGCTAATATAGTTGAAGACAAGCATCTAAGATTTATAAAAGTTAAGGATAAAGGTGGCCTCATATACCCTTCAAACGATGTAGTCACCATTTGCAAACGAATGGAAGTGATAGTAAAATCTTATGTTCTTTGTGATGGTCAAATAAAGTTTCAAAAAACATAAAAAAAAGAAATAATATCAAAATCCTTGCTGCATTTGATCGGAATGAACCTTTTCAAAACAATTAATTGTCACCAGAATGAGCAATGTCCAATGAATAACGCGGCGGCAATGGAAAAATATATCAATGTAAGGCTGCATTATTTATCAAAGAACACAACACCGAAACTGTCCAAAAGGCATGTGTTGAACAAGTATTTGCATTTCACTGGCCAGTAAAATAATTTGCTCACTAGTAAGTAGGTGTCCGTAAACAGAAATGCCCCGATTTTACAAATATATTTGTTTTTTCACTAAATGTGTCGTTTAATTTTTTCGTTTTTCATCTTAACTAACAAACAAACACAACTAAAACATTCACATTAAAAAATAGGTATATAAAGAATTAAGAAGTTTCATAGGCCATTCATAAGATAGAAAATCGATAACTTTACTTAATTGATTATTTTCGTAATTGAAATCACTAGCGTATATGTATTAATTTTAAATTTTAAATTCCTTTTGCACAGTACAACGATAATTATTGGTATCTATTGGTGTGTAAGGCGGACTGTAAATCTAAATAAACGCTATTGTTTACACCTTAAGGTGTGTATTCGATTGTCAAGCAGTCATTGACTTGTTGATATCGTATACACTTAAGTGTGTGTGAGTCTACTCATCTATTGGCTTTGTTGAACTGCATATGTAGTTGTAAGCTATTGGAAGCGACAATTTGGAGACAGCGGTTTTTATACATTTCGAACTAAAAGGCAAATCTCCTCGTTTCTTTGATCTGAGGATGAACCTCTCACTTCATTATTGTGAAAATGTGCTGAATGAAACTTATCTTAATTCATTTCCTGAACATGACTATTTTAAGAAAAGTCTTTTCGCGACCTGATTTTTGAGGACTTGTGAGTTTTACATTGGGTAATCTCATTGACTCCCGCTCCTCAGTGCTATTGTCTGAGCGACTGGGACAGGGGCGTAGCTACCGTCGTATCAGCCGTATCAATGATACGGGGCTCCCGGGCTACAGGAGCCCCTAACGTGTAAGCAAAAATTAGTAAAATGTTATCCACAATGTCACTTAATCTCGTGCTTCCCGGGAAAAAAAACATAAAAAAACTGTCATACCTGCCTATAGAGTTTTCACTTCAGAAATGACAAAAGTCAAAAAAGCAATCTCTTTTATACCCGGGTTAAGCGTCCGCCCAAATGATGGCAACATCCTACATAGGTTATTGCGGGATTCCCCCGTTTAAAGTTTCTTTTGTGAGAAATCTTTACCCTTCATTTGGGCCCTCCCAACTAATAACTAAACTAAATAATTATTTGATACGGGGCCCCTCCAAGGCAGGCTACGCCACTGGACTGGGACCACGTCATTGGCACCTACCTACCTGGACTTAACTGTTTTCCAAGCGCCCAAGAGACGAGAATATCGTCGTTCATCAGTGACCCGCTTACAACGCTGCTCTGTGCCTCCATGTTCAATGTTGACGTACACAATAGATGTCTGTAGGAATTTAGAGATGAAATTTCATTAAATGTAAGACGTTTTTTTAGGTATCAGTTGCGTGTACAGCGCCTGATAAAAGACAAAGTGACCAAACCTCAAGTGATCCAAAGAAGAAGTTGCCTGAGTAGGTATCACGGAACTTTTCTTTCTATTAGCCATAGGAGAGGGAGACTAATAACGATCAGTGGCGGCCCTAGTTACATTTTAGGTGGTGCTAGACCCCAAAGTGGCGCCCCTATAAATTACTTTCACCGTAAAAACAATTTGATGATGACCTTTTTTTTGTCATAACATTTTTTTAGTCTTTTTGAGGGTTGTTGTTCATAAAAAGTGAATCAAAATGTTGTTCGCCGTAAACAGAATTTAAGAATTTGATGACCTTTTCTTTTTTAGTCCTCAAAAATATTTTGACGCCCCCTTCTTTTTGAGGATTAAGGACGACAACCGTTGGAAAACAAAGGTTGACATCTTATTTTATCACGGTTGTCGGTTCCTTCTCCAGACTATATAGTATTTACCTAGGTTGCCAACTGCAGTTTTAGTTTCCTGAACGGCAAGGACTTTTACGGATTTCTTTTTGTGCCGAATCCAGTTTTCTCCTAAATCCTCTTTACAGCTTTAAAAGTGTTTTTGTAATAAATGGAAAGATCGATGAATAGCTTTACAGATTTTTTTTTTTAATTTGATATTTTTTTCTCTATAATTAAAAAGTTACATCAAATTAAAAATGAATGTTCGAACCCGGTTTCGAAAACATGCCGACAGTTCCCGAACAAACCCGAGCGCGTGTAACGTCATAATGTTAATTTAAAACCGATCGTAGCACACAGCTGATAGTGTTTTGACCGTTGACACTACTATCGTGAAATTTCTTTAACATTATTACGTCACATACATAGTGACAAATCGGGGTGCGTTCGTAGTCACGTGATTCTTTTGAAAATTTTGAGTTGTTTATAACTAATATGAAAAAATAATACTTAATTAAGTTTTTCGCATCGACTATTAATATAATTTATGATAAAGTTTTAAAATACATAAAAAATCGATTAATTGTTTTTCAACAACCCGATTTGTGCAAATGACATTTTTTTATGATTTCCCTTCTTAATCCTAAGCTCTCCAATCTGGTTTTCGTCCTGGACATAGTACAATACTGCGTTGGTTCAT
This sequence comes from Euplagia quadripunctaria, assembly GCA_963859945.1. NCBI lineage: Eukaryota > Metazoa > Arthropoda > Insecta > Lepidoptera > Erebidae > Euplagia > Euplagia quadripunctaria. Next base: position 10,510,367 of record OY982574.1, read on the forward strand.
ATTACCTACGAATGATATACAGTCAGGTTGGCGCTGCTCGATTTTAGTAACGCCTCTAGCACTGTTGACTTCGATGTTTTACTCGGTATAATGTGCTCTCTCTTAACATATCTCCAACGGCAGTTGACTGGTTTCGTAACTACCTGTGTGGGCGCTGGCAGCGTATTCGTATTGAGGATAGATTCTCATGTTGGTGCATTACGCCTGCAGGCATACCCCAGGGTGGCGTTCTTTCTCCTTTACTCTTCGTCCCTATCTACTAGCCACCGGTTTTGGAGTTGGATTCGTGGTGGTTTGTGGTTAGCTGCAGAGAACGGGCATGTCGTCTGGTCCACCATGTGTCGGTGGAGTGTCCGATCTCGCGCGCAGCGAGCAGCGGAATGAACCGGTCTAAGGCGAAGGGCTCTTTGGTTTTTGGTTTTCCACTGCGGGGCTTGGAGCGCCCCTTAGCAGAGGTCACCTCGGACGGATGCAGCTCGGGTACTTGCAGCAAGAAGAAAGGACTTTACACTGATCCGGACACCCATCTGTAGGCCTGGGTAGACCTGCATATGACTGTAGATCGGGATCTGAGCGTACCGACAGCTCCGGTACCGCCTGATAACTGGCAGTCGGCTCCTCTGACGACCCTAGCGGTGTTATCAATATAAGCAAATATGCAGGAGGTGAGCGTGCATTACAGCTCCGGTACCTATCTGGACAATAGGGAGTGTGCCGGTTGCGTACGGGGGGTCGCTGTGAGTGTGGTTCCACGAGTGGCGATACCTTGTGACCGATAGGGTAACTAGCCTTAATTAGTACCAGTGCTATGGCGTTTGAGGTAAGACCTGCCGTATAAAGGTCCCTGCGTCTCGGGACCTTAGTTTGGGGAACTTGATGCAGGTATACTGACTCTGCCTTTACAACGATTGCGTTGGTGGGGTGGGGGCAGTATAAACATATACGTAGCTGTAGAAGGAGATGGCACGCTCTTCGCAGTTTTTATAAACTCTATACCCAATAAACTAATTTCCTCCTACCACCGTTATGCAGATGATTTACAGATTTATAGCCAAGCACCTGTGGAATAGCTATCTGAAGCTATTTTTAATATAAACAAGGATATAGAGCATATGTGTGTATGGAGTAGGCAACATGGATTAAACGTAAATCCGTTTAAAACTCGAGCTACTGATGTCGGTGGCTCCCAGTGGCGTAACAATAGGGTGGCAGTGCGGACAAAATGCCACGGGCCCCCGGCTCGAGCGGGCCCCGGGCACCAAAGGCCCTGAACACAAGAGGCACTAATTACAAAATGTATTCATGAATTAGCCACGGGCTCAGATGGTATAGTTACGCCACTGGTGGCTCCAGGATAACATCTAAAATTGATTGGACACAGCTACCCCAAATATTCTGAGATGGTGCCTTCATTCCCATCGCAAATACAGTAAAAAATCTGACACTGACACATTGAAAAAATTTGTCCTGGGGTTCGCAGCTACAAAAGGCAAGTAGAAAAATGTTAGCCTCTGCAGGGTCATTGATCAGATTACGTAACTTCTTACCGGTTTCCACCAACATTGCACTTGCAGAATCCCTTCTTCTTCCCATTCTCGACTACGCAGCTGCCAGCTAGAATGCATTGCCACTGCCCACCAGGCTCGCAAAAACAATACCTAATTTTAAAAAACTAATAAAGGAGCACTACCAGTCCATATCTCAGTCCCGTATGTTATCACACCAAAAATTATTTATTGTATGTGTACTCCTACATTGTATTAATTTTAAACACTAAGGTAAATTGGGTTGTCTCCCCGAACACTGCCAATCTGAGGTAGTCTTTGGCTCCCAGTATTGGTGTAACATTCAAGGTCATGTCCAATACACTACATACTGTAAAATGCTGAGGCCAAGCCCTTCTTCTTGGCTGAGGAGGCCAAAAAGAAGGGTTTTGCCTCAGGATTTCAGCATCAGCATACACAGTTTCTCTCCTAACTATTCCATATTTAATGTTCCAGCCGACACCATATAAGCACTTACCTTGCCAGGTTGTGTGCTTGTTTACCAAATTGCTTGTAAAAAAAAGATTTTATGATGATCTGTTATATTACACTCAAATATAGTTATTGAAAAATTAAAACTCATATTTTAAATGTTTTCTTGTATTCTTACTTCTACAATTACATTCCATAATCTTAAAAATCTATTTTTTTATTGACTTAACAATCAGATGACACCAAATAGGCTAACTAAAAGTTTCTAAAATATAGGGTTTTACAATAACTTTTATGTATACTATTAAACATGCAGTGCATATCAACAAATGGACATTGTAGTAAATAATCAAAAAAACATGTACCTCTTGGAGATGTTTGTGTTGTATATTATATTGCATCAGCCACTGGTGCAATATTTAACTATATATTATATACTGTCATAAATTTAGATATTTTTATTTAAAGATTGTTTGGTTTTGTAGATTACCTAAATAGGAAAATATACAGCATGAATGATATTGAAAATATCATGAGACAGATAAGATACTGTTTTTTTATTGAAGATCTGTTAATTGAAATGTGAGTGACTCACGGTGAGTGTTTGAGTTGTAAATTGAACTGCAATAATCAAAATTTCAACTATTGATTAACAGTATACAGAAGTCATTGAATTCATAATCATATAAGAAGTTTCAAATATATTGCATGAAAAATTGGTACACTTACTGTAATTACTAAGCTTAACAATTTTTTCTTTTCTCTCTTTTTGACATGTTCTAAAATAATAATTTTGATCATTAGATATACATCATTTCAGCCATGGATGACATTTTCTTTGGTATATGAACCAATGTTTCAAAATAACTGGCTAGTTCATCAATAGTGACATCACAGGGAGGATTAAGAGCTTGCTGAGAGCAGGTTCCAGACCGACTACTCTGTGCTTTAGGTTCTCTACTCTCCTGTGTACTTACTATGTCATTCTTCCACCACTTACGTTCATTGTGGACTTCTGTCACAAAATTTTGCTCACTTGTCCTAGATGATATAGTTAACTGGTTGCAGTTGTGTACGAGAGTACATAAATTTAAAGGGTCACATCTCACAATATCAGATATATTTTTGTTTGTGGATTCTTGAAACTCTTCTGCTTCCAGAATAATGCTATTATTACCACAGTTTTTCAAAATTTTTAAAATTGGTTCTTTAAGTATTTTATTATGTTTTTTTTTGTAGATTGCACTATGTTTAACTTTTCTTTGTGTACTGCATGTGCATTTAGATTCCTTTGGAAGTATAGGGCTTTTGAAAAATTTCCGTTTTTGCAATAAATTTATAAATGGATTTTCGCTATTTCTTTTGCTTAATTTCACTGGTTCAATTTCAAGCCTTCCCATTTCCAGTCCCAACAATATCTCTTCTTTTTCCATGGTTCTCGGTACTGCAAATTGTTATAATTTTTTTTAAATAGATGCTAAGTTCAGATATATACAGGGCCTTTTAACTATAATTAAATAAAAACGTTTTGTCTCAACGCTAAATAAAGTGATCTATTGGCAACAAACAATTTAGGACTTGCTAAGTAAACAGTACTACTTCTGTAATCTGTATAATCTAATACAGAACGCTGAAAGTACTACGAGTATCTGTTGTTTCTAGATTATTGAAATACATACATGAATGCCTAACAATGAGTCATGTTAATCTAAATATTGATATCACGTCTTCAAAACTTTTACAGTGTCGGAGATTGATAAACTTTGTCAATCAAATAGAAACTTTGAATAGAAACAAACATTTTTGACAATGCTTTGATGCTTTGCATATGGCTACATGGGTACGTACCATTCAGGTTTTATATTAATATTATTATATAACAACGTCAGGAGCTTAAAACACGATTACGCTAAACAAATATGTTGATACTTTCTATATTATTATGAATATCAGTATTGTTTTATGACTAAAAAACTTCAAAGACATACTTATTTTGTTTACGTCATGTTATATTATGTCGTTCATAGAGTACTAGAGTAGAACAAAGTAACAATATATGTAGTAGTGTTGGGTCAACTCGATTCTCATTGACTCTCCTTAACTCAAGTTTGGGCTTGACACAAACCAATTTACAAGACAGTTTATCTTCGTTTTTTGAATGTATTTTTTTAATCTATTAGGAGGTTCCCAATTTGACTGATTTTATCTTGTACGTTACGCGATATCTTTACCATTTAGAAAACTATTTCAATAATTGTTTTTTAAAAGGGTTTTTTTGTGCTCAAAGTTAATAGTTCATTTAAATTTGAAGAAAACATTATAGGGATGAAGAATACAGCTTATTACAATTTATCATTGTTTTTAATTAAGTGCCCAGGGGTCGGGTAGTTCCCCTCAAAATGTTATTTTTATCAAATATTTTGCTTATTTTTTAAACCTTAAGTTTAGAGCTAGAGTTTTGTACTCAGATAAACATTTATAGAAAGGTATATAGTATTTTTAGAGAAAAAGGACATTATCTGAAATGTGTTGTTACCGACAATGACAATTAATGAGAATAATGACAAACATAGGGAGGAGAATTATGATATGTTACAAAATAAAAAGTAATGAACATAGTTTACTCTGCCTAAAATAAATTCACATATTGTTCCTATTACCTACCACCACTTCATCCACCTTGTATAGATTTGATGCTGTACAATCCGGCCTATTTCACCATCGCTTTGTATTAGGGAGCCGAGGTAATTGAAGTCGGAGCAGACCAGTATCGCTATTCCATTTAGTAAAATGGTTTCAGATTGACGGACCGCTGAAATCACAGAATATGTATTCGGTTTTGGTTTTGTTGCTTTTCAAATCTACATTCCTCAGTCTTTGTTGCCATTTTTCTGGTCTGCTCTCCAGAGCTGACTGAAAAAAAGGCAACAAAGAAGAGGGGTTCAAGGACCACCTTGTACCACTCTTCCATTATTTTTGGTACTATTAGATTTGGTCGCATCAGTCTCAATAATGATACAGGGCAATTTTAGTTTTTGCTACAATGGCATATATCGCTTTATATACAAAATGTTTAATTTAATTTTACATACAAAATGTTTGCTGTGTAATTTTTTAATGTTATTCAACAACACTCAGTCTATTTTTTTCTTTTTTGCTTTATTTGGGAAAACCAACAATTGTACAATGAGTATTACATATAGGTAGTTAGGTTTGTTTACAAGTTACATAGGTTAGTTAGTCCCTAAAGCATCAGGGCATGAAGTAAGAGATGTGTTGACTGCAAAAGGTAGCAAATTAAATTCTCAATGACTCCTGATAACTTAAACGGCCTATATTACATCGGTACTGCACAGCTCTTAAATATTTGCTTTGTAATTTTTCAATTTCATCATTATATTTAAAGTAGAAAAGCTTCCATATCATACACGCGTATTATACTTGGGGCCTAACAATGGAGTTGTACAGATAGAAGAATGTCTTCAGATTTTTTTAAATCACTTGTTGCTCGCATTACAAGATTATATATTTTAAAAGCTTTAATCGTAATTTTTTCTATATGTAAATTAAAATTTAGCTTGCTAATTAATACAACTCCAAGGTCGGAGATTTGTATCTCTAAGTTTAAGTCGTCTTGAAGGAGTATTCAGTCAGTAAGGGACGTGATAGTTTTAAAAATTTTAAGATCGTTTGTGTATAATAAATACTTTTTTTTATGAAAACAGCTACTTATGTCGTTAATATACATAACGAATAACAATGGACCGAGTATAGATCCCTGCGATACCAGAGGTAGCAAGCAATGTGTCTGACTAATATCCATTAATTGCAATAACTTGATTAAGGTTTGTAACGTAAGACCAGAACCAGTGAAGCCGATTGCTCCTTATACCATTAAAAGCTATTATGTCTAACAATATTTCGTGGTTGACTCTATCAAATCTTTTTTGAAATCTTTACACAGCGTGTAAGTATCACCGTCGCGAATAACTTACAAAAACGTCTTTCTTTGAATAATTATCACAATGCAAAAGTCAGTTCATCAAAAAAATGCGAGATTAAAGATTTAAAGTTAATAGTTTGATTTTGAACTACGCAGTGTAACGCAACACGCGTACTGTGCGGTACGGTGAATAACCTTCACGGGTCATCTTCAATGACCGCATGGCGCCGTCGAAGCAGCTGATTGCATAAATGTTTTACACTGTAGTTTTTGGCCGAATGGGGTATTTACTGATTTATTTCGGTAAAATGTTCTGTTCACTCTTTGTGATATCACTTTTAAGCAAAATAAAATGAAAAAAAAAAATGAATGTTCCGGCAGAAATTTTCAATGATTTTCCACTCAGAATGATGGGCTGAATACACTATTTCAGGATTCGGTACGGTGTCACTTACACCCTGTATATATAGCATCTGTTTGATTTCCTTTATCCATATTGTCGAACAAAGTGGTGGTAAAGATCATTAAATGTATTATGGTAGATTTATTAATAAAAATATTTTGGAGTCACGTGCATATTGAATAAAAAAAATTAAAATATGTTTTACATTACTCTGCTCGAAAGGTGAGACACATTATTCCGCACCCTGGTCGATTTGCTTATTTCAATCTCTTTTATTATACTGACTACTCATATAGGACATTTTTTAAATGGTCTGGACAATTTAAATAATGCTATATTAAACACTTGGTCCATAATATATCAACTACCGCCGTATACTGTGCTTTCACGCTGCGCGTTTGGTAACTTTTGTAAACGACTTCAAAAAAGGTCACAAAACTGGAACAAATTATGCATAAAATTTTGTTATATCATTGTTCTGCCAAAATTAGTTTTATATTTTTTATATTACTCATTTTAAAAACCACGCAGGAACGTATTATAAATCTTGACATCAGTGTTATAATTTACCATGTTCGGTTTGTTTATGTCCATAATCGTAGTGATATTTCCCAGTACAAAATTAATGGTGGAACGTGTTAAAATCAGCAACAATAGGCTGTCTTAAGTTGGCGGGGAGAAGTTGCTTTTTTACATTTTTTTTTGCTCTTTCAACTGTTCGTTAACTGTTCTTAACTGTTCGATCAACATTTTTATTTGTTCGATCTTAGTTTGTTTTTTTTTTTAAATATAATAAAAAAATACCCTTTAGTTGGCGGGGTGAATTTTTACTAAAAATTTTGATCGAACAATGAAGAACAGTTAACGAACAGTTGAAATAGTAAAAAAAAAAATGTAAAAAAACGACTTCTCCCCACTAACTTGAGGGTAATTTTTTTTTAATTAAAAAAAAACTAAGATCGAACAAAGAAAAAATTTGATCGGACAGTGACGAACAGTTAACGAACAGTTGAAATAGCAAAAAAAAAAGAAATAACGGCTTCTCCCCGCCAACTTGAGGGTTACTTTTTATATTATTTAAAAAAAAACTAAGATCGAACAAATAAAAATTTTGATCGAACAATGAAGAACAGTTAACGAACAGTTGAAATAGCAAAAAAAAGGTTAAAAAACGACTTCGCCTCGCCAACTTAAGAAAGCAAATTTTTTATTTTATTCATAAAAAAACTAAGATCGAACAAATAAAAATTTTGATCGAACAATGAAGAACAGTTAACGAACAGTTGAAATAGCAAAAAAAAAGCTTAAAAAACGACTTCTCCTTACCAACTTAAGATAGCAAATTTTTTATTTTATTCATAAATGAAAAACTAAGATCGAACAATTAAAAATTTTGATCGAACAATGACGAACAGTTAACGAACAATTGAAATAGTAAAAAAAAACCATAAAAAAACGACTTCGCCCCGCCAACTTAAGACAGCCGCAATAATATTATAATTTATACATTGCTTCAAGTTCAGCGCGCTACCTGAACGCATCATATAAAATGTCTCAAGCTTACAACGTCAGTGTCAGTGTTGTCTTGTCATTGTCATTTATTTATCAAGACGACGTGACGGCCGCCACTGACGTCTCTCCGTTGTGTCCGTGTCACCATCCTTGAATTTTATTGTGATACAAAACTTATTGAAAGGATTTAGAAACAGTTATATAGCTCTGTCGATTGTGAAGTTATTAAGATGGCGTGTATCCGCAAAGATGTGTTTTGGATTGGAATAATATGTATAATTAGTTTCTGCTATGGACAACATATAAAGTCCTCCTCTTCGTCCAACGAAATAAGCTCTCCTCCATCGATCCCTAGCAAGCAGACTAACACATTGCCAAGAAAAGGGTCTATTAATTATCTCCATAGCCATGAGTCTGAACTGGTTAGGTCCAAACGAGCCGATATACAGAATGTGTCCAGTACTAGTGAATCTACTATAAGCAGTCAATTCAATTCTACTCAAACCTCTTCAACAGAATCTTCAAATACGAGCAGTGACAAAAATGAATCGCTACTATCTTCAGTTCTTGTAAATATTTCGTCCTCTGTCTCTCCAAACGCATCTGTTGTAAGTCCTTCAGATGCAGCTCCTTTACCAGAAAAAAGTTCAGCTGAAGATGAACACAATAGTTCAATGGCTATATTTTTTGTACTGTGTGTATTGGCTCTTGGCATTCTTCTCATTCACCTTATGTTACAGACTGGATTTTCTTATCTACCTGAGAGTGTGGTTATAGTGTTCCTTGGTGCCCTAATTGGTATGTTGATTAATTTATTGTCTATTAGAAATATAGCTAACTGGAGAAAAGAAGAAGCTTTTTCACCAACTGCTTTCTTCTTAGTACTATTGCCCCCTATTATCTTTGAATCTGGTTATAATCTTCACAAAGGTAATTTTTTTCAAAATATTGGATCAATTTTATTGTTTGCAATAGTAGGCACTGCTATATCTGCATTTGTTATTGGTGCTGGTATATATTTGTTAGGTTTGGCACAAGTGGTGTATAAGTTGAGTTTTGTTGAATCATTTGCCTTTGGTTCTCTGATATCTGCAGTAGATCCTGTAGCCACAGTTGCAATTTTTCATGCCTTGGATGTTGACCCAGTACTTAACATGTTGGTGTTTGGAGAGAGTATATTAAATGATGCAGTTGCTATTGTTTTAACTACAGCCGTTTTGGATTCTAATGATCCCCTAATGTCTACTGGTGAAGTAATTCTTTCAGCAATCAATCGCTTTTGGTTAATGTTTTTTGCTTCAGCTGGTATAGGTGTATTATTTGCGCTTGTTAGTGCTCTCCTACTCAAACATGTTGATCTTCGAAAAAATCCCTCCCTTGAGTTTGGTATGATGTTAGTATTCACTTATGCTCCATATGTGTTGGCTGAAGGAATTCATTTATCAGGTAAATTTGAAGTAAAATGCCTTTCATTATTAAGCTGTTCTTTATCCTTATTAACTAAGGATAACTGTTTTATTATATCTTCATTTCAGCCTATTTATATCTAAACTGTCACATAATTATAGTTGGTTCATACCTAACATGTATTAATTCTATTGACAGTAATTGTTATTTATATTTTTTTATATTGATTAATTTTTTTACATTACACTTTTAAAATAATTCTTTCATCTTTCAATCAGAAGTCAGCACCCTTATAAGAAAAAAAAATATGTTTGTTTTATTTTTACAGGAATAATGGCAATTTTATTCTGTGGTATTGTGATGTCTCACTACACTCACTTTAACCTTTCAACAGTGACTCAGGTCACTATGCAGCAGACTATGAGAACACTTGCATTTATTGCAGAGACATGTGTTTTTGCTTACTTGGGACTAGCTATATTCAGGTAATTTATAAACATTTTATGCATGCAAAATGTGCACAACATTGCATGTGTAGTGCATTATTAGTATATATAAAATATAAATTATTAATAACATAAATTGTATTACTATAGAGTTGTAAGGTAAAATGTCTTGTTTCCCCAGCACAATAAAATTGCAGGTATCATGATTACAAACAAACTCATTCCAGACCTGTTTGGTATTTATATAGTATATTAATAATATTTACATTACATAAATTGGCTAATAACAATCATTTGCAACTTCATTTGTGGTGTAGGAATAAGTAATGCTTATTTTTCCCATGTAGCATTCCTTTATTTAAATAGCCTATTTTAGTCACAGATTATATTGTTTTCTATTAATGAAATATTTTTTAGAATTGGTTCAATATTTTCTAAGCTTGTTTACTATTTATAGGCGTATAAAAAAACTAACTTATTAATAACTACAATGTTCTAGAAAGAGGACTGTCACAGTATATGTATATACAGTATTGTGACTCGGCCCTTTCCTTGAAATAATTACCTACAGCCGGACGGTACGTAAACACGCGATAGGGCTAGGCTAGGGCCCATAATTTCATCTACCTACTTGAATTTCTTTCTAGTTTTGTGATTGTAAATATTATAATAATTTTTTTATTAAAAATAAGAAATTCATTGTGAATGAAATGAGTAGTGTTCAATAAAATACATGCTTTTTGATTAGTAGATTTTATAAAAAAATCACTTATAAATTTGAAACTGAAATATATTTGCGCCTAGACTGTGACGTACGAAAAGCTTTGTTAAATTTAATAGTATAAAAAATCCGCATTCGGATAAAAAGTTTTGTTAAAAATACTTTTGGGAAACATGGACAAGGAGAAAAAAAAGGAGTATCTTTCACTTGGTTATGGATACCTGCAGCTACTTTACAATTGATATGTTTTGTTTTAAATGACGTTCGGAATATTTCCTCCATTTTTTCTATATAATCCGCAAAATCATCACTGGGTACTATTAAACAAATTTGTAAATTATTCTTACTGTAGTCCCGGTACCTTAAGTACCGACTCTCTGTGCTGAAATTGCGACTTCTTTGATGGGGCTTCACGTACGACTTCAAAGCCTGACAATCATCATGTTTTTCCAAACAATGCTTAAGAAGATACCCACAAATATAAAAAATTGAATATTTTTCTGGCATGTCTAGCTGATTATAGTCAGAACTAGTAATTTTTACGTTGGAAAATTCTTCATTATCTGTATTTGATATTTCGTTGGTTGGTACAGGTATTGCACAGCTATTAACTTCTTCACGAGTTTTTTGAACAAGAAGTTTTCCGAAATCATCTGCACAATTTCCTCCTTTTGGGGGTTTTATGATGTTGCAGAAAAATAAGTTTTTAAATGTCGATGAAAACTGTCTACAAGTCGGATTTAGAACTGTGCCATTTTTTGTTCGTATCTCATAATAAACCTCATTTTAAGTATTATAGATTATCACCATCGAATTTTGAAATATGTAGATAACTTCCATCTATAAACGTCTAGCTATTTGTATTTTTTTTTATCTTCGCTGTAGCTATTATATTTAAGCTGTTACAAAGGTTTTTGTTACCAAACTGCGGCACAGTTCCGCGCGATTCGACTCCGCGGGGGGCCCGTAAATTTTTTCGCGAAGCATGGGTGTTTGAGCAGATAATGATATTTCGTCTAATTCATACATACATACCTACATATTAAAAAAGAAACAAATTACGTACTAGTATGTACATAAAGTAATATATTTACTGCTTTCCATTACATTTTAAACACTTTTTCAATCGGTCAAACCATTTTTCAAAACATGAAGACCATATCATTGGCATGTTTTTCCCGTGCGGGTTGAAAGCTATCACGGTCTCTTCCAGCCCCGTAAATGTCATACCTCTCATCAAATCTTTAATTATTTTGCAAATAAAGAAATCGCATGGTGCCAGGTCTGGACCACTAGCTCTACCTTTTCAAAAGTCAAAAATGACTTTGTCTTGTTCGCGGTGTGCACCGAAGCATTGTCATGGTGCAATAGGATGCGACTTCTTGGTCGTTTTTCCCAAACTTTTTCAAAGACACTGGGCAAACAAATGGTGGTGTACCACTCAGCATTAACTGTCTTTTGTTCTTCAAGTGGGATCACGCAGACGGGACCTGCCCGGGTAAAAAAATACGCAATCATTTTTTTACCTACGTTTCTCGCCTGCCTCAATTTTGTTGGTTTGCTGTCACCTTCGAACACCCATACAGAAGACTATTGCTTTCTTTCCGGCATGTAACAATATAGCCATGTTTCATCTCCTGTCACAATGTCATACTCAGCATTTGAACGTCCGTGATTGTACTTTACCTAATAATTTTTTTTACACCAATCAACACGAGTCCATTTTTGTTCTGGGGTGAGTTAATTAAGAATCCAGGGGCAATAAAGTTTTCTAATTTTTAAATGTTGAAGTAAGATTTTTTTGAATTTGGCTCATACCAATCCCCAAATGTCCTCGAATCTCCTCATAGGTGATACGCCGGGTTTCTTCAATTAGTTGCCTGACATTAGCCACATTTTCCTCAGTGTTGCAGTTGAGGGGGAACCTTAACGAATTTGACATTCGAAATTCAAACATTTATGAGCGGCCAGGAGCGCAGAACTGCCAGTGTACCCTATGTATACATTATTACCTACTTTTTATTTTTAACCTAATTATATATATACAGATGTGTGTGTGTCTGTGTGTATGTATATGCAAATACATTGTGAAGTTATGTTTTCACTTCTGACGTGCAGTCCTACGACTGAGTGTTTTTTTTTATCAATGATTGAGTTTCTTATGTTTAAAAAAATATAACATTCCAAATTTTAAACATTTATGAGCGGCCAGGAGCGCAGAACTTTCAGTATGCCCTATGTAGCTTGCACTTAGATTCTTAGAGTTAAAATTCATGATAATCATAATGTTAATTGGGTCAAATTTGCACTTATGTCTTGTCATAAGATTTGATCCAAGTAACATTATAATTCAAAGGTAGAGTAGTTTTTTAATACTACTCTACCTTTGAAATATTTGGCCTGGATGGACGGCCTGGTGGAAGTGAGGTTCTGGCCCATTTCGAAATCTGATGGCATAGTTATGTTAGGAAGTATAATAGCAAAATTAAAAAATAAGAACGCCAAAAGACTTCCAACTCTAATTAAACGTATGAAATCTCCAAATTTAATTATTTAACAGTGTGGTTTTATGATAAGAGGAATTTAAAATTTAATCTTGAATTGCTATAAAACTACGTTTTCGTTCGTTAATATGGCGAAATGGAGACTACAGTTGCATTTCCTGTTAGGAGGTAAAACAAACTGGTAAAACTCTTATTTTCATTCTAAAATACAAAAAAACTAGCCTTTGTTTGACTTATGTAATTACTTATGTCTTCACAACGTTTTCTGACCTTTAGAACTGTGCACTTCATAGTCCCTACTATGAAGTGCTGTCCCCGCTACAAAAAAAGAGATATTTCAAGAATGTGGATGCAGTTTGTAAAAGCTATATTGACAATTTATAATAATAATTACGACTCAATTACGATTCAAGTAATTTGAATGTGCTCTAGTTTTACATGTTATGCCTTTCAAGGCTTTGTCCAAACTTGCTACTTTTATGTTGTCGTAATAATTGAATCATGCCATAAACTATTGAATGCGCCGTCGCGCGTCGTACGAACTTTGAAATGAGTTGTAACCTTGTATTACTTTCATTTAAATACGGCTGTAGTATTATAAGTGTACCTATGTTTTGTAGATAAGTAGTAAATCATTCTACATACATACACAATATAGCCCTATGGTTTAAAGTTAATATTAATTTTGGTGATTAGATTAGAGATACTCCCACTCCCCATTTTACGGTTGGATCTATATCTATCTATTTATTTGTTTATATAAGTCAAGTCCACACATCTATACAGGGTTTTATTGATTGTTATCTCAAGATCCAGCAGCCGAATCCATCTAAGGATTTAGGTGTCCTCAGGCGTGGCTTCATCGTCGCCTCGTAGTGTGACGGCGCAATACTGATCGTCTTGGAATACTCCTATCACTTGACTAAATTATTTTCGAAAATATGAGACATTACCAAGTGTTGTTAGCTATTTATTTTATTAGATGCAATTTTTTTGGATGTTTTTTTTTTTAATTTGGTTTAATTTAAGGCCATGTGTCATATGTGTATATCTTTGTACATTTACAGCTTCAGACATCGTGTGGAACCAGCTCTTGTAGTATGGAGTATAGTCATGTGTCTGCTAGGAAGAGCTGCTAATATTTTTCCACTCGCTTTACTCTGCAACAAATTCCGTGAACACAAAATAACTAAAAAAATGATGTTTATCATGTGGTTTAGTGGTAATGTATATTTTTTTAATAACATTTATTTTTACTAATAATATATGTATAGTTATAGATATAAAGTGTTTGTGAGTTCAAAAACCTTCCCGTAAACTACCAACATAAACCTTAACCTGGTGTTAGGAGTGACACGCAGTACGGCACACCGTGTGGTTGTAGTCGGTTCGATTCTGACACACCATCTCACCGAAAACCCCGGTGGGGTGACGGCCCGAGAGGGTTTCCACACGCACAAAAAAAAAGGAGTGACACAAGCTTTTAGTTAACAAGTGTGGCCCACATTACTATTACTGTTCTTTAGAAATCACGCAGACGGGACCTGCCCGGGTAAAAAAATACGCAATAATTTTTTTACCTACGTTTCTCGCCTGCCTCAATTTTGTTGGTTTGCTGTTAACTTCGACCACCCATAAAGAAGACTATTGCTTTCTTTCCGGCATGAAACAATATATCCATGTTGCATCTCCTGTCACAATGTCATACACAGCATTTGAACTTTAACAACATTTTCGTACACCAATCAACACGAGTCCGTTTTTGTTCTGGGGTGAGTTCATGAGAAATCCAGCGGCAACAAAGTTTTCTAACTTTTAAATGTTATTGTCAGATTTTTTGAATTTGGCTCATGCCAAAATCAAAATCAAAGAAGCCACATTTTCCTCAGTGATCGCAGTTGAGAGCCGACCTTTATGAATTTCATCATGAAGAGAAACACGGCCACGATAAAATCTGCGTATCAATGCCTTACGGTGCTCAAATGAGATGCTTCCCTGCCAAAATCATTTTGAAGTCGAGCAGTCCAGTCTTGCGGAGTCAGGGAACTTTTAAAATCATAAAAAATCATCGCCCTAAAATCTTTTCGCGTTAATTCCATTTTTGCTACGGACGACGAACTTCAACTTGGGATAAAAAAGAACTGACACGTGATTTCCCGATATTTTTTTAATCAATGATTGAGTTTCTTAATTTAAAAAAAAAACTACATTCGCATTTCAAACATTTATGAGCAGCCAGGAGCGCAGAATTTTCAGTGTGCCCTATCTATACATAAAATTGAATTGTAGCTTTTTCTGATAAATTTTGTTTTAAAATGTTATCTAAGTATATATATGTATATAAAAATCTGTGTGACTGGGCTGGACCGATTTTAATGGTATTTTCAGGCAATCTTCATATTAGCCCAGCGGGTGGTCCTATGAAGTTTGGTAGCGATTGGATAAACATATATTTTTTTGAATGAGTTTTAAAAAATGCTAACAAAAACGCACTGGACAGCGAAAACAAGTTTCCTACCTTCTTTTTAAGTGGTAGGAGGATAACACAAAACATTTATACTTATCACAAATGCGGGACTTTTCTTTAGGTTTATAAACTTCACAACTCCATTTTCATGTCTGATATCGATCTATCACTCTTTTGTATTAGGTACTTAAAAGTATATAAAGATAGCCTTTGCTACAAAACTTATTACTTTGTTTCAGGGCTAAGAGGCGCTATATCTTACGCCTTATCACTTCATCTCGGTTTCTCAGATGAAACTCGCCATGTTATCATCACGACTACTCTTATAATCGTGTTATTCACGACGCTATTCTTTGGTGGATCTACGATGCCATTGCTGAAATTTTTGAGGGTAGGTAACATAGTGTGAAACAATGACTAAGTGAATTATTTATTTCTGACTAAATGTTTAAACGACGAAAGAACAGTGGAGGTTCTGAAGGTTTATTTTACTTTATTAATTTGCAGGCTAACAAGAAAGTGAAACGTTCGAGATCATTACGTAAACAGAAAGAAGTCAGTTTATCTAAAACGAAGGAGTGGGGTCAAGCTATAGACTCTGAACATTTGTCCGAAATAACAGAAGAGGAATTAGAAGTAAGTAGAAATCGGCAATTGGATGTAAAATCAAAACTTACGTTTAAGTCATATCCATACTAATATACTACGATGACAGAGATTAGAGCGTTTAAACAAACATCACAACGATCTCGCTTCCTGTGTAACGTATACCCCAATCTAAGATACAACCTATGTATCTTTGCAAAAAGTTAAAGCTACTTAATAATAACTTCACACATCTCACACACGGCTGTCTGATCCCAAACTAGTCAGAGCCTGTACTATGGTATGGTTACCATAGTACAGGCTCTGATACTATATAAATAAGTAAGTTTATCAGCAGTCACCAGACTTATTTATATATTTCTAAATACATACACATATATAAACTAGCAACCCGCCCCGGCTTCTCACGGGTAGTAGAGACATCTTCAACAATCATCTTCATATTTCAATCAATTTACACAAACCGTAACAAATAATACACCTAAACCTTCCTCATGAATACTGTCTATTGGTGAAACCCGCATGAAAATCCGTTCCGTAGTTTTTAAGTTTATCGCGAATTGACAGCCAGACAGACGCGGCGGGGGACTTTGTTTTATAACATGTAGTGATTAGAACCGTTTGGTCGTCACAGCGAGACTGTACAAAAGTTCCGACAATTCATGTTCATGTTCCAATTTTCCAGTTTCATTTCGAATTATTCCTCGTAGATACACTTTCCTCGTAGATACACTTTTTGAAAATCCCCGCTTTTATTCCTGTTAGATACACTTTTGTCTAGTACAGCAAAATACAAAAGTGTTTGTGTTTAATTCTTTAAAAAAAATCCGACTTAAAAAGAAACTATTCCATTTTTTTTTATAGTATTGGGGGCAAACGAGCAGACGGGTCACCTGATGGTAAATGACTACCGCGCACTAGCGCTTTGTTTCGTTTATGCATTGGCAAACGCGGTAAACGTGGTCTACTTTCAAAACTCATAGACCGATACTCCAGAATATTCCTTATTATATCAGAGTACTGAGTACTTACAGATGGAGCATCATTTTCCTCCCCTCCTTCAGCAGGATAAGGTTGTAACAACAAAGAATCTGCATTTGTTACAATTTGTGCAGGAGGAGAGGTAGTAAGGCTAACCTGCAAGTCCGAGCGTAGCCTTTCAAGTACGGAGTTATCCAGCAAATTACATCGCTGAATGGCCCGCAAAATAATTATCATTGTTACGAAGTAAACTTTTATTTATGTCCATTATGCATTTATTAATTCGTTTATTTGGTCATCTTTCAGGTTAATTATTCCCATGCGACGAGACTACGAGGTTTCGTGCGGTTGGATATGAAGTATTTGATACCATTCTTCACGAGGAGATTCACGCATCAGGTAATTACAAGTTTTTTTGGTCGACTAATTGTAATTTGTAATAATCAAGATTTATTCAAGAAAAAGAACTCTTTTTATATTTTATTTTTTCCCAAGTCTTATGGCCAGTCAGGTTCGAAAGGAATAGGCGCGAGAAAAGATGTTTTGTAAAGATTTAGTCAGAGGTTGATACTTTCTCACCATGTGAAACCCTTTAAGTGGAGAGGAGATATCATGCTTTAAAGAGATGAGATATCATGCTTTAAAGAGATGAGATGTCTAGAGTTTTCTACCAGCATTAACCTCGAACCCAGTTTATTTCTCTCTAGTCAGCTCACATTTCACCCTGACCGGAACTCTCCGCTTTGGCGAAAACCGGGTCGAAACTGTAGCTGGTTAAAACATGTAATTACCCATGGACCTGAGAAACTTGGTAAGTTGTAGAAAGCCATTAACACACAAGTGCAAAGGTGCCTCTGTCTGCGTAATAAGAATCCTCTATATTGCCCTGTTTCAACTCTTGGTGTTCCCCTTAATAATATAAATAGCTCATTGAGTTATACCATACCTCACAGTCAATTCCTTGATTTCAAAACTTAGGTTGTGTCGATTTCTTTATTGCAGGAATTAAAAGACTGTAAGAGTCAAATGACCGATCTCACGAACCAGTGGTACCAGGCCATCAGGATATCACACGACCGCGAAACAGACGAGGAAGAGAGTTTACAACAAACTTCTGTGTCAAACTCTCAGACCAGTCTTCAAAGAGGCGTATAAAGTTCATCCTAAGACCAGCTGTCCATTAGTTGTAATAGCTACTTTTTGTGTTAGCAGAAATAACCTTAGCTAACTTGATCTTTCTTTATGACGTAGTCGTCTGCATATTTACATGGAGCATGTAAAGCTTTCCAGTTTGCAAAAAGTACTGTCGTTGATTACTTTTGGCATGATTGATAAACTTATTATTGATATTTATTATTCTTACTTTAAGCGCAGTGGCGCTAAATTTGACAAAAACCGTTATAATTGATATGAATGTCATATTTATTTATATTTAAATAAACTGACTTCTTGGAATCAATATTCCCAAACTCGGCATTAAATAATCTTGAACAAAAAAAAAATAATTTTGACACAGTAGTTCTATAAAAGTGATCGTTACTTACAGAAGGATTATCCTTTTTCTACATTAAATATATGACGTAGCTTTTATTACACTGAAATCGATTAGCATATAGTAACAATTTAGAATATAACTGATTGATTATACACACTTTCTTGAGATTTGATGGTGAGCTTATGTACATAAATTTGTGCTAAAATATAGTGTGTACACACTTTAATATCATAAAGGCTCATTTTCACTGGTCGTTAACTCGGTCGTTATACCGCAGGCGGGGAGCGCCCGAATACGGGACAGCGACTAATGAAAGGCGCCCATCGATATCTCAGTCGATATGCAGCACGCGTGTATTCCCCGTATGCGGCCTAACAACCAATGAAATTCATTGGTTCGTATAAAGCATGTGGGGTGAGGGGATTCTGAAAAAGTTATTATGATCTTTGACATCACACTCCAAATCTAAATTTAATGCTTACAGAATGTTTCAGACGCACCGCGCACCTTTCTATTTTTCAGTAAACTTTGCACCCAAAATCTTTTTTTCTTTTTATTCGACGAAGCTAATAATTTCTTCTTCAGTAAGTCCCAAACAGAAAATTGCTCCACAAAACATTAATGTTCATCCATAGCATGCAAGTCTATTCAGCACCACTCTTTTAAAACAACTGCATAAATGTGCGGTGAAGCATATCAAACATCCAGCATGCGGGCCCCATCGACTAATGAAAATGGTTTCCGCATGCGGTCTCTATGCGATTATTAAAAATCTCTCGCACCCCGAATGCGGGATCTAACGACCAATAAAAATTAGCCTCAACCTTTACGGCTACTGCCACAAAGTTATAATTGTAAAATATTGCTATTGACGTGTGATATTGTTGTTTATTGTGCACAAAAAGTATTCAAACATTTCCTTGTTGTGTAGGACATTATAGATCAATTAGTGACTATGGTACAGTTTGTTTTCCTAGTACTTCACCTATATTTATTTAATTTTTAAAGGAAGTATTAGTATAAATAATGTAAATTATTTTATATCAGATTCCTATTAAAATTACATTTATAGTCAAGAAATGTGATAGTATTTGAGTATTGTGATGTAAATAAGTTATAAATGTATTAATATACACGCCAAAGATGTGCAATCTACAAATAAGAATGTATTGTATTATTATTAACAATATATATGCCAGGCTGTTGTGTATTATAAATTTTAATCATTTGGTTGTGTGAAAGAAACATGTTAGACGTCGTAAACGTAGTCGTTAGGTGGCGATTTCTGTCACAACAGAGACGCGAGAACGAGACGTATAGGGAATGTAAAATGAAGGTACTTAAAATAATACTAGATACATACTTAAGTGTTGTTAATTAGCTTTAAATTTATTTTTGGATTAAAGTAGAATATAATTTTTCTTCTTTACATTCACATATCTCAGTTATATTAAAGTTAAATATTAGGTGAAATTAGTGCAATTTATATAATGTAGCAGATGCTAATAGCCATATTATGTGTTATGTATGCACAAAAAACTATTTAGTATTATTTTCATATTTTATTGGTTATATATGACAGACATAAAATGTTCACATTCTCAGAATTTTATTTACAATCATTCTGTTGTTACAATTTAAAAGGTATTTTATAAATCAAGACTCGGGCTAAGCCAGCTTTGGAAATATTCTTTGTGATATTTTTGCAAGTTGTATTAATATTTTTTGTTTTGTCAACAATATGTACTAAATATTTGTAATATGCAAAAACTTGTTTTATTGTAGCTCCTATTAAGAAAATCATAATATATGATACTTAAATCATAATATATTAGTCTTCCTCATTTTCCAAGTTAATATGACTTCCAAATTTGCCATACAAGTGTCCTTTCAGTTCACCCATTTGAGATTTGAGTTCTGCACATTTAGCTTCAAGATCTTCAATTTCAACCTGCTTCTTTGATTTAGCAACATCTAATGATTTCTGGAAAGATAATAATTAGGCATAATTATTTGCATTTAAAAAAGATTTAAGTTTTGGCTTAAAGGTTGTTTCCACCATCCTTAAATAACCTTTTTCAGCCAAAACCACAGTTAGGGAATAGTAAGGTCACTTTTTTGGAACCCTGATTTCTAAACTACATGGTTTAATAGGTGTGAGAGAGAACAGTATTTTAATTTGTGTAACCCTGGTCTTTGAATATAATACACCAATCACGGTCTACCCCACTGTTTGCCAAAGTTAAAAATGTCATATGTATCATTTTGGGTATATTATGCATTCATGCACTATGTTTACAATTGCATATTTATGTGTGTTAAAGTATTAACACTTTCAGTGCCGGCAATTTGTAAATCATGAGTTTTTTGTAAATAATATTTTTTTATATATTAGTGTTGATCTTGTAGAACAGCTAAGTTTGATAAGAAAAACGTTTTGCACATTAATCTTTTGTTCACACAAAAAATAATCCGCAAAAGATTGACAGTAAGAAGCCACAGCACGTATTTTATGACCTCTCTCCGAATAAGTAAGAGGTGCTTTTGGTGCTTGCAAAATGTAGACAATTTCTGCCATAATTACGAAACTTGTTTACCTTCTATCTTATTTTGTGACATGTTTCTAAATTCGAATGCACTAAACTATGGTAAATCACTTTTTATATACCCTAATCAAATTACCGATGTACGTAACATCGGTAAAACACAGAAAATGACAATTTTAACTATTTGCCTTTGTGCGTTGCCAGTGAACACGCCTTGCGTGTACAACGCAACATGTTCGAAGCATCATACAGGATATACTGTGAATTGTGGTGGCACTAAAAGTGTTAATCGGCAATACAAAATAATATTTAGTTTCACGTTTTCATCATTTATGTGTCAAAGATTAAATAAAGTCTCCAATTATACTCCTAAAATGATACTTTAATGATAACACCTAACAGAATGCAAATGGGTTTCAATAGTTCAATCCAAGTGCTTGGCTTATATATAATCTTATTTCTAAACTCCAAAATTTAAGAGTTCTCACCAATGTTTTCTCCAAGTCTTGACAAATAAAGACTTCACCAATGAGATATGGGATCTTGTCAGAATCATCAGCAAGACTAAGTTCTTCCACAGCTTCTTCTAAATTCTTCATATCATTTTGTTTAACCTTAAGTTCTTCTTTGTAATCATCGACTTTTGCATTAAGTCTAGCAAATTTATTAATTTTCTGTTGATCTTCAAAAGAAATGTGAACATCTGAATCCTAAAAACGATATTAATGAAAAGAAAACGTAACCTAGCCAAAGTATTTTATATAAAATGAGACTTACAGGCTGGAAAGTGCCTTTCCCTGAGTTAGCCATCTCCTTACACTTTTTATTTTATCTGTAAATTAAAAGATTTGTGAGTTGAGTATGTGACTAATAACCTACAAAAGCGTTATTATCTGTTTTTCTCAGAATGTCAAAAGTCAAATTTAGTTTGCTCTTTCTTCTGTCAAAAATTTTGTCTTAGAGAATCCCCATGTAGATGTAGTTGTCCTTAGATTTTTGCGAAAAGTTATGTACTCATATCTTGTAGTCATGCTGTTCGTGAATTTAGTTTTTTGTCGAATACTCGGTGACGGTAAAATAGTTAACAAATTTTTCCATAGATTTTTTCTCCTCCGTTTGACAACCTATTCTCTTGTTTTGGGAACAATTAAAAATTTTGATCGAACAATGACGAACAGTTAAAGAATAATTGAAATAGTAAAAAAAATGTATAAAAACGACTTCTCCCCGCCAACTTGAGAGTAATTTTTTATTTTATTTAAAAAAAAATACTAAGATCGAACATGTAAAAATTTTGATCGAACAGTTAAGAACAGTTAACGAACAGTTGAAAGAGCAAAAAAATGTAAAAAAGCGACTTCTCCCCGCCGACTTAAGACAGCCGTTCGTTTTGTGTTTGGGTCATTAGTTAAAATTTTAGTGTTAAAAAAGAAAATGGAAGTTCGAACTGAAAGGAATAAAATATTTAAACACGAAAACATTCAAAATGGTGAAATGAGGATGAACTGCTTCAGGGGTTGAAAACGGTTTTTTTGTGATTTGCGGCGAACGGGACCTCCTAACGTAAAATTTTTAAAACAAAAGTTGTAGATCATTTAAAAATCTAAAACTTTTGGATTTTACACTTTTTGACATAACCTCAAATTAACCGTCAAAATGGTGAAAAATCGATTTTTCAGTATTTTTTTTTTGCGTATTAATGATTTTTAATTTACATGAAAGTTTGTAAAAGTATGTCTTTTTTAGTGTTGAATAAGCATGATTTTTTAGATTTCATTAAGACTACTAGTTTTCAAATTATGTACATTTTTTGAAAAAAATACCCTTATCTTCCACGAACAATTGTCTTGATATTAACAAATACCAAGTTGTAAACAGAAGAGCTTGTACATTATGATTGGTTAACTGCAGAGAACGGGCATGTCGTCTGTTCCTCTATGTGTCGGTGGAGCGTTCGATCTCACGCGCAGCGAGCAGCGGAATGAACCGGTCTAGAGCGAAGAGCTCTTTAGTTTTCCGCTGCGGGGCTTGGAGCGTCCCTTAGCAGAAGTCCCGTCGGACCGATGCAGCTCGGGCAGTTGCCTTCTAAGCAACTGACTAAACACTGATCTGGACACCCATCAGTAGGCCTGGGTAGACATACATATGGTTGTAGATCGGGATGTGAGCGTGCCGACAGCTCCGGTACCAGCTGGTAACTGGCAGTCGGTTTCTCTGACGATCCCAGCGGTGTTACCGCGAGCATATGCAAATATGCGGGGGTGAGTGTGCATTACAGCTCCGGTACCTATCTAGATAATAGGGAGTGTGCCGGTTGCGAACTGGGGGTATACGGGTAACTAGCCTTAATTAGTACCGACGCACGCCATGCCGTTGGAGGTAAGAGCTGCCGTATAAAGGTCCCTGCGTCTCGGGACCTTAGTTTGAGGAACTTGATGCAGGTATACTGACCCTGCTCATATAAGGATTGCGTTGGTTGGGGTAAGGGCAGTATAAACAAATACGTAGCTGTAACGAGAGTGGCTTGTACTCTGTGACAAATTTCAAATCGTTAATATTAATTTAAACAGCTTGTTAACGATTCATCTAACAATTATAATTTTCCCCTGACACAGTGTCCGGTTAAAATTAACAGATCTAATAACAGAAATATAGGGAACTGACATGCCGAGTTTTCACTTTACTCGATCTTATAGAAAATGGACTATAAACTATGGATTGGCTTCATATTCTCTACTTAGAATTTTTTAATAATTACTTTCATTTGTTATAGGATAGCAGTTAGGGGATAGCATGTGGCTATTATGTGGGCACAAATAATATACGGTATATAAAAGATTAAGCCACAACAAACACCAATCACTGTGTGCAAGGGTATTTGCGCCGACCTGTTTTTCTGTCCGACTGCAGATTGGTTCCTATATATTTGTCCGACATTTTTAATACGTATTCAATTATTATTTGTGTATAAAAAAAAATCTTTGCTCGACAAGTATTCATAAATTTTTGTTCATCGTGAAACCAACAATTACCAGGCGTCCGACTAGAAAATGGGAAACTTTTAGTTGTCGGACAATACAATAGCATTATTTTAAATATTTTTATGAAGTTATTCTAAAAGTATCTAGTGCGTATTATTAAATTTTTTCAAGTCGAAAATTTTTCATAATTATGTTGGTAGACACCCTTAACGTTCCAATATTTTTGTCCGACAACCTTGTAATCGCGCTTCCGATAGAATTCTCTTTTGAATAGCTTTTATTAACACATATAAACACCCTCGACTCGAAAATCCCTTCAACTATTTCAAAATGCCTTACATCATTTTGAAAAAGAGCTGATACTCTTACACTGCTGGACCGATATTAACCAAACATAGCTAAGAACCACCGCAAGGAAACTGGCTTCCAAATGAAAAAAACGCATCGAAATCGGTCCATCCGTTTGAGAGCTACGATGCCACAAACAGACACACACACACAGACATCGACGTCAAACTTACAACACTCTTTTTGCGTCGGGGGTTAAAATATATATATTTTTTATAACAACAGTAAGTAAGTGCCTAAGGCTGCGTTTCCAACAGAGATGTGCGAGGTAGCTGAGCGGTATGAGGATGCGTAACGAAGCTGTGAAACGATGTGAGCGTTCCCACCAGAGATGTGCTAGGCCGCTGAGCGGTGCGAGGATGCGTAGCGACGATGTGAAAAGGTGAGCAAATGAGCAGTGCGAGGATGTGTATAATACACATCGACCTCTAACAAACACCTTCTAGAACACGTCCCTCGCACCTATCCCTCTTGTTCTGTACGTACAAAAAAACCTCGCTCCGATAAGCCATTTCACAGGAGCTGCACTGAGCGAGGCTAGGTAAATGAAGCGATTCTATTGGTTCTTAACAAATACATCCCTCGCTACGCATCCTCGCACATCTCTGGTGGAAACGCAGCCTAATACTACTATTAAATCACTAGCACAGGATCCAATCAAAAAAGTCTTAGCCAAAGAGTATACAAACACTACGGTCTTAGCTTTGAAAAAAGATAGAAATAAAAGCGTTCAATATGTAGTAAATTTATAAGCATTAAAGGTACCTAACCTGATAGTGAAGTTGATCTGTGTGCCAATGGAAAAATGCCACTATTTTGTTCCATAAACGGTATAATGTCAGTATGTATAACAGAGAAATATTTCTTTTGTTCTGACATACCGTGTGTTTATTTGTTTGTATACAACCAACAAGTAGCGAAAAGATTCACCCTCCCAGAACTCTAACCTAGACCAGAAAAGCAATCTAATCACCTGGCACCAACAAGTTTCAATCAGCGAGGTATAACAAAACCTAAGAAAATTATGCTCTTTAAAGTAAATGTGATGAACATATTATGTCGCGAAACTCTACTAAACAAAGTAATATACGTGGGTGTTGAGTTTTATATAGGTAATAATAAATAAAATTATTTCCCCTAAGTTTAATTTTTAAAAGTACCTAATTAAAATATTCTTCACTTTTAATAATGGGTTCGATTCCCACCCAGGACAAATAATTGTGTGATGAGCATGATCATTTGTTCTGTGTATGGGTATAATTTATCTATAATATGTAGCTATTTAGAAATAAATAAGTATGTTTGTCAGCAGTCAAGTTACCATAGTACAGGCTTTGCCTAGTTTAGGATCAGACGGCCGTGTGTGATATGTGTGAAGTTATTATTATTATTCTTAAACCTTTCCATAGTAACATAAAATGTTGATGCTGTACACATATACAAATATACTAATGGCCTGTTGGCTTAGTGGTTAGTAACCCTGACTGCTACGCCGTAGGTCGTGGTTTCGATTCCCACCCGAGTCTAGGTGTTCTTTGTGTCCATTGTTTGTATGTTTGTCAAGTCCCCCGCGACACAGGAGTCATTCCTAAAGCGGGAGTTGTCCTTTAAAAAAAAATGGCCGCTGAGTAGACGGGAGAAAGATACTCTGCTTACGATTCAATGCTTGCTTTTCTGTAATGTATGCCAAGTGACAGTGACGGGATTATAGAAAAAGGGCTTCAATCAATTTTATAAAAAAAATTGCTCCTCATTTATTTTAATTAAGATTTAATATGTGTGGATTTTTTAAAAAATGACAGTAGGATATTGATTTGTGCGAGAAGCTCCAAAAAATGTTTGTCAATTTTAAAAACAACACTGTTTATTTTTCTAAAGTACTGTTTTTTTTACTCTCCGACTTTAATATACTTTATTTGCTCATACAAAAAGCTGGCAACCCTTGTTGCAGTTCACATTTTTTCGTCAGTTTATAACAGCGCGAGTATGAATTCAGTTCAGAATCATACGGTGAAATCTATCATAGATATCATTATGATAATTTTTACTATTACAACGAAAGTCTACAATTACAGGAGCATTAGAGACAAAAGGTACCTGCCTGCTACCTGTAACTGTTTGTATCATAAGAGAGTCCTTTAATCGGCAACACGTTTTATAATATGCGCTCCAATTTAATACTTTTGTATAACATATTATGTTATCCAAAAGTATTAAATAGCAAATAACTACCTACTAATATGCCGTGCCGCTCTCAATATGTTTTACATTTCAGTCGCTCTTACTATATTATTTTCTAGCCTTATTATCATCTATAATCCTAAGTAAGTCCTAATTTAATTTCGTGTTTTAAGATAATCCTATAGGTAGGTACAATGTCAAACATAATGTGTGAGAGAAGCAGCCGACAGTTCGCCTTGCCTGCTACAAATGAAAACGCGGGCAGTCAACACCTACAAAGTTCGTCACCTTTCCTAATTGTTATGGGTTCATTATTTACAGTTTAATAGACTACAATTATTACAACATCCACCCTGGTCAAACACTCTAAACCTGATTTAGTACAATTTCTATATAACATTGTATAGAATATATATAAGCAACATTTATTATTTGTGTTAAGAAAATAACTATTATTTATTATTAGCACAGGCACGCGGCGAGTAAAGAATAAATAATAATAATAATAATAATAAATACACTTTATTGTACACCAAAAAAGGAAACAATACACATACAAATTATACAGAAAATGCACAATGGGCGGCCTTATCGCTAGCAGCAATATCTTCCAGGCAACCTTTGGATGGACAGGAGTGTTATGATATACGTGGGTGGTTTTGGTGTCGCAATGTCAAAGAAGAGCTATGTAGGGATTTATGCAATCTGTGAATGGATTGCACAAATATCAATACATTCATATATTAATTGCGTTATATGTTATATTAGTACAGCACACATACAAATACATACATACATACACTATAACTATCTATTATAAACATATCTGTCATGCAAGTAGTTTATTATTTTTTTTTTTTTTTCATTAATTTATTCATTTTAGCAGATAATATTCTTTTAGCATCTTTTTGAAAGATGACAGTGTTTGAGCTCGTCTGATAGAGAGAGGTAGTGCATTCCAAAGGCGTGCTGCTTCAACGGTAAAAGATTTGTCGGCGAACCTTGTAGAATGCGCTGGAATTTGCAGTTGCAAGTTTTCAGATGATCTCAAGAACCTGGAATGTGTGTCACTTAAGAACCTAAAGCGTTCTTTGAGATAAGAGGGAGTGAGGGGGTTGAACAATATGTTATAAAGTAGAGAAAGGATGTGAGTATTCCGTCGAAGGCGAACCGGGAGCCACTTGAGCGAGTTGC
Source organism: Euplagia quadripunctaria (assembly GCA_963859945.1). Lineage (NCBI taxonomy): Eukaryota > Metazoa > Arthropoda > Insecta > Lepidoptera > Erebidae > Euplagia > Euplagia quadripunctaria. The sequence continues at coordinate 10,538,078 of OY982574.1, forward strand.
GATATTCGGAGACATGATCATATTTGCGTAAGCCAAATATGAACCTTATGCAAAAATTTTGAAGCCGTTCAAGCTTATCGAGTTGCTCCTCCGTGAGATCAAGATAACTGGCATCAGCGTAGTCAAGTATTGGAAGTAAGAGTGACTGTGCAAGCGACATCTTTGTAGCGGTCGGAAGAAAGTTCCGCAATCTTCGTAAGGACCCTGCTGCAGCAAATAATTTGCGACTAACCTCTTGCAGTTGGGGGCCCCAGGATAAAGTACTATCAATTAATATACCCAGGTTTTTTACACTATTACTAAGCAATAGCGGCGTACCATTGAAAATTATTTGAGGTAGTTGGGCAAAATCAACGCGTGAAATCATTCTGGGACTGCCCACCATGATTACCTGAGTTTTAGCCGGGTTGACCTGGAGACCATAGTTGTTACTCCACTCACAAATACGTTCTAAGTCACAATTTATAGTTGAAAAAGCTTCGTGGATTGTATTGATTGGAGCGTGAGCATAAATTTGAAGATCATCTGCATAAAGGTGGTAGGATGAGACTATTTTTTTTGATATGGTATTAATAAATATTGCGAAAAGTAAAGGGGATAAAACGCCACCCTGCGGTACACCAACCGAGATATCACACCAAGAAGAAACCGAATTTTCAATGCGAATCCGTTGTCGGCGACCAGACAGGTAACTGTGAAACCAATCAATCACTGTTGGAGATATGTTAATAGAGCGTAGTATGCCGAGTAGGATATGGAAATCTACTGTATTGAAGGCGTTGCTAAAATCTAAAAGTGTCAGTAACGTGATACTTCCCTTTTCCATGGCCATCCTAATATCGTCAGTAATTTTAATTAAGGCTGTAGCAGTGCTATGCCCTTGTCGGAAACCAGACTGAAAGGAATTTAAAAGGTTATTTTTGGATAGAAAGGAGTTTAATTGAAGATACACTAGACGTTCGAGAACTTTTGACAGAAACGGTAAGATGGAAATAGGACGGTATTGAGTGAAAGATGAAGGCCTTGGTTTTTTTGGTAAGGGTATTATTTGGGCTTCTTTCCACATAGATGGAAATATGCCGCAGGAGATAGAGTGGTTTAGGATATTGCATATGATGGGAAGGATTAAGTCGAGAATGGGAAGGATCATGTTTCTGCTGACGCAGTCGTTACCAATAGCGTTGGAAGAAATGGTTAATATGCTCTTTTTAACATCACAATCAGTGAGTTGATTAAAGACAAAAGGTGGATAGTGGGGAGCTGGAAGCTGTGAAAGATAATTTAATGTGTTAGCTTTGGTGGTATCATCAAAACTAGACGAGGAAGTGAAATGCCTGTTTAAAGCGTCGAGATCAATATTTTTAGGATTGACTTCTTGTTTTGACTTCCCAACTCCTAAGGTTCTAAGAAATTTCCAGACTTTGGAAGGATCTTCATTTTCAACAGATTTTTGAATATGTTGGCGTTGCGCTTTCCTACACGCCTTATTGCAGAGATTTCTAGTTGCAACATAGTTATCCAGATTTTGCTGATTCGGTCGGCACTTAAACTTAGTTTTAGCTCTTGCTTTTTTGGTCAACAGATCTTTGATGTCTTCTGTGAGCCAAGGTGATGGTAAATGTTTCATTTTCACTGCACGTATAGGTGCGTGTACATCGTAAAGAGAAATTAAGTGGTTGGTTAGAATGTTTACTTTCTCATCAACAGATTCAGAATTAAAGAGGGGAACCCAATCTATTTTAGCAGCATCATCGCGAAGCCTTTCGACATCCATACTACCAAAGTTACGCTGCATCAGAATCTTTGACTTTGCCTTAGGGGGACGAATTTTGTAAGAGAGATAGATAAGGTCGTGATAGGAGAAGAGATCAGCGCAACACTGGCCGTGTTTGGCCACATGCTCAACCGATGAAACAAAGATGAGATCAAGAAGGGAAGGAGAACAGTTAGGAAAGTTATGAGTTGCATTCAGAGGGAGAATAGTAAGGTTGCAGGATTCAACTACGTTGCATAAAGAGGCAGAACGGTGGTCTTTTTTTATAAGGCACGTATTAAAGTCTCCCATAATAATTGTGTGACCGTAAGATGGCGTAAACTGCTGCAGGACGTGTTCAAAAGAAGAGAAAAAGTCAATACGTGAGGAAGGGCAGTAGTACACACCTACAAGAATTTTGGTATGATAAAGTTCCACTTCTAAAAGAAGGTGTTCACCCGCATTTGATAGCGGTGGCTGTGCTGAAACATCAATAATTTTATAAGGGATATGGTTGCGAAGATATATGGCAACACCGCCTCCCCCACCAAATGTACGGTCATTTCTAATTAGTTGAAATTCCGGAAGAGAGTAAGAAACAGAAGGCAGACATGGTTTTAGCCATGACTCAGAGATAAGAATGGCATGAATATTCTTACAGTCGAAATTGGCCAGCATCTCGGGGAAATGGGCGGGAATACTCTGGGCGTTTATGTGGACTACATTAAAATTCTGGGGAACATCCGAAAACTGCGACTGAATCACATCTGCGAGTGACGGGATGCTTGAAAAGCTGTCATTCAGGCTAGTGGCGGTTAAGAAAGTATCTGTATCGCTGTCTATAATATCTGACATATATGCATATATATATATATAAATAATATATCAATAACAATTATGATATACTAGATAAACTACTTAACTATGATGTTATTGTACAAATATTACAATCCTGTTCACCTACCAGTTGCGTGTTATATTACAGAACAATCTTTACATCTTATTAAAATAAAAGTAATAAAAAATAAAAGAAAAATAAAAATTAAAGAGAAACACAAATATTGGTAATACGTATCAGTATCGCATTAATCACACTACGCCGATAAATTACCACATTTAGCTAATTTTAACATTAAGAGATGTGCCGTGTGATTCGAATGACGGGTTAGCGTAAATATAGTAATTATCATCATCCCATGCAAAGTACGCTGTATGATGAAACTACTTAAAAATTACTTATATTCTATCTTAAGTACAAAATTCTAGGCAATAATAGTAATACAATTTTGAGAGATTTGTAGAAGGGTAATACAATTTTAGAAGTGGATAATGCTATGATTTCTATCCGGCCTCAGAAATTACTCTATGCTTTATCTGTCATCAGTTTACGTGTAATGGACCGTTAGTAGTTCTAACGTGTTTGTGTACTCTATGGAAACGTGTGCTATAGATTATCTTTGGTAATATGTGTGCTATAGAGTACAAAGAGTATTTTCATGTTGACAAGTGACAGGATATTTGACGTTTTCAACAAGTACAGAATAAGTTGTAAAGCCGGTACAAACAAAAATAAAGTTTAAGTGCTACAACTGCTACATAAAAGTGACAGACAAAGAAAACAAGCACGTATGAAATTAAATATTGGTAAAAAAGGGTGAAAGTGAAAAATATAAAGTGTGTATTACCCTGATGTTGCAATTTGAACAGTTGATTCACAATCACAGCAATACTATTTTTTGGAAGCAACAGCTCGTTTCAACTTTCCACTTATGGAATACAAAAATACCTAAAGTATTTTTAAATTATATTGACAATATAAGTAATAACTAAAATAATTATTGCGACTTATTTTTAAAGGATTTAACAGATCACTAACATCTAGCAATAATGCAATTTAACATAATAAATAAGTGTGTAAGCTGTGTGGAGTTATTATTATTAATAAATACATTTATGTGAGTGAGGTTACCGGAGGCCTTAACCCTTCCCTCTCCCTTATTTCCGTCCTGCCCCCCTCCCCCCTCTTCCCCCCTTCCCCCCTCCCCCTCGTCTCCTACTCCCACCTTAAAGGGCGGCAACGCACTTGTGATTCTCGAGTTGCAGGTGCCCATGGGCGGCGGTAGTCATTTACCATCAGGTGACCCGCCTGCTCGTTTGCCCCATATACAAAAAAAAAAAAAAATCAATAACAAAACACGCCCATTATACAATAAGTTCGATTTGGCATTTTGTTTTTATTTATGACGTTCAGTGCGTGCTCTCAGCAACGCGTTGTCGCCCCTGCTGACACTTATTTCGGCCACGGATGCCAAATTGGTAGGTATATAAAACGCGACGTCGAGCGAGTGATGTTATGATGTAGCACTGCCCAAAGTAGCTATAGCGAGTCGAAGCTATCTATTCTATACAAGTAAAATTGAAGTGTCTGTTTGTAATGTCATAACAGCCATTCAATAAATGCATCTGAATGTTTACACGATACTCCTACCAAAAAAACATTTTTTTTATTTTTTGTCTGTCTGTCCGTCGGTGTGTCTTTCTGTTTGGTCCGGCTAATCTCCAGAACAGGTGGACCGATTTTCACGGGACATTCATTGGTAGATAGCTGGTGTTATAAGGAGTAATTTAGGCTACTTTTATTTTGGAAAAAGAATTAGAAAGCAGCGCAAAAAATAGAAATAGTACACGCGAGCGAAGCCGTAGTTATAAAATATAAAACAATTTTAAAATTTTAATGGCATCTACAGAGAACGAAAATGTTTAAAAAAGATATTTAATTAAAACCATTACCATTCGGTTATTCAAATTAAGATTTTCAGAATTACATTCTTTCTCTAATAACTAGATAAATTTATTCAAAAACACGTCGATATCGAGATAGACACAAACAAAAATCTGCGGAATCAAATGAGAACGTAATTTTATAAGTTTGTTTAAAAATACAATTATTTTATAAGTGTGAGAAAAGAGGTTTGACGGATTATCGTAGATATACATCTATAAAAATATAAAATTCGTGTCATGTTGTTTGTTCGCTATTTCAAAACATTTACCTACCTCCTAAACCGATTTTAATGAAATTTTGTATAATGTGTGCAGTTTGGTCCAACTTAAGAGATAGGATTCAGTTTTTTTTTACAATTTACATAGCCACAGCAACTATTTAGGAATTTTATAAAAACTGACTAAATCCGACATAGATCGACGACCTAGTCAAAGCAGACTTTGGATGAAATCGGCACACGTGGACCGCTCATTGTGAAAGTCTGTCTCTATAAACACTCGTAACCCTAGAGGTGTATTCTCCTAAAAGGCTAGTGAAACTGGAACTCAAGTGAAAATAAATCTAATAATCTATAAATCTCCAATTTCTAACAAAGAGCAAGCAAGCCTTCTAATAATTATAAATGATTTCCTAAAGATTGATTTCCTAAATCCCTTCTCTATGATTGAGATTATGTTCAACGCATATGTTACGATTATTTGATTTTCAACAACTTTAAATGAAGTCGTGTTAATAATCCTACTAATATTATAAACGTGAAAGCTTGTGTATGTATGTGTGGATGTTTTTTACTCTTTCACGCCAAAACTACTGAACCAGTTGCGATGAAACTTGGTATGTAGATAGCTTGAGACCTGGATTAACATATAGGCTACTTTTTATCCTGATATTCCCAGGGGATCGGGACTTACGCAGGTGAAACCGCGGGGCGCTGCTAGTATTCTAAATACATAAGTTGACAAGGATCCCTCCACACAGCACATTCAAATGTTGCTGGTCGTGATTGCATTCCTTCGAGCAAAAAAAAACAGCCTACTAGTCTACGACTACGTTGCGTTTTGATTTATCTACTGTGATTGTTTGCCAACTTAGTGACTCACTCTCTATAACTTTCATAGCGGTAGCGGTAGTGGTAAGGCAATCTCACGGGCAGTAGCTCCCATTAATGTGCCGTGCACATTTTCAAAACATTTGAGAAATCATTTTGTTTATATAACACACTGATTTCCATTAGGGTTACAATTTTTTTTTTCAGCTTAATAATGAGTCTGGCTATAATAAATTCGCGGGAAAACAAGCTGAGTAAATAAAAAAACAACGCCTTTTAATATGATTAATATACACAACAAAACCTTTGTTCATTTCAATATTACAACTAACAGTTTTCACCGTTGTCTTCGCAATCACTTCAATAGCTCCAGTGTCAATCAAGTGAATGCGTTTGTGGCAGTGTCGCACGACCCCACCACACCACATCTGTACTTTGAGGCTGCGCCTACGTCGCCGTCGAGCTCCACCGCTCACTTGCGCACACTTCCACTTCGATCGTCAAACATTACACGCGCAGCAACCGTTAACTCTATTTTTTTTTGTGAAGAATAAATTTCGTGATGGAGAAGGAGCACCAACCAGACTCCATGGCCACCATTACTATGAAGCCGGAGTACCCTCCATCGGAAGTGTACAGCACGTCGGAACCTCCACCGGTATGATAATATCCGTTATACTTTGAATAAATGTTAAACACGTAACGTGTAGGTTTTCTTGTCACCCGTCATCATCGTGACTGGAACTTTAAGCTTCGTTGTTCTAGATATGTATTCAGTTTTATTATTTGGAAATCATGTGTAGTGTACATCACGTTTAACTTCTTTTTTCTTAATTCGATCTTTTACTTGTCGTTCAACTTTCTAGATGTTCATCTTGGTTGTTTAGATATAAAGTGATACTAATTGAGTGTAAACTATCCATTAAGTGCGGGATTTAAGTGCGGGAAAGCGCCTTTCTCTCAGTGTTCGTGGCTGGGGCCGCTGGCGCGTAGCGGGTTGTTTGTAAACACCGTTTACTAACATCGCCGTTCGACATACTGAACTGATAAAATCGCACCCTCACATCCATTTCACTCGCATGAGTCGTATTTACAGCGCATTTCTTTGCGTATTCTTCGAAATGCTTTTGTATTGTGTAGGTAGGTAGGTATTTTACTACTACTTCTTGTATCACTCCTATAATACAACTTGCGCACTAAAAGGAGATTAGTATATTGCGGGCGACTTTTCAAAAACATCTTATGGCCATTAAGATATCCGCAAATCATAAAAAATATTGTCTAATTTAGGAATCAAACCCATAAAATATTGTGAGTACGTTCACTAGGACTTGGTGAGGTGAAAACTGTATCTGTATACAAAATTTCATCAAAATAGTTAGAGCTCTTTCCGAGATACCTAAAATATAAATACATACATAAATAAATACACACATACAATAATTGCTCATTTAAAATAATAAGATTTGTATTGAGCCATTGCACCGTGCCGCTACGGCAAAACTTTCATATATGGATGGCATATCTGCATATTTCGCCTCAAATCAATAAAAATCGAATAAAATAGGATGTACTTAGCTGATATGTAGAATAGTAGTAATATGTAGATGTAGTTAATAAATTAAATTGTAGAAAGTTATGCAGAGGTGTACATGGTCAAATGAAATTACAAGCAATCAAATTTCACGTGATAGTTTAGTTTTCCGTTCAATAATATTTTACTACATTTAATTAAAGAAATATCAAAAGTTAAACAATGTATTCCGATAATTGTGTCTAACATAATATATGTAGAAGTTATAACAAAACTACATTATTTTGTAATGGTTTCATAACAAATGACGACATTTAACATTTTCAACATTTTTTTAACGCGATGTAGTGTATCATGAATATAATGATAGCTAACCTTGAAGCCACAGTCCATTAAAACATGCATAGCTCCATGTATCATGAAAATACTGTTTATAATCCTATGTTGATGAATCTCAAGTGAAGAAAAAGATTAGGTAAGCATATTACTTCCCTCATCTTTTCTTCACTTACAGTTGTTCCTGTCAGCTTTTAAATAAATTAATGTTTATATACTTATTAAAAGGCTGACAGGGAAAGAAAAAGACAGGCGCTGATAAATAAGGAGGATTAACTAAACAACCTATTCTAGTATTAAACTCAATTAATGATATTAACTATTAATAATTACTTTACAAAAAAAAAGTTCTCATACCCATTTATAGTGAATTTGATTTGTGTCTACGTTCCCATTACTAGAAAAAATATTAAATATTTATAGCACGTCAGGTGTTTTAAATAATCCTCTGAAGTACTTTTATGCCAATGTGTACGTCGGGCCTAGTTTGTCACTTAGTGTTGTTATGTTAAAGTAATTGTTGAACATGTTATGCTTTTAAAATGGCTTCTAGATAGTGTAAATTAAGTCCGAATAGAGTTTGTTATGTTTGCGGTAAAATAATCGTTGCAAAAATAAAGAAACCTATTACAGAAGCGATAAGGCGAGCCTCCTTCCTATACTTTCAAATTCCTGTATCAAACCTTGATTAAAAAATGGTACACAGAGTAGTGTGCGAAAATTGCAGAAGTGTGCTTACAAACTGGGCTGCAGAAAAAATAAATACTTACACTTTGGTGTCGCAATGCAATAGAGAGAACCAATAAATCACGCACTAACTATTACTTTTGCCTAACCAAAAAATTTGGTTTTAATTACAAAAACAAGAAGTATGTCCAATATCCTGATGTTCCATGCGTCAAAAAACTTGTGCAGGACCCCAAATCAAAAAGTACTGAAGGGTAAAATTTTTGAGCGTCACTTAACCGCTGCCAAAAATGATGCTTGGTTTTCTTTAAAAGCGGTTGTGCAAAATTTCTTATAAATAAATTGTTACCAATTAATTGCAAAATGACCATAAAGTGGGAATGAATGTAACACTGAATATTCATTTTTGCACTCGCACTTCCATTTTTTCTTGACAACCAAGGAAACGTAAGTGATGAGTATGACGAACGTTTCCATCAAGATTTAAAATCGTTTGAAGAGAGGTACCCAGGTTTTTGGGATAATAACATGCTAGCCGATCGTGGCTGGTCTATTTTAAGAGAATCTAACCCAGACCAGTATAAAATAACAAGTATTTTGAGACATTTTTAATTTTTTCCTTATGCATTTAAGCTAAAATTTCAATTTTTTTAACATAATATTTAAAAAACTTACGTGCTATTTTTTTCGACTTCAGTCTCGAACTAACAGTAGCTTAGTCTACAAATACACATTGGTTTCATGCGTGGGTATTTTTTGTTGTAAAGTATCTAGTAAGTAATTCAATTCTAGTTTCAATCTCTCAAGTTTTACTTTTCTAAAAATATTTAGGTAGATATTTACGTTGCATGCCAGTTCACTTATATTTGAGGAGCAGTGATATTTAGGAGACTAAAACAGATTATTGGCCGTGGCTAAAAATAGTTATTGTTCAGATAATATTAGATATAGGTACATTACGAAAAAAGGTCTTCAGTTGCTTTTTCGTTTCGCGTTGTCCTTCAAATGACACTTAGATTCACATACCACCACACTCACATACGGATGCACAATGCACTTTTGTTTTCTTTTAATATTTTTATTGTTTTTTCAAGATAAACAGAAATAAAATGAACAATCAAATTATTTTTAAAAGAGTACTATCTTCACCAAACAATATAAAAGTAATGAAGTATATCTAATAATATTGTTTTGTTTATTTACAAAATCTAAAATAATAATAATAAATTATTTACATACTTAGAAAAAAAAAGAAAAGTAATAGGTTTTCTTATCCTTCTTTTTGATGTACAATTTTAGCTTTTCCCAGACTTAATAAATCATTATTTATTTATGAAATATTACAGGTTTATTATCATTTTTTACTACGCAAGTTTCTTTATACATCCGTTCGAAGTGTATCTTTGCCTAAACGGATGTAAGAAAAGTTATTTCATAAATAAACGATCAATGTGTATGTAATTGAAGTGTTTATTTAAGTATTCAATAGTTTTGAAACACGTACATACCTACATATATATATTTTACTAGATAGATATACCTTTCCAAGAATTGTGTTATGTATAAAATGTGGGAAAATTCATTGTTCTATTGTCTCTGGCCAGCCATTAACTTAGCCTTTGCTATCATATTTAAGTATCATGTGACTTCATCATACTCTAGTAAAATACCTTTACAAAAAGGTACTTAGGTATGACGTCAACGGCTAACACAAAGCAAATCTATGTACCTATATGCTACAGAAAAAAAAACTTAAATTGGTGACGCCATCGTCGTGTACGGATTTATCTGAGCAAAACATTTACATTATATTTAACACTTTAAATTGCTTTACCAACCTCAGAATAGTGTCTAAACAGTAAATGTTGAAGTAACATCTTATCTTCATTAGAATTAGTCAAAAAATTTGGTAAAAATCAAGTCAAGTTTACTGTCTATTCTTTATTGTTTATTTATATACCTAAGAGTTTTTAATTGTAAGGTTCGCATTGAATATGCCTATAATATAAAACCGGTAGTTCTTGAAACGTGAACAACAGTTTAGGTAGGATCAACACAAGATAAAATTATTGGAAAATCATTCATTGCTTGAGCCGTTTCACCTGAAGTTTGTCTAGGTCTAATAATAATACAAATAATACACGTATTTTTTTCGAAAAACTTGTAAATTTTATATATCTTGAATACGGTTTTTATTGCAGATCAATTTTCTACAACAAATGCTTCCGAACTTTAAAAACATAACTTAATTATAATATTGACACACAGTACACATACATAATGTTTTATTTAACAAAAGCTCGTATAAACTGAACTCAAATCGTCGCGTCGGTTTCGCCACTTTTGACGTTGGGCTCGGCTTTTCGTATGTTACCAGTGCGCGCCGAAGCCCGCGCTATGGATGAGACCTACATTTTAGTTTTATGGCTGTGCAATATCTTGCAGCAATCACCACGTTTGGCAAGCGGATTCGTGATCATAATAAGTATAAACTGAAGGCAACAGTTGTAGTTAACTTATTCTTAAAGTTATGTATCTATCTATATAAATAATAATAAATGTTTGTATGTTTGTGTATGGTTGATCAGATTGTGATGAAACTTTCGTAGGGTTTTCTGAGGTCGCCCGTGAGGGTTTCTGGTTTAGGATTCTATTATAGAATTTAATACAGCACCTCATAAGAGACTATTGCACTTTTGTTAGTCTGAATTTTGGTTTTACCAATTTATTTCCATTTCTAGTAATATATATTTGCAGATTTTTTCCATACATGATGTTTTCATAAATACACTGAGAAGGCACGGTCAGGATGTTAATTTCCTTATAAAAATACATCCTTTAGGGATTCGCGACTATGTAGATTATAAATGGCTCTGATAGATCTTTTCTACAAAATGAATATAGATTCTACATAAATCTAGTACGTAACTAATGATTACAGCCTCAGTGTTTATTGACAATCATTAATAAATTAAATTGTTAATATTGCTGTGTGGTTTTGGTGCAATGAAAACTTTCACTTAAATGTGGGACAACAGTACTGCATAATTGAATTCCAGTCTATTGTGAAATTAACATGTTGAAGTAAGTAGATGAAAAATATTCACATGATTTTAAATCTATGGCAAAAAGACTAAGCAATTCCTTAAAACAATATAGATAAGATTACTATCATATAGTGTTAGTGTCCCACCCTCATCTTCGTAGATATATTGATTCATGAACCATGCACCTTCATTGAACGTTCACAAATAAGGTGAGGGTTCAAACCAGTGTTCAAACAGAAACCTTTCTAGTAAGAATAGTATTCATTTATAAATAAGTTTTTTCTTGTATTTACAGTATTTAAGCAATTGAAATGCACAATATTTAGAAACAAAAATACACCTACGTAAAAAACCATGTATTATTCTGAGTAATCCAAACTCATTTACCGATCTGTGAGCCACAATAAATCAAATAACAGTGAAAATTCAATGCTCGGTATTTGTATATATATTATACAACAAAATTGATGTGTTATAATATGATAATACCCTCATAATGAATAATTCAATACCTATTCGACATTTCTATAGCTTGACCGTGTTAAAACAAATATAAAAATCCAACAAATGTCGATTCCATCCATCCATTCTCTATTGTTCATTACGGTGGCAGAATAGAAGTAAAGTTATTGTTTTTGAATTTCCGTTTTATTTATGCGTGAAAAAGAGGTTTTGTTCGGCTTACTTACATATATTCATTCAAGTTCAATGTTTTGGTTGAGTCATATTCTTTCATTATTTAGGTCTCTCATTTACCTAATTATATTAAAAACAAACAAAGAATAAAATCTGTATTTAAAGATTAAATTCCTTTTGCTTTCATGCTTTATTAATTTACCTGTTGAATTATACACGATAATGTAAACGTTACCTAATGAATAAAAAATTATAATTTTTTTAACATAAACTACCTACTGGAATAAAGGAGACTATTAGATAAATGTTGCTTAAAATAGAGTCTATCCAGGAGCAGAAGTAGCTTCGATGCATTAATCCACGACAATTATCTGGTATAAGTAATTCCGTGCCTTTTTTATCTCTTTCGTGACTGTAGTTAAAAATTTAATTAGCAAATTATGTCAATTATGGTTATTTCCACTTATGACCAATATTTTAATATTTAACATTTGTTCGTGGTTCTATATTGTAGGTACATAACGGAAAACAAAATTTTACACAAGCGACTAAAGTATAGACAGTAAAAAATATAAACAACCAAAATTTCAGTGAAATCGTTATTAGGTTGCTGGTAAAGTGCTGGCCAGACACAATGGTGGTTGCGTCACATCCGAGGCGGATAACTGCTCGCAAAATAGATATTTATTCGAAGTACGAGTACTTACTACGCCAACACCCTTGTAAAAACATTATTGTTTAGACGAAAGACACGTTCTTGGTTCTTAAAATGGTTGTTATAACTAGAACTAGGGTTATTTTAAATGTCAAATTTAATACAGCACAATTTAAATAATGACATGTATAATTGGACGCGGTTGAGGAATTGATGTAACACGCGTAAAACCTATCATTCGTCTGGAATGCATGCGCAAAAGGGCAGCTAGATAATATAAAACATAGTAAAAGTGCCGTCTGGTAAAATATAATACATTATTTCCTTGCTTTATCGACCTGCTTCCACATCGCGATATTTAGTTGTTTTTTATATTTTGCTGAAGTTGCAGCAAGGTCATGGGAATCCTTCTCTTTTTCTCTGACCTGGATGACGTAATGTATCTAAAAACGCATGACAACATTGAGAGTGAAATATGGAAACATTGGGTTAAAATGAAGATGCTTTATAAAGGAAAATGTTACTTAAATTGTCGTTTAATATCTATTGACACATTAACATTATTGATTGAAAATCAGAAATAAATATTTTTAATTCAGTTACCTAATGTCACATTGGTTTAAGGTTAGTTAAGTTGCTACAACGTTGGCCAGGTAAAGGTTAGAAACCTTAAGAACGTTTTGGATGGCGAATATGTGTGGCAGTACTTGTATGTGCATGGTGCAGCTGTATGGTGCATCTACAATATTCTAACTATTGGGAAAGATAAGCCGTGTTTTCGCCAGACTTTGCTTGTAACCTCCCTAGTGTTGGCTGGGGATCATATGAATAATATGAATATTTAAATGTTTTAGTTTACTCTGCCTGTGTTTACTGCAAAATAAAACAGACCAAGCTAAGCCCTTCCAATATCTAAAACCAGTTCTCTGGGGGTTCATCATTTCGTCCCTTAATGACTTCCAAGAAGACCGGTTGGAAGCGACCTGCATCCACCATCGAACTTTATAAGGTTTAATTCGGTTATTGATCAAAAAATATTTCTGTCCCAACAGAAACGAACTTTCCGTCGCATACCTAGGTGAGTTTGATCAAGTTAGAACTAGACAAACCACGGAAAGTTTGAATATAAATTTAGGATGTAGGTACGTGTAAAATCGGTATATTTTTTGTTTTTTTGTTTTATGTTAGCCTAGATAATCAAATATGATGTACGTGATTATGTATTTATACGGGAATTAACGCGATCACAAAGTAGGTATTACATACATCTGAATTGCCTGAAAAGAGTCAGCCTGTGACCGCGGCAACCTATCCAACGTATGAATACATAATTATATCATTTTTTAGAACGCAAAATTTAATGTTGTACGACTAGAATCAGAGCCGTTTCTTCAGCTTATTATAATATTCTATACCTATGTATAGAGATTGCAATACGACGGAGATGGATTTACCCACATTATAATGTAGGGCCCGTATGTATTAGGTAAATTATATTGCTCAATGAGATCAGACCGTGCGTGTGTTATAGAACCCATTGCACTAGTAGGTAGATATGTAAAATATTATAATGCGAGTGCACTTTGTTTTAAATAATTATTATACTCGGAGATAAAAAGAAATCTACAGAATATTGTTTACCAATAGTAATTATAGTTCTGAAATATAACAGAAGAGAATTTGAAAAACCTAAAATATTTACAGAAATGTCAAACCAACGATTATACTTTCACGAAAAAGGATACTTTAAACTAGCAATTCTTGTATATGTATGTAAATTTATTTCGTGTATCTCGGAAACGGCTCTAACTAAGGATTTGAATCAAAATTTGAAAATAGATAAAGTTTTGCTTTTTTAATTTAAGATTTTACACACGAAAAACGCCGATCACTCATGTTGTTTAAACCTTATATAATAGTAAGGTTTTTTCAAAACCAATACAGTATCATTTCCATTTAGTACGCAGGTATATGTATATAATCAATAACATTTTTAATTATGTTTAAAAGTATTAACTCGAAAGTGAATTGAGATTTTATGTGAATAAACTATGTTCGAAAATGCTAGTTTTCATCGATTTTTTAACCGACGAAAAAAGAGGAGGATATTCTCAATTCGACGATTTTGTTATGTATGTTCAGCCCTCACTCCGAACCGATTTTGATGATTCTTTTTTTCTGTTAGATAAGGTACACCTCAAGGGTGGTAATATGTCAAGGAAGTCAGGCTCTGAAGATGGTATCGAAAAAATTTAGAGAAATGATTAATTACCTTCGTAGAGACTTCTCCATTTCTACGTTCATATAAAATTTTGATAATTAAGTAATCAGTTTGTTGTTTTGCGTCGACTTAAAATTAGTATAAAATTTCATAGTTTATGTAAATACTCAAGATTTAAAAGGTTTATTTATTTCTTGCTTTTTAGTTCCTTTTCGTTGGTTTAATTTTTTGTCAAAAAGTGTTTTTACAGTTATAATAATCCTGGTTCCCTTTAGTAGTTCCCTTAGAACTCTAAAAACTAGCAGCTTGTTATCTAAGCTCGATGTGTAATATAAAGTTTTCTCCTTCATGACTCGTACACAAACAATAAATAACACTGAATCGTTTGTGTTGTTATTGTTGTGTTTGTGTTGTATTGTGATCTGTCGTAGTGAGAATCGAGAACCTCCTCCATTTAAAATTTTATATTATTTCATATACATATTTTTCAATTTAAAACGAGTTGACTTTTACGACAAGTACCTACGCTTTGAATTTATTAAAAGAGCCGGGATGGTCATGTATGAGTCAGACGATTGACACGTACAACCGGAGCACTCTACCATACATATTAAGTACCTACCTATATGAATCCTACATATACACACATATCTACGTATAGTATTCCGGAGTTTAGATAGTAAGTAGGTATACCACTAACGGTGCAGTATATATTATGTGCATGTATAAGACAACTAAGGAATTGAAGGTAAAATCATAATTATTTTACGACAAGCAGGTACATACTTGCTTCCTAAAACCTGCCAGTTTTTTTTGAGAAACAGTAACATTATGGTCTTCACATACTATACCGTCACGGCAACGGCACGGCTCCAACCCAGCAATTAAGTTGTCATTCAAATCTGAGCATTAAAACTTAGTCGTATAATATATTTCATAATGTCAATATGAAAAAGCCAACGGCGGGCAGTAAGCGCGCTTGCTGCAACCATACAACTCGACTCGCAGTCAGCTCGCTTACAGCGCGCCGACTGCGAGCCGCCAGCGAAAAAATTTTGCGTCGTGTCGCACATGTAAACGATGAAATTAGCGATGCACGCTGTAAAGCACACTGGCGGCTAGCGGTAGCCTCACTTTCAGGCGGCGCCGTGCTGCAGTTGTGCCGTTGCAGTGCCGTTATAGTGTGTGATGACCTTTAGACGTGTCTACTACACGTCTTACGGAAATCTTAATAATATAACAATGCTGGTATAATTTGGGCGTAAATCACTTCTTCCCGCATTAGCTCTGACATTTAACACACTGTGGTTTTAGTTGACTGGATTTCGACATATTCGGAGGAGTGGTACCCTAATCAAACGGAGAAAAGACAGACCTATAGCCAACTTCTTCTTCGTGTTTTGTTAGATCACTGCTCAAAAGCAGTGACAGGCAGTCAGAACAGCAACGACAGTGGTCACGTCCTGTAATAATATAACTGAGTCCTTTAAAAACAGATCCGTATATTTTTCATTACATGAAATACACCGTTTTAAAGAAAAACTAAAATTAAAACATTTAAAGTCTATATTGACGTAATTCCTCTTATTTTATGAAGCTAGAACTAAAAATGAAAAAAAAAGTTACAAAAGTCAATCGACTTAAATATGTCTAAATAACAAAATTCCATACTTAATTGTTATTAACTTCGTAGTTGTATCATTTAAGGAAATGTTTATGCGTGTATCTTATAGTCGGGGAGAGATAAGTATTTGTATAAATATTTTTTTATGTGTTGATAAACTGGATATATTTTTAAGCCATATTAATGACTAAATATATAAAAAATCGTATCGTCGTAATTCGTTAACTTGCCTAATTCCCCCGCGATTCAAACTACGTGGATATAAAATGTTGTTTATGATTTAATTTGCAGTGGTAGTATTTAGTTTTGTTAAAGCCAAGTATTTTTTTTAAAGATATTTAAGTCAAATGCTAACGAAAAAAACTTTTCACAGTAAACGACCGAATGATATAGGTGAACTCATTGACTAAGGCCACTCTTAATGACGTCATTGTTAGAACTTTGTTGGGAATTACGGTTGCTTAGGCAACCTTGTCTTTGTTTTTATTTCACACTGTCGAAGTGAACTTTATAAATACAGTACATAAAGTGCATCAGTTCATAAATCAATCAAAGCCGGACAGCCACGCTGACTGCTTTGTCTGTACAGTTAGAAGCGCAAAACGAACAAAAATTCAAGGATATACTATGTACATCTAAAGTCTCACTAGAAAATATATTGATATATTTAACACAAACACTTAAACAATCATAGGTTTAAAGTATAAGATTATAATGTTGACGTTACTGTTGATGAAATTAAATCCTTTGTATTTGTTATACATAGTCGAGTAACTTCTAAACTTAGTTGGTTGAGATCATATTTACATAGTTTATTTGTTTTGTCGAGTGGACGATGGTTTGTCGCCTTACTTGTGAAACTGCGCGACTTAGTACAAACCGCAAGTCATATAACATAAGGTTATGTGTGTTACAATCTCCTTTAGGTAATAAAAAAAACAAAAATCTACCTATAACTTCTCATGTGATGCATGTGGTCAAATGTGTCGTTCCCGCATCGGTCTCTACAGCCACCAAAATGTCTCTCAGACAATTCTCAATAAGACGTCTGTTGTAGAGATAAAGGCCTATGATGATGATGAATCCCTTTAGGGTAGAGTAGAATAGGGAAGTTCTCAAGTTGGCCCTATAAGTTAGCTAAGAGAAAAGTACGCAATGATCAATAAATCACTGCGTCAGAAGCGATTTCAAAATAAATTTCATTCAGACACGGTTTAATGGCGGATTGTATTGATTGAAGTCGACATTATTATGCACTTGACTAAAGGTGAAAGATTTCTCAAATGCAACGATAAAAATACTTTCACTAGATCGCCCTCCTCTCCCCCTAACTTCGTGTCCCCCTAATGGCCTGGCACAGACGATTTCCCCCACCTGGCTCTGTCGATTGAGTTATGTAATTCTTGTGTGCGTACTTCAGAGACCTACTCTTTGTTTAAGACATAATTTGTTGCATTTAAATACTAATGGGTAAACGTGGCTGCTATGGTCCCTAGGGATATCCTTATTACAGCTGGCCTGGTCGATTCCATTATGACCTACAACTACATCGTTAGGCCAGGTGTGTTCATAACTCGTATGAAGCCCTACGAATCATAACCGAAATAAATGGGTATATACATATATATGCGCTTGTGATTTAAACTCATCTGTCTAGTAGATAGACAATAAAATATTAAAAAAATATATAAAAATGGTTGTACAGATTAAGGAAATATATAACAGGCTCCTATGGAATATACCTTGATTGGCTTTTTAGAAGAAGAAACATTAATTTGACGAAAAATCACATCACATCACAAACATCAGTATTAGATCACGCTGTTTGATGGAATAACAGAAATTAAAATTCGTGCTACCGATTTCCATAGTTACTAATGTTCCTGAAAATTATATTGAAAATCAGACTTCTTTTATTTCAAAGGAAATTAGGTTTACATAAATTTTCAATTTAAATGTCCCTTTCATTTGATTGAGATTGAACAGTCCAGATACCTAACTGATATTATCTTTTAAATGTTACACAACGTAGCGGTTAAGGCTCTGGTTGTTAAGGAAAAATTGACGTATTAAAATAGCTGTGGTCATACTTATTTATTTGCTAAACTGTTGAAAAGCCCGCGTTTAGACTAAATCGGCTTTTCAACAGTTTGACAAATTGACAACCGTCGAGAGATACAACTTTAATAATAAATCAAAGAATAGCCTCGGTTATGTGGGTTAATGTGTAAAACTAACTAAGACTGCTATTTATGCTTCCATTATCAGTTATATCCAGTAGGTACATTATGGTATGATAGTTTTCCCAAATATGTAAGTAATTGACACAAAATATATCTTTCACCTCGTTAAAATCGCTTGTAGATTATGGATTCGAGTAGCTCAGGTCCAGGACGGAACTAGCAGCAAGAGAAATGAAAAATAAATCATATTTATAGACATCGCATTGGTTTTAATTTTGTTTGACGGTGACTTTTACGTTTGAAATATATTCATACTACGGCTCTCACACTATGGCTTTATTCACCCCACACCATCATGTCTTGTTTTGCACTGACAGAATATTGATGTTTATGGGTTTACAAAGAAAAGGCTAAACGTAATTAAGGTACAGTTATACCAATATAAAAGATGCAAACACGGTAAAAAAAGGTGTAAATATTGGTGTAATAATATGTATCTATGTACTATATACCTACAAATATCTCTACATTGGTGCAGAATATTTAGACCTCTATTATTCCAAGGACAGAAAAATCATCTTGCCTCTCTCATGAATGAGAGGTACCTGGTATCCTTTGTCTTACATAACAATTATGTTTGTATCTACTGTAGTTATGAATGGCTTATTAGCTACACTTTGCTAAGGTCAAACTAACCATAGGTTATTGCAATTACATCTGTCCATAATTACTAAGTCTTATGGGAATTTGGATGGTGTGAAAAAGTTTTGTTAAATATTCAATGTGTGTGCCTCGACAAATTTTTAATACAAACATACAACATCTTGTTTTTTTTTTATCTAGCTTAGCTAAATATACCACTAATGAGGTAGAAGGCTTGAAACCTTTTAATCTATGAGTATATGCGCCTCGTTCATGTTCGTAATATTCAGAATTTTGTTTTGAAAACTAGAAGATTTTCTTTTGATAAGCTTCAATAAATTAATTATCGTTTGTTAATACGCAGTTCGCCCTTGACCATTTTATATAAAGAAACTTTCTTTCCGTGAATAGGCGACGTAATCAAACAAATTCCTTGCACGCGGTACTGTATGTATGTATAAACACTGCAATTGAATATTAAATGTCATTGTTGAAGCATAATTAACAAATCATGATCTAATAGTCCCCGTCACGAATAGTCTTACACAAGACCACAAGTATTTTTATATAATGACATGAAATTATGTTATTTCTATGATATTCTAATGATTTGCAAATGTAGAGGAAGATAAATATAAAATTTAAAACAGCTCCTACTGAAAAATCACTTTAACGATTAGAGATTATATATATTATTTATATTGTTAAGTGTTATATTATTTATATTATATTTATATTATTAAGATTAGGAGCTGACGATCTTCAAACGGCTAAACAGATTTTCTTGATAGCTAAAGTTTGGCATAAAGCTAAGAACAATCTCGATCAAATCAAACTTCATTAAAAAAAATGTGAATCAAAATCGGTCCATTTAAGAGCTATGACGCCACAAACAGATTATTAAACTATATATAACACCCCTATTTTTGCGTCGGGAGTTAATAAATAGTTTTAAGCTAAGAACTGTGAGGATAAAGTAATAGTAAGTCAATTATTATAAATGGCTTAGTTAAAAATCTGAGAAACACTATGCATAAAAACTTTAGTATCTACTGAGTGTTTTTGTTGAATTAATTGTAAAATAATATAATGCTTTAGTGATTACCTTCGTAGAATGGAAAACTACACGGTATTTATACCTATTTCCATTTACTTTTCATGGTTTTCCTTTCTTAAACTTTCACCATCAATATACTCCAAATTTTCCCATCTCCAATTCCCAAAGTTCGGGGTTGACGACAATAGGCTTGCCCCATATTACATAAGTGAAACCCAATTATAGTTGGCAAAATGTGGGTATTTAATATACTTCTGCCTACCCCTTCGGGGATATAGGCGTCAGTGTATGTATGTTTTCCTTTGTATGTATGTTGCTAGTAAGAGCACAGATAAGATAATTGGCAAGAGTGCTCTTAAGCAAAACTCAGTTATCGACGTAAGTGTAAAGGTTTGTTGGCAGAGATCTATCCTCTTTTTATGAAAAAGTATTCTTCAGATATTGAATGTTTATAACGAAAAGTTCTAAATAGTCACTACAGAGCAGAACAACACAACACTTGCATTAATCAGAGTGTAAACAGGTCATAAAGTTCTGATATCGATTAGAGGCTATTTTCATCTTTACGTTAGAGGAAAATTTGACTTATTAGGAAACAGTTTTATAATATTTCCTAGAACTCTAAAAGCGGCTTCAAAAATATTTTTTTTGTCAACAAATAATATTCTTAATTCTGTCAACACTTTCAGAGATCTTAATTTGAGTCGAATATTAGTTTAAATTTAACATTGCTAACATCTTGTTTTTTATTTGACACAGGCGTACCGGCAAAGAGTATCCTCATCAGTACAAATCGCGAGAATAGCAGGGCTTACAGTGGTAGCGGCTTCATTCATCTTGGGTTCATTCATCCTGGCGTCCAGCTGGGTGGCAGCTCGCTCCTCGTGTCACCAGCTTGAGCAGCTAGATGCCATGATCGGCCAGGAACTGGCACTTGAAGGCAGGGCGTATGGAAACGATGGATTGATGGCGGTAAGTACATTAGTTAATATATTCGCATATCGCGCATTTAGTTAAACATTTACATTGCAAGCATTCATGCAACGCTCCACGATAAGCTAAGTATCAAAATGTTAACATTCATAAATAGGGCAGTGAGATACAATAATAATTATTTTTTGTACTTCGAGTTAGTTAGGAAATTTAAAACCAAAGCTAAAATTAAGACTAAAGACTATACTGAAATCATTTGTCAAATGAAATCACCTTTAAAGTATCAATACAGTGAAGGTCAGAAGCCTACTAGAGATCGCGAGGTGGTCAAATTTCAACCATGCTTATTTCATTGGCCAGTGTAACTTGAGCTGTCAGTGTATAGACTTACTTACCATGACAGGTCAACGCAAATACTGGACACTTGTAATTTCATTAGCCGTTTTTACGTAATTTTTAAATTTGTAAGACATATTGTTTAAAAATTTAGTTTCTGCACTTCTTCTATATAAAAACTGTAAATATTCCCACATTCACGTTACTACGTTCGCGAAATTTTCCTAAAAAGTACAAAGAATTCTCTTTACGTATTAACATAATGATTTATGATGTATTCGCTAAGTCTTCACAAAGAATCGTTAGAAATACAAACAAATAGAACATTACCTTGTGATTGATTGGCAGAAACCCGATAGACTTTAGGCATTGAATAATAATTTACTTTTCTAATATTTTGAATTTTTGTAACTTTTCAACGTACGTTTATATTTACTCTTATTTGTCCTTTTTCTAAAAACATTTAAGGTAGTGCCATAAATAAAAGTTGATAAAGTAACGATATCGGAAATTATGTTATTTACATCTGTGAGTAGGGGAGGACGAAAACGGGTGAACTTTTGTTATACTAGTCCATACTATAGAGTTGTAGAGAGAAGTGCTCACGTTGCGATAACAGTGACGTGATACTTTCTATATTTCATTCCATACCTCCATTAGATGCTCATTCAAATGTAATTCATAACCACCAATTATGAATGACAAAAGGAGTTATTATTACAAATTAACACTTTTTTATGTGGGAGAGCCATGCTTCGGCACGTATGGGCCGGCTCGACACCTCGCTCGTTACCACGGCCTCACAGAAAACCGGCCGTGAAGCAATGCTTGCATTGCATTTCGCCGCGTGAGTGAGGTTCCCGGAGGCCCTAACCCTTCCCTCTCCCTTATTCCCGTCCTTCCCATTTCCCCCCTCTTCCCACTCTTCCCCCCCTCACCCTCTTCTCCTTCTCCCACCTTAAAGGGCGGCAACTCACTTGTGACTCTCGAGTTGCAGGTGCCCATGGGCGGCGGTAGTCATTTACCATCAGGTGACCCATCTGCTCGTTTGCCCCCTATACCATAAAAAAAAAAACACAGATATTTATCAACCATCCCCGTGGACGATAATTTGTTTGTTAATCATAGGTGTCACTGCGGTAAGACTGATACGAATATCTGTCTTCTAATAGCCTAGACTGGATTTTCATAAAACAACATTATAAACTGTTACACTTGAAATATATTACATGTCATTCGTGTTTGTGAAACGTTTAGTAGTCGTCTCATGTTAATATAACTACCAATATTGTACCGTTTTAGCAATTTTGGGTGCTGGTATCCAATATATTATTGCAGCAAAAGTAGTTTTTTGTAATTGATAAGCATTAATTCCAATATATTTCAAGTAAAACTGTGAGTAATGTAACGGCAAGTACTTATATAAATTCATTTATTTGCAAATAGATCTTTTCAGACATATTTACACCTCTATTAGTTCTGTAAAGCTAGATAGTGCCGGCATCTCCTATGACTAGCCTTTACAAGAAACGCCGAAACAAACTCAAGGATTAAAGGCTAATGTCTAATTCTAATTCATTATTTCTCAAGATGAATGTACAGGAAGTAAAATTCGTACGTTTATTAGGAGTAAGATATTGCAATATTGCACAATAGAGATATCGATTTAGTTCGCAAGTCGCAAAAAGCAGAATAAGTCACGTTCGTTATGTCACCAAAATTGTATTTATGTGATGATGATGTGTGTATTTATATGTACTTACGCATCTTGTGTTTACTTGCTTTATTTTCTTTTGTGCTCGTTAATTTATTGGTTCTCATATTGTTCCTTATTGTTCATTTTACTGTCATTATATTTTGTTTATCGTTTGCATTGTAAACCTTTACAAGTTGTGCGTACGGGTTATTATTGGGAAAATGCTTGTAATTATGTTTTTAAATATTATGTATACTGTAGCCGAATGCGAGAAAGTTGTTGAATGACACCGATTAAATGTATGTAGACATCAGCATATTAAGTAACTATGTGCATTAGAGTCTTTGGTAGTATTCCGACATTTATTGTATAGGTTGGTTAAGTCTCTTATAATATAATTAAGTTTCTACCAATTCTGTTTCAAATCGCTATTATACGTAATAGCGATTCGACAAATGTGTGTGTTTAGGGTATATAAGTATTGTAAAGCTTCGTCGGTACATTGAAGCTGTAGAAATCCAAAGGTTAATGAACCGGAATCTACAGGTTTTTGATTTCATATTATTTTGTTTTTACTATCATCGATCGAAATGATTTTAAATCAAAGCCATTATACATTATGTCGTTCACCTACAAAAGAAGTAGCTACTATCAGTTTAATAATAAAAAGTCCAAGTCCTATTCTGGGTTCTACAATATTTTTTGGATGGATTTGATTACGATTACTTCAAAGTTTTAGTCCTGTAAAGTTGACAAGTAGACAGATAGTGGTCTTTTATTTATTTTTCAAGTGGAAACTTCTTTAGGCACGTTAGGCACTTTTGGTATGGGGAAAAGGACTTAACTCGCGTGACCGTCACACCCAGATACTATATACAGATGTGCGCGCGCGCGCGCGCGTGTGTGTGTGTGTGTGTGTGTGTGTGTGTGTGTGTGTGTGTGTGTGTGTGTGTGTGTGTGTGTGTGTGTGTGTGTGTGTGTGTGTGTGTGTGTGTTACTTACTACTACTACTACAATTTATTAAGTACGAGTCCATGGGTCATCATTGCTTGCACGTAAAAGCAACCTTCTGGAGGGTAGTGCTAGCAATAAACGTGTTGTATTTGTAATAATGGGGATCCCAAATCACACAAGCATACTCCACTTATGGGCGAATCAAGGCATTGAACAAATACGAATAAGTTGTTGGACGCTTAAAACCAATCTCATAACAAAGTTTAAATTAAGATAGAGTTTGGAGTCTAATACTACTTCCAGGACAAACATTTTTGGCTCATTAAGAAGAGGTTTGTGACACAAAGAATAATTATAGCCAATGACATCGCAATAGATTGTAAGTCTGTCCAGATTCTATTGAAGAAGTGTACAGTCCTCAAGCGTTTTTTCTTTTTTTTACTATTCAATAATAGTAAACTTTGCGAACATCAGCGTATAAAAATAATTTACTAATGTGAAAGCAAGTACTTACTCATACAATTTATGTGAAGCTTAAATAATAAAGGTCCAATAATAGAACCATGCGGGACACTAAACGAATTTGAATCGAAAATAAGTGAAGAATTTCAGGCTACACATTGTCGAAAGTTTTTTTTAAATCACTATATACAGTGTCTGTTAAGGTGCAATCATCCATATTTTTATATAGGTAGTTAGTAAAAATGTTGGTGTAACTTTCACATGTGCAATATTACATTGCTATAATTTGTATATAACTTAAGTATATATAGCCACTGGAACGCTGATATACATACATATACATAAATACGTGAGATGCAAACTATAGTTCATGGAGATGTACAGGAAATTAACTTCTCAAACAATAAAATTGAATTTTAATAGTTGCGGTTATACGAAAAAAACTATCAATAAGAAATCTGGAAACCTTGAAGATATCATTAGATTTTTTCGTAGTTAGCTCAATCGGAAGTCAATTTTCAGTCAGTCAACAATTATTTTACACAAACAAGTACTTACAGTAGTACCTACCATGTCCATAACAGCGTAGTTAGTGCATATAATATCTATATAATCTTTACATGAGTTGTTATGTAAGCGTCGTTAAGATAAGATGTCGCGGTTCCGTGTTGAGACTGGTGCTTAGGTGTAATTACAGCGTGGAAACCCATAACAATGCAAAGATGCTGATCATTTCCATTTAAAATTTTCTTATAAATGTCCACTACTAGCTTGAGATCTAGTCACCGTTTACTGTATCGAATACGGCAAACGGAGTTAGACATGTGAATATTGCGGACAGTGTCTAAGGAGGTCTAATGGATGGCTTACAAGCGGATGCAAAATACTAAATGTAGCTTAGCGAAATGCCAACTAGTCTTTGATACCTACTTAACTGAGCCGATCTGATTTGTAGCCCTAATATTTTATATTATTTAGGAAATATGTAATATTTGTACAGAATATATATATATATTATATAGTACTTATACTTCGGCCACTACCGAAGTATAAGTACTATATAATATATATACTATACTTCTAGGTAAGGTACCTATTTGGCTGCAATTTGTATTTTCAGTCATTCCTTCAACCTAGATTATATACATTCAGTACATAATCAGGGTTTAAGAAATGACTGAAATAAATTTGTCATTTTCATAGAAAATTTAATGAGAGTAAAAATGCTGGGAAGAATATAGTAAATAAATTTTGGCGTGTCATATGATTTGCGTTTGTTGTTTGTCGAATGTTTGAATCACGTTCCTAAAATCGGAAAAAATATTTCGTATTTAAATCAAACTGAATTTTTATCACACGAGTTCAAGCCGTGCCTGGATTACTGATTAAGTAGTCATCATGCGTAACTACCTACGTACTACCGTAGATACATACCTTTAGATAATAATGTCTTTGGCTTATTAAAGCCATTTATGTAGTGTTAGGTTACGTTTGACTCACTTTGGATCTACTATATCTGTATATGCTCCTAAATTATCTTACTTATTGAAGAACAAAAGTGAAATTGAGCATTTATATATACTTTTACTAGCAACCCGTCCCGGCTTCGCACGGGTACAAATTATACACCTAAACCTTCCTCATCGATCACTCTATCTATTAGTGAAAACCGCATGAAAATCCGTTTAGTAGTTTTTCAGTTTATCGCGAACAGACAGACAGACAGACAGACGCAGCGGGGGACTTTGTTTTATAATATGTAGTGATTATTGACATCTCCGATTTCATAATACTATGCAACTAGGGTTTCTGGTTTCTCAACCATACCTTATCTCTCTTATTAAAATTATCTAACGAACTATAGTTCGGTCATTTACATTACAGTTAGTAATGTTCTAAATACCGTATCTAAATAATATTTTCCATACCATGGAACCAATCATTGAAGCAACCATTCCATTCGGAAGTTGGGGTCTCCAAAATGGCCGTTTTGTAGGCGTCCACAGCTTCTTCAGGTGATGAAAATCTCTGACCACGCAATTTATTCTTTATTTTAGGGAAAGTATAGAAATCATTAGGGCTTAGGTCGGGACTGTACGGCGGATGGTCTAATAATTCTATGTTTTCTTGCTCTAAAAACTCTTTTGTTCTGTGCGCGGTCTGAGAACTCGCATTGTCGTGATGGAGGATGATGCGGCTGTTGCAGTTTTCTTTACGGAGTTCGGAAACGACCTGTGGCAAACAAATGCTAGCATACCATTCTGCATTAACCGTTCTTTGTCCCTCAAGAGGAATAGTCGCAACATGGCCGGTTTTGGAGACAAACGTGGCCACCATTTTTTTTTGCAACACTCCGTGAACGAACAATTTTAGTTGGCTTTAACTCATTTTCGAACACCCAAACTCGTGACTGGTTTTTTGTTTCGGGTTCGTACGCGTATATCCAAGATTCGTCACCTGATACAATGTTGTATACAGCATTTGAGGATCCTGCGTGGAATCTTTCGAGAGTTCTGACGCACCAAGTAACGCGAGCCGCTTTTTGCTCTTCACAGAGCAAATGCGGTATCCATCGGGACAACAACTTTTTTACACCTAATTGTTCATGCAAGATTATTTGTATTTGATCATGCCAATGTCTAAATTTGCCTGAATTTCGCGGTATGTCACATGTCGATCTTCCTCAATCAGCTTACGCACAGCATCAACGTTTTCTTGGGTGACTGCAGTTTTTGGACGACCTTGACGGGGTCATCACTGAGCTTGACATGTCCACGTTGAAATTCAGCAAACCAGCGATAAATTGTGGTTTTGGATGGGGCTTCATCACCAAATGCAGAAAGCATCCGGTCAACGCACTGGTTTTGTGTTAAACCGCTTCGAAAGTCATAATAAATCATCACCCTTGAACTTTCTCGAGTCAATTCCATTTTCTCAACGACTAAACAAGTTTGAGAAGACCTTGCGAGAAGACCGAGAATTTTTTTTTAAACAAATAAATGGTATTCGATTTTTAAAACCAAGGAGTTTTCAATTAAAAATATTTTAATATGATAGGAATAGTGGAAATATTCCATTCCCGATACTTTTAGTGCAGCCTATGTACATGTGACACTTTTAAAATAATAGATAACATTATGAAGGCATCAGATACCCGCTGGTCTGTTTGAAGTCGGTGCCAAGTTAAATAGGGACTTGATAGGTCCTATAAGACATGTTTAGCAAAACAAATGTTTTGCTACCAATTTAAACATACCAACTTATAGGTACATACCATATTCAGGAACATGGTCAAAGTTTCAGTAGGTATAAAGTCGGCACCATCTAGAACCCGACGTGTAAAAGTGTTTAAAACGACCTAATTGCAATAATATATTCCTTTATCATTTATCAGTTACCTCATGTCAAAGGTCAATTTTTTTATACATATAAACTTCTTATAATTATGGTACTCTTCTAACGAGCTTCTTATAACGATAAACTTTTGTCAAATTTGCAAAAAAAGATTGAAGGTTTTTAACTGCATTTTAAAGATTATATAGAAGTACAGTCACAAGATTTCTGTTGCTGTCGTGACTTATCAATTCTAGATCTTATTCTGACCTACAATATACCTTTAGTAAATCTAATATTTCTTCAATCCATGTACTCCAGATACAGATATAAAAACTGCGAAGAGAATCGGATATTTTCCTATACCATTCTATTAAAAAAACAATTTGTATTCATTATTTTGTAAAGCTTCCTGCCAAACAATAATTAAAAGAAAATATTCTCATTTGTCTTAAGGTTTTGTTAGTCGAGCTTTATGCGATTGGTACATTTTTTTAAATATATTTAACAAAAAGAAAAAGGTGAAGGTCAACACAGGTCATTGAGGTTTGAGCAAATACTACTTACTTTTACCTTGCTCGCTCTGCTTTAGCTCTAAGCTCAATTGGTGGCAAATAAAGCTTTCTTCATAATACAGACTTTCGATATGAGTCGCACAAAACAGCCAGTATTCGCATGGTGTACATCATAATTATGTATTATTTATTCTGAACATGGATTGTTGTCGAGCCAATGTTTTGCTCACAGGTCTATAAATGTATGTATACATATGCACATATACGAAGCGGTAGGGATCCAACCTACCGTTATTGATTGATAACAGTGGTGTCACATCTTTCAGTCATTGCTTTCATCTACAAAGCGTACTTCTTATATTTAAATATGTAGTTGGTAGAATTGAAGAAATTCCTTGAATGGAATATTCTTTGACATAAACAAACAAATAAAAAGAGACAAAATTTAGAATCCCACATTTTCACTGGTTATAGAACTGTAATTGATGCGTCAAAGACCGGTTCAGATATACTCCAATGGATTCAAAACATTTTAATTTTAAGATGTGTATGTACACAATAAAGTATTAACGATGTATTATAAAAAAACTTGAAGTATCGTGGGCAACCCTAATATCAACTACCTACAGTGGGTCGAGGATATGAACGTCCACAAAAAAGCGTTGAGACGTGCGCCAAGGAATACCTATTACAATGTGCACGATGTAGATTATTGTAGATTTTGCATGTTAATAACCATAAATAATATGTAGTACATCCGACTGGGAATCCCACCAACCAGTCGTAAAAAAACACATTTATTTATAGATTTTCACATTTAAA
The DNA here is from genome assembly GCA_963859945.1 of Euplagia quadripunctaria. Taxonomy (NCBI): domain Eukaryota; kingdom Metazoa; phylum Arthropoda; class Insecta; order Lepidoptera; family Erebidae; genus Euplagia; species Euplagia quadripunctaria. Next base: position 10,567,337 of record OY982574.1, read on the forward strand.
TAGTAGTCAGAAACCTTACCTATACCTCGTACGAGTATATTGCAATGGAAGACAAGTTTCACACGCATTAACAACAACCATAATGTGTTGTTTGTGCTTGTGTCCGTACATACGAAATGACGAATTTTGCGAACGCCATACCGCGTATATACCATATCCATACCTATGTATAATATGGCAGATGATGTTTATACATTGTGGGTTTTCTTAGAGCTTGTGGAATATTGAGGACAGAGCGTGTGTTGCGACTGGCTCACCTTGAATTCTACTCTGAAGACAGTTAACTCGAGCCTTTTGATCTAACACGTAATGAGTTGTTACGAAATTTGTTTTGTTCTCTCTATGTTTTAACAATGTTGTTTGAATCTTGATTTATATGGTTTTTTAAGTACACATACATATTTTTACTTTAAAAGTATTAATTGCATACATTAGCAGAATTCGTTTTTTTCAATCATAATTTGTACGTTGCTATAACTATATGTTATGATGAACGAACTAAGCATAGCCTTGTACTATGGGTTCTAGAACGCGGATAAACATACTGTCACATTTTTTTTTGTAAATACGTATATACATTTTATACATAGAAACATCTAAACCAATGAAAATAGACATATTCATGCATACGCAATACGTATTTAATACGCAATATTTGCATTGAGTGGGAATCGATACTGGGCCTCTAAAGAAAAGGTAATAAAATAAGTGCAAGTATATACAGATAATGAATTTAATAGGTAGTGACCATTGCTGTTTTGCATGTCCACTTTGTTAAGCGGTAATTGAATTTAACTTGTATTTCGTCATCATAGGAATTAGGACAGATGCAAACATTTGATACAACAATTGGTGCTATTTCTGTAAAAGATTTTTTATGAAGATTCTTTTACTTACATTCGTTTCTTTCTTATCATTGTAATGTATTTAAAGGGATACTTATTAGTTCCTGTAACTATTTGTATAATTTCACAAAGTGTAAAGCAGCTATTACAACAATTGGTATTAGTTTTATGTTTTGTGGATGAGTTGAGTTGTAGAAAGTGTGATCCGTCCATATAGTACCTATATATCCGAAGTGTGAAATAAAAAGCACAATGTAACACTCAAATTAAGAGAAAAGGTTTTAGGGTCTGGACGAGATATTTTCTTAATAAATTTACTGACTATCGTATAGCCTAGTGGTCAAAATGATCCCTATTTTAATACTATTTTTACGTAGCTTCAAGAACTAATAAAAAACTGTAAGGCAAAAGCAATTATTATTATAATTGTTTAATAGTTTTATTTTGGAATTGATAACTTCAGTTTTTTTTTCAAAGAACGTCCTAAACGAACACCGATTTGTGATTTCGTAACGATGTGGTTTTACTGGGAACACCCAAATACTCCGAAATATTTAATTCCGAATTTCGATGTTCCGATTTTCAAATGTCCGAATTTCATAACACCTAAGAATCATAATGTCTATTATTAAAAATCACGAATTTTATTTTACCGAAAGTCGATATTGCGATTTGTTAGTTTTCCGATTTTCATACGTTCGAAGAATCAAATTCTCGGAAGGTTCTCGGTCCGAAAAACTACATTCCGATTTTCAATACTTCGAATAAACTAAACCGTCAACATGTTGTGCCAAAAAATTTAGTAACAGAAACGAATCGCTGCAAAACCGACTTCACGCAGTCTTGTCTGCCCTACCCTAGAGTGTAATTTAAGCCCGCGTAGGCGCGGAGGGGTGGGGCGGCCCGCGAGCTGAGGAGCAGGTGGTTTCAAGGCCCGCCGCCGCGGCTGAGGCTGGCCGGCGAAGCCGGCCAGTAAGCCGAAGGTGCGGTGGTGAGCCTTGAAACCATCTGCGACGATAAGCTCGCGTGGGGCCGCCCAAACCCCGCAGCGCCGGAGCCGTGACAGAAACAATGCTTGCTGCATGCATGCCTGCTTGAATGCTGCATGCCTGCTTGCATGTTGCATGCCTGCTTGCATGCTGCATGCCTGCTTGCATGCTGCATGCCTGCTTGCATGCTGCATGCCTACTTGCATGCTGCATGCCTGCATCATTTGTCTGTGAATCATTTGGGTTATGTTAAAATTATACCAGGAAAATAGGAAAACAAAAGATTTTTATTCAAAAGTAAACAATCATAGTTTTAAATGAGAACCAATACACTTTAAAAAATGTACTTCATCATATAGTTTTTTCTTTAAAATTATTTTATTTATCCTTTCTTCTTTTGCTATATACTTTCTTCGTTTCGGTTTTAATCGGTATTTTAAATAATCGGTATTCGTATTTTTGATGTTTCGAATTATCATTAAGTCGGACTTTTTATTATTCGATCTATTGAAATTCGGTATTTTTAAAATAGTAATTATAAACGTTAGGAATATTAAAATGTAGGATTTATAAAAATAGGAGTAATGATAAGTCGGAGTTCTTATATTCGGAATTTTGAACCATTCGGAATTATGAATATCGGTATTTTGAAATTCGTGTTTGTGACTTTCGGAATAAAGTTTTTCGTATTTATGTAGTGTACCCGGTTTTACTACCAATTAACGTCACATTTCTCGTGTACTCATTAGGGGCCCAATGAATGGACCTGGAATAGCACATAATGTTGTAGTTTCACGCGTAGTGCCCAATAAACTGAGCCTGGCTGCGTTGAGACTTGTGCTGCACACATCAGAGCCAATGTACCAGGCTAATAATATGCGAGAAGTAACGTGCTGATGGATTGACTGAAATATTTAATTTTTTTGTCTAAATGTTTTAATTGTCATCATATTGTTTGCTATAATTGTATTATTAATGATTTTATTTTGAAATAATACCGTAGGTTAATTGATAACGGTATATTTCGTAATGCACTTCTTGTAGCTTAAGGGAGAACACTTATTTTGGCTCGAAGGCGAAATTATACCGCTCAAAGTGGATTGCAGTTAACTTGAGTCAAAGGTCAGCGCTTCATCTTAGAGGTTTATGCGCAACTTACAAATACCTGGCATACAGGATGTGCTCATGTAATCCATTAAGTAACATTATCTGTTCACATGAAATTATCTTGCGCGCCACGCATTAGGAGTTTTTGATTGACTTTTTTACTGAACTGGTTTCAGTAATGGTTTATAGTATTGGAGATACATGCAAGCATCTGAGCGTTTTTATTACTATGAACGTGGGCCACACATTAGTAACTGTCGTATACGTAGTAAGTATACTAGTAGACTGTATAAGGTGTTGCATTAAACCTAAAGATTTAATACAATTCATTGGTTCCATAGGGTAGCTTCATACTAAAGGTTTTTCATACATAGCACTATCGTTAATTTCAAACAAATTCACTGCGGACCAAGATCATTTAATACATATAATGCATACACCCATTTGAAACACAGTAATATATAGTGCAATAGTCATTTTCCTAATCGGTATTAAACATAATGGCAATCTAAGTAACGCTTTTCAAAGATCCGTACAAAATAAATTCATAATACAAAATAGCTATTATAATTTAAAAATCATACTGTATACTGATATCTATCTGTAGAAAGCGGCCGACGTGAGGTCAATGAACCACATCGCGGATGCATCACTTCGTGAGACATGGAAATGTCATATGCAGTGTTGTCTTAGTCTTAACATCATTTTAGAGAGTGCAAACTCAAACCATTTAATCTTGTGACACTTGTGAATGTCATAATGTATATTTAAATTGTAATGGTATGAACAGTTTGCATTAGTCTGGTAATAGAAGGAATATATCGTTCTAGTTATCACAACTTATAAAGATTAACCTTAGGAAGACAGAATACAGATAAACATAGAAGTTACTCTGTATTATATTAGACTATAATCTAAATGAGTCAGTTGTCAGATAGTTACACACAGTTACAAAGGCACACGGCAGTCTATTAGTCTGATCGCAGAAAGCTATCCATATGTATATTGTATATTTCAATACAACAAATATTGGGCACTTTCGTTCTGGTAGGCTGGCAAAGTACTGCTATGCTACGGTTAGATATAAGAGGCACGATACCCACTTGCCACCATGCCATGCTATTTGCTATATTTTTTAATTATTACGACGTATTTAAGTTTACATAAAATATTAGGTAGTGGATATTCCGTCTCTTTCTTGTTGCTATCTTACTTCACTACACGTGGATTCAAACGAAATTGGTTCTTAACGAACGTGTTTAAGAAACTGAGCTGTAGTGAAAATACAAACACCCTCGGTAAAATATGCAGCCATATTAGTCAACTGTACAAACTCAATGTGTGATGTTTTTGTAACATTCATTTTAACCAACACCAGTACGAAAGGAAGAATTTTTCGTTTACTTTTAAGAGAGTTCACTAAAAATATGAACGAGTAATTCTTATTTAGCTACTTCTTATTAAGAAAAAAGTCATATTAGTGTGAACAAGATTTACACAGAACAGATATCAAGCATTATATGCTTATATGCTATATAAAATTTTTCTTCGGGGCAACGTGTTATTTTAAAAAGTTGCGAAACAAACACGGATTATGGACAAAGTTAACAGTGCGATGCATAGACGAGCATAACCTTACAACAGCGAAGGTAAACTAAAGTTAAGGCGACCTGGCGACGGACTACTGATCAAGATGTTACGAGCTAGAACGCTACTTTGTATAACTACGAACGTGAAGCCACTGGAGTTTAAAAAGAATAGAATTGTGTGTGTGGTATTTACCTTATTGTTTTAAGAAAATATATAGTCCAAGCTAAATTATTATGTGACTTTAGTCCTTATATGTTGTATTATTAATTACTTAATTTCAAATATATGTACGTCATATGTCATATCATAGAAATTGATAGAACCGTCTTAATAATATTTTTATGTATTTACAATGTTATGTCACATGGCAGTATTAATCATCGGCGGTTTTGATACTAGTTTTTCCTTCATCCAGCCAAGGTAATACAATAGGTTGGCACATTAGGAATTTGTGTACCGATGACTGGATAGACATACCAGGCTGTCAGTTTAACCAACGATTTATTTTCATTGTGTGATGGAAAAGGTGTTTGTCTTCCACCTCACCTGATGGAAAGTGACAATGAAGACGAAATGGTTCTCGCCTCCAAGAGATATCTATTAACTCTACTCTTGAACGTTCCAGGACTATAATTGTCTGGAAAAATAGACGCAGGCAGTTCATTCCAAACTTTGTAGACTCAAACAAAAAAGGAGCTGTCAAAGCGTTTAGTTCGACTTTCTTTCGACAATGAAAGATGGTATATTTTATGAAATACCTAATATAGACGTCTCGCGCAACTTACTAGAGGCTTTCGCAGCCGGTCCCCGATACTTTGAGTTTTATATTTAGAGTTACAGGCTAGACATCTAGCATAAGTATTTACAATATTTTCTAATGAAAAGAAATATAGAGTACTGTTATCGACACGACACTATTTAGGCGCATGTCGTACAGGTCAATAGCTGTTCGTTTGAATGGTTGGACTTTCTTTTTTCTTTGTATCCATTGTGTATTGAAACGTTCCAACTTTGTTGGCTAGTTTGAAATAACGACACAAATATATACATCTAAGTATTTGTTGTTACTTAGTAATTTTGCGTTGATGTTTATATGTTAAACATCATGGTGCCATTAGTATGTACATACATAAGTACTGAACTATACAGAATACATATAAAGTATATTGTAGATTACAATGCCGAAGTGACGTCAGTAAAGTGGTTTCTATGATGGATTCTTACGTTGTATCTAAATATAGAACTTGTTATTTACATCTAAAAATATTTTTCATTACCTAGCTACCTATTCACAGTCCAGTTTCTGTCATATCTGCTATTCAACTTTTTTTTCCAATGGCGTTTAAATACTGTATCACGGACTTCGTAAAATTTTGTTAAGATATTACACAGTTTTTCTATAAATTATATTATGATTATTTATTTTAGTATGCTGTTTTGGCATCGAATTAATTTTAGATTTCAAGGACTACATTTCGTTAATTTGGAAAAATTGCGGTCAATTTACAAGGTCTCCTTGAGCTCGCGCCCTACCGTAGATATTTTTCCACAGAAAAACGGAAAGGCCAAAAAAAACAACAGATTTTCGTAACGTTTGACCACAACTTCGTTTAATTTAATAAAGTAAGTAAAACAATTTACACATGAAGTCAAAATAAGGTCTAAAGTCTTAATTTTTGGGATTGAAATAAAAGTAAGTAGGTATACACAAGGCATGGAGATGGATACATTTTGTAATTATAAAGGTTACATTGGAAATGAGAGACATCAACATACTGAAGATATTGTGTGTAACTACATGTTGGATCCAATTTCAGGGACGGGAAAGTAGCTATTGGATTTATCTGTTGAAATTTCCAGTAGCAGGACAGACTTTACGTATAAGTAGGTATCAGGTAGACGGCGGTAGGCTGGCCTTTCTATCACGTGGGACCAGCAGTATAGCTGGCAAAAGCCAGGCGCCTAGTACACCTTTTCCTACCTACTCTGATATATATCCGTGAGTATTTAAAAAAATAGAGAACAGATGAATGAGACACAATGCAACAGTTTTGATTGAAATATAGGCGTGTATCAATTCCACGATGGCATAATAGAGAGTAAAAAGTTGTTACGTATACTTTGGTTGATTATATTATCGATTTAATACTTAAAACTCACGTACAGTAAGTAGTAAATCGATTTAAACACTACGTTTGCAAACTTTCTTTTTTTCGTCTTGGTCCAATGATCTCATTATATAAAACCCTTTGTTAATTAATCAGCGATATAAAAATTGGAGGTTACATTTTGCTTGATTATTCTGCCAATTTCATTTGCACAGGATTTTTAACTGTAAAATTTCTATATGCACAACGCGATGTAAGAATAAAACAAAGTTTAAGAAATGGAAAGATAGATAGGAGATAAAACGCTACCTCTATCAGCATTTAAAGATTTATCCATGTTTACCGGAAAATGTCTGCTACCGAATTTATACGTTCACAATAAAACCCCATAATATATGATCCTTAGGGAGGTTGCTATAAATACTGTTTATCCGTAGTAGGTATTGATAGTTTGCGTATCATAGCGGTATGCATACATACCTATATAAAGTCTTAATTACATGGACGTATATATCGTATGTAAAAAAAATAGCCGCGTATATTCCCATCAGAACAAAACAATCAAAATGTTTTTTTTTAGATTTATTATAAAAATGTATTTTGTATTTAATTTTCAATATTTAAGACTTTAAAGGTCTTAAAGTTTTACTGCATAGATTAACACTAGCTTTGCTAGTGTATTGAGTACAGAGTAGGTATTCAGTTCCCAGTTTGCAGTATATTTAGTTTGTACAGTTCTGAATAACTCTTAAAAACATCTATTCGGCTTACAGTTCGAAAAATATATTGTTAGTCGATACAGACATTCGATATAGACACAGGTGAATATCTACAGTGGCAGACTTATAAAGACAACCTATGTTAAATGGAACTACGAGTTACCGAAAGTTGTGTAATAGATACTTAATGAAAATACAATTTCTAACTTCCTATAAGTGGACGTGTGACATTCTAATATTAGAGTAGGTTAGTGAGGTGACGATTTTCGGATGATGATAAATTATATAAAAAAAAACAAAAAATAAATATAAAATATGTATTAAGTATACCCCGTAAGAGTATAAGATCTTATTTATTTAAAGAATAATATTTTTTCTAAAACAAATTCATCATCTAGGGGGAGAAAATTAGGAGATGATTTAATTTTTCTGAAAACTTTACTAATTTTGCTGTAGTTAAAAAAAATTAAACAATAATTTAAGTAAAACTTGCACTGAAAAAAAGAATAATAAAACTTTTTAATACCCAAGCTAAGAAAAACGAAATTACAAGTCTTAATAACTAAGCTAAGAAAAACGAAATTACAAGTCTTAACAACTAAGCTCCATAACTATGTAACTAATATTAAGTCGGCGCTAGTAGTTGTATTCTTTAATGTAGTTGCTTAGCGGCTAAGCAACTACATTAAACAATACAATTCTTTACATAAAAATATTTTAAAATTGATAATAATATAACTTAATACTTGACATGATCCATTTGTTCAATTGTTTGTTTAGTACCTACTGCCTAAAAATTATACATTAGTTTGGGAGCTTAGATTCTTTTCAATTGGTTAATTTTTTTTTGTTAAAGTTTCTGTCCATACAGTACATATTCTGTGACATAATTCCATCTAGCAAACTCCGCAAACTTGCGGATAAGTAATTATGCTCTTGTAGAGAACAAGCAGTGGTTAATTACTCACTCCGCTCAGATGAATCTTGCAATTTCAGTTACAATGACTAGCAATTATGGTCTATATTATTCTTTCCTACCCAATTTACGTATGTATGAGCGTCTCGTATTATGTTTACATTTATTTTACATGTTAGAATATTACGAGAGCTAATATTTATGAATAATGAAAAACGTTTTCCTTGTAACCTTTTGTGGTGTCTGTGAGGAGTTTTCTTGTGTGGTTTTTATTATGGTCCCAGCAAGAACTAAATACGATATTAAAGTTTGTTAGGATCGGTGTAGTACTTTATATAAATGCAAAAGTTTTGAATAACGGCATGGGATCTTGAATTCTCAGATCTTGTGTGTATGACATCTTATAGTCAGCATCAGAAATGGCAGAAATTTTCGCCACAAACAAACTTTCGTAAGACAGTAAATAGAGCACAGGACCAAACATTTTTATGACTATTAAAGTGGAAAGTGTTTAAATATTTTCACCCGATTGTTACCATTGATTTTAGTGTAAACTACATTGAGAGTGTCAAGCAAACTGTTGAACCTTAGTTGTGGATATAATCCTATATATTATATGAAACCAAAGAAGCTGCTAACATAATTCATGAAATGTAGGTATTTTAACTGCTGATTCATACATATAAGCTAAACATTACAAGTACGATAACTGTACAAGACTATATACCGTAGGTGTGTTTTCAAGAATGTAGTCGCATCCTGCAGTTAGTTCGTTTATTAGTAACGTTAGAATATGTGTACCCATGGAGGAATATTTGCTTTTCAAAGTTAAACTGAATGTTTTCGGCAAAACTGGTCAGTTGGAATGTAAACATTCAAAAGGCGTGAAGTCCTTGATTACTCGCCGTGACCGATTGTATGAGAATTAACACGTACTTGGCCTAGTGTTTACAATGAAAACTTTTCGACCAGTCAGGTCAACGCGACGGATCGATTGTTCCATTAATATAGAATTAAAGCCTTTCCCTTGAAGCAGAGAGAAGTTGAGACTAGGAGAGTCTAGCTGAGCCTTATAATATTTAAAAATTAAAGTACGGAGGTGTATGTATATATACGATGGCCTAAAGTCTGAAGAATTAACGAAGATAAATGAAAGAAGAAATGTCATAATCCTCGTGTCTTTCTTTTGTTCATTTTAAAGTTTGAATCGGCAATTTTTAAAAATGTATGATGTTAATAAATATTTAAATATGTTTATTTGAAAAAAAGAAACGACCTAATACAGATTGTTTTTAACCGACGAAATAGAAAAGGAGGTTCTCAATTCGACCGTTTATGTATATATTTTTTAATGTATGTTCAGCCCTCACTCCGTTATTTATGAACCGATTTTGATTATTCTTTTTTTGTTAGGTAGGATATACCTCAAGGAACATGAGACCAATGTCAAGGAAGTCAGGATCTGATGATGGAATCTTGATAAAATTGAGAGAAACCCTCGAAAACTGCCAAATAATAAAATGATTAATTATCTACGTAAAGCTTTCTCCATATGGCGCCGACTCAAAATTAGTTTATGTAAAATTTGATAGTTTATGTAAATAAGCTCAAAATACAAGACTTAAGAGATTTATTTATTTTTCGCTTTTTACTTCTTTTCGTCGGTTAATTTTTTGTTAAAAAGTTTTTTATTTTCAAATATTATCAGGAGTATTTCAAATATTATCATGATCAGAATAAATTGTTTCGCGTAGTTAATGTTTTAGAATGTACCTATGTAAGTTATTATAGATACATGTATTCAGACATCAGTAATTGAGACATTATGAAACAGTAACCTTGTAAAAGACGTAGTAGTAGTAGGTATCATTACATTTACTTATCTACAACATAGTTTAGATCAACAAAAACAGGCATACTTACACTAAATTCATGTCCGCGATAGACGAGTATTAGTGTGCGTGTGGAACGGAAACGGACGATTTTCCGCGCAAGCGCATGACAATGATGTTCCAGGTTCCAGCGCATCCGTCCACCCGCGTGTCGCCCACTGCGTCGTCACCGTTTAATTATTGACTTGCTATAATACTTTAATTAACATTCTGTATGGTCCACTGATTGCTACTACGGCTTTATAGGATAACATAATGCTGGCTTATGACTTATATTTATTATCAGCGTGAAGGTGTATTCTTTATAGGTAACTTGTTTTTATATATCTCTTATTAAAATCATTTGGTAGATTTGGATAACAGTGTCCTTAGAACCAATAAGAAACTGGTTACGATAGCGGTACGAGTGCGTTTTATAGAAATTATGTTTGGTATATTACATTTGGTTTTTAAAGCTATGTTTTCATTACATATCAATACCCTAACTGAATCCAGTATTTTGAGAAATCAACCTCATGGCTATCTTAAAGTATTACAAGGATTAATTAACGGCCTCAGAACTGCACATCGGTTTACTATTTTTTTTTGTTGAACCTCCGCCGTAGAACTAATGTCATTGCCTTGGAGTAAGGGTATTTACAATCTTCGTTTCACAAGCTGTGATCATATATTATTTGGAAATATATAACTTCATAGTTATTTGGAAATTAACTATACAATTACACGATATATATGTATAATACAATGTACGATTCAAAATAGTTTTAACAATTGCGACACTTTAACTAGGTGTTTATTTGAAAGTTAACTGCTGAATAGCTCAATGGTAACTTAACTCAGAGATTGTGAAACAAGTCTCTATTGTTATTTTGCAGTTTTAGTAAAAACAGTAATATTATTAAAGTGATAAGATCCACTTCAGTAGATAAGATGTGGTTCATAATTAGTAATTAAATTAATGAAAAGTTCGTGATAGTTCTTTGATGAATGTGGTTGATAATTTGTTAAATGTTTATTGGTATTTAGTTGAATGACCCACTTAAATAAAGTGGTGATGCCCACGCTACGGTCGCATACTACCACCGCACCGCTCCGCTCATCCTCACACCTTGCAACCTAAATCGTCACGCACGGTACGGTTCCAGAGGAATTTCCTCGTGTGAACTTTTCGGCTGTTAAATGAGCTCCTTGCCGAGGTTTCCCAAAGACCAGAGTATGGGGTTTTTCAAAAAAAGAGTGTACCTACAGGTTTTTAATAATGCGAGTCTCATGTTGCAAACGTTCATAGGCTACGGTACCCGTGTTTGCCACAGACGTGGTATAAAAAAAGGTTTATCATCAGCCCGCTAGGCATGTTTCTAGCCTCGTTAGTAGCTCCTCACTATAAGATAATTATTTAAACGGGAATTAACGCGATCAATAGGTATTACATTCATTTGGATAGCCTGACGTTCCGACCAGGTTGCACTGGGCATGGTCACGTTGTGGAATCAGCCTCTGACCTCGGCCAGTGCAACCTGGTCGAAACGTCTAGCAATTCAAATAATTATATTATCATTAGTAGAGACATAACAGTAATTTTTCGAAGCCTTGAAGCGGACTGATCCTACGGTAGCTATTTAAAGAGTTGAAAAATCTTTATCCCTACTAACTATATTCATTTAGAGCTGCTGCTTTAGGTTTTCCATTTCTTTTCGTCTCTTGAATTATGCAACACATATTAGAGTTATTTAAACTTGAATTCTGATGTCAATAAATATAATCTTGAAATTCCTGATTTATTTTCTGTTACGATCTCTTGGTAACGTATGTTTTAAATAACGAAACTTGAAAGATTTTTAAAATATATCAACAAATACAAATAACTATGAGACACAATATTCATGCTTTCCAATACCAATTATTTTGAAATAATATTTGGAAGTTAATTTTTTTTTAGAAAAGTGGTAGTTGATAGTTAAAACGTTTTCTAGAATCGTAGAGAATTCCGCAAGATACTTCCGATTTTTTTACATAGTCTTCGGCCAACCTAATAAAACACTGTTTAATCTAGTAAGTTAAAGTCCAACTGTAGTACAGTTTTAGTCATCTAAAAATTGGACTCAACTGCGAGGAATAATTTGACTATTTAACAAGATAATACACAAAAAAATCTAGATATTGTATGGGATATATCGGGAAGGGTATTGGTTTTTTTGGTGTCTGAGCTCTCTTGAAAATATAATCGATATAAATCTATACTTAATGGCCGTGGTGTTTACGAGTATAATACCTGTCGTATTCCAATGATTTGATTGAATTGCTCTGTTCATGGTCACCAGTGGATAAAAGAGTCTAGACCACAATAAATAATTCTCATTATGATAATGAAATTAATAATATTGTAGCTATTTCAAGTTTGATAGGCTCTGAGAAAGTAATATTTTCATCGTTAGCTGTCCTTTTAATAAGTGTAAAGTTTGGTGTGACAGCTTATTACTATGTATGTTAGTAGTTTTATTTCATGATTGAGCTGCCTTTCAAGTCAAGTTTCGCCAAATGTGCCTGACATTTGGCGAGACTTGACTTTCTTTAACACATTGTGGAATTAAGTTTTACTTCTTTGCCGGACACATGGCGAGTGCCAGCTCAATCATGAAATAAAACTACTAACATACAAAGTAATAAGCTGTCACTAAGAATCAGTACTTAATTCCACAATGTGTCAAAGCCCAAGTCTCGCCAAATGTCTTTATTGTTGTCTCGACAGTTTTTACCACAAAATTGATAAGCATAAACACACGGCCCACCTAATGTTAGGCACTTACTTCTGTCTTAAACTAAAACTAGTAATCGTGACACCCGCCATTACAATTGCTTGCAAGTTACCAGCTAGCTCACGGAATTCTAGTGATACAAAAAATACAACACTATCACAGTGTTACAAATTTACAACAACGACAAACAACAAAAGCAATACAATAGATTTACAGTAGAATATGGTTAATCAGCAATAGTCATTACTTTTGCTGGTTAACTGATGTCTACTGTAAGATTGAGGTATATGTCGTGTCGGGCGGATACAATTTCAATAGAAGTCTGCTGAGCTCTACCTCCTGCGAACTATATCAACGAAACTACATCCCAACTTAACACAATACTTTTAGATATGTAAGTGTCTCAGCTTAACTTTTTTCGTTGACTACTTACTTTCTGTCTTAAAATATACGTAATTTCCTCGTTATCACGCAACATTCGACTCGACGGCAACAATAACTATTAAATGTTTGAAACGTTTCGTAAATCCAGTAAAAGTGTTGTGGGCGTTGTGCACAATGCGACAATAGCTTGCGACGTAATCGTCGTTTTCTATCAGTTGCGGTCGCGAACACTTCGCGCTCCGTTGATCCACGGTACTTGACAGCGTACAGAACATCATTTAACACCGTAAGAAACTTACCTATCTCTATCATCTCTCATGTTTTCACGATGTATTGCGACCTTATCCTCAATTTTTTTTCCTGTTTCATAGTATTGTCCTTGTTTAATGAAGATTTTCCAAAGGTTTACCGTATTCTACTACCGTAGTTTATCTCATAATCAGTTACTGAATTTCTTGCCTAACTTTCCATTAGTTAAACTAAGTCAGCAGTCTAACGTAACCACAATCAATTCAATTCGATCGGAACGTCAGGCTGTGAAACGTATTTACAAAATTAACTTTAAATGCGAACAATAAATCATTTAAATTTAATATTAGAGATTGAAGTGAAACTTCAAAGAAGAAGGGCTATTGGATTAACAAGCGAACAAAACTAGATGTTCAGAAGAGAAAGGTATTAAGAAAATCTTAACGTTTTTCTTCTTGGTTTATTTAATAGGTTTCGGTAACTTAGTTTAAATATAACTATATATAGTTGTAGTCCTAATATTGAATGCCTTGAAATCTTATATGCGCGAAGGCTATTCAGCTAAAAGCAGAAGTTTTAGGTAGTCCTACTGTGTTCATTGTCCGTCAATCGAAAGAGTGCAAGCAAGCGAATCTAGCTCAGGAGCTTAGAGTACTTTGAAGCAGAGAAACTATATTTGAAGAGGTTATGTTCCTTGTGACCTTGCAGGAAGAAGAATTTGGCATCGACTATATTATGCGAAATTTAGTTGGTTTATTGTAATTGTCATTAGCAGCTCGGATATTTATTACTTTAATACTCACTAGCAGTAAAACATTATTTCTAACAAAACAAGCACAAAGCGCACACACCGCTTCATCTGATGAAAAGCGGTTATCTACTGATGTGAAGTGTCTATAAGAAGCCATCACAATACCCTTGTGTATCGACAACTATATCCGCCACACATCACTAGGTTTGTTGTGGCGCATAATCACTATCCCCTGTACGATAGAGATTCTGGTTCAATTGGGTTGCAACAATCCGAGCAGAAATCGGCTGACAGACTCCTTAAGATGAAAATGACAATGAGAACTGCAAATTTTGTAATAACAATTATTAAATAGTGGTAATTCCTTATAAACATATGTAAAATGGCAAGGTCATGAATATTAGAAATACACCTAGTTATGAGAGTTCAGTACCCGTTACTTCTGACGTTAACTTCGAAAATGACTACACTGGGACGCATATCTCGATCTAATTGGTTATTAATTGTGTTTTTTTACATTATTTCAACACTGTGTAGGTGTGGACGTGTTCTCGTGGCGTACATAATTTTCGTATTGAATTAAAGTTGTTGAAAGACGCAATTGCGCTTTGGTTTGCTTGAATTGTGTGTGGTTCCCTAGATTAACGTACAATCAGAAATACTGTTTCACAACTTTGTATATTTCGAGTTGTTTCTTTGTTTACACAGATATCTCTTGACAATAGTAATCTTATGTAGATGTGCCTTAACAGACGGTGAACAGATCCTTAATCAGGAGTGACAACTCAAAGGTAAATAATATGGATGGATAGGGGCACAGGATCGGAATTAGTTATCTAAATAATTTCGTAACAATGAATATTTAATATTTATAAGGCAGCGGATATTTCATCAAAATGGGATTCATCGTTTAACTTCGTACATGTGTAATGAATATATTGATAAACGGGTTTTAGGAATTTAAATTGATCTATATGTATAAATTAATATTTGTTTGTTGATCAGATCAATGTTTTCTCAACTTTCGTGTTCGGGGTCAGATACTGTCCACTTTAGAATAATCTATCACACTTATCCTAAAAAAACCTTTTAAAAATATATTTATTCTGAAGGCTGTCTTCAAACAAATGATGAAATTTTATTTGAATGTAGAGGTTTAGTAAAGAGGTTTATCATTAGAACATTTTTACTAAGCGACGTCATTTATTTTAAACCAGCCTTCAGCGTGCTATAAGTTGATAGCGTGTGTGATAAAAAACTTTATTAGGCTTTAGAGAGGCATCTTATCGGATTAAAGGCCGCTTCAGAATATGTATAAAAGTTAATTGTCTGTGTAACTGTCTATGATTTCTTTTGTTTGGTGGCAATACTAGAATGCACATGGGTATTGAAATATATGCTTACAAATGTTGCTATGCAAAATATTTTTGTAACTTTATAACGATGGCGTTCGGTAATCCATTAAAGCCTAAAATTACTTCATAATATATATCTATAGGTACATACATTTTATAATTATTAGTTATTGTCTTTGGCCTTGCACTTTGATCGTCAAAGTTTTTTAAGCGGTTCGCATGACTGTCTGATAATCATCCAATGATATACAGTAATTGATATGAACAATGACGAGCCGGCATACCGCGTGGGTAAATAGGTACCTAAGTATAAACTACGTACATAGGTTGCGTAAGAGGTAACATGCAAAAGGCATCCGCCATTTTGCGATGAACGCTGACGGTTTTTGCGCTAAAAGTGAGCGGCAACTGCGCTTGCAATGGTTTATCCGCGTAATTTGTTCTAGAAATTACTATTTTGTAAAGGTTTAAATGCAATATACAGAAAGCGGTTGTGTAAAGAATAAAGTAGTTTCTGTTATGGTTTTTGTTGCTGTTTCTACACCTTTCTTGTAAAATAAGGGTAAAATATGTTACATTTACAATCCAGGGTGTAATATACAAAACAATCTACGTGTATTTACTATTACGCGTTTCACCAATGTCACCTCATTTCATTAACAACCACTGATAGAGTAAATCTTATTTCGAATCATAGTCACCGATCAAATTGGTAATATCCGGAAATATAGTTGTGACTTGTCAGGTCAGACGCTCCCGATGCAGGCCTGTCTGTATGAAAGGTCTAATGACGGTAGTGAAAGTTAGAGAGGTCACAAGATTAATAGGCATATATACAAAAGGAAGTATTTTGTCTTCGGCTGCATTGTGAGTGTATACAGCTATACGTACGTATGTAAATACACATTTATGTACTTACGTACGTACTATATACATTAAAATGGAATATAAATAAGAGTGTATAAATATTGTAAAGTTACTTCTTAACTTTGATTGAAAAAATCCTCTACATTGATGTTTATTGGTAACGTACCCAGCGTGCCGGCTGGGAGCATTGCCATGTTGATAAATATTTTCGTATATAGGTATGAGTTTTAGTTATTTAGGCAGTTCTATTTTATTAAGGTGACCTTGATGAAATACTGTTATTTCAAAGCATTCTTTGTCATTGACCATTGTATTGTTTTAAATTTAAATAAGTTATTTCATGCCACACCAGCCACTACTTCTCAGCCTATATTTATGCAAACTAGTTACATTTGTACTTTCTTTTTCAGGACGAACCTCTACCAGTACACAATGCACACGCACTGCATGGCATTCCTCCGTCTCAATCACCAGAATCGACACCTGTACACTCCAGTCAACCGGCGCCGGTCGCCGTCAGCCAGGTCAAAGACGATGCACTCAACCATGCCGAGTCGAAGATCGATGAAGAGAAACTACAGGTAATTTATAAACGACTGCAATTTATATCAGATAGGTTTATGACCCTGGATTGATGAACTTGGATTACTAATTCAAAATTTAATAAACTTAACTAGACAAGCACGCGGTCCGGTTGATGGTAGACTGTTGCCAGTGTCTGTAAAATAATCCAACCTTCCCCCTTTCCTCCTGCAGAGATATCATGGCCCTGCTCAAATACACGCTACGCGTTTAAATAGCATTACTACTGCTGTGTCCGGGGGGTGTTCCGTTACTAGGACTTTAGGGTCGCTAGCGAGAGGAGAATAATTAAACCCGAAACTAGCTCGTAAGGCTATATTTAATCATCAAGCTTAGCACATTTAAAATTAATAACACAATTGAATAAATATCTTGATCACATTAATATTCCTTGGGTAAACCGTGCTGACATCCACGGTCGCTCCCATCAGACTTCATCCTATTCTGACAGTTATACATTTTAAAATATTGTTCTATAGAACTCAGTGCAGACTTCTCACACACCAGCATGTATGTCACAGAGGCGTGACACTTACGTACTAGTAATGCTATTTGTCACAACAAAAAAAAGATCATAGTGATAAGAGTTGAGTGTTAAAGTCTTTACCAGTAAGTGCAAGTGAGAAGTACATCTATAGGCCACAAGGTATAAATATCTTGAGATTGGGTACACTATACTCCTGCTTTACACTTGCACTATTCAATGTGTAAATAGGTTAAGCTTTTATTTAGAAACTCGTTAATTTTAAACAGTTAGAATTTTGTGGTACTTAAGTCCGTATGTTGATTCTTCAATGTGCATCAGCGACAGGTTACTGTCGAAGTCTCTTTGTTTGTGAGCTGTGGTCAATTACCATAACTGTGGTTCGCCACTCATTGCTTTTTGTTTGATTTTTTTTGAAAACATACTTAATTTATTATATATTTGCAAAGCTTGTGTGGGTAATAGTAAAAGTGTTTCCAAGTAGTCAACCGATTGGTTAAGGCTATTGCATAGTTATGTAGTTTCACTCAGTTCGTTTTACGCGTGAAAGGTCTAAGAAAATTTAAATTGTGTTATGCACAGGTCGCCTGGTTTCGACTCCAATGACTGGAGTTTATAGTTATTATTCTATACAATATAATGTCTGTACGATACATTCATTTAGAATTTACTGTTTGGAAATCAACGAACGTATTAATACATTATTTAGAATGTACATTGTCAGAGTAAAACTAGAAAATTAATAAACTCTGATGTCGTTGGTAAAGCAAAAGTTGACTTCACGGATCGTGCCGGATGCTGGCAGTGGAAAAGTTGTCACCGTGCCACCGTGTTTATATACCGTCATAATCCATGCTTGTTTCAAGTTGGGTAAGACTGAACTAGTCAAAGTAGGCACTAGAATTGGCAATATACGTCGAAAATATACGTGCTTTGTTTTTGCAATCGAGTCCTTCCTTGATTCATATAAATAATGAAGAAATATTTTAATGCTTTTAAGTCGTAAATTGAATATAACGGATTTCCTATACACGCGATTGAGCATTGGGATGTGGAGTTTACACAGTTCATGTGCATTGGCGAGTATATGACGTCATAGCTTTCACTTGCGACTTGGGTGAGTGGGGCCGCAATGATCGGTGCTGCGGGGCCGCACGACTGTTGCTCCACGTGAAAGCGCTCACTTTGTATTATTTGTATTGCCCAGATAACGAACATGAATATGAAATCACACGCAGGTCTATATGTTACTAATGACACATGGTTGTATACAAGTTTCCTTTAGCGAAAGGAGTTGCGGTGTGAAATTATTTATTGACTTACTTTTACTTTATTAATTTTTAAGTCCCTATTCACTTAGCTAATTTCGTTGTGGATTATTATATTATAAACGGAAAGAAGTTATTATATTTCTGTTGAATATTTAATCCCGATGTTTGAATTAAAATTCAATTTCATTTTAACAACATAGTGGCTGCGCAATGTTGCCGTAATAAAAATAAATTTAAATTACACCTCTTTTTATTGCGTTTTTTACGTTAATGAATTTAAGAATGTGTGAAATTATATAATATGTGTAGGAAGGTTCATTTATTTAGTAGTTATTTATTATTTGAATTCAGAATTAATTATCAAATTTGTCATACCTTCGATTACTTCAGCAGTTCTATGAATTGTCAGGTACTTCAGAATTTGGACATGGAGATTTCGGTTCGAAACAGAGGCTTGCAACGGGGGTAGTACCTAGATAGATAAGTAGAGTACCTCTAGCCTATAGAAGACCACCGACCTATATTATTTAGAAAAAAAAAGTTTTGAAACTGATACCGCTAATGACGGAATTCTGTATGAGGCAGTGGCCTTTTGTTGTATAATAAAAAAATACACAACCATGTCAAGCACCCCAACACAACAGAATCTATTTGACGAACGAGATGTAGCGGTTTTTATTATTTAACATAGATAAAGAAGTTTGTTGTTTTATTACACTATAAAATGCTTACCAAATTGAATTTAAATATTAGGAAATCCGTTTAATAACGCTGGAGAAACAACATGGCTCATTCTATTATTCATTGAAGGCAATAATAAGATTTGCATATATAATCATTGATTCAATGATGAGTCTATCCGAATGTTAGTAATATTTACAAACGGAGGGCGGTGGAACAATGGCGCGGGGCGCATTGTCTCGCGCAGGATGTCCGAGCCCATTGTACCGGCTAAACAGCACAGAACGAGATATATAACGTTCTTGTTTCACACTTCTATTAAAGTGTTAAATACTATCTATCACTACAACCAACAACGTACGTAAATAAAATGATAGCCAAAATAACAGTAATCCAATATTAAAAGGGACAAAAAATTAAGTATCAGTTAACATAAAGGTTAGACTGGCCGCTTTTGTCCCTTTTCTGGAAAACGGAAATGGTACCTTTCACAGTAGTCACATAATCTGTTGTCAAATGCTTTGATGTTACTGGCATATTACGTCACAAAATGTTCATGCCATCTCTCTAGAAAATGCAATATGAATTCGCTATTATCTGTTATGTGCGCAATGTTACGAACACGGTAGCTGAGTACCTACCTATCCTTTCTTTTATTTAAATTCTTTGTACAAAAACTGTTTCTGGTGTAAAGAATTTAAATTAAATTAAAGGGTAGCATACGATATTAGCATCTACTTGAAAAAAAAAGATTTGGAATAATATGGGAGGATAAATACTTATAAGGCTACATTTATTAAATTTTGAGAATATGTGTACTAAATTTCACCTGCGGCTCTGGGCCCGTTTGTTCTTTCAAGCCTATGTTTAACCCATGATGTAATCGATCGAGCATGATTTAATAACATAACATCTTCACTCCCATAGAGAAAAATTTCTTCCCTGGAACAAGGTGTTTCGAGTTTTACCAACAGACAATGTGGTCTAACGATTCTCTAGTGATGCGCTTGCAGACGAACTGTATTTAATTTTTATTTATACAGATGTCGTTATTGATGTAAATTTGAAGACGACTGAAGCGAAAGTAAATTTTACGATGCTTCGGCCAAATATGTACGGGGTCAATTGCATTCTTAGCTCTAACAAGGCTTTAAAATAAAAAAAATCTATGGTATAAATATTTGATATTTTCAATTCTTAATATAAAATGATATTTAACCTTATGAAGAGTGGGTCTACAATTCTATAGTTAAAGGCGCATTAAAGGTCAGATGTATATCATCGCGGTTTTAGGATTCAATATGGTTTCAGGTTGTTAAAAAAAACACTAGAACTTTCTAGTGTTTTTTGTTAGTGCATTTAACTGTCTCTCGCTATATACAAGAGAATGAACTAGATAGTCGATAAACAAAGATGTCTAATAGGTTTCTTCTGTAATCAAATCATCACCATCGTAATTTATTCTTTATTTATGGCCCAAAAGTTTTTGATGGTAAATATTAATTACCCTAATAACCCTGAAGGCGGAATCCTACTAATATTATAAACGTGAAAGAATGTATGGATGATTGTTGCTCATTCACGCAAAAACTACTGAACCGATTGCGATGAAACTTAGTATGTGCTCGATAGACCTCAGAGGGTGTTGCCAGTTCCAATAAAACCCTTTAGGTACTAGAGTAGAATGCGTGTGAGGACCACGTTCAACCTATTAGCCTGACTTATAACGTTTGTCTCTTTAGAATGTTAATTGCCTCTTTCCTACAAATATCCTGACCATATGGTCAGAATATGCGCTATGTATGTTGTCTATAAGAAGTTAAAATTCTTAATTAATTTTCAGAAAATTGACAATGAAAAAAATGACTTGCCGAACTCAGCCAGCGATGACAGCTCGGAGTCTGACAGTTCGGCCGAAGAGGAAGATGAACTTGATGCGGTTCGGCCAATGTTCAAACTGCCAGTACAGTTTGATCTTGATGAGCTGGCCGGTGCCTTCCTAGCTAACAATCAGAAGTAAGTTTTATAAAAAAATCGGCCAAGTGCGAGTCGGACTCGCGCATGAAGGGTTCTACACTATCGTACAAGATTTAATACTACATAGGTATTTTTTAAAGCCAAAAAAGTACGTTTCTAGTAGGGGAGCCCCTTTAGTTTTTATTTAATTTTTATTATTTGTTGTTATAGCGGCAACAGAAATACACATTCTGTTAAAATTTTCACTGTCTTGTCTACCTATTACGGATCATGAGATACAGCCTGCTGACAGACAGACAGCGGAGGCTTAATAATAGGGTCACGTTGGTTACCTTCGGGTACGGAACCCTAAATACAGTCATTGTCTTGATATTTATTTAATTACTACTCAAAATTAAATTATTTTTGTATGTGCTGTATATATGTACTATTTCTTTTAACTTTATTAAAGAAACTGCGCTTCTAGTTTAAAATTAAATGCCCTTCTAATGCGTTAGAGCTCACATGCAAATAAGTTGTACCGTCTCAATACATGCAAAGTGGTCATCATGCATATCTACATACATGTATACAGTCAGCATGTGAACGAAAGAGCGAAGTTTATGTTAAGATTAGACCATCTAGGTAGCGAAAGTATTAGAAATCTAGACCTCTCCATGGCGAGGTTTTAGCTTTTAGCATAAGAATAAATGAAAAAAAAAATTGTGCAAAGGTTCTTTACATCGCTGTAACGTATCTTCAATCCAACATTTTCTATAACTTTGTTATTTAAACATATAAAAGATTACCGTTCAATCATCATTTATAGTATTACATATACTTATGGTCATCAGTAGTTTTGTGAGATGCATTAATACTGATCATATTTTTAGATCAAATGATTCATTGATTTATTTATACAATACCTGTGAAAACAGGGTTAATGAATCAAATATTCATTTTTAAATAACAAGCGTCAAATGACAGCGGCAAGTGACATTATACACCTATTGGTTGATTATATGATACCATATTATAGTTATTATACGACCACAAGATAAGTTAAATTAAGAATAAACTTGAGTAAACTCGGTTCATAGTTATACTACATGTAATCTGAAATTCGGAAAGGCTTACAATAAAATGGTACTAAGCGACCGTTACTTACCCAATTAACAAAATTTAAATGCGAATGAGACAACTGGGACTCATTTCAATATGAATGTTTATTGACCAAAGTACCGTTATAACGGATATTTTTAGAATACTGCCGGTTTCAAAAATCATCAAAAAAAACCATATAATTTGTGGGCATAGATTTGTTGTATGTAGGTGGATTAGAAGAAGAAGAGTCGTTGTAAGTGAAATAGGTTCTAAGATAAAAATAAAGTCTCTCGTATTATATCTGGTCTCCGGTAAAGAATATGAAAGAAGGTAGTAAGGTAAGGTATAGATTTACTTACTGTAAGCAAACTGATACCTATTTGAATTTTACCTGCTAAATGAACACTGCTTTTTTTTATGGTATGGGGGCAAACGAGCAGATGGGTCACCTGATGGTAAATGACTACCGCCGCCTATGGGCACCTGTAACTCGAGAGTCATAAGTGCGTTGCCGCCCTTTAAGGTGGGAGTAGGAGAAGAGGGGGAGGGGGGGAGAGTGGGAAGAGGGGAGAGAGGGAGAGAGAGGAAGGACGGGCATAAGGGAGAGGGAAGGGTTAGGGCCTCCGAAACTCCGAAATTGCTGTTGTAAAATATGTAATGCACATGATTGTAAGAATAATGGCGCGTTGTTGCGATGCGACGAAACACACCCCGACTAGTTAGTAGGGGTGTGTGTCGGGTGTGTTATATTTATAGGTGACAAGGCTTAATAATTATGCAGTTATTCTCTTAGTTTACCTTTAATAGTTAGGTATATACACAATATTAACATTTTTAATATAAACAGATTCTCGATTGTTTCACAAAGTAATAAAGATACATTTTTAGTAGCTTTAAACCTTTAATGTTTTGCCTGAAGGCTATAAAGTCTGATAAACTATTCGTACATGCTTGCGACCGTCTAGCAAATGTTTCCAGTTGAAAGTTTTAAGTTAAAAGTTGAAGTTTCTCATTTTGCAAATTACTGTTTAATTTTATTTTTAACTTCTTTCAGAAAGTATGGTATGTCATGAATTAAATGAAGAAATTCTTACATTGAAGAGAAATAAGTTTTTACGTTTTTTATATTATAACAGACAGTAGACCTCTTTCTTAACACAGATGACGCTTAGTGAGAGGTGTTCCGTTAGCTAACAAAATATTTCAATTACAATTTATTAGCATTGAATCACGAAACTGAAGCAAAAGTAAATTCCATAATTGCACGACCATTGTAATAAAATCAGTAAAAGAGAAGTCTGCAATTAAATAAGAATACAGAAAGAGAGAGTTTTTTTTTTATAGCCAGTACGTAAAAGGTATGAAACAATCAGCCGTTCTGATTATTGTTGTTTGTTCCAGCGTCTCCGTTCAATGTTTTTATTGATCCTCGCTTTTGTGAGGAAAATTTTTCACTTAACCTCTTTAGAGTGAGAAATGAGGGCGCAGAAAATTTAGTACAAATTATGAATAAAATTGAGTGCTTTCTTAAATTTGGATGGTGAATAAATACCTTCTGGAATTTATATTTAGATTGTTGCTATTCCGTTACCGTGGATCAAACATTAGTAGAATTCTACTAAAGCCTTCTTAGCCAAGGTCTGTGTGGGAGATTTGGTTCATATAATATCTATTTAAAGTAGGTACTTAATTATTTTGTTTCGGAAATTCATCGCCGCCATTTAATTGAATTTATTGTATATTGCAAATAAGGAATTATCCTGACTACTGTTAAACACCCTTGTTTTACAGTGTCGTTGCTTTTTCCATATTATTTACCTCTCTAAACACATGTGAAATTAGTTCAGCAGAGTACTGTTCATATTTTAACTATAGTATGAGCAATCATATGAGCAAAAGGTTAACCGTAAGTCTCAACAAAATAAATTAGTTCTGATTAATTAAAGTCTATTTGTCATCATCATCATCATTGTCATACGTTTCTGTTTTTCGCCCTTATAAGCACGATGACAAACATCTATTGACGCATGGAAAGCACCGTCATAAATGTTTATAATAAATTTTCGATTGCTTTCAGGGGCCGCATGAACTGCATGGTGGAGAGGCGCCGCGATGATCCAATGGAGAGGCGATTCCCCTTTAATATCCTCGGAGCATTCGCCCCGCGTACATCCCAGGCTGAACGAATTGCAATTATCTGTCACGGAGGGGACGAGCCTAGGTAAAAATATATTGATTACATTTATGTTTATTATATGTAGTTAAATTATAATTTCATGTAGCTAAATTTATATATCACATTTCTTAAGGACTGAAAAACTACTTGTACTAATTTAATCGGTACGTACAATTCGTATTGTCAGATAGGTTTGAAAACTTTTAAAATATTATTACAGGTGTACGCATTGATGTGCAATCTATACATATATACATTCGAAATGTACGTATAAACATATAAATATAAATATGTATATATATAGCAAGGAAACAGTCGAAGTAGAGTAAACTTAGAGTTGGTCAAACAGATAAATTACTACCAACCTTTTGGACGAGCTTGCTTTATCCCATCAATCAAACATAGTTAGAAAATAAAAATAGTAGTACCTAAGTCTAGTCTAGTTACCTAAGTTTTGGCGAAACCGAGCCCAGTTGCTTTATAGGATGAAGTTGTTAGTAATATAATATAAAATTAGGTTTGGCTTCCTTTAAAATCGTTCAAACTTAATAAACAAAGCAAAACTTAACGACTAAAAGGCGATGTTACTTTTTTAGAAAATAGCAGAAATAACACCATACTTATATTGCCATCATTCGCAGGCTATGGTTATCGTTTTCCAGTAGACATATATGCTCGCTTGCTATGTTAGTTTTATAAAAATAAAAATAGTAAAACGTAAATGATGTTTTCTTTGCGGTTACATAAATGTATAGAGCTGTTAATATATGTACGTGTAACATATTATTTCAGATTTTTTTTTGTCCTTTACTTGCATTATACACTATTGAAACCGCGTAAATAAGTCCAGTAGTCTAATTAAATATTAGAGGCTCCACTGATATATGTATACAAAGATAACTTAGGTTTCTCAAAATAGTGTAAACATGATTTCTTTTCAAAATATAATAGTGTAAATAAAAGTGTAGGTATTCTACTTACCAGTAACCATTAAACAATATAGCATTCATCAAACTATGCTACAAGTATACCGTGTCGATATTAGTATAGGAGTTTTATACCGTGTCTACATTATCTAAAAACATGTACAGGTCCAGATCAAATTCTTTTGTTGAGTATTTCGCTTTGCTCGCATTCAAATGCGGCGGAGTGGACCGATTATTCCTGTTCCTCGGAATCTCTGAGCATAGAGTTCCATTCTCTTCATATATGAATAAAAGTACCTCTAACTCTATTTACGCACATACTTTGATTTTTCCTTAAAGCTTTCCGCGTGTTTAAATTAATCTTATTGTACCAATCCTTTTCACAAAATATTGTCAAATAAACAAATAGAAAAAAAAATTACCTTCAATATGTAAAGAAAACAGAGGCAGGCTTAGGTTTCCGAAAATATGAAATTATTATAACATATTTATAAAGACGTAACATAAGGAATAAGTGTGTAAAAGGAGCACCCACGGCTCTTTTTCTATTCTACTTTAATTTATAAATATTCACTGTGATTTTATTACGTTTTCTTTGTTTACACATTATAATATAAGTGGTACTTTATATGCCACTAGCTTTTGCGCACGGCTTCGCTTGCGTTAAGGTAGATTTTGTTAATCAATACCTCGGGAACAGTATTTATTTCTGAATGAAAGGGATCTTACGTCCTTTTCTGTACATGAATACAAAATTTCATGATAATAAACAATCTAACAAAAAAACTGACGTTCACGATTATATTCTTAGATAGTTAGGATTCAGCCCTGTCCTAAAATCCGATTTTAGCTGACTTCCCCTACCTACAAACTACGTGTCTGACAAATACCATAATTGCCCCTGTGAATAAAATTCTTCGAACCTTATTTATTTATTTTACGTTGTTAATCAGAATAACTCAACCTTATGTCTCCAGTAGCAAAAAACTTTCACATATAGTTGCGAAAGCTCTTAGACTCCCATAATGCAGGCCTGTCATAAAATCCGTTATTAGCTGACATATTATGTTAGTATTAAGTTGTAGTGAGTAGACGGAACGTGATGTCAGTGTTTGTGGTACTAATAACAGCAATTACTCACGTTTTTTACGATTTAAATGGTTGTTTTTTACCATCAAGTTGGTTGTTTTCATCTATAAATAACGTTAGCGTTATTTTTAATTGGATATGATTATTTTGACCAGTATGAAATGATCATGTCCAATTGTAAATCATATTGAGATGCAACATGAAGGAAACTTTTAGTACGTGAAGTATAGGTTTTTGATTAGTCGTAAGAGGGTGACCACTAACTATCTACAATAACCCTCAAAGTCTAATCTAAGCAATCCATTAGTTTCGAGGTCTTAACTAAGCTACTTGTAACCTAATGTACATTTGTGTTCGGTTTTTTTTACGAATCATTTTACTCAACGCGAAGTGTATCGTGAAAATTATTTAGTTTCTTATTAGTTAATAATAGCATATTTTTAATGGACATAACCTTCGCAATTTCGTCTTCTCTAGACAACATTATTTAGTTTACCGAGTCGCCTTAAGTTGACAATAAAACGATGTGAACCCAGACGTTTTTTAAAATGACTTGCGGCGAAAGTTTTTTTTTTCTTTTTAAAAAGACAACTCCCGCATTAGGAATTACTCGTGTGTCTCAAAGAACACCCAGACTCAGGTGGGAATCGAACCCACGACCTACAAGCATAGCGGTCAGGGTCACTAACCACTAGACCAACAGGCCGGTCAAAGTCGCGAAAGTTCAATTAAATCTTAATTTGCAGTTTAGCACAATACCATTGGTAACTTTTAGACTTAGTTGATTCTGTACTGTTTTTGAGACTGCCTGCGATTCCTAAAACATAGAGTGTAAGAGGAAATTGATATCTTATATGTTACACCTAGATCAGCCAATTAGCTAAGTGGTTGTAATCGTTGGGTATGTGAGTCCAATAGTTATATGTCTAAATAAAAGCCTTTTGAAGATACTAACAAATACATTGTTGAATGGTGCTGTGGTATATTACATGAAAGCATTGGCTAATGGATAATGCCTTTATTTATTCTTAGAGAGACTTACAGAGGTATAACTATGTTTTATCATTAGACTTAAATAATTATATTACTAATTACAATTCTGTACACATAAGTACTCTAAAGAGATCTGTCGATTTAAATTGGACAAAGGTAAAAAGTGAGATATATCCATAGGTATATATAAAAATCAATGCCACTTTTTGTTGTAATTGGATAACTCAAGAACGGGCTCACCTATCCAAATCAAATGTTTAGGCTTTGTTCGGACTATTTAGTAGATGGTTTATGTGAAGTTTGCACAAAAAAGAAAACTTAATGAGGGACTTACGCGGGTGAAACCGCGGGGCGCAGCTAGTAGTATATAAATAATAAACACATAAATGTACATACACACATATACATATATAAACACATACCCATAGGTACACATACATACATATACACAAAGAAATGGAGACATATAGATACACTCAAAACAAAACACACAAAATTGTACAGTTTAAGCGCCGCTTCAAGATCCGAAAAATGATTGAGCTAATAGCATTCTGACCGTGTTCACGTTGGTGCAAAACAAGTCTATATCGAGATTCTATGGAAGTTGATTAAAACAATAGGCACTTCTAAGAGTTGTCGTTGTTGCAAAAGTTTCATGTAATAGGGGCCGTTGTTGAAAACCAACTTTATTTACACTTATTTCCACTTAAGCAACAAGTTTGGGGCAGCCTTTAGCAACGTTTATCAAATAACAGATGTCATTGATACAAGGTCTTTGCTCAAGTGATAGAAAATGGAACCATTTTGCAAAGGTGGCTGTAGTCGTCTGCCCACTGCTGCGCCATCCAGAAATCGAAGAAATTTCATCTAGACTCCCTTATTCCTGATTTTTTAATTTCAAATTGGGAATTCCAAACTTGAGATGCATATTCTAAGAGGCTACGAATGAATAAACTATTAAGTAGATTATACGTACATGATATATTATGGCAGCAATTAAAACCAAACAGACCTAACAGACTATACTTATCTGAAGTATACGAAGTAAGATTGATGCTGTAAAGTTTTTCTGTATTGTAATTTTAACCTAACAGGGTACTAAAGACACTTATCGTTTAAGCTTAAGCTTTAGTTTATAGAAACACTAGCGACCCGCCCTAGCTTCGCACGGGTGTAATGTAGATTACTAATGTGGTGAATAATTATCGTCATATGGTTATATAAATTAACACAAAACAATATTAAACCATACGTTTAAAGCTTCCTCTTGAATTGCTCTATTTATTGGTGTAAACCGGATTGAAATCCGTTGCGTAGTTTAAAAGATCTAAGCGTACAAACGTCGGAAGCGACTTTGTTTTAAACTATGCAAAGATTATCCATTAAAATTATGTACAAACCTTTTCCTTACCCTTTTCAAATTCCTGCGAAATTGATTTAGAGTATTATAGAATTTATAGAATTAAAAGGTTTCTCATTCACTTTAGTCAAATTATAATGGGCAAACAAAAGCTAACTTTCTTATTGATTCATACGAGTACCATCATCTTTTTAACTAAAGCATGTTTAGACTTTCCGTATCTTATTTAATACTTGCCGGACTTATGGCCATTGTTCCGCTTCTAAGCGTACATAGCCTATAACATATCCATTATATAGTCCATACTTACCAAATCATATCAAAATTAAAACCATTTATTCCAATTATACCAATTATATTTATTTTAGAATTGTCAGGAGTACGAGTTAGTCAGAATAAGTCAGTCGTAAAGCTAGTTACTTGTCCAATGCGTGAAATTAGCGTGTTTTATTATATTAGTGTCGACGTAAAGTTGTTTTTGAAAAAACTGTTACCAGAACATGGGCATTTTTAGCTGAAAATGAGGCCTCTTTTTTGGTTCAACATCAAAATAAACTGTGAAAGTGAATATTTTGATTAAACAAAAATACAGTGTGTTTAGTACTTAAGAAGGTAAGATTCCACCAAATTCCTTGTAAAGCCATGTACGACCCCTAAAAAATTCGCCAATTTCACCCTCGTAACTCGCATCAACTTTAATTTATTTTTCTTGTTGGTTTTGCTATATTTTCTTCCCTTCCTAACAATTTTCATTGTGTTATTAATTTTTACTTTCCAAAAATGATTTGCTCTGATTAATTTGCCAAAATGTCTTTGAATTTTATTTATTTATTTACATCAGTGTAAGAGTTTAGTTTATTATATTCTTTCTGCAGTTTATTTTTTTGTCTGCTGTGAACCGTAGAGGAGTTCCCACGACTGACTTCCGTCGCCGTCATCATATCGTATCATATCAACCACAGGCCTCCGTCATCTTGTAGTGTCATTATAACTACATATGTGTGCCAAGTTTCAACAAAATCGGTTAGCAGATGAAAACTGAAATGAAAAGAACCACTGGGTTGAGCAACCATTCATTTTTATTTCATATTTAAACGGGACCAATTTCGAAGTATACCCTATCTATTAAAATAAAAATTAATGAAATCGGAATACCCTGTAAAAAGTCACACGTGGATGGTCATCCACGTGTGACTTTTTACAGGGTAGTCCATAGTGTATGAACATATAAAAAGAAATCCGGGCCCGCAGCAGGCCCGCAGAGGTGGATTTCGTGTTTCTTTTTATTTTTTTTTGAAAATCTGCCCCCAGTCCCCCCCTTTGGGGGAATATCCCCCATTCACGAACTTAACCTTCAGTTTTGCCCTGTTGATTTTTCGTCAAAGTTGTGATGTGAATCAAAAAACCTCTATTGTGGGGGTAAAATTGAGGTACATATATACATACATAATTATATACATACATATATATATATATAAATTTTTACTGGCGGTTGTTTTGGGGTCTAAGGATCATAACTAGACCTCCTGTGAAGAAATTTTTGGAAAACTCGACAACTGGTACAAAACCAATAAGACTTTTGACAATTAGACTTTCTTCGAACTCTACCTAAATTGCGGGTTGACTTGAGAACATACTTTGCTTTTTCTTCGGCTAAAAAGACAAAACGGGTCAAAAGCTGAATTGTACTTACTGTCTACTTTATTGCCCAGTTTGTAGCGGTATTTCGGTTTATCTACAGTAAAAGGTTTCTTAGTTTAGTTTCTTAGTTCACGCTCTTATTGCGGGAACTGTAAAGTTTATTTTTCTATGCGGATTCGCTTGGGAAAATACTTTTTAATCTAAGATTATTGTAAAACTAATAAATTTAAAAAAGAAATTAATTCACTTAAATTTTATTTTGTGAGCACTTATCATTTTTTATCAACATGCCTGGCGACTGAACCCGTACGTGTCAACCTACATAACATTAAGTTAATCTGATTGTTTCAGGCCCATGAACTTCCCAGAGCCTCAGTCGCAAGTGTTCGCGTTCCCCCTGACAGGTCCAGTAAGGCTGCCTTTGAGGCCCCAGCCTGAACGTCCCGGACCTCCACCATCAGCCGCTCCTCGCATGCCACCCTTCGCACCCCTCTCGCACCGCCCTGCACCGTTCCCGCTACCCGTAAGTATTTTTTTTATTGCATGCATTGGTATTTGTTCTTATGCGATACAGTTAGAAGACAGTATTAAAAAGTTGGCGATTCCAACTGTTATTATTATGTCAATTTTGTTCTCCGTTTTATTTGTTTGTGACACTTCATTCGTTTTTTTCTCTTGGTTTAGTGACGAGTAAAGGTTGATGGAGTATGTAATAGTAAAATGTTTTCACAGTTTGGACTTGAGCCCAGCCCTGCTCACACCCGACTTAAAGTTAACAAAGAAAAGCAGAATATGCCATTAAATTTTTCAAGTTAAGAGTAATATATAAAACTAGCAACCCGCTCGGGCTTCGCACGGGTAGCAGAGACATCTTCAACAATCATCATTATATTTTAATCAATTTAGACAAAACCTTGACAAATTATATACTTAAACCTTCCTCATGAATCGCTCTATCTATTGGGAAAAACCGCATGAAAATCCGTTCAGTAGTTTTTGAGTTTATCGCGAACACACAGACAGACAGACGCGGCGGGGGACTTTGTTTTATAATATGTAGTGATGTACATAGCAGAATAGCATGTAGCAAAAAGCTTAAGCCTGCAGACTTATGTTTTTCACCAAGCATTTCATTCTGATATCAAGAGTATACTCCCAGATAATCGGGCACAAGTACAAGAGACTGTCGTCTATATGGGCACATTTTTGTTATACGTACTCTTTGATCAAATGTAGTATATTGTATATTTGATCGAAGTACGTACCTAACGTATAACAAAAATGTGGATATATACTAGTGACTTGAATACTTCGACTTGTTGTGTATTTCGCGTTAAAAGTATCGAAGTAACAGAAGTATTAAAAGTATGTATTGCAAAGTAATATATGTAATGATGATAAGGTCGTTCTACGATTTTACTAAAACATACTTATTTTTTTATATAGTGTTTGTTATGTTAATAATAAACAAAAAAATATCACCAGATAAATAATAATAATAAAACAAAATAAAATATAAGTTCAAGTTTCATGACGCAAGATATAATTTTAATAACACATTTAATATATTTTTATACTAGCTGAGCCCGCGACTTCGTCCGCTTGGAATAGTGTATTTATATCGCATCAACCGCCTAAAAAATAAATTTCAAGCTTCTAACTCTAAATATGACGATACTTCCATACAATTTTTCATCCCCACATTAAAAAGCCTATGTCCTTTCTCAGGCTCTAGACTATCTCTGTACCAAATTTCATTTAAATCGGTTCAGTAGTTTTATTGTGAAAGGGCGACAGATAGAGAGAGTTACTTTCGCATTTATAATATTAGTAAGGATGTCCAAAGTTCGTAAAAATTGAGTAGCAATACAATAGCCCAATATTTCTAAACACCTATAGTTCTACATCTAAACTACAATATAAAGCTGAAGTTTTTTTTGTTACTTTGTTTGTTTTTTTAAACGCGCTAATCTCTGGAACCATATTTCATATTTGAATAATTATTTTTGTATTCGATAGAATATTCATTGAGGAAGGTTTTAGGCTATGTAACATCACGCTATGGGCCTTAGGAGCGGTGCAGTGACAACGTAAATTAAACTTCTTGGAATGGCCAATATAGAATAAATTCTTTGCGAAGCGACTCGACACTATCGACCCATTACGTAACTAGATTCCATGTAAAGTAGGAAGCTTAAACATCGTTGCGGTTAAAACAACTGCGGAATGTTAATGTGGAGATCAGAACTTTGTAATTGACCATGATAGCCTTCTTGTCTTCCGTGTCATAAAGAACAACCATTATAAATAATTAAATGAATTATACAAGAACACATCTTGACGTACGTAATAAAAGTAATAAATGACGCATTAATTAGAATTAACTCCGAAATATATTATATTATATAAAAGGTATTAATATTGTTAGTAATATTTAATCAAATTCAGGAATATTTGTGATCATTCTACATATGTATTATGTATCTACATGTATGATGAAGACAACAACGTACGTACGTACGTTTTAGAAATTAGGTATAGAGATAAGTATCTATATATATATATGTGTACCCACTAATCACTTCAAATATATACGTGATTCACGATTAGCATAATGCAATTTAAACCATCTAAATGACAGGTAATCTCCATGATGTATCTAATTACAGACTTGTGACATGGTGCATATAATAATAATAATGTAATTATTTATTCTAAATAGATACCTGAGATATATTTTTTTTATATCTGTTCACTAGTCGTATATCTTTCTTGTCAGTTTCATACGCATGTATAGCAAATTCGCTCCTAGAATGCAGAAAATAAACAGACAGACAGAATAACGAAAAAAATAATTCAAAAAATCGGACTCGTTTAATCTGATAACATGCACACGAATAAACAACAAAGACTTCCTTACTTTTCTTGTTTTTTCAAACCAGTTATATATTTTATCTTGTCATTCTATATTACATAATAATATCATAATTTATTTCAGACAAGTAACATATTCCATAATGTTAGTGTAGTAACAAATAGATTTTTTTGAGATAAGATAAGCACCACACGGTTTACGGTTAAACGTGCCTTCTGGTACAGAACTTTTGACTCTATATTTCACTTTTGCTAATATTATCGTGTAATAAAGTTTCCAAAACAAAAAAATTAAAGTTTAAACAACTGCCAAAACTCACAAAAAATATTGCGAAAAAGTTTTCTAGATTTCCAAACCACTTTTTACAATAAGATCGGTTCTTGAAGGCTACGAGTACGTAATATTTCCCAATAACTTCTTAACTTAATAAAAAGCGTACAAAAGTTACACGTTGTATAACAGCTACGGAACTCTGTGTTTATGCTCCCTCGTCACGCAGTTAGCCGTTTTTTTCCATTACAAGAAATGTTACAGATGGTACCCTTTTTATTAATAGGTACGTTGTTATCACGCATATTTTCATCCTGTGACTTATAAAAATAAATCATTAAGCGTGTGCCTATTACCGTTTTATACACTCATATTTTGAATTATTTGTAAATATGTTGTTATTTTGACTTGCTTTGTCGATAACACTTGTAATTTCTTCCTGTCTGGACTCTGGACGTCTGGAGTCTGGAGTCTGGACTCCGGTCCAGACTAGCAGTCACAACAAATTGTTTTACCTTTTATATTACACGTTTTTTATCAAATTATATCATAAATGTAAGTAGTAGATCCATTTGGCAATGAAATAAAAAATATTACAATGAAACCAAAACTCCTTACCTCATAGTGTAGCATTATATTTGAAGGTCGTAAAATATATAATTTAGTATGCATTGGAAAAAATATTTTACTTAAATTATTGAAGTATAAAAATAATGCATTGAGGCCACAGTAGTCAAATGCAGGGTCAAACAGATCGATAAAATCTACAAAATTAACAATTTTATTTTTTTATATATTTAAGTGAACATACTACTACCAGTAGATATACTGGTAGTCATCAAATTAATGGCGTGCTTTCCTAGACGAATGTAACATCAGCTAGTGTAATACAGATACAAAAAGCTTTTCTGTTTCTACT
Organism: Euplagia quadripunctaria; assembly: GCA_963859945.1. Lineage (NCBI taxonomy): Eukaryota > Metazoa > Arthropoda > Insecta > Lepidoptera > Erebidae > Euplagia > Euplagia quadripunctaria. The sequence goes on from OY982574.1 coordinate 10,602,192, forward strand.
TCGTTTCAGTAAAATTGTGATTTCTATTTTTAAAGTGTAATATCTTACTCTACTTTATGTCTGACGTAACTGTCTGTCGTCCTCTTAGGATTATTAAAATACGTGACAGACACCACTGTGTGTGCTAAGTACTACTACTTAGCACACTACTGATATTTTCACTAAGACGACAAATTGTAAATATGAGTACGAGTAGGTATGCTAGGGGTCAGCAAAAATCTCAGACTTCCAGTATACGGAACCAGTATATGGTTTTCATTCGACGCCGGTATCGTATTGCCGCCACAACATGCCTTGTCGTTGCTGTCACCGCCACAGAACCACAGAATTTCCTGATCTATTCGATATGGTCAAGCTTGGCTTCAAAACTAATCATACACTTCGACAGAAACTCTTATGGACGTTCTAGAGTAATCCATAACTTCCATAAAGTCTTTGAACTCACTTACTGTTTAGAACTTTTGTACCTGGGATAACAATTCATTATAAAATTAAAGCAAGCTAATTAAATTTGCATATACCTGAAATAAATTTGCATGGACCTGGTGTCTTGTATTACAGGTGTTACTACCCACCACAGGCACCAGCAATCCACAACCAGAAATTGTCCGTTTAGCTATATTTTTGCATAAACCATTGTGTGTATTTTTTGGTTTGTGGTGAGAAATAAACGTTTTTATTATTATTATTGTAATCGCCAGTATTACTGTCGTATTATAATTATTTTCTTTTATTAATAATGTCAATGTAGACTATGAAGAGGAAATTGTATTTTACTTGTTTCATCTATCAACAATGGCGCGCTCATAAAAAAAATATGTGTGAATCACTTACTTTTTTGCAATATACGTATTAGGATTATGTAATGTATCACAAGGGCTGTGCGGCTCTGATGAGCTGCGCTAGGCTTGCGGCGGCTGTTTGCTTCATACGCGTTCTTTATTCAAATAATACTTATATTCAGAAATTCAAAATGAATTTCGGAAAGACTTCGTTAAACCCTACTTTTTAATAATAAATTTACGGATCCAATTGTTTAGAACTAAACGTTTATAATTTAATAGAATGAAACAGAAATGAACCAACAAAAAAATCTTACAAGGTTACATCAGGTGAATATGTACAAAGGGCGCCCTTATCGCTGAAATCAATTTCTTACAGGCAACCTTTGTATGGACAAAACGAAAATAAATAGATGATGAAAAAATAATAGATGAAATTTACTGTACCGATTTTTTTCATTTTGTTACGAATCACGCCAATGTGTGATATATGGCTATTATATCATTGAAAAAACCAACGGTTTGACAATTATTTCATTGGAGTTTAAAGATTTTTTCTTCTAATTTTCGTTGCCTTGGTAGAGGGATTATATTCGATCATTAAACTTGACGTGCCATAAACTGTGATAGTTGTGTGTGCTCGTGTAATATATTTGAAGTACCTATGCACGTTATAACGTCTGTCGTGTAAACTCATGCAAATGAATAAACCATAATGACATGCTGTAACTATAAAATTTGATGGAAATTTCTGTACTATGACGACGAACTAAATTTCTAAATGTGAAATTAACCTTTTTGTTTGTTACTTTTCCCAAACGAAATCTCAGAACCAACGAAAATATAATTAGTCCACGAATTTGTTCCTTCCGCATTGCATCATCAAAATACAGCGACTTCGGCGTTTTCAACCATCTAGTAAATGTTGTGTATTGCTAATCTTTAGTTTCTACTTATTGTGATCTTTAAACATACGTTTGCATCCTTGAAATCCGCAGTCGGTTACTTGTTTAGTCGCTTAATTAAATCAAATATGTTCAAATATGCCTGTGACCACGGCCAATGCAACCTGGTCGAAACGTCAGGCAATTCAGGGGTAATACCTATTTCGTGATCCCGTTAATTCCCGTGTAAATACATAATTATATAAATATGTTCATTGTCTGTATCATGTATCAAAATATTGTCATACTTGTATTTTCTACAGAGTAAAGGTACAGTTCAATGATAAATAGATTTGCTACCTGGGTTTAATTAAGGTTACCATGTCCGCACATCCATTACGAAAAGCGTTGGTGTTAAAACAACGCAGTTCTTGGAGTTCATTTATTATATTGAACGAATAAAATAAATGAAATGCCGAAGATACCAAGCCGTACCGTAGTACCAAGTGCAAATGGACATTTATTAATGTAGTGAGGTATACATTTTCTACCAAAAGAATATAGTGTTACAGTAAAACTAGTTACGGGGGATTTTTATACATGACATGTGTAATAATAGTTATTGTTAATGCTGTCTACTGACAACCCTCTGATCATATAGTCGCTCTGTCTGAAGGACATGGTACACCTATACATTTATTTTTCCAAATTTTTTATTTAAATAAAATACTACAACCCGAAAAATAAAGGAAAGTGATTACGATTTCAAATATAAGTATTTAGTGTTAACTGATTTAACCCAAATTAGTGAATGTTGTAGCCAGTAAATAAATTAACTAACGTACTTAATATACTGAACGCTAATTAATTTAATAGCGAGCACTGATTAATGTCCGGGGAGCGAAGCCTAGGCCCAGTAATGTCTTGATAATTTTGTTACATCCTGTAATTTGAAGTGTTGCGAAATTAGCATATTCACATACCTATTAAAGAATATCATTTTCATAATTTTACCTTCCGTGGTGTGGAAATTAAAAATACGTGCTATGTAATTTTAATAGACATAGACTGATTCTTTATAAAAAGATAATAAAGCAATGCTAATGTAACTATGTGTGAATAACCTGATGTAACTATCCTTACTAATATTGTAAATGTGTAAATTTCTTTGTTTGCTACACTTTCACGCCATAACTACTCCACCGTTTTAACTACATAACTAACGCGGTTATAATCTACGTGTAATAAACTAACTGGTATTTTGATCAGAGTACACTGAAGCAGCGATGTCCAACCTCCGTCGTCGTGAAGCAATCGCATGGTACTACGGCACCTACAATTGTCATAAATCTACTCCTATCAAAGGCGCAGACTGCGTTGGTACTCAGGGGCTTTGCAAACCACGATCGATAACTAGTGGGTAGGACGCTGCATGGTCAAGGATGCCAGTACTCCGTTCTGTTTGGGAGGATACTTCCGAATATTGTCGGTAATGTGGTATTTCGCAGAGTCCGCAAAACGTGTCCTGAATAGGCCTGCCATCACTTAAATTGCCGACGCCGGATGAAAACTTAAAAAACTCCGGACATATAGGTAAAATTGAGATTCTTTCCCGGACACCTTAAAAAAAAGGGCGATTCCACTTAAAGTTTTAGTTTGTTTACGATTCATCCAACAATTATAATTGTCCCCTGGCACAGAGTGTCCGGGTTTTACCCGGACACTTTTTGAAAACCCCGCCCGGTCGCTACCCGGGCGCCCTCTAAACTAGGACAAATCCGGGGAAAACCCGGACGGATGGCAGCCCTCCTGAACAAACTAGGTAAATTAGGTACCTAACCTACGGGGTTTTTAAATTGACTCCTGACTCCTAGCATGATAGGTTAGTTTATATAATAACTATAATACTGATAATCTATGATAGTCATTACTAGTACTTTACTCAGTGGATAAAGTATGCAGGTAACTTGGCATAAGCCAGTAAGCCTAGATGCATATAATCCTTCATAGAAGTTCTTTATGTAACCCTCGGTCTTCGCTACAAGACACCTTCAGTAGCGAAGACGGTGGATAATAAATAATGACACACTGACGCTACATAATAATAATGTGATGTGATGTTTGTCGTAGCGACCTACAGTTTTGGCTTTACCAAATAACTTTGACACATTTTTCTTGCGTATTTTGTCTTACAGTTAATGACAGCAGGTACATAAAAAATAATAATGCTGTCCAAAATGCGGACCTTTTCACAAAAATATATTCATTTTTATATAAGAGATGATTAAGTGAACAATGAGACAAATTTAAATTACGAGTAACGCGATAACGGGATGATGAGGTCGGCTACTCGCTGCGGTGATATAATCCAATCCAATGAAGTCGACGCGCAATTTTCCAATCTGCAGAGTAAAGTACCGCCCTACCTACGTCGCACCTACGTGCACATTTTTTTTTGCCACAGAATAAATATACAGTGGTTTCAGTAATCGCCGTTGAGTGTGGATCTGATGCCCACGAATCATAATTAGTTGTTTAGAGCCTGGGCATACTTGTGTTCGTTAATCATTTTTTTTAAATATACAACTTAATTTGGCCATGAAGCACATGGCGTGCTTGATGATAAGTAGTTAGCGAGTGCCAACTGACACTTGCAACACAAGTACTGCGTTGCTTCCGAATAGAGGCCTGACGCTACTACTGAAAAAAAAAACTATCAGTCTGCACGTTCGAAGTGAAAACATAACTGTATTTACGTCATATACACACACACATCTGTATATATATCTCTGATCGTGACGGTCACGCGAGTTCAGTGCTTTTCCCCATACCAAAAGTGCCTAACGTGCCTTAAGAAGTTTTCACTTAAAAAAGCAACTGAAAAAAACGCTCTACAGGATTAATCCGTTCTAAAGTAAAATTACTTATTTGTTCAACATAAGCATACTGATGTGCCGGATATTCGTATCCGTATCCGCGGATATCCGAGGGAGAAAAAAGATCTATTTCCGTATCCGTTACTTTTTGGCGGATCTTTTACGTTATTATATTTGATTACGTTTTTGAAATTCTATTTTTTTTTTCTAAAATTAAATATCTGATGTAGCGAGTTACTAATATTATTGTTAGTTATAAGGTACTATTTAACTATCTTTATAACGAGATGAAACCCTAAATCTTTGTTATATGTATATTCAAATAATAAAAAAAAACACGCGCTGTGCAAATTGAAACATGTCGTGGTACAGTCCTCGATGTCAACTATCGTGTCAAAGTCAGACAAATCAAATATCGGCATCAACTGAAAAACTGAAGAAATTTGTTATATAAAAATAAGCATAGGTGAAAGTTGTCTGTTGAAAGCGTATTTATTCGGCAAGATTTATCACTCTTACCTTTCTTTTCCAGTTTTGAAAGTACATTATTTCATTAATCACAAAGAGAAAAGAAAGACGAATGTATTAGAATGGCAGGTGTGTGACAAAAATGGCCATAGAACATTACTAAACCTTTTAGAAAGTGTTTTGTTTAGATTCGTTGAGTGGTTATACTTACATATATGGATATAGTATAAAATATATTTTTAATACATTAAAAAATTAAATGATTTCTTTTTTATATAAAGAATAAAAAATATAACTTTTGAACTTTTGCGTTCCGTGAAAAACTATAACTATAACCGGTGTTAGGTTTCTACTGACTACCACAGCTAGTGTCTAGCACAGAGTACAGTAATATTATTATAGAGTGTAACCCGATCGAAACGTCAGGCAGTTCAACATACCTAAACCATCGTTTTAATAAACTGTCGTTAATGTAATCGTGTTAAGTACGTTTTTTTATGACACTCCATTAAAATTATTCTATGGAACAAAATATCTGTTGATATTTTGGGTATGGGTGTTTATTACGAATAAAAAAATATTGGTTCTACAGCGTACTTACACATAGCAAGATTCCTTTACATATTTATTAGTGCTATACTTATAGGTCTGTAGACCTAAAGGTACAGCACTAATTCCTATTCTGTGCCTAACCGGAAAAAACTGCCATCAACGTATTTGATAAATTTATTATGAGTCGGAGATATTATTAAAGTTTCCCAGGTTAAATTAAATTAACTTAAATATGTAATAATAAAGTTAAATTGTTGGACTAGTCTAATTTATAGCAAAGCAGCGTATTTTAATATAGGTGACTATGTGCTTCGGTCTAGATAACTGTAAGTACGATTGAAAATTGAATGTTTATTTTGGTAATTGGAGTCGAACTGAGTTCAATAACATTTAAACTATTAATACTGTAGACTACAAACAATCCTTTAAAAAATCGAATATGTTTTTTAAAAGAAAAAGATTCGAGAAATAATTGGAGGGTGTATATGCACGATATAAAGATACCAAGTAGTCCTTTCTGGGCATTATTCATAATTGCCAACCGTAATGCAAGTGATTTCAGTAATAATGTAAAAGTAATTGCCAGCCGAAATGTAAAAATGTGTTTGTTTTGCATGATTTATAGCTACCCAGCTGGAGAATTATCTTCACCAGCAAAAGATCGTAGTTAGTATTAGCAGGCCTCTCTGTCTTTCTCATTCGATGTACTTGCGGCTGCTGGTCCGCCGGCGGACCAGCAGCCGCAGTAGTCTTTTATTTTTAAAGTACAAAAAACTTAATTCGAGAATCTACTGAAAATTGACATGGTTGTTTATGTGCAGTATAAGAATTTAGGTACTTTATCTAAATTCTAAGAAAAAAAAGACCGGCAGCGCTATTTATGTAACTTTTGAAATTGAACCTTTTAACCCTCAAATTATTCATTTAAACTTTTTTTAAGATTTTGAATATTTTTCACCAAAGTTTAATAATCGAGTGTTAGAAAAGGGAAGAAGTTTATTAATCTTTACTTAAAAATGAAACACATATAGGATTTTTGTATACTAAAACCTTGGAAATGAAAAACTTAAAGCGTTAAGTACCTAATTTACATAACAGTCGTAATTTCAGTCAGTCGTTTTTTTTTAATTATTGAAGACCCTACACACATTTTAAAGTCCGGAAAGAGTAGGCAATTAAAACGGCAGGTATCCATATATTGGTAGGGAGTGAGTGGAGTTTATTTGTTAACTACTCAGTAATCTGACGTGTTAGTAGTAGAAGCACCACCACTTGTGTGGTCCTGCTTTTTCCAGGAATAGGTATAGTCGCTAGCTTCTTTGATGGTCGGAATAGAATGTTGGTAGGAACATCGCCACACTTTTTACTGTGAGCCGGGTTGTATGGGTTTTCAGCATATTAGTTCTTTTCTTATGAAAATGTTAATAACCTTAACGTTGTTTCTCAATGTTTCTCTCACTGTGGTTATACAGCTTTATAAATGTAACTAAATTGTGTAGGTGTAGGTCAGATAGCAAAGCACATTGAAGCTGAGACTTTCAATGAATTAATGAGGTACGTATGTAAATAAGTTTTGAACGAGAATTGTAACAGCTGATACAGCCCACGTTCTGATTTCCAGATTAAAATTGAAGTTTAATGGATAGATACTTATAAATTCTTTACGAGTCAGTTCTTACTGTTTCGTAGTTAATCAGGTGCGTTTTAACTTATCTCGAGGAATCTCTCGTCGAGATCCATTTTAAATCAGCTTTCTGTTTAACCATTTACGTCTCTGAGTTTAAGCGGTATTTGATTGAAATTATAGAAAATTGAATTGTTTTTATTACTCCTATTTGGGTAGTCTTGTCCTGTTTAGACAAACTTCGACTGTAATAATAATCGCAAATGATTGTGATTTTTAAAGATCGTATTTATGTCATGAATTTATTCTTGTTATTCCCTACTTTGCGATAAGTAATAGTTGGTAATGTTATTAGTAGACTAAAAGAAGAACAAGAAGAAACAATAATTGAATTGAAAACTTCTTTGGGCACGTTGGGCACTTTGGTATTGGGAAAAAGCACTGAACTCGCGTGACCGTCACGCTCATATTTAGGTACCAATGTGTGTTAACACTTCTTTAGATGCCTAAAGAAGTTTTAACACACAGTTGGGCACTTTTGATATGGGAAAAAATCACTGAACTCACGTGATTGTCAGGTTCATATACGTATATATATCGATGTGTGTGTATATATATGTAAGTTATGTTTTCACTTCTGACGTGCAGTTCTACGAATGACAGTTTTTTTATATTTTAAAATGAGTACAAGCGACTTCGACGCCTGCCTACTGTAAACAATTGTAGTTAGACTGTTTTTCAAACTTTCAGCTCCACTTTGGATATGATATCTCTATACCTATGAAATAAAAAAGAATAATCAAATCTGGTTTACTCAATCAATAACAATTGTACTGTGTTAATACGAAGCAACAACTTGGTAACGGGGACTTTATAACCAATTTCTTAAACTTTATAGTAGACTGGCTGCGACCCGCGGTTTCAACCGCGTAAGTCCCGATCACGTGGAAATATCGGGATAAAAAGTAGCCTATATGTTAATCCAGGTCTCCAGCTATCTAAATACCAAGTTTCATCACAATCGGTTCTGTAGTTTTTGCGTGAAAGAGTAACAAACATCCATCCATCCATACTCACAAATTTTCACGTTTATAATATTAGTAGGATACTCCATTGCCGCTGCCGATCTTGATCCATTAACGTTGACCAGTTGAATAATCGATGAAGTACATTATATTAGTAGTTAGAGATTAGAGGTAGATATATCAAGCATTATATAACAAGTCTTTAGGATCCTTATCCTTGATATGAATATGGTTTTCTAAGTGCCCATATTAACTGTTATCACTTCAAAAAGCCTCACTTTAGATAAAAGCGAAGTTCAGTATATTGGTAGCTCCATGAGCTGAGTACATGAATTCTCCCTATAATATGACGTCATAACAGTAAATTAATTATGATATAGATACTGATAACTGGAAGAACATACTCATAAGGGGCGCGCGTTCCTCTACTAGATTAAATTCTATAAATAGGTAATATGAAGGCCTTAGAGTACTGACAGACAATTTATTCTACGCTTTGAAACACTTACTATATTATAATATTTCACTGTATTTTTAACTAATCTGAAAACCGTGGAGATTATGAACTCGATCGTCATTTGTGTGTAGACGCTAGTTAGATTTCAATAGTTGTGACCAGATGTAATGACTCTTATTTAATTTGATACATAATATATACTGTTCCTAAAAAGGAATAAAATATATCCTCAATTTAGTACTTATTTATAGAAAGAAGTAGAAACATCTGTCACTTGTACGAGTGGGTAACCAATCACACAATGCTTTCTACGGCGAATGAAGAAGGGAGAAATGCAATGTAATTTAGGACCTGTGATTGACAACAATATTTATTAATATTACCGCGTACCCTAAGGCTGTGTATTTTTGCTACTATAGTAGTACAAAACTAATGCAAGAGATAGCATAGTATTTAAGATTCAAGATTTTAAGCCAAAGGTTTTGATGTGAAATACCTAATGCGGAGGGTCAGACCAGCTCTTGGCGTAGCAGCGCGTCGCCACGCTATTTGATGATAGTACGAGTATATGTAACATGTAATGCGGAGTGGCGACGCGTTTATTGTATTCACTTAATATAAATGTTTATTTACATACATACAGAGTATATGTACAAAATAATTTCGATGTTTCACATTTGCCAGGCGTCCCGCGACGTCTCACTTTTTTGTAGAGTAGATTATATTGGCATAACGCCCTAATTAATAGCAATTGATTTGAATCGGTAGAGCCAATACTAATTTTGGTCACCTCTGTATAGTTAATAGAACTTTCAAAGTTTCAATAAAACCCTGAGGGCATAGCCATTGTTCAGATATTAAGACTAAGTCGTTAGATTTGAAGGCCAGTAAATTAGTACAAACATTATTACTAATGAATGAATAGTTGTAACGCACGACGCGTCTGCATATTTACCAACGAAATAACATTAACCTTTAACAAACATAAGGTACATTGTTTATTTAAAATATCGTTTATAACTTGACAGTTACTATACCAAATGAGCTCCTCATATGCATATTAGAACTTAGATGAGAAGGACCCGTTTTATTCCAATTCGATGTTAACTTAATCTCAGCTGCGTTTAAGTTACAAGTTACACCTATAGTGATACCGTTATCGAACAGCGACCTATAGACTATTCATTGTATGATACAAACTCTCTCATCATCGTGAAGCTAGAACAATATTCAGAGTCAGTGTGCTGGCAAAATTAAATTTTCCATGAAATAACATCGTGGGCGTCGGGGTTCATTTAAAAACATGGCAAAGCTACGAGCTTCTATGTTAGAATGAAGCTTCTTGAGATAAAACCACGTGGCTTTAATTCAACACTCACCATATTTATGGCTATATTTCAAACCCTTTAGAATTTTTTAAATTGTTTTTAGTGGCAATGAACTCTGCAGCAGAAGCAAGTCGAAATTTGAAACAATTGTAGGTAAGGCGGACTCACGGGGTCTTGCGTCATTCTCATTCAGGAACCTACTGTAAACAAACTAGACAAATACGGTTGTGTTATTATAGTCTCTTTCTAAAGCTCTATAAAATGATATACATATAATATATTTATTATTTTCTTAGTCATCTCTTTCGAAAATCATAAACCAAGAAACATTTAACACCAGTATTGTATCTGCTACTGTTCAATTTAACTTTCTACAATTAGGTTGGTATATTTAACAAATAAAAAAGGTACTTTCATGTATTCATCACATCACATTAATTAATTAGCACATCACTTTCAATATATTATTATCTATAAAAAAATACTAGACATTCGACAATAAACTTTTTAAATTATATTTTATTCCTCTCAAAGCATTAACCACCGGATGAAAGAACGAAAAATCGCATTGCTTTATATTAAAGCTACATACGCAGCTATGAGGTCTGTGGTCGAGTTATCATCATGTGCAATATATTATGTAGTAATTGAACCACTAAAGTTTTCCACAGGGTCATAAGTACTGAAGTAGTGTAGATGTATGCTGCAAATTATTGTATTTTTCTTTTATGAGAGCACTAAGCTCGGAGAAGAAAATATATAGAAACAAAGTATAAACCATGCAATATAAAGGCAGACTTGCACTAAACATTTCGACGACGTTTTTTGGTTGGATATAACTGGTTTTGCCTGTCCTGTATGACGTCGGGTCATTTAATGCAGCTAGGGCCAGAAACAAGTTTAATAAACACATAGCCATCACTGTAACTCGGCTTAAATTCAACACACTTTTCCAAAAAATGCCACTTTGATATTGCGTTGTGTGATAATCGGCAATTAGCTATTTTGGCAACTGCATCATCATCGCTGGCATAGAACATCTATTGGCATCTCCATTTAAATAAATTTAAACTACCTTGTGTGAATTACACGCTAGTATATCTCTACCTTTAGCGGTTTCAGTAGTTTCCGTTGAGTAAAGAAGTCCTTGCGTGTTCCGCTCGCTTTCAATCCCTCAACAATAGATATCGTCAACAAAGTAGACGCACCAACAATATCTTCTTATCTGATAAGGTTATAGTGAAATGTAGGTGAGCAAGATTTATATAAAGTCAACGTATTGTTAGTAGGTACGTATATTGTATTGTGTGGGTTGCAAAGCCCCAACTCCGTGATATACAGACAAAAGCACGTATAGCTACAATTTAATGACGCTTATGGCGAAATTTCACACGGTGCTTTTAGTATGCCCATAGGCAGAAAGTAAAAGTGAAAATGTATTCTTTTTGTGAAAGCTTATTCGTAAATGGAGGCTGGCAATTTTTACATCTGTGTTATGTAGGGTTTTGTTGTAAATAGTCAAAGTACATCATATTACTAAGAAATTTCAATTATTATTTTTCAACCTTGAAGCTTTTTGCAAGGTTAAGAGTTTGATGATTTTTCATAAAAGATTAGAGTATCGAATCCTGATCAAATCTATATTAAATCACCCAGGGAACACAACCAATCTCTGGAACAAATTGTCGCCTGCAGTATTTCCGGACTGATACGACCTTCAAACCTTCAAGAAAAGAGCGTACTCCCATCTCAAAGGCCGGCAACGCACTCGTGACTCTCGAGTTACAGGTGCCCATGGGCGGCGGTAGTCACTTACCATCGTATGCTCATTGGCATAAAAAAACATGATAAGTGGAAAACAAGAAGCTATTATCTTAATTAGGTACTGTGTGCTGATTCCCAAACCAAGCTATAGTTTTTATTTCGAAAACCAGCCTCCAGTTGTGTAAAATAACACAAAGTCGTTTCTAAATAGGCTGTAAGGTATTTAAGTTTTAAATTTCTAAGTTCTAAATTAAATAGACTAATAAAAATCGTGGAACGTAATACGTTAGAAGATACGTTAGAATGTTCGCTGAACATAGTGTGTATGACTGTAAGACTAATTCTTTAATGATCTATTGCTATTCACATCCACAAAGACGTTGTCTTAAAGTCGGTACTCATTGTGCAGAACGAGATTTTGTACAGAACCACTACAGCTTTGTATGACGTTAACACTCTGAGGTTTTGTATTTCGTTAACATGTAAGTGTTGGAATTAGCTCTTAGTTATTTAGCGCAGTGAACTTGTACGTGTGTCATTGTCGGTACGTAGCCACGGAACAAAAGTTGTCAGTTATAACTCAATTTCTTTTGTGTTCTTCAAACTTAACGTATTATTTTTCTTGCCCCAGGGCCTAGGGCTCAAACAACATGTTTGTATTTTTACTATACTATCCTGAAGCAAGTCCTTTGAAATATTTTACCTCAAATAAGGTTACCGCAAACAGGAATCTTATCTTTAGTTCATTCGCCTGAGTAAAATTCTGTGACGAAGTAGAGAATAGTTTAAAGTTTATTATTGAGATAAACCTTTGTGTTAATCTGTAAAGAGGAAACGTAACTTCAAACAAAGACAATACCTTACTACTTGATTAAGCGTTTATTGCATACTGAAGTTAATTATCCGATGTCTAATACCCGGAACTTTTTGCAAATTTTTCGTTTTTGGATACCCATTCGTTATTATACTGTACAGTATACATGAACTTTAATTAGTTAATTGCTTTTAGTGTAAGTTCAAAATTGACTCATTTTCTATGATTTTTGTTACTCATTTTTCAGTTGGTACCTACTCCCTGTATTTACATAGGTACTCGTATATAGAGCCGATACGATAACGATTGCTACGATGCTAGCGAATTAGGTGCCTAATATTTATGTATTTTTATTAGTAATTAATAGGTCGGTTAGTTATCGTGTAGGTTAGAAAGTTTGAATATTTGAGGTTTATCCAATTTTGTTTTGTGAAGACGAGTTTCACAAACATAGTTTACAAAAAAAAATGTGCTCATAAAGATATCTGACGAGCCTCCTCACTCCTGTAGAAGGTACTACCCAAAAAGGTATGTCCATTTCTTTCATTTAGAGCAATTTGTCCAGCAAGCGTGACATATAATACTCTCGTTTCCGACCTGTGATCAATGTGAAAAAGGATTTGTTAATAATATTGCTATTATTGCAAACTTAATACTCTTGCAGTTAAAACAGATAATAATGAACGTGGTATATACATACAAACATACCATTGGCGGAGCAAACCACTGTCTTATAACAGATGTAACTTCATTTAGATCAAGGTTATGTCTTCGCTACTATGTTATCGGTGCCACAATTAACACACGGGATCTGATTCATTGTGGTTTCAAAATATCCATATTCAAGCAACCATCAACGTTTTGATTGGGTTCAATCTCCTTAGGGTCAGTAATAAAAGGACCGTCACGGTTCATTTTCCAGTTAAAAACTTAAATTGCAAAAAACGATATTGTTTTCATAAGTGGCAAACTTCCAAAACAAAGCGAAAGACCTATCGGATCACAGGACATTTGTTTCCTTTGTTGCTATACACAAATAAAAATAAATCACACCAGTCTTATGCCGCGTTACAATAAACAAGAAACGATTCGTTTTGCTTACGAACGGTAAAATTTCGTTGAATATTTTTTGAAAAATTTACCGTCCGTAAGCAAAACGAATCGTTTCTTGTTTATTGGAACGCGGCATTAATTTCTTTATAATTTAACTAATTGAATTTATAACAGCAAAGTAGAAATCTTACTACAATTGTTGTCCTCTACTTTCATAAAGATACAAACTAAAGCGTTATCTTTAATGGATTACCTTTAAAAAGTAGTATCATTGACTTCAATGCGCCTAAATCATGATAAATTGTAATAAGCTGTATTCTTCATCCCTTAATTTTCAACCCTTAGAGGTGAAATATTATCTTTAAATTTAAATAGGACCAACCTTGAGTACAACCAATTCAATTAATAAAAATAATACTAAAATCGGTTCACAAATGGCGAAGATAAAGCGCAACTTACACACAAAAAACAAAAAACCTCCTCCCTTTTTGAAGTTGGTTAAAAATACGTCTGAAATTCAGACACTGCATTAAATCAGTCGGTAGTCAAAAAGTCTTTACTAAACCTCCATGCTGTCCAATCCATGTCCAGTTTCAAAAGCTTAAAGCATACGTCTGTCGAAAATATTGCAAAAATCGGAACCATTCGGTCATTGGCCCCGATGTTGGCTGCATCGTGCACATGCACTTATGTAATCACGACCGTTCCGGTTTTCGGCCATACTTGTTTCGCCCTTTTATATATAATTGTCGAACAAAAACAAAGCGCGTACTAAGACCATAAAACACAGTAAAATTGCTTCATCGTTGCGTGTGACCATTTATGAAACGGCGGAAACTAAGTTTATTATCTGGGGAACATGGTACCATAAAAATTATTGCATTAGGGAAAGCTTTATCTTGGGTAACGGTGTTGGTTTTATAAGTTCTTAGCGCTATATAAAAACTATTAGACAATAATGAGAAAACACTATTATTTTTTCTTCATTCTTCTTATACAAACACCTTGTGACAGTCTTACATATGTGCGAGAAAACCATTGCCACCTTGTCGGGGGTATGACAAGGATCGTAAAGGAAATAACGAATGTTAAAACGTAGCCGTCACGAATTATTTTAAGAAAGGTAACTTTATTTTTGCGTTTTTTTCTAAACTCATTGCAAATTTATTATTGAGTCCGTCAATTAAACTAAATAAAATATCTATTATGTATTTTTGAAATGATGTTCCTTATCGCACGTCACACTTCAGGTGTTTGGTGGATGGGGGACGGATGGCTAGACGGAAAAAAGTGTTAGCGCAACGAAAAATACTGACCGCAATTGATTTATTTTATTTACGCCATCTGTGGATGAAATCCTACTAATATTATAAACGTGAAAGTTTGTGAGTATGGATGTATGAATGGATGGATGTTTGTTACTCTTTCACGCAAAAACTAATGAACCGATTGCGATGAAACTTGGTATGTAGATAGCTGGAGACCTGGATTAACATATAAGCTACTTTTTATCCCGATATTCCCACGGGATCGGGACTTACGCGGGTGAAACCGCGGGGCGTAGGTAGTATGTAATAAATATGAAATATTATTTCCGCTCAACTTTGTCAGGGCAGATGTAATATATTAAATCATTTGGCGAACTTGTTAGTGACAGTAATCAGTGGCTGGGTTAAAGGAGTGCCTTGTCCGTGTAGTTTCTTTAGCCTGGCGGTAGACCTTCGCCGCACTATCTAAGTACAGGCCACTTCGCTCGTTCACCCTGGAGCCTTGAAAGTTGTGATATAATTGTAACATAAGTTAGTTTTCTTACCTGTACATAATTATATTTATATCGTAACTGGTATCGTATTCTCTCATTTTGTAGGTCTCAAATGTCGAGTCGAAAGATTAGGACAATTGTGTTAAGATTTAAACTCATGTAAGTGTTCGAGTTCGAGATTCTTCCTTTTTCAAATCTTCTTAAACAACTTTGTTGATATAATTCTATATAACACTAGTTGACCCGATAGACATTGTCTTGTCTTAACTATGACTATTGAATTCGAATTGGTATAATTAATAAAAAAAAATATTCTAAAAACATAGTTCCGAACGATGCATCTGTTTTAAACGATATTTGCAGTGCGTATTCTGTTAATCGCGCCAACTGTCAAAGGGCTGACAGTTATGTATGTCAAAAGCGCTATGGAAACGTTGTCCTGCTGGAACGTAAAAAATATTTTTCCTGTAACCCTATCGCAGCGCCATCTACCGGGTTCAGTTGTAAATCTAAACCATTCTCGAATTCACCTGAAGACACACAAAAAATTTCATTAAAATCTTTCCATCCGTTTAGGAGGAGTTCAGTAACATACACACGCACAGAAGAAATATATTTATATAAAGATTATCCATATTTTCAAGATGATTCGTATATTTTTTGATAACATAAAAACGTATTGGTTTATATATTACAGCTCGGGAAACATTGTTCCCCCGAGAATATGGTAGAAAACCGTGCCCCTTGGCGCACAGACGATTTTCTTTATTCCCACTACTGTTTTCGTATAATCGTTTTCCTGTTTACTCTATTGATATTTCCTTTTACAGAAAGGCGTTGCAAAAATAAATATCTAAACGAGGTTTTACTATACAAAGAACAATTCATTGAAAACACGTGAAAAGAAAATGAATTTTCAACTGTGAAAAGATTTTAGAAGTGGGTTCGCGTTTGTTGTGCGCTATCTGAAGTTCGATCCAGCCACATATATTTAATTCAGAGATAAAAGAAAGTACGAGTTGATAATATTTTATTAGCCAGCTTCATCGAACGAATCGTAAAAAAAAACTGGATCAGGAAACTAGTTATGACGGTCTTCATAAACAAAAAAAGATAGTGCCGTTCCATGTAGCGAGCTAGTCCATCTCAATTAGGTACATAGTTTTTTATACTCAATAATCTCTCACCAGTATTAGATATATTATATATTATTATATATGTATATTGTACATATTTCATACTTGACGAAGTGAAGCAAAAGATTGTGACTCAGATTAATTTAAGTTAAGCATTAGTTATTTACAAAGCTTTTAAAAGTTTAACTAATAACAAAATTACACTTTACTTTGATTCATTTGAAGCTAGTAGACTTCAGTTTACAGTCGTTATTATGTAAACTTGATGCTTTAAGGTAACTTAATACTTAAAAGTTTATGAAAATAAAGGTCTATTTAAAAGCGTTGGTTAAGTTTTTAGATATTCTTATACTTGTGATTATGACAATTAAAATCTTATTACAACATTTACTGTTTTATATATTGAGAAATACAAAAATTAAGTATATTAATTTTATTTACTATAAAGTCGAGTTACTAGCATATTATTCATTAACAATTTACTATGTTAAGATAAACGGAAATAATTTTGAGAGCTCAGGAAATTGCTGTTTGAATACGCTCTTTTTGCCTCTAAATCTTGATATTAATTTATTAACATAGTAGATATATTTGATAGTGGTGGAGTTCAAGAATGACGCAATTTTAGTTATTATTCGTCTTAGCATATATAAAATAATGGTGGTAACGTAAGAAAAGTCAGGGACGTATCGTACGTACGTAGAGTTCAAACCAGGTTTTTTCATGGTTCGACTGGCCCCCATGAACAAGACTACGCCATTTGCCTCCGTCTTCGGATAGCTTCTCCCATTGATCCTTAGGGATGTTAAATGCGATCATATCGCGCTTCGCGCAATCTTTGAAGTGCAATATGAGACGCCCGATAGACCTTTTTGAGTCTGCGATCTCTCCAAGTAGAATTTTCCTCGGCAAGCGTGACTGTATCATGCGATGCACATGTCCAAACCATCTTAAGTACCTCTTTTTAAGCGTGGCCGTGATACTGGAAAATTGCGCCGCGCCTTTAATACACAGCAGTTTTGGGTATATATTTATCAGATGATTTATCGACACTAAAGTCAGAATGGGATTCTCGTTTTCTATAAAATGTATAACCTTCATAAGTAGGTACAGTGTAAAGTGAAGTCAGTAGAAGCACCCACAATCTACATGCGTATGTTAACATTCCTGCGCAGTTTTTATGCTAATTAATTATGGATACTTGATAAAACAACATACTAGATGGGTCACCTTTTATAATGCCAAGCAAAAACAACCTTAAGATGTATGTAGGTATGCAAAAAGAATAACACATTGTGTCAGATATTCACACAAAGTCGGACTCTTTGGAAATAGTATAATATGCAATTGATAGGTATACGGTTTTATTGCTAGCCCTCACCGTACGGTGGCTCTATGAAGGTAGGAAATCAAATAAACCTTTAGTTAAGTACCTATTATATTTTACGTTCTTACTATGTGCGTTTGTTCTCCTCCAGTTGTATGTAAGTACTATAAGTAATGAGCTGAGTTCGAATATAAAACTACTCTGAAGGGTAAAGTAATAGTCACGACACGACAACATATTATTGTCATGATATTTGCAATTTTACACTGAGGCCTCCCCTCTGTGTGATACCGTACAATATCTAATGATATACGAAAAAATATTTATCCCTGCTGTTGAAATGTTTTAGAGTTGTTCGCGACAGTTTGACACCGATCCAAACAATAGAGTTTCACTTACTGGATAAAATAATAGTTTACAGCCTTGGCAGGTCAGTTTCTCGCTTGTTATGTACACTTCTAGCTTCCTGTTCAAAGCAATTTTTGCTGTAGGTAACATGTTGATAAAGGATTACTTCGGTTTTGATTTATGTTATGAATAATAATATGATTAATTTATGGCTAACGATATGTACCTACTTCAACTTATTAGATTAGGCCTTGAATAGGTCGGCTATGTTATGGAACCATACGTTGGTTGTACCTTTTAAATAAATTACATGAACAGTTTTTGTTTTAGAATGTTGGTATGAGTTTTTTAAATTTCGAATATTATAGATGTAGAAGATTTATACAAGTAGTGTGAACAATAGTTTTGGGCACGTACTGCACACTCCGTCGGTATTTCCACTGCTTTGGTGGTTATGGGCTCCGTTTAGTGGCAGTAGTAGCGTAAAAGGGATCTAATTCCTCGTAACTTGATGATAAATATCAAGGGAAATCGAAATTAAGCAATTTTAGCGGATAATATATGTACCTACTGGTGAAACTTGCTAAGAAAAACTTGATGCCAGTCTATCTTAACAAACATACGCCCATGTCTGCTTGGCTTGTGGGTAAGCAGAGTCCAAAGCCCATCATTTATTTCTATACTTACATACCTCACTAGCTTCCTCTAGAGGCTATATTAACCCCTAATTAAACCTTTCATACAGGCCCGTTGGTTTCGGATACTTCTGACCTTTTATTTTGATTTTTATTCAGAGCATACCTACCGGCCTTCCCACTAACATTTTAAAGTTTGCTATCCTAACATTAATGTTATGATTAAACCGTACAATAACGCGTGTTGTTTTGTAATGAAAAATAAAAAATCAGCCCAGTATAATAAAATCTTATTATCTTTTTATTTTTTATAATAAATCATAAAATCTTTTTATTTTTTATCGTAGTTGGTTTGAAGTATCTATGTAACACTTCAAAAGGAATAAATAATAGATTGCCGCAGTGAAGAACCGCCTCTAACAAGATCACGTACAACGCTCGCCATCACGATATTTTGACCAGTTATGTGTGTTTTATTGCTGGCTGTGTCGTTGCCCGTTAGTGGAAAGTCAGTCTCTTAATTGGATACGAATCGATCGGTTAAAAAATTGGATGAATAATGTCTCTTGACTCTTCTGAGTAACACTATTAAAGTTCAGTTAATTATTACAACTAGTGGTTGCCCAGAGTTCGAATTTCGACCACAATTAATTAAATGTCGATAACAAAAGTTCAGTCGAAGCACGGTAATAAAATATTACCGTAGTCGAAGGTAGGGGAAATTAACTAAACTACTTGCTATTTTTTTTTTCTTACGTAAAGACCCTTTCATAACTAGGTACTAAACAAAAAAAAAATAAAGAAAATAGGTTGACAAACACAAAACTGTTTTGTTTTTTCCTATTTAGTTACTGTGTGCAAATATCTTTTGAATAAATATAGTCCATAGTTTTGTAAGTCTAGGAAACGAGGTGTGAAATGTTACTAACTAAATGGTTGGATGTATGATGGTCCAGAAGTTATAACGTATTATAACAATTACAATGCTTAGATAACACAAAATGTTTGTGACCAAAAAGAGAGTAACATTCTCATGCAAAGACGTGTCAGTCAAGCGGATATGTTGTATTGTATGTCTGTAGACGCAAGGAAAGACGGAAGAAATTGATGAAATGTACGTGTTGGTAATAGTTATTATGTGTTTTAATTTTAGTCTTTAAAGAGACAACTACGTGGGTGATATCTGTGAGTAGTCCAAGAAAGAAAAATCTCAATCTTTTCTTTTACCTACTTTCAGCTATCCTCATTTCCTTGAAGTTATTAGGATATGATACATCGGATCATATCCTAATAACTTTACATCATATGACTTTCAACCGGTTACTGGGCCAAGTAAGTTTTAATTTTGCAATACATTATAATATAGTCGTATTTTTTTTTAATTTGATTAAAATGTATGATATCGTTCGTTTTTCAAATATTGCATATTCGTCGGGTCTATACGGCGAGCGTCTCCGATTTCACTGTTACCCATTGAAGACCCTGTAAACCATAACTTCTCACAGCGCACAGCCTTCACCGACGATGGGCTGCGGTCATTAGTACCGCAAAATTTTACAAAAATTTCTTCCATAAAAGAGTCTCAATCCTATGAGTTGTCTTTCAAGGTTACTGTTTTTACGACTGTGACCCGTAGTAAACTCTTCAGTAATCTGTGCCCGTAGTACATACTAGCGTAGAAATACCTTAAAAAAACATCAGAATATTTCATGACAGAAAACATTAATATTTTCAAAGTGATTCAGAATACTACGTTTACCGAAGCATTGCTTGTGTGCAGTGTGTGGTGAAAGCTAAAATAATTAAAGAAAACCCTACAAAGAGAAGTACGCAACATAAAAAAATAAATGTGAAAAATATAAGTGCATGAATACAGAAAGTGGTCTGGGAAAAGAGACATTTGACTTTCAAAATGTCTGAGAAAGTAAAGTAGTCATTGAGCCTTTTGTGATCACTTTCTTCCATAACCATTAACATTGCGGTATTTGAAAGTCTACAATATATTAACTGCTTATGTAGTAAGCGGCGGTAGCGTAATGGCTAAGGCGTCGGACTTGCGATCATGTGGTTGCGGGTTCGAACCCCACCCAGAGCACTACCGACGTGAACCCACTCCTAACACAAGCGCTAAGCTTAGCTGGAGGGGTTAAGAAGAATACTAGTAATGTGGTAACCCACGTTGCTAGTATTCTTTAAAAAAAAAAAAACTAAATTAAGGAAACTTTTGCTGTAATGTACTTAAAAGTAAATAAAAAAAATTGCATTGTAAAACCAGTTTTTACGTACCTACTTCGAGTTTGCAGAAACTTATAAGAAAATTTATTAGATGCTACATCTATTTTAAACATAAAAGGAACCTCTAGAGTCTAGAAGTATATAGTCTAAACATATACACTTCTGTGAACGTTTCAGTCAACGGGTCATACTCTATATCGATCTTACATACTACGTAAAGGTAAATACTTATTTCACTTCGACAATTGTTCGTCTGTCAAGCTGGTAAGGCGTCAGTGTCGAGTACAGTTAACTTTCTTTGAAAGGAATGTCTTTCAATTTGTCTGCCAGTTGGCCGACTGACACCTTATTATTGTCTCGGGTACATCAATTCAGTACCGCTATTCACGAGATGTGCAAACAACTCTTCAAGTCTTGCACTCCTTTAATAAGTAAACCATCCAATTTAAACTGATATCTCACTAGTAACTTTACGTTCCTGGTATTGGCTCAGGTAAATTGAGGATAATATTTTCAGACTTTGCTGTTGGCTTTGTATGTTTGCACAATGTGCAAGTTACCACCTGAATAAACACATTAATTATTTATCTAATTAAATACAATATACTTGACTTACCTGTATATTTTACGTTCAGTAAGTACTTAATTATTTTTAAATGTATCTTTTTAATCAATAAGATATCCTCCATTTTGCACTAATTTACAATTTAAGTAGCCAACAACTCCCCCATTGAAAAACTAACGATATCATACACTTCAATCTAACTCAAAAAAAATATTGACTGTATTAATGTATGTGTTGAAAATGTATTGAAAAATTAAAACTAACTTAGCCCAACAACCGGTTGAAAGTCATACGATGTATGTTGTTTAAAAGTGTTAAATATTTTTTCAACTTCTATATTCTGTGATCGTTGACGTTGCTTGAAGCCTTTTCTGGTTTGTCAGCTGTCAGAACGACTAAAAATATTCAAAATTCTATTGCCGTTTAAAACCTTTATAAAAATACTAAAATATCCTTATTAATACACTCTAAATACATGCTCGGTCTTAAGGCCAGCTGGTGAGCGATTCGGAAGTAAATAAATAGCCTAAACACTTAGTTCTTTAATATTACTTAAATAGCTCACCTTGGCGTTCTTACCCATTAAACGACGTACTACAAACCTCGTAGATTTTTATTATAGGAGATTAACTAACATCAAATTTAAATATGTGTTTAATTTTAATAGACTCTACTTTATGAAAAGTCGAGTCTATTCTCGTCACTACTTATCGATTATGAAATACAAAACTTTACATTATCTGTTTATTTCTTATTGAAGTATCTGCTGAGTCTCGTGATATCAGAATGTTAAAAGTTGTTGTTTTTAAAAATATACAAGCATTTGTGTACATTTGTTTTCTGCCATTAATACACTTATTTTTTAACTCGCTTTTATTGGGTTATGAGCAGTTTACTAGATTCTCAATTCACCAGATTCTTAGCTTCATTTATAACCAACCAACTAGCTAACTATGTAAAAAACCGGACAAATACGAGTCTTACTCGCAAAGAGGGTTTGGTTAAATCTAAGGTTTAAATAGCCGTATCTTTTGAACGCGTTGATTTAGAAGCTTGTTTTTTTTTACAGCTTCAGAGACCGCAGACGTAAGCATTTGATATTAATTTTAACTTGATACCTTCGTGGTTGTTTGACAATAAGGTATTGACAGACAGACAGACACACAGACGGACAACAAAGTGATCCTATAAGGGATCCTTTTTTCTTTTGAGGAACGAAACCTTGAACCCCGTCTTTGTGTCGTGTACCATATAATATGTCACATGGCTTTAGCTTGAAAACGTAATGTTAAATCTTACTACATTTTAAGAAACAAAATGATTGCCTTAATTCGAAACTAAGTTTTATTCCATAGCAAAGGAATATAATCCAATGTAGAGGGAAATAGTGGCAACAAATGTATGTTTACTGACCTTTTTATACATCTAGCAATAATAAGCATAATGCAAACGGGCATCTCGACAGGTCTGACAGGTTCTTATAATATAGGTAAGTTAAAAATAGTTGCATTTTTCGCATCGCATCTGCTTTTGACACATCTCTTAAACTTCGATTTTTTTAAAGGGAATGATATCACTAATCATGCCATTTCTATATTTTAAAACCCATTTTAGATTGATGTTTGAAGGTAATCGTATTAAGGCTAATCATATCCAGTCACCTTGTATTGAGTAACGCGTGTTTCAATAATTACTGTGGCAGTTCAACCATAGCTTCAGTAACCAGTAAGTCTTTGTCTAACGTTTAAGACGGCTTCACTGACACCAATTGTAATAACTACATTCTAACCTCGCATACATTATATTTCATTGTCCCCATTACTGAATGATAGGGTCTAATTACTGTAATAATGTACTGTTCATATTTACACGCGATCACTTGATTCAATTTTGCTCACCATATTATAGAATACCTATTTTATTGTATCTTACACTCAATTATAAAGCTTTACGAGTCTCCCAATACAAAAAATGGATTACGTGACCTTACAAGATCAAAATAGTGACGTGAGTCTACTGTTATGATTGTGATTGTCCGTATAATTCAATTTTAAATGGACTATTTCGTAATATAATTTGTTGTCGAGAAATATAATACATATATGTATAATATATTTCATCATCAAACATACTTCATTCCAAATTGGAAGTACTTTTTATTTTAGATTGCCATCAAATTAACAAAACAAAGTTGCTGAGTAACTAACTTGGCATTATTAGATTGTATAGCATATAATATGTTGTGATTATGTTAAAGATATATATATATATATATATATATATATATATATATATATATATATATGTTGTTTTGATTTTGTTCATTTTAATGAACTTTGTGGACAGACTTTCTGAACTGTCAACATAGGTGTAATATAAGTGTAAATTTTATGTTTCTTCCTACTCACGGTTTGATCAAAATGTTGACGATCACGATCTCCACACGGTTTTAAATCAAAAATATAATATATGTTTATCCTGTTTATATTAATACTATTTAAGATCTACACTTATTGTAATTACACTTGCAATACAATACTAAATCTATTACTCTGTCAATCGCTGCATCCCAACCGTTCAGTTAACGGCGTAGCTTGAGCGTTCGATCACAGCCACTTCATATAAATAACTTAAAACATAAGTACAGTCTATGGTATCGTAGGAGTATTTTCGAGGGTTATGCCCGCGGCGCGTTTGCTCCGTGCAGTACGTGTTCACAATCTATGGCTCCATTGTAGCATCAGTGTAGCCTTGACATTTGATAGAGGTATGCACTGGCGACGAGACACAAGTGTGTTCGGACGGGCCACTAGCCCCACCGACGGAATCGGGTGTAGCTCGGCACTGGCAGATATGGGTATCGCGCTGGCACCCTTACGTTCTCAAGGTTATATCCTCGCCGTTGTCGCACCAGTTCCGGACTCACTTCGCTGTTTGTTTCCCTCTTTGCTGGGCGCACTATTCTTAATACGTTTGATTCTAGTACCACGTTATCGATGACCGCATCATCGGGAGTCGGTTTCGTAATTAGTTTCGCTTTGTTCTTTTGTGTGGCTAGGTAGTCCGGGTTGAGTATGTAATCCTGAACTTTCGGCACTAGGTTGTATAGGGTCGAGTCTATTTCTCTCTCGTAACCGAGTCGATCTCGGGGCGAGGACAGAGCCGGCGCGGCTAGCGCGATGACAAGCGCGAGGAACGCGTGCATGATGCGGTGTGTGTTGAGTGTATGAGCCGCGAACGACCAACACATTTTTATATATACCTACAACCGATCGATATTCGTGCCCAATTTGTGTAGGTACTCATTTATTTTTTGTGATCGTTATACGCGAGACGCTCTTGAACTTGGTAGTGGGATGCGGAGATGCAGGCTAATGGTTGCGGGTCGAAGGTGTAGTGCCTGCTCCTGCTCGCCGGACCGCATTACGACTGGCTGCGTACCTCGATGCAATCATTTGTATAATTTGATGCACCGGTGACTATGAACGCTCATGAACCTTGTTCTACTTACATTAACCAAACGTTAGAGAAGCTCGCAGCGGTACAAGGAGACCGTTACAAAGTTGAAGTAACCTACGAGTGTTATCGTTTTATGTGAAAACAATCCTATGCTTTAGGTCTTGGATCGCACAAAATGTAAATGACTTTTCCTATCAGATTTTTTTTTATTGAAATTATTTGTAAGAGTTCGCTAAATGGTATGTATGAGTCGCAATAAGATAGTTGAAGCGGTGATATACATAGTTATGTCTCTAGGGATATAGCTATATCTATAGCTATACTAGATTAGTTTAGTAAGACAGGTATATGACTAGATCGTGTTTGTAGTTATATTCCTAGCTAGACAGTTATGAACCGCTTTCAAATATATATAGATATAACTATAGCAGGGATATCACGGCTTCAAACATCTTACTGTGAAATATGTACATATGTGTCCCCTGTTAGATATTGAATATTATATGTAATCTTAACGGGAGACAAGTCTATCTATCACTGGATCATGAATTTGAGGCCTATAAGGTTATTGGTTTAAGGTGGCATAACGAAGTGCAATCAAATTATTTTATACTTCAAATCGATAACTCAAAAATTCTTTTTTTTAAATTAAAATAATAATAATAATAACTTCACACAACTCACACACGGCCGTCTGATCGCAAACTAGTCAAAGCTTGTACTACGGTAACCAGACTGCTGCTGATAAACATACTTATATATTTCTAAATACATACATGAATATTTTAGATAAATTACACCCAGACTCAGAACAAATGATCATGCTCATCATGCAATTATTTGTCCTGGGTGGGAATCGAACAACCTTTGGCTCAGCAGGCAGTGTCACTAACCACTAGACCAACAGGCCAGTCAACTATTCTATGGCAAACATACTTAAATGCATATTCAAAAAAGTGTACTAATCCAAGTTTCAATGGTGAAGTCCTGCGGAGCTCTATGTCTCTTTTAAATGGAACTAGTAATTCGTTTTTGATTTTAATTGTGGCAATAAAAATATCGTATTTCACAAAAACAGGTGTTTTCAAATGTTGTAGATTTATCTAAAAATCAAATCAAATCAATCTTCATCAAATCAAATTTATTTCTCTTGAAAATGTGTAATGATTGATTTGATTATTATTAAAACTAACAATTTTCAAATATTAGAACCAACATATGTATGAATGTTGGTTAAATTTTTTGAAAACTGTTAGTAATTGTAGGTTAGTTCGTAATAGTAGTCAGATAAAGAAAGGCACATCTGCAAACTCGTCTTGAGGTCCCGTTTTAAGAGTAATACGTTGTGAAGGCATAAAAACAATTAGTTAGATGTACTTATTTAACCACTAAAATGCATTATTATTTAGACAACATTTTAACCACGGTACAATATTAATTATTTATAAACAATGTTTACATATTTAAAAGTTAAACGGTGTGCCGGGCATAATAACTTTAAATTGCACATTTACAGACATAAGCACGATTTGTTCAAGGATAATGCTGAGACAATGGTAAAATATTTTATTTTACCATCGTATATTATATTACAATCTTACGTAACGTAAAGCTTTCATGTTTTCGTTGATCACTCAGCGCTCCGCCTCCGCCTAGGTTTCATAAACTACGTTTGAGTAGCCGTAGGTACACAAATCGCTGTATATTACACTCTCTTGAAATGCTTTATCCATTTCGTTTTGTACCGTTTCGAAAAGTGACATTCTATGACCGCAAATCCTTTACTTTAGGATTCTGAAACTGTTTTTTAAATTCATATTTTCGTTACGATTATATTATAGTGCGATTTACATGTCTGTACTAGCTAGGATAAATACCTATTACGTAAGGATCAGTTACAATTTTCAATGTTATTGTTTAATTAATATACGACATAAGATTAAACTCAGTTTATGTTTATTCATTTAAAAACATTGTAATCTAGAAACTATGTAAGTAAGATAGTACATAAACCGATCAACTTTATGTGGAGTATGTGTGAGTAGATATGGTAATCAGTATAATCACAATAATGATTATGGAAACTTCTAAGCTGAGAATAATACGATGGAATTAAACGAGCGTTGCGCGTGCAAAAAAGAACTCCTTTAAATTAGGTATAAGTAATTAAGTATGCAGTCTTTTAAAGGATCCTATTTCTATAAATACTATTACTTATTATAATTAACTTAAGGATCCCTTAAGTCTATAGTATTTTTTTACTAAAGATCTCAAATTCCTTTGCAAATCAAATTCAAATTCAAATTCAAAATCATTTATTCAATTAAGACACTAAGTGACATTTATGAACGTTAAATTGAAACTACTGTTAAAAATCATAGATCGACGCAAATAGACGACACAGCATGTACTGGATTGTCGAGGTAAATTAGTTGAAAAACACCAAAATCTACTGCCTGCTTGTGTCGATCCATAACTTCCAGTTTCCAAAATGCGTAAAGCCTTATGAGGAGAATACTGGCAAAGAAACTCATGGCCACTCTTTTTAAAAGTCAGATCTTCAGGTACAATGGTATTAGTGTTACATAAAAGATAAGCATGATGCAAGCTGTTGCCACCTGAATTTCATTTTATTGAAATGCTCCGAAAGCTAACGTACAAACAAAAAATATCACTCAGTGATACCGTTGAAGGTTCGAACCTATTAAACATAGTAATCATTCAAGGTGCACATCAGTTACAGAGTCTACTGTTAAAACTAATTCGTGACTGGATTAAGAGGCTAGAGTTGCAGTTGAACGAACCAAAATAATAGTATAGGCTAAAGCATCGCTGACTAGGCCGACCAGTCACCCCAAGCAGCACCCGTTCACGAGTATGACGCATGGACCAGCCATCGTCTCCTTCGCCATATCAGAGGGAAAGAAACGACCCGCCCCATGACGACGCCGCAAGCAATGACATTTTAGTGAGCATGACGAGCCATAGTCGAGATACTGATAAAAATCACTACTAGTCAAAATTACCATAATAATCGTCACGCATTACTTTCAACTAACAATGGTTTGTTAATAATTTAGCCTAATTATAAGACAAAGAAGTTTGTGTGTATATACCTAAAGACACCTTAAGCCCAAGACTGTTTGTCGTTTAGATAATCGTTGATCGTATAGTAGGCTTTCCTAATAAGGTGATTTTTTACAGTGCGCTTAAATTTATCTACAGGAAGGTCGATTACATCTATAGGAATTTTATTATAAAAACGTATACCAAGACCTTCGAACGAAATTAAGGGTGATACTAGCTTGGTCTGTGAAATGTTTTTAAAACTTAGGGAGTATTGTCTTGTATGAAAGATCTTAAAAGAAAAAGGTCACGCACGCCATGTGCTTGAAAGCCAAACTTACCACATTGATTGAGAACAGTATCATAGTTTATAAAATTATTGTAAATAATAAGCTTAAAGCTCACAAAGTACTGCATATGTCTCGAAAATGTTCAATAGGTACCATGTATTTGTGCAGTACACTTTATTTTTTCTTTAATCTGCTATTGGTTACGTCTCACCATTGTCTACACGTCATAAGTTTTAATGGTGTACAGATTTAGTGATCCGTCACTTGCACCTAACTGGTTTCTGTATAATAAACAGTAGATTTTGGTGTTTTCACCTAATTTACCTCGACAATCCAGTACATGCTGTGGCGTCTGTTTGCGTCGCTCTATGATTTTTAAACCGTAGCCTCAATTTAACGTTCATAAATGTCACTTAGTGTCTTAATTGAATAAATTATTTTGAATTTGAATTTGAACCGTTCCGAACCAGCATGAATAGTAAAATGTGCTTATTAGTGTGAAAATGTCGAATACTAAATAAACAATACAAAACACATTTCTTAACCTCTATAATAATTTATATTATTGTACGTACGATAAATGATTTTAATAAAGAAATCCGTAGTGGTAATGTGCAGACTTTCTACTGGGTAACCAATTTTACGAATAATGCTGGGGTTAAAGTTTTTTTAGTGTCAAGTATATTAGGACCACGAACCACCTAGAAGGATATGGTTGCCGTAACCTATAACCTAGCAGTTCAACTTAAAACTCTATTCTAAATGTGAAGAAATTGCTCGTTACATATTGTAGGAGTGCAATTTGTGAGAAATCTCTCGCGATTGGTTAAGGACTGGATTTATAATATTTCCAACTTTTTCTATCCATTAATATAAATACATTTAATGTGAATTCACATTGCTATTAAGTATTATAGTATATTCGTTTTTTAAATGTCCTTTTCTCTTTTTGTTTCGTCAACCCTCAAATTTTATGATTTGAGCCTCAACCTTACTTGGCAGCGTTGATAAATGAACTTTTAACATATCGATACTCTAGAATAGAAAGCATCCGGTATCAAATGTCCGAGGTCGTATCCGAATATGTGAGTGTAGACGTTTTTCGAGCTTTGCTTCTGTAAAGCATGCAGGAAGCACATTACAAGTTGTCGACCTTCCAAGATCAGTCTTGCTCCGGTGGTTACATAATAATGAATAAAGATAATACAAATGTTAATGTAAACATAGAATTTATTTTCCACGGTGTGTGAGAAAACTTAAGTGGACTCCCCGCTATTGATATCATGATGTTTATGTTTGAACGAAAGTGGATAGTCTGCTTTGTAAGTCTTTATGTTAACTTTATTCAAATAGAAGTAATTTTTTATGCATCTTCAATGGCATTTATAGTGAAATATTCAATGTTATTGCTTATTTTGATTATTTTATTAGTTTGCTTGTCACATTAAGACTTTCGATATTCAAAGTCATCGATATTTATTGTTTGTATACTGCGTAGTATTACTATTAAAGATCGGAAATGATGTTCCAATAGTGGTGAAAACTTCTCTGATAGCTTTCAAGATGTTAAATACGTAAATAACTTACGTATAAATTTACGCGGCTTTTCGTCTTGTGCAGCTGCGATGCGATGTATGGATGTTTGTTTCTCTTTCGCGAAAAAACTACTGAACCGATTGCGACCAAACTTGGTATGTAGATAGCTGGAGACCTGGATTAACACATAGGAATATGCTGATATTCCCAAGACATCGGGATTTACGCGGGTGAAACCGCGGGGCGCAGCTAGTATATAATATATCACATTACCAGTGAGTGCGAAGCGTGCTTTGCGCTTGCCATTGCGCTTTTATTTAACATAGGCATTACACACGCCTCCTAATCTAACATAACTAAGTTTAACTACACAAAAATTACTGGCCATAATTAATTTTATACCATTAAATAGCCGGCAATCATTTATTGTACGTGTGTGAGCTTGTTAGCATTATTATCGCATTAATTTTGCCTATCTGTATTAAATGTAATCAGTGAACCGGTTTCGGATGTAGTTTGTACGGAAATATTTTTATTGAAACGGAAGTGAAGTTTACATATGAACATGTGGACTCAAATGTGTATCGAAAGAAGTGGAAGCAGCCAAGGCGAAAAGTTTTAACCAAAGCACCTCGAATTGGTAATGGATTGGTTGCGACATAAAACTGAGGCTTTTAAAACTGATTTTATCATACATAATATGAAACATATTTATAATATAATCAAAAGCAACGTTTTTCTGTGCGTTATTTTCACAATTTGATCTTACATGATACACTTTCCTCCTTAGCAGTTTAGTACGATATAATTCGATACTATAGGAATAGCTACATCAATGCATTAGGAGACCGCATATTTGCACAGCTTTATAAGAACGTTGCGCACGGATTGTGAGGTTTTTTTATTAATTATTCATAAAATTAAACTGTTTACGTTCATACTTCTAAGTTCAAATACATTATAAGAGTCAATGGTTTGTTTGATTAGTTATGTCTTTACTGCCAATGTCAAACAAAAAACACATAACAAAACAGCCTGTTTTCAAACAGTCACAGTGAATTTCTGTACGATTTTAAATGTATATCTTTAAATTGAATTAATAATTGTTAGATACATTCGTTAAGAAAAATTTACAAAAATTAAGTAAGCACCGGTTCTACGTTGAGCGCACGCAAGAACAATATGGCAAGAAACGCATAAGCCTACCCTATTTAAATTGTATTTTTTTTTTTATGGTATAGGGGGCAAACGAGCAGACGGGTCACCTGATGGTAAATGACTACCGCCGCCCATGGGCACCTGCAACTCGAGAGTCAAAAGTGCGTTGCCGCCCTTTAAGGTGGGAGTAGGAGAAGAGGGGGAGGGGGGGAAGAGGGGAGAGAGGGGAAGGACGGGAATAAGGGAGAGGGAAGGGTTAGGGCCTCCGGTAACCTCACTCACGCGGCGAAATGCAATGCAAGCATTGCTTCACAGCCGGTTTTTTGTGAGGCCGTGGTAACGAGCGGAGTCGAGCCCGCCCATACGTGCCGAAGCATGGCTCTCCCACATCTCAATGTATATACAATTTCAATACCAACTAAAATATAATATATGAAATTAAAAATAAACATGTGCATTAAAGTGGTGAACGTGTAACATAGTTCAACAATTTCAGTAGAAAAAACAGGCTAAATTTCTGTGTTATTCTTATGAAATCATTAGGGAGGGCTCTGATGTTCTATTGTTTTTTCCTTATATTAAACAAATATTTATGGATGCTATGTGTGATCAGTTTCATTTCAATAATAACTGAAATTTATCTCGCGGGGGTTCATTAGCTACCCGGTATTTCACTGGAACAGTACGTAAATAATTGTTTGATCATGCAGGTATTATGCAGGTACTTAAACTAAGTCTAAGGGAGAAGATGATTAATTCAAGCCCTGTAAAGGTTGTACTAAAACTGTTGTAAATGGTCCCACAAACATTACATAAATCAACTCATTCAGATTTATGGCAGTGCTAAATACTGAATAATTATAATTTATAAGTTTTGATTGCTCACTCATAATGTCTTTAACTCGTGTGACGAAATGATTGATTTGTAGGAACCAAGAATACAGAGCTGGTTGAGGTGATTATTTCATTAACGATATATTCATGTAATATAAACATGGTTGCTTCCTCAAATGGCATAGAAAAAACTGTAAGAATAAATTATGAAATTTGTTTTTTAAACCTGATTTTGTAAATAATAAGCGCAAAAACTAAAATCGTGCTTATCGATTATCTGTATTCATTAAATCATGTTTGTGACTTCACGAATATTTTAAGCGTAACATAATTTACACGCGATTAAAAGTAACTCTGAAGCAGCTCTAGAAAAGTAGCATATCGGGCAAGCCTATTGCCATCAAACGGGCACTTTTGAATTAAATATGGGAAAATTGGGAGTATATTGATAGGGAAAGATAGTTAAGAAGGGAAGATAATAAAAGGAAAGGGATATTGCTTATACGGATGGATAGGAGTGTAAGCAATCACTCGAGCACGTCAGGGTCGCGCAATGGCTCGAGCAGGGTTTATAGCTGTAACTCAAACTGGTTGTTGCCGGGCAGTCCGAGCCCTATGAAACTATTTTCAAATTCAAATTCAATATCTTTATTTCATAAAATTGATCATCGATTATTATTCGAAATCGTCGATTTAATAAATAATTATTATAATAAAAAATTTAAAATTATAGGTCAACACACATACAGTCACCGCAACAATAGTTTGCTTTGTCAAATGTAAAATTATTAAAGAAATAAAAACGGATAACATAATATCATATCTGCCTGTTTTGCTCTATAACCGCCCGTTTCCAAATGGTTGAGCCTTATAAACAAACTAATTATGTAATAGACAGTTCAAATTACTATTGCCGCATTGAATTGATAGCTAGATAGCTATAAGCGATCTTGAGCGATTGCGATGGATAGAAGCTTTGAAGATTATGTTAATTAGATATTATTGGAACAAAGTCCCTTATCGCACGTTACGCTTCAGACGCTCGCGCGAAGGGGGGCTAAGCGGAAAAAAAGTGTTTAGCGTAACGAAAAATGCTGACCGCGAGTTGATTTTTTTATTTACGCTATCTGTGGATTCTGCGCGATACTATCAAATTAGATATTGGTTTTATACTTATTATTGATATATTAGTTCAGTATCGATTTTTTACAATATTTACTATATTTTGATACAATTTATTCAATCCATTAAATAAATTTAGATATAGCGAAAGGAATTTCTTGCCAACCCGGTGTCCCAAAGGCCCCTCACGCGTATTTATTTTTTACTAAGTACCTGAAATAAATTGGTTTATAAGGTAAACCGATTTTCTTTCCTTTGATACAAGTTATATAAGAGCTATAAATTTAAGTTCCTACTAATAATATCTTGGAACGCTTAAGTCTGTATCACTTAGGGTAAGGACATTCCTGTAAAAGGTAATAATTTTTTGTGCAGTAACGTAACTTACACAAAAGGCACCGGCACATTCGGAAAATTGCGATTATCCTTTGTTAAATCGGACGCTCCCCGTTCGCATATCCCAGCTATGACGAATAAGCCATTTTCATTGATTTGTTCATAAGGCTATTTGCCTGATTATGCAAGTCGTTTAGGTATCTGTGTTTAGAAGTGTAAAATGTATGCAGTATGGGCGCATACCAGTTCATTATTCTTTTTGTAATAAATTATTGTATATAACGATAGTGAACTGGTATTTTGAATATAAAACTTAACTGTTTTTTGTTTTACATATTTTGAAACGCATAACGCATTTGAAAAGAGGTCTTGATCTACTTAAGGTTGAGTTAAACTGTAACAGATTTAAATAAAACAGCTTTTAACTATTCAACTGATAAGTCAACTTTAAGCGGCAACTGTGTTTTAAAGTTCATAGTTTCATCTCCGAAAACACATTTACACCCACGGGGTGAAGGATCATTAAACTTGTTTTATTTATATTAACACACACTGAATCAGAGCTTTGTTTTTATATGCGTCAGACAATATATTTATATTAGTTTCATTTACATCCGGGCTGAAAATATTAAACTTATATTTGCCTAGTTTTTTTTTTAAGTTTTTTAGGTAGTTTCTTTACACAGGTCCCTATTTTTTTTATTCATTTATACCGCCATCCTTACAAACTTATAAGAAACCTAATTAAAAACAACTTTGATAAGTAATTTAAGGGCTTACTAGTTAGATTGACCCATTGTGCACTTGCCAGATGTTTCCGACATTAAGTGTTAGTGTGAGATTTCACGGTTTACGCTTATGATAAGTAATGTTACGCTATTCCATACTCTAATTTAGTTAGACACAGACGTTTTTGACACAGTCGCAGTAAGCACAAGTATGGAGATGTCGATGGTTCTGATAATAAACGTGAAACTATAAAAGCTCATACAAAAGTAAGGAAAAAGAGTAGATTTATACAAAAATTATAAAGAGACAGTGAGAATTTTGCGAGTTTATGTGTATGTAGGGGGTAATTACGGAACGTACTACGTACGTACGGCCTTTTTTAAAAAAATATTTCACTATTTGAAAGGTACGTTATTCCAGATGGACATAAGTTTTATGTATATTATGTATGTATATATAAATCAGCCAAAGTTATAACGATATTCAACTATGTCGGAAAAAATCTTGCCTCTTGGGGTATTCCACGTCGTGCGCTGCTTAAATAGTTGACGTGGCACGAAAAAAATGTATGGCTGAATTGTTCCTCGTGACAATTTCTAAAAAAGTTTTAATCACAAATATAAATATTATTTGTAAAGTTAATACATAATTTTTCCAAAGCTATTTTGAACAACATGGAGTTAATGTATATAGGAATAAAACATGTTTATTATCTTAAGTATTTGATAAAGAAAATATATTTGTCCTTTCGTGAAGAAAATTCTTTGTACGCATTTTTTAGAAAATTTCGCAAACCGAGGAGAGTGTAATTTGGAATACTTTAAGTTTATATATAGAAGTAGTGCAGGAAGCTAAAAATTTTAAACAATGTGTGTTACAAATTTTAAAACGACGCGAGAGAACGGCTACATCAAGCTACACGCGTCCAGTATATATGTTGACTTACCATGGTACGGAAAGCTATACAATGACAGTTCTAGTTACATTGGCCATGAAATGAAACAAAACATTTAAAACTTAATGTTGTAATAAATTATGACCACCAGGCGATCTCTAGTTTAAATTAATATCTTACAAGTTATGGTAACATAAAAAAATATTTTTTATTAAAAATTCGCGCATCAAAAATTACACTTATAGTGGCCGGTCAGCGGTGGCAGGAGCCGCTGGTACTTGATTAAGAACAATTTTCTGAAGTATTATAGTTTTGACATTGGCACACGATCTGAAAACTGAGAATTTCTTAGAGGTACATTGTAACTACACAGACTTGATAAAATTGAAGAAATAAAGCGGTCATTTTACCCATTCACTTATTTGAATAACTTATTTTAGTCCTCCTCCTGTATGCTGTAAACGTATCGATATGTCTCCTGTATCAGGTCTAAAACGTAATATTGAAACGTACCATTACAACAGAATATATTTGGAAGGTAAAAAATGTGTTAAGTGAATCTCTATTCAAGTCCATAAAAAGTTTCTTTAAAACTAGTCCGTCACCAAAATTAATGATGTTAATTAATTCAATTATAGTTTATGGACTGGTCGCTGCGCTGCCGGTTTTCTCTAATGAATTATCGGACAACGTGTTACTCCGGGCAGTGTAATCATTCTTCTCCACATTGTATATATTATAAAGTAATGATGAGCAACCGGCCAAGGATGAATGGACAATATGTGTTCGTCGTAGCTTCCGTGTTTTTGTTTCGTTCCGCGTCAACCGCCGCATCATCGCTAGAATATTAATGTTTGTTATCCTAATTCATGGCGCGATTCTTTGTTGTCTTTAGTTACGTTTTTGTTGCACTTTTCTTTTTGTTTACTTATTTTAAGTGTAATGCCATGTCGAAATAAAGATCATCGAGCGTTTTCAATGAGAAACTACAGTTAGGAATCGGTTTTTAGATCTTATAATATAAATTAATTATCTCCATACAATCCAAGCAGTGCAGGTAGCACAGATTTCATTTTCTTAATATGGGAAGAATTTTTTTCCCATACGACATGGCTATTAATTAACTAAATAAATTCATTACTAAATAAATTAAAAAAGTTTGTGAGTGTGAAACTTTAGAAAAGTAGCCTACGAGAGAATGAGAAATAAAAAGTATAAAAAAAAAAAAATTACTCATGTTAATAATAAATTTAATTTTAGATAATTTAAAACAAATTAAAAAGTCATTAATTAAATATGCAAATGCACAAAAATGACACCACGTTGACATTGACGCCTTTAGCTTCGTAGTACGCAGGCGCAAAGACAATTCTATCTTATTCTCAGTTTCACTTCAATAATGTTACACAGTACCTATCGATGAACAGAATTTACCATTTTGCTTATGATGAGAGCAGGAAATCCCGTCATAAGTAAAATTTTAGGAAGAAAAAGTAAAAGAAAGGTTGGCATTTCTATACACCCACATATAGAAAGAGGAAGAAAACCAATTCTATTTGTTACTGAATTTTCGTGTTTTATGGTCAATTTGATCTGTTTGGAAAAATAATTAATTATTTACTGAATTTTTTTGTGCAATTGTATTTATATGTAGACCAAAGACATATCTACTGAACCTCCCACTTAAACACACATAAACATGAAAACAGAAGTTATACGTTAATTAGCTTATTCTATAGAATTCAGTAGGAACGTTAAGTAAATACTTTTGGAATATTTTGTGTTCGACGCAGAGTTCGTTAGCTTCATTTTGCAAAGCGCTGGTCGTGTCAGAGAAGTGCGTCCACGCGCGTCCTCGGGTGTTAGCGGTCATTGCTTCCTGATCGCCTGCGGCAATATTTATCTCACTCATGCCAATGTGATGTTCCCGCTGCGTTTGCGCAACGATTCTTGCATATATTATTCATAACAAAAAGATTCAGTCTCCATTATCCTTTGTTCCTTAGTTGTTTATACTTTACTTGTAATGCATTTATCGTATGACTCTAGGTCGGTTTATTAAGTGACTTATTTAAAATATTGCGTTGCTGTTTTATCAAGTTATGCCCCACCCTGTGAGGTGAGAACTTACCGAGGTTCTTATGACGCAGTCCTACTGGGTTCATCTCTCTGGTATTCGTTAAAATACAATTTATAGACGAAAAGTACCTAAATGTTTAAAAATGCGAAGTCTCAGTTATATGTTAATTGTAACATACCAATACAGATGTCACAGAGTTTAATTTATAATTGAACCCTCTTATTCCAAGGTGGATTAGAATTTTTGACTTTTTGGTTGGTAATATGGAGGTACTCAGTTGATATTTCTTATTTAGATACTCTGATACTCAGACCTCCACCATCAGACCGTTATTAGGTTAATTGGTATTGAATTAAGACATGTTTAAGATCATTAATTTATAATGACACGGAGTTTCATAATAAGTAGGGTTTTCAAGTGGAGTTACCAGGCGTAGGTATCAATCTATCTCGGATATGATTACCTGCCATTGCTTTGGTCTCAGTAATAAGTTTTATTATATCATTTGCAGCTAACGAATACTTTACCAGAAAGTCCTTTTAGAAAATTTTGTTCTGTTCAGTAGTTATTTCTTTTGGGATATGTGACCCTCTTCCGAACAAATTCGTAAGTTGCAAGTTGTATTGTAGACTGTTTTGAACTTTTGACCCTTTTTGCAGAAGTCGTTTTTTTTCTGAAGTTTTCACATTACAAAATACGTCATTATTTGTTTATAATATCGTTTTGTATTCGTTTTTTCTGTGAGTAAATATGATATTTTATTGTTTTGGGATGTGAAGTAAATAGATCGATTATTTGCTTCTATTGACGAATAATAAAATACAGAAATCATAATTATACAGAAATAGTTACAAATATTGATAAAAATATAACATTTCGTTTTAGTTGGAATAAATATTATTAAGACCGATATAAAAAATATTATTAGTTGCTAATAATCATAATAAGTAACCTGATAACATAATTAATAAAATCGTTTATTTGTGCAGATGCCATGGGATTCTTCAGAGGAACAGATGGGAGGCCCCCGTGAGATGCGCATCCATGTACAGCGTGTGATTGCCATCCCTGCCCCTCACAATATGCCACCACCACCAGAGAACATGAGCCCCTTCCAGCCTCCGCCACCACCTCAACAGAATCCTGAACAGAACGAGGTAAAACTTGTTTATAATAACGTGTGGTTTAAGTGGAGCGATGCATTTTCAATCGACTTAGACCCGTGATTGAAATCCTTTAATAACAAATTAGGATTAAAACTATTTTATCTTTTTATAAATCTCGTCGCAAAGGGCAAATAACTCTTAAAAAGCCTGGGACTGGGAGAAGAAAGACAAATTTTCTACTTCGTCGCCTTTGTAGAAGAGTGAGATAATAAATAAAGCATTCTTTTAACTTAATTTTAAATTATTATGATACTTATCTGTTGAGGCACGTCCGATATAACTATTACGAGTAATTTAATGCAGTGCAGGCTCATGACCTGGTTTACTTAATATATTTAAAGGTGAACGCGGTACTTAATGCATTTTTTACGGTCTCACACTAATCCGCCCCGTACGATCTACTTCCACAGAGTAGAGAAGATAAGTACACAGGACACGGATATGTTTTGTGTACTTATTTACAGTGTGTGTACAATGTGTACATTCGGGTATTAGTATTTTATACACATATGCAGTAGTGCACATCTATACCACTAAGCGTTCTATACTTACACTACTCAGTAGTATGTTAGTAGAGTCACATAATTGCTTAGTAAGCAGTACTAAGTCTTCATACAAACGGCTGAATCGATGGGTCCCAGAAGCTCGTTAGGATACTGAATATACTAACATAATATATAATGTATACCAGCCACAGTATCGCTATAGCACCACTTACTCATCTCGAACAAAGTAATTGACTTGCTAAATTCAGGGATATTTAACGTTATCTATATATATCGAAACCAAAGATCGTCTGGCCTGTTAGTCTAGTGGTTAGTGACCCTGACTGCTGAGCCAGAGGTCGAGGGTTTGATTCCCACGTAGAACAAAGTATTGTGTGTATTTGTACTGTGTCTGGGTGTAATTTATCTTTAATACTTCTGGTTACCATAGTAGAGGCTCTGCCTAGTTTGGGATCAGACGGCCGTGTGTGAGGCATGTGAAGGTATTATAAAAAAAAATATCATTTTTTCAATTACCAACTCAACCATCAAGGTGAGACTATAAAAATAACGATGTTCTTCGTTTTTATTAACTTCTGTCTGTGTTCTGTCAGGTAAGTTTGCTCGATATGCTTTAATATTAGCTATTAAAGCATATCGAGTAAACTCGCCTGACAAGTACTAGACAGGTCAAATATTACTATGGTTTACAAACAAATTACACAAAAATGTTTAGTAGGTAGGTATATTTTAATTGCAACTGCAATTAACTTTGTAGATGTAGTACTAAACGATATTCAGAAAAGTAATCCGAAAAAAGATATAGGTCAAATGTATTTTAATTAATTCAGATGATATCCTACTTGCTTTGAACCTCTCATTAGACAATGGCCTTGAGTTTTCAGGAAATTTGTTACTCTAAGGCCATATGGGATCATTAGATGCCCACACTACGATGAAACCGTACCCACTCATCAGGGTAATTTAACTAGAAACAGATGTATTTGAATATTCTCGTACCTTTTCTTTTATACTCCTCTGAAGAGAACCCTTCTTTTAAACACATTCTTTATTTGCAGTAGATAAAAACAACAACGCACGGTTTACTTAAATCTACTGTGATAAAACTTACGAATTTAATCGAGATATTACAAGTTCGAACAGAATACAATACTCTTACAACGAGAACAGACTCATTTCAACTGATACTTGCTGATTACTACATAATATATATAAGTTCCGAATAACAATAGTTCGGCCGTGGCCCGCCAGGCATGATAACAGAATAGTCGGAGTATTGCCTCTTGTTATAACGATACCTGTTCTTATACATATAATTTTTTGTCTGGGCAATGGATTTCAAAAATACATCTCTGATTAAAATATTAGGCTTGGCGTAATTTGTAAGTATGCAAGGTACAGTTAAAGAACGACTTCTTTTTGTAATGAGCTTCTCATTGATGCATGGTTCGGAGCACATTGGTAGATTGGCTTCGAATAACACAACAGCCTGTTCAAGTGGCTTGATGTTGAAAAACTTTAAGAGATGTTACAAAAAACATTCCGTTAGTAAGCAATTTACAAGTTTGGTAACGAGGGTAAATTGCAGGCTTTATTATTACACGGAAGTTTAATATACCTATAATATTATTGTGGGTGGACGTGCTTCGATAACAAGACTTGTCAATAATACTGGACAATTTAAATAAATACAAGTACTATGTTAAGATTTATATTTAGACATGTATGTACACAATAATAATATAATAATAATAACTTGATACATCTCACACACGGCTGTTTGATGCCAAACTTGGTAAAGACGATACTATGGTAATCAGACTGTTGATAAACATACTTATATATTCCTAAATACATGCATGTTATAGATAAGTTACACCCAGACACAGAACAAATGATCATGTTGATCACACAATTATTTGTCCTGGAGGTTAATCGAACCCACGACCTCTGGATCAGCAGTCAGGTTCACTAACCACTAGATCAGCAGTCAGGTTCACTAACCACTAGATCATCAGGCCAGTCGATAGGCCAGATAATACAATACATATAGCAGGAGTTTGAATCTATTGAACTTTAAGTCTGTATCGTAAAGAGTGGTAGGAAAGTGCCTAATTGGTCTTCGAAGTCAAGTACACTATATTGTTGAAATAAAAACGAAACAAGTATCAAAGTTGAAATAATGTTAAAATTCACAATCTTAAGTCAGGGCACTACATCTGTATAAATTGTTTTACCATTTTAGTTTATTTAAAATAACTTATTATGCATATTTAAGCAGTGACAGCCAAGTGTTGTAACTATAGGCCTCGCACACCGGCAGTTCTTTGCCCAGTTGCGAGTGATTTCTGACATTTAGTTTACGTGCCTTTTATAAATTAATATCAATTCAAACGCTGAACAAAAACTTTTGCGCCAACCTTCATCCCTAAGGGCTATCAGCAACGTTTACGAATGTTCGTTATTTCGGTCAGTCCGCACTAGGCCAACATGGTCTACAGCTTCTTAACATTCTGCCCTTCTGATATATTCCCCGCAGTATGGTGACAAAACCAATATTATTTTAAATACGTATGCATACATGTCTATAGAATGGTCTAAGCTGCGAATAAAGTTTATCTCGGGCCTCACTACAAGTTAATTCCATGAATGAACACGCAGTTTATTTTTGGATATCTGAAAGGAAAATTTTATAAATGAATATACCAGCTTTTGAAATGAATCTTTTATGAAAGGTAGTCCTCCAGTCACAGAAGATGGATTTCAAAACCTAGTTAATTTTAGCAATAACTACGTGTAAACGAACGGAATACATTAAAGAGTTATATAATGTGGTAGTAAAAACTTTATACTAAGAGCGCTGAAGCGTTTTATATTTAAAGGTCATAGAACCCACAAGCAAATTACCGGGCTGGTCAATGTGAACTTGATAATAGACGTAAACCACAGCGAAAATAAATAGGAGGCATTACCATAATCATATTTTCCATGTATTATTAGGCTTATAATTTTAGACCAGGTTAGTAAACCACCTGATGACGCTCTGTATTTAGTTAACGTTAGTTACCCATGGCACTTGTTCTCTTAACCAAGATAACCAGCATAAAACGAACAAGGCTTTTTCGAGGTGCCCTCTAAGAAAGTTTGAAGAGAACTCAAGGCTAGTCACGCTGCGAACAAAACGATTGGCCTACTTTTCGCCGGTAAAATTTCTTATAGGATTATTATCTACATTATAAATTATCAATAGTCAAACGACTACATTCCCAAGGAGAGTTGGCCTCAGGCAGGCGACTGGCCATAAAAAAAACCAGCCCTTTGACATTGCACCGACCAAAATGAAAATTGGGAAAAGGGCAAGGAGATGATGATGATATGGTGATATATTATCAATAATTATCATCGAGATTTTATGTACTACAGAGGCCACTCAGAACAAAATACATGTTCCGTTTTTATTTCAATTAAAACTAAAAAGCGCTGCAGCGCTAAAACAGTACATAACAAGCAGTGATCGATCGTTTTTAGTTGTAGTTTTCTCGTGAGCGTAAGGTCCTAAGCTCCGTGATTTTCATGGCGTTTACGCGTGTTGCCCAACGATCTGCTACAAAGAATTGTTTTTAC
Organism: Euplagia quadripunctaria; assembly: GCA_963859945.1. Taxonomy (NCBI): domain Eukaryota; kingdom Metazoa; phylum Arthropoda; class Insecta; order Lepidoptera; family Erebidae; genus Euplagia; species Euplagia quadripunctaria. The sequence continues at coordinate 10,644,628 of OY982574.1, forward strand.
TGCGGTGCAGGGACCGCAGTTCGCGTTACAAACTTTTTCTTCGCGGTATCTACTCTATACGCTAGTAATAATAACTCCGTGATAATTATGCTTATTTAGCTCTTTAGGATTACGACTGGGATGATAAAACTTTATGTTAATCTTATTTCAGCAGCAAACCGTCCTTCATCAGTTCGTTCCGCAGTCCGCCCCCACACAGGAACTTGAACAGCCTGAGGTAGCTATAACTATTTATATCTCTTAATGTCACATTCTTTAATAAATCAGCAGATATGAATTTAAGACGTCTTCGCAGGTTCTGGGGATTTCATTAAAAATATATCATGTATATGTAATGTGTAATGAATTTACGGTTATTAAAACAAAGAAATTAATGAGCAGGTCTTGTCAGCAAATATCCCGAAATACATATAAGGGTTATGCCATATTCTATCTGTACAACTTAGTTTATTCCTTTTCCTATAAATAACTATACTCACCTTATGATAGTATAATTACCTATTAAGTTTTAATTGTATCCGAGTCAATAATACTGTATTTTTTTTTAAAAAGAAACTTTTAAAAACGCACCCGTACCTAATATGTAGCTTCACATTTCTATCGTATCCATATAATAAAAAACAATAAAAGATAAACAAAATATAACCTTTCAATGTTTAGAATTTAAGACATATTCCGACATATTTACCAACAGCCTTACTAACAATAACAGGATAAAATAATGTGGGAAATATACTTTGATTTTCTAATCATAAGCGGAGATAATTGCCCAAACAAGTACTGGTGTTTTTCTTTACGTAGAACGTACCCTGTACGTGTTTTCTATCATTTAAGTAGAAAGGCTCCTATCTTGCAAATAAATGTATATATATGTACTCTATGATATTGTTGTAGAACATCCAGATGCAGAAGATCCCCATGGATGGAACCCCAGTACAGATGAACTTACCATGGGGTTTGAGCCCTGAAGAACTCCACGCCATCCACCGTACCGCAGAAAATGTAGCTGCTAACCAACGCCGTGAACAACAGATTGATAATGACATGCAGGAGGTAAATACTAGCTACTAAGCTGAGTCATATTTTTATTTTTTTAACTTTTCGTAAGTAAGCAGAAATTTTTCCAAGATAAAAGTAGCCTATGTCCTTCGCCAGGATTTTATCTATATCTTTGTCAAATTTCATTACGATCCGTTCAGCCGTTTATTCGTAAAATGGTAACAATGAAACAGAGTTCCTTTTGCATTTAAAATATTAGTATGACAAATGACATACGACGCGCGTGGCCTTGTTTTTTTTTTGTGTGGCAACCCTCACGTATTATCATCTCACCGGGGCTACTGGTGGTATGTCGGAAGGGCAAGGGACTTGCATATACCCTAGGAAGGAAGTCCCCGAGAACCCTAGCAGGCCTTGGCCGCCTCTTAAACAGAAGGCAGCCACACCATTGCGTGTTGAGAACCTGGCCCCCTTCCGGTTTAGAGAGGCGCGCGCACAACCAGTCGCGCCACCGTCTCAGTCCCGCTTCTTCTAGGGTAACGGGTAGCCTCACCGTTATGGCCCCGGCCAGCTGAGAGCTCTGAGAGCGCCAGAGGCGCGCCCTATTCTGGGCAGTAGAGCCTCCACCTACACCGGTGCACCGTAAAGTGCCATTGACCGGCCAACCCCCGCGTACAGCCGTCTCGTAGTGACGCTGCGACCACCTAAATTGGTCAAGAGTCGCCTTAGGGCGGACGCAGCGCCAACCAGCTTTGGAGCTAGCTGTCGGAAGTGCTCATCGAAGCCCACCTTCTCCATTTGATGTGCGCCTGAACTGGTACGAGGACCGAGTTTATCTCGATGGAGGCACTAGGGGGTGGACCACGACGGGGCCCATGGAATAAAAGGGTCTCCTTCTTGTCCAGGGCCACCCGTAAGCCCAGCGCCTCGATGCGCCCGATAGTTCGCCCCCCCCGAGCTATGACCAAAGTGTCAAATATATATAGGTATATGCCCAGCCCAGTTCGGAAGTCACTTCTAAGGGCCCAGTCTTACCCCATGTTCTACAGGAGTGGTCCAAGGATAGCACCCTGCGGCAATACCGCACGACATGGGCCGACAACTTAGATATTCATCTCGGTCCTCGTATATGACGGTACGCTCCTCTAAATAGTCTGCCACTATCCGCCTCAGGTACCCTGGCACTCTGTGATAGTGGAGTGCTTTCCTGATACAGTTGAATGGCAGTGCATGGCAGGGCAGTACCGCGAAAAGTCCAACAACCTGGTCTAACTACAGAACTTCGATATTATTACATAGTATTCGGGTTACAGAAATCTGACGGCAGTCGCTTCACATAAAATTTCGATGTTTGGCCGTATGGTAGTTAGACTGATAGGCCACCCCAACATAGTTGGGAAAAGACGCGGAGGATCATAATATTATGTGGAATATACTGTTAAAATACATAACCAATACAGTATTAATATCGACCTTAGGTTAATAAACCAGTTATATGAAAGATACTGTAATTCATTCAATTAAATTAAGAGATGACACAACTTATTTTGACTTACAACTGAATTGCGTGTTGTTCATTATTCACCTTATTAGTACCTATAGTAGGTAGGCGTTTAGATACCCTGATTCACAATATAGCTTATTATAAAATATGAAAACAGTGGAGGACGCGGCAGCAACCGCAGAGGATATTGATTAATTAGTGTAAATGAACGTGCGCAGTTTGATGCCGATTAAATAAAGAGGAAAACGAAACGCGTCCTTAGTTTGTTAAAAACACTTTGTTTTAACACATCATATGTAGGTATGATTTAATGTCTAGACATCTAGTCGGTTGACAGGATTAGGGAAAACAGGATTTTATGTAAATTAAAACAATTAAAACACAACCCGGATTGAAAACGGCCTAGGGGTGAGATGTTTACCAAAAGTTGTTAATTTCAATTGAAAAAGATGCATCCTATATACACTGTTACTTTACGTCATGTAGATATGCATAGTACTTAGATTTGCAAAATTCATTTCTGATTAGTCTTATAATGAGATTACTCTTGTATCAATCAATTAGCCTATTCTAGTCCACTGCTGGACATAGGCCTCTCCCAATGCGTGCTACAGTACCCCGTCCTCCGCCTTTCAGTCCATCCCAACTACCTTCCTTTGTCGGTCGCCAGTCAATCCGGCAGGGGGGGCGTCCTACCTTCCGTTTACCGATTCACGGTCTTCAAGACTCTAAGACCCGTTTGCTCCAACGGGAATTAGTCTTTCTTCGGTCGTCCTGTACAGCTGGTCCAGTATTTCTTTCTTTCTTTCTTCTATTCTATTATAGCTTTTTTTTTTATTTGTATTAAGAAGCCTCCAACAAGAAACGCAATTTTCATTAAAGGTTAATTGTTATTCATAGATCCAAGAAATGAAAACTGCCTACAGTACGTCGCTTCGATATTCTCACTAATTTCTATTAGTGAGAATTTGGTTTAATTTGTTGTAAGTGAAATTTTATAGGTATATATGATTAATAAAAATACACGTCCCAATATTAACGCAGAGACCTGACCTGTAAAGGTTAATGAGAATTCCAGTAATGTATGACCCACGTAACTGTTGAACTCAGAGACTGTATGTTGTGAGAGTTATCAGTGACGAGAAAGTTGGAAAGTGCTCACATAGTAACGCCACTTAACACAAAGCGCGCTTAGGTCAATCGACGAGTTGTAGTTGGTCCTATTGTTTACATTACAATGTGTTAGCGTATGTATTTATTTTAAATACCTTCAAACGCATTTTGTGTTTGAAATTATATTGTATAATAATAATAACTAGTAACCAGACTGCTGATAAACATACTTATATATTTTTAAATACATACATATAAATTGTCTACACTTCGAATCGTTCTCATTTAAATTGACATAGGTATGGCAACTCTCCCACGTACAATTTTGCACGTTAATTAAATAAAAAATAATGTGGACGGGTAAATAAATATCTCCTTTTCTATTTGGCTTTACCTACTTATTTTTTTAGAATAAGTGTTTGGAATTCTTTGCGATAATATACTAAAACAGAATCTATGTTCTTTGTTTTAGGATCATAAAAATAAATTTAAAAAATAATATTTTTAACAATGCACCTAGCATTGTTAAAAATATTATTTTTTAAATTTATTTTATATATTATAATTTTTTAAATTATAATTGTTATTTTACATCTATTTTTATTTATTATGTTGTTTTAAGGGTTTAAGTTATTGTATGTTGAAATTTTGGCGTATTTATTATTTTAGATATTTATTGTTATGTTATGTCGCAAGTTCAAATATAATGATTCTATGTGCTATGTGCTTCATGCCATGTGTCTAACGATACCATATTTAAAGGTCCACTTTATTTATTGATTATATATATATATATATATATATTATATAGATCATGTAAAAACAAACACACATATATGGGTTTTATGATTTAGAGCAAATGAAATTGCCCCTATAAATTTTTTACACCTATTAGATTCTAGAACTTTAGGTTTAGAATATTATAATATATGTATTACGTGGCTGTCACTTTAATTCGTATATTTCCTTAATATCATTCATCTTAGTAAAAGTCTCTTACGTGTACCTGACACGTTTATACACAAGGGGGTCGTTCGTATTTATAACACTTAACCCTACGCATGCCTCAGAGAGCATGTTAAGTCCCTTTCTCAGTTACCTTGGATGCTGGTTTTGTTTTATACATTTAATAATATTCTTTAAACTTTCTGTAAATGAAGGTAAAAGTTTTATGTCAAGATGCATTGCAATATGCATGCATGCATTTATACATAAGTATAACAAAGATTTTCTATTGTTACACTAGCCAAAAACTAGCAATCCCTTTTCAGTTATTAGACCCACATGGATCATGTTTAAATGGATTTCAGTTTTATCATGTGTAGAATGTGTGTGAGAGGTAAATAATAAAAAAAAAAAATATTTACGTGCAAAATTCGAGTTCACACGACTTTAAGATTTACTTTGTGTATTTAAGCAATATGTCGTTGGTGTACAATAAAGATTATTCTATTCTAAGATTTAGCTCTTAAAAAAAGATCAATACAAAAAAACCGGCCAAGTGCGAGTCTGACTCGTACATAAAGGGTTCCGCACCATCGTACAAGATTTAATACTGTGTAGCTACTTTTTAATTTACTTTTATCTTTAATTTTTTGTTGTTATAGCGCCAACAGAAATACACATTCTGAGTAAATTTCAACTGTCTACCTATTACGGATCATGAGATACGAACGGACGGACAGCGGAGGCTTAGTAATAGGGTCTCGTTGGTTACGGTACGGAACCCTAAAACCTGAGTCTATTACTTATACTTGAAAAATAATAAATTATTTATTGAATTCCTATCGTCATGAATTTATGACCAATAGTGTAGGGACAGTTAGTGTACTGCGGACTGGTGGAACAAATATTTAACATCTTGGATAAACTGAAACTGTTCAATTATTCAAGATATCGCTCGCCTTTTTAACACGAACATGTAAAAGACGATATCTTTATTAATAGTTAATTTCCTTCTTCAAAATGAAGAACATCAAGGTTGTTTATTCTCGCGGGATGTCACTCAAATGTACAGGCTGTAATGTACCAACTTACTTGTTGAGGAAGGTAACATTTATTGATCGGTATTCAGTTTATAATAAAACCTCTAGCAATTCTTATGAGTTTGTCATCTACCGTCACCCGTCACGAAATAAATATTTTGTTATTTTTTGGGTAAAATTTTACAACATTAAAATTAGAACCGGTTTAATTAAATAAGAGCTCGTAACTCGATAAGAGTACGGTGAGCAGTGTGGTCTTAATTCGTATAGTCGTATAGTCGTACAGTCTCAATGCACATTAGATGCAACATACTGCTTGTTTTGTCTCATTGATCGTTATCCACCATGTACACAATGTAAAATATTAACATTTGTTCAGTGTGTGCGTTGACCTATTGTTATTAACCTACGAGTCTCACATGGCTTCCTGTTAATAGACCCTTTTTTTGTGCTCGTGGAGTCCTCTTCGGGTCGTCACCCCACCGCGTACTAGCTGGGGCGGTGTATCGGAATCACACCGACTAAAACCACACGTTGTGCCATATTGCGCCTAAAATAAGAGGAATTCCGGAACAGCTTTTATTAAGAAATCCGGACCCCTCCTTTCACCTGCCTGCAAAAGCGCGGGTCACATCACACATCACCTTCGGGTTAAACCTCTCCATTGGGCGACACGTCCAGACACACGCGAACGTCGTCTTCTCCCGTCCTGTCCACCCACGGCCACACTCAGGGCGGCATGAGGCGCTGGAAAGCGGTCCTTCGCCGATCGGTTCAGCGGGCGCGGCGGTGACTTGGGCCCGAATTGAGATCTTCCGCCCGGGCCCGCTTTGACGCCTCCTTCTGCAAGATAAAATCTTCCTTTATACCTAAAAGTTCTTAGAACCTTTAAGTATAAATTTTAATTTTTTTTGAACATTGGTTTTATATTGCGGTACGTTAATATAGAATGTTGATACTCAAAGTGTTTTAGTGCCAATATTCTATGTCATATTAAATTTTAATAGAAAAGGAGTCTTTAGAATATCAAGTTTCAAAGTTATCTAGTGGCTGTAATATTTTGTAGGCTACAAAATTGTTATAGTTACTTAAAAGTAACGTCTTTTAGGTAAATCTGAGCATTGTCATTGAATATTCGTAAAACGTTTATCCACTAAATTGTTCAGTAAGCGTATTATGTTGTAAAAACAGTGTTGGTGATAACAAAAATAGTGAATATTATTTAAAAATTCGAGTTATTAAAGTAAAATTTCCTACTATTTGAAGTCGTTGATTGGCTTAAAAAGGTTATATCCTTTCGCTGCGTCTGTGTCCCTTGAGATCATTAAATTATTCATAAAGCCTTTAAGAAATTAAGCCTACCCTTTGAAGAGGTATGTAAATATTAAGGAAAATATATGCCTATGTAAAGGAAATAAACTTATAAGTTACTTGGAATACCTGTAAGGTTATCTACACTCGACAATAATCTAGATATCATTGGGATAATTGGTTTATCTGTAGTATCTTCATGTTGTAGAATTCTCATTGATTCTAATGTATGATCAACGGAATTTTTTTTTTTTTAATGTGCAAGAGATATTTTACCATTGACCTTGCAAAAATTGCACGGGCAAAATATTAATTTCTCTACTATTCGGTACGCTAAGATTCCAGTACAATAGTTCTTAAACAGAATAAATCGTGGTAGGTATTTGCAGTTGCTAGACTAGACTTAAATTATTTTGTTGATCTTATACTAGCTGACCCGACAGTTTTTTTTTAATAAAGAATACTAGCAACGTGGGTCACACATTACTAGTATTCTTGTTAACCTCTCTAGCTAAGCTAAAGCTTGTGTTAGGAGTGGGTGGGGAGACGGCCCGAGGGGGTTTCCACACGCCCAAAAAAAAAAGGAGTGTGTTCACGTCGGTATGGTACTAGGTGGGGTTCGAACCCGCAACCACTTAACAACCACCAGCCATTACGCTACCGCCGTTTCAGATTCGATTTGTTCTGTCGATTTTTAATTCCGTAGGGAAAAGCGCTTAAAGTTTATCAAAAAGAAACTATTTTTTGTGACTCTTTCCAATTTTTCTTTTTCTAAAACCTAGTTCACACTACTAGGTTTATTTAAAGACCTTTAGAAAAATCCGTCCAAACAACCGTCCAAAGTGATGTTTACCAAAGAACAGAATTTCATTTCTATTTCTACAGATTGTTTGATTATGTTAAGTGTAGGTTAACCGTCAGATTAATTGGCTCTCTATTAATTCTTGATTATTCTTCTTTTATTTTAAAATCCCCCGGGAGGATGAAGGGGTCCATTCCCACAGAAATGAAATGCAATGCAAAAAGTCTGGATATCCTTCGTATGAAGGACATCGAGACTCAAATCTGCGGGCCGCATAAAGATGGTTCGTTGTAAACTTTCGCACAATTTATAACTTTCTTTAACTGGGAATTACTGAAAGGCGTTTCACACGGAATTCCATTGAGCATTTATCATGTTACCTACTTTATGAGTAGAGCCCAGGTATGGTCTAGAACTTTCAACAAGTCATTTATTTTACTGAGTTTTAGGACTGACTCAGTACCTATCTAATTTGAACGTTGACATTGTCTCTGTAAAGGAATGTAGCTTAGTTGGTATTATCACAGGTGAAGACAATCGTAAATACACTGGCCGCGGCGGCGGAGGCAGAAGCCGAGGCAGAGGCGCGTGCACAAGCCGAGGAGCAGCAACAGCAACAGCAGCCTGAAGACATGCGCCGAGAAATGTTACAGGCGCCACGCGCACCGCGCACTCTTCTGCTGCCCCAAGACCTGCCCGTTGATGAGAGGCCGCACTGTTAGTATAACCCATTTATAGCTATTGCTTGAAAAAACAGAATGGGCAATAATATTCGGTTAATGCGACGATACGCTATTCTGAATTTAAACCTATTTTACATGTTTTATTTTTTAAGTTGGTGCATATGGTTAAATATAAAAGTAAAACTATTAGCATCCTCCCACCATAGACCTCTGATGACCCTACTCGCCAGCAGGAAAAACAGCACTACGGTAGTCTCCTGCTAACTGTACTGTTTTGTAGCGGAGCTCTTAATCGATCGGTCTAATTGGAACAGAAATTTTGCTGTAATTTACTTCCTTAAGTCATATGTGCAATTATAAACATAAACTTGACATGACAAGCTTCAACAAAACACTGTGAAGTAGAACCAAGAAATACAATACAAGGATATGTTCCATTCTGTGGTTCATTAATTAACCGCATTATACTATAAAATTTGACTTTGTAAACAAGTTTTTTCCTCACTAAGTTGGACTATGAACATTTTCTAAGCTTGTTAAAAAATTGCGAACACCTACAGCATATTTTATACGTTCCTAAAAAGAAAAAAAAATTGACTGTGTTCAAAGACTGGACATATGCATTTACTAGCTTAACTATATGTACATTATATAGGTAGATATTTTTATCCATTCACCTATGGTTAACATAAACTATTTAACACTTCATGGAAACTAAATTTATGTTAATTTCATGAGGAATTAAGTGTTAGTCGCATACACTACCGACGTGCCCCAGAGGTCGTCAACAAATAGTATGTTAGCCCACATCACGATCAATGCACTAATGCAATTGCAAATATAAGTTTTTAAATACAATGTAATATTTTTTATACGTGTATTTGATACATGATTTTGAAAAATGAGTTTGTGCGTAACGAAGTATATGTAAAATGGCCTTATGTCTCGACTGTGTTGACATAGAAGTTTGAATATTTTTAAAGTATATATAAAGTATTTAGTATATAGTTTTGACATTAATTTCAACTAGATACCATTACCTGTTCCGTACAAACAGAGGGTTTCGTTTTTACCTTTTAAGGTACGAAACCATAAAAATAATAATGAAATAAATAAGCTTATGTAATGATGAATTAATTATACAATACAAAATCTCATATATGTATTATGCGTACTTATAAACTTACTAGAATTAAACCATAAATTATATGGATTCCTACTAAACAAATGTTCCAATATTTCCTTGTATGAATGAGCAGACAAATTGTCTACCGCAAAATAACGCAAGTAATTCGTCACGATTCCAATTAACGAACATCCTATGCTTTGTCGAAGAACACGTAGGTAACGGAGGATGTATCTAGTTATCTTTCAAGCTCCAAATGCCATCTTGTATTAAGTTTAAATTGCTAACGCGTTGAACAACGCCTACTCAATTACCTACTTTAACTTTTAATGAAAAAAATCTGACTAAATAATTACAGTAACAAAATGTGGACGATTTTTTTCTAGTTCTCAGAGTAACAGTTACAGTACGACCATTAAAATGTTCCTTCTGAATTTAAATTTACAACTGGCTATAAAAAGTCACTGTTGCTATTTATCTTTTCTATTACCTATATAAACGAGGACATATAAACCTTTGTGCAGGTACACCACATATTACTTATTTGCATCAATAAAGTTGATTAGTAGTGGTAATGTTGTTCCGTTGTTACATTATTATGTCGAATCTAATCATCGTCAGTACGGATACGGGGTTTTACGAGCGAATGGCACGTGTATGTAATATGTTTGTCATAGTTCATCATTGACATGGTTAGCCCAAATAAAAGTCGCAAAAGTATTAAGAATGGACGTGAGTTGCTTATAGTACAATCCATATGGCAATCAATTGAACCATGTATAGATTTTTTAACAGTAAATACGAACCCAGGTTCAATGGGTTCGCCAGGTAGTTGTAATAAGGTTTATCTTTGAACCGTCGGTCGGTTGTTCTAATCTACATTTTAAAATGCATTTGTAGTTAGTATTTATGGCAATTTAGTAGATATATTAGCTATAGATGTAGTTATAGTTTGTGATATCAGGACCATTTAAATACATAATTACGATTCTTAGTTTTATTCGGTTAGACAAGCGAAATAATTAACTAGTAGTTTAAGTTTGTTGTGTAAACCTACGAGAGGCAAACGTCGTACGCTTGAAGAAACTCATAGAAAGTTCTCAGCCTCCTTATTGTATTGTAAATTCAGGGTCCTTAACTTTGATGTATTTTCTGTAGCAAATTAGTCAACAAAATCGCAGCTACATGACGAAGTATTTGTTGGAAATTGTAACAGTAACTAGTTATGATTCTGACCTATTTGTCTACTAATGTCATTTCAAAACAACACAAATTGTCATATTATATTGTAAAAATTATAGTCTGTGGCTTGAATATGTTCACAGGTTAAAGGACTTCACTGTAATAAAAAATATGTAAATGTTTGAGACATTTTGTTTCTAAATGTTTTAATTAAGATATTTTTTTTCAGATTTGCAGCCACGTTCTGTTCGTAGTGTGGATGCTATGCTGAAGAGCGAAAAGCGCGTGAAGCGCTGCGCGTGCAATTGCGCCTAGAACGAGTGCTGACAAAGATGGCGGTCGCACTGCGGTCAAATACACACACTTCATACCGCTTTCCGTCCAATTCCAATCTCAATATTTTGTAACATTTAAGAATCTTTTTACTTAACATTACAGCTTGTCTTTAACATTTCTGTAAATAAAGTTGTTAAATCATGAGCTTCCAATGATAGTCTTTGATTACCCGTCGCTGCATAAACGTTGTAGATATATATGGGAAATTTTAATATTTGTTAAATAATTATTAATTTTATAATTCGTTTTCCAGTTTCGGTATTCAAATGGATTTTTAATGAATTGTTTTTGTCTTTAGAATGATATAAGTAAGATGTAATAATTATTGTAACATTAGTTGCGTATATGTAGGACGTATATTTACATTTGTAACAGTTGGGTGTAGGAGGAGGTCGGCGAGGCAATATCAATTCTACATCTACGAGATGAAATTCACAACAACGCATGGAACATACAATGTAAATGCAGTTTCACATATTTGTCATGATATAAATAAAGTTATTTGTATTTGTTGGGGTTAGAATTCAAATTGCATTTAATTTCTTAATCGAATTTTGGATATGCATACCGTGCTCTTTAAATAACTTGAGGTTATATTGTAAAATTAAAAATAAACTTGTATTCCATTATTGTGATCCTAAATTAAATTTGTCCTAGTTTAACTGTTGTATTGGTTTTATTTCTTTTCAGTTTTCTTTCAGTCACCATTTTTATGACACTGATTTTCTATGAAGCTTTAGTATAATGTATTATCTAGATGGACTCTTTTAACATAATGTATGGAGGACAAGTACCTACATAGTGTAAACAGAGTGCTATCTGATAAAGAACGACATTGATAGAGATAATTGATTTGTCACTTGGCCCTGACTCGTTCAAAAGGCTTGTAATACACAAATCTAATAAAGATCCATTTCATTTAGAATAATTATACAAAAAACAATTAACACAGATACAGTTATTCGATTCAGGACAGTTTCCTAACTGGTGTTACAGATGCGAATGTAAGTTTGTTTGTTTGTTAGTTCGCTTAACTGCTCAACCGATCATCATGACGATGACATGGTCCGGAAAAAGACAGGGTACCTTTTATCCAGAAATAAGTGCTGGTCCCAAGGGATAGAAAATTATCTCTTAAAATCAAATAACCATATCTTCACTGTAAACTTTCTAAGTTGTTTTTATAATATCTTATTTTTCGTGGCGTCATGCTGTTTATTTTACGCAAGAATGCTACTGGAAATGGAACCAGGCCATTGTTTACTTCTGATCAATACAACCAAGATCAAAATAATTCCTATGGCGTGTAAAATATCACGAACAGCGGCGAGAGAGATTGTAATCTATGGTGATATTGTTACTCATTTTGGTATCACTACATATTATAAAACAAAGTCCTACGCCTCGTCTGTCTGTCTGTTGGCGATAAACTCATAAACTACTGAACGGATTTTCATGCGGTTTTCACCAATAGATAAAGCGATTCATAAGGAAGGTTTAGGTATATAATTTGTTAAGGTTTTGTGTAAATTGGTTGAAATATGTTGATGTTTGTTGAAGATGTCTCTGAAACCCGTCACCGTGCGAACCCGGGATGGGTTGCCAGTTTTTTATACATGTTGTAGGCCGAACGTTGAATTGGGCCAAAGCTTAACGTTTGACGATTTGCCCGACCATGTTTCGGCAAATCGATTCTGTAGGGTGACCAAAGTAATGTACCTTAAAAATTAAATACGGTTAGTTGTGAAAGACATCGCTTGAGAATGGCTGAATGAACTTTTCTAAATTCGGTGAAAAATTAACCGCAACAGTATGAACTAGGTTATTAGACAAAACTAATGAAAGTATGTAAATTTTAATTAATTTTTTTCTTAGGTTCGGTTATTTAAGGCGCGGTACGGCACACCGTGTGGCTTTAGTCGGTTCGATTCCGACTAGGGTTGCCAGATAGAAACATATCAAATCCGGGACAATTCTAGGAAGCAGCAATAAAATCTTGTTTTTTTATTTTCAAAGGATTTATATTTAAAAAGGAAAATGCCATTTATTTTCAAATACATACTTTTATTAGATAGGTATGTACCTATCCCACTAATATTATAAATGTTGTTTGTTACTCTTTCACGCAAAAATCGCTGAGCCGATTGCGATGAAACTTGGTATGTAGATAGCTGGAGACCTGGATTAACGCATAGGCTACTTTTAATCCCGATATTCCCACGGGATCGAGACTTACGCGGGTGAAACCGCGGGGCGCTGCTAGTGTACTTATAAGGTAATTAATGCCAGTTATAATTTTAAGATGACTTAAAACTTGGGTAGTATATCAACCCGATAAATATTAATAAAATTGAGCACTTAGCTTATCAATAACTTTAAACTTTGGTAGACAATATATACTCATATATATGTAAGGTCTAATTACTGGACACGGGACAATACGCAAAATTTCGGGAGAATCCCGGATTTCCCGGCCATCTGGCAAGCCTAATTCCGACACACCACCCCACCGAAAACCCCGGTGGGGTGACGGCCCGAGGGGATTTCCACACGCACAAAAAAAAAGCAAAGGTTTCCTAACGAGGAATCCCACTGCATGGATACCCTACTTTTTTATACTTCTTACGCAGCCATCTTTCCCACACTTAAACACACAGCTGACAGAGGGCAAAATAGCGCCACCAGGGTCGCAAAACGGAACTATATCACGATACGCCAAGCTATATCACGATGTGGCCAAGTGACTAGTTGAGCAAATCGACAAATAGGTTGCTCTCATTGATCAGCCCAACTTTAGATTGAGCGTATCATGAAATAATTGGCCATATTTCTATTTAATATCATGATCTACCCCGGCATATCGCGATCGGCCCAATTCAACGATTGGCCGACGACGTATGTCAACCTAACCTTACAACAACATTGAATCAAATATCTTATGTTATTGTACCTATGATATTTTAGGTAAGGTATATGTGATTTTGACCACTTATGAACATACATCTGTATAATATAATAGTCCCATGTATTAGGGTAGAATAGTAGTAGTAGTATAATAGACGCAAATATCAGATTTTGTGCCTGTATTTAAGACTGACATGTTCTATGAATAGATGGTTTTTTTGGGAACTACAACCGGAGACCTTAATCATGAGCACCAGATCATGTTTATATGTCAATAGCTAAAGCTTTAAACATACATATATCAAGGGATTGCTTCAATTTATAACTCAAAGCCTTGTAACGATTAAACGTTGTACGAAAATTGCCGAATGGACTTTAATTGAATAGGCCTGCGGTTTTGGTCTTTAACCGTCCATGATTAAATGGATTCAAAAGTCCAGGCGGTTTGTGTTAACTTAAATCTTTACAAAATATTCTCGGAGCGAGGTAATATCCCCAATCCCCAAGTTTAGCACAAACTTGTATAATAGAAAGTTTCCAAGTTAGCATTAAGTATTTGGGTGTTGTGTTTATGTTCATATCTTACTGAAATTCGTTGGTACATGTTCGACTTAGCTAACAAATATTAGGTATTTTGTTAAGACGCGACGGCGACGCGGCGTTCTTTTGACGCATATAGGGGTATGGAGTACACTCTCTTTTACTAATTTTCTGAAATAGATCGAATGAATGATAAATGAAATTTAAAGAATGAAACATGAACAAATACAGTATGGGTTTAAATATACAATTGATGTTTTTGAACTATTTAAACCACGCCGTGGATGTTTTTTTAATTGTGTTTTTTTTTAACAATTGGTTAGAAAAACAGGAACTTGAGCTGTATTGTTAAAAGTTTTTAAAAATTGGCACTATATTGAAACTACGAATAAATTCAGTTAATGTGGAAACGAAATACGAAACACGAATTATTTTTGTATTCATCAAGAAGGGATGACACCTCGATCGTGGTTGATATAAATAATGCGGCATTACCACCGACAAATTACTAAACGAGGAAGTAAGTCTTACTTGAAATCACGCAATCACACACCTAAATATTCTTCTTCTTCTAAACTAGCATCTGCCCGCGACTTCGCTCGCGTAGAAGTTATTTTTATACCCCTCGGGAATAGTTATTTTTTTCTGGATGAAAATAGGGTTTTCAATACCTCTAACATGTATGAAAAATTTCATCTTGATCGGTTAAGTAGATAAGGCGTAAAAAGGGAACAAACATACAAACTCACTGTCGCATTCACTAGTTGGTGCCCGACTTAATCTGCGTAAAATAAGTACTTCGGGTATTCTATTTATCTTCAGAGCTTTCATCAATTTCTATATTAATTAAGTAATTCTATAAAAAAAAGTGTGTGTATGCAATTCATACACGGCAGAAGTGAAATTTCAGAAAAGTAGCCTACGAGAGAATGAGAAATAAAAAGTAAATTCAACACAAATAATTTACTAATGTAAATAAATTTAATTTTAGATAATTAATATAAAAGTTATTGGTCAAATTAACACAGATGTGTTAAAAATAATTAACATAAATTAATTAACATACGAATTTTAATACGCAAATGCACAAAAATGACACCACGTTGAGTTAGAAAACACTGATACTTGTATTCTGTCTCATTATCTCGCAGGCTAAATCCTATTTATGAATATGTTTGTCTCTTTTCAAGGGTTATAGGAAACACTGTATACTTGTATTCTATCTCATTCTTTCGCAGGCTAAATAATAGGATTTATAATTATGAATGTTTGTCTTGTTTGTCTCTTTGTAGAGTTTTTCGTTTCAATCGAATTTAAAATCACAACGATTCTAAATAAGTTTCACTTCAACTAGTGGTATCTACGTATAAATAAGTAAAAAGCTTTTACGGCTTTTTGGGGTTTTCCATCTTATATGGGTTTTATATTCTTAGGCATGCCACATAAAGTTACCCATTAAAAAAATATTTATTTTTTAAATGTACCTACACCTTTTTTTAATTTTGGTTTGATCATTTCACCGCGGTAACGGCAAGGTGTTATCTCGGACTTCAACTGACTAAAACCACACTGTGTTTTATGACGAAGTTCTAATTGCCGGGGACTCAGGTGTACTCTACGGACCAGGGATAGAACCATGGACTTTAGCGAGAGATTTCACGCACTGATAGCTGCCACGATGCGCTATGCTTACGCTGAGCATTCCACTAAATGTACATGTGCTATTTTCAGAGTTTTTCCTTTATCTTTGTTTATTGTCATCGCGAATGCTACTTTCAGAGGAACTCAATTTGTTCGGGATTATTTAAATACGGGAATTTAATACATTTTCTCTCTTTGCTGTTTCTGACATATTTTTTGCTCTTAGAATAGTGCGTAGCAGGTGTGTAATTTGTAGCCATGTACACACAGTCTTGGTTTGCCAAGATTTCACTTTAACAGAACTGGAACACCCCTGGCTATTTTAAAGAGTTGAGATACTACTGGGTAAAGTAACTTGTTCAATGTCCAGGACATACTAGGACTAGGACAAAGATACTCGACTACATCACCTTCAACATGTGACACGATTTTATCATTGATGTGTCCTATAATTTCATTCGTCAGTACTAAAACTACTCTTTTACACAGCCTTTGTTTTTTCAGATAGGGTATACGTACTACATCATCTGTGTCACGGACAATATTACAGAATCCATGGTATTGTTTATCCCACTGAGTTTAGTTAATAATTTTAGTTATTTTGCAATTATTACTAAAATTTGAAACCAAAGCATATTTTAAGTAAAGTCCAAAAATGTGTTTTTATTGTGTTAATATATTTTTGTAATATTTTCTTTTTTCTTATATTAGTTAGTAAAATCGGTTCATCCGTTTGGGAGCTATGATGCCACAGACGGACACACACACACACACCTATATACAGATACACAGACACGTCAAACTTATAACACCCCACATTATTCATACAGCCTGGTCAATTGGCATATTTCAATCGTTTATATTACTTATTAACTATTCATATTGTGCATTTTTTCAAACGTCTGGCCATTATGAATAATGCCATATTAATCGCTTGGTCCACAACATATACATCCATATTTAAAATCTAAACGCCTTTTAGTACTTACTTAAAGTAAGTTTATTTTGGTTTCTTATACCGATGTACTGTATTTAATCAATCAATCAATCAATCAGCCTATCATAGTCCACTGCTGGACATAGCCCTCTCCCAATGTGCGCCACAGCACCCGGTCCTCCGCCTTCCGTATCCAGTCGATCCCTGCTACCTTTTTCAGTTCGTCGGTCAATCTGCCTGGGGGGCGTCCTACCTTCCGTTTACCGATTGGCGGTCTCCACTCTAGGACCCGTCTACTCCAACGGCCATCGGTCCTTCGGCATACGTGGCTATATTTAATATGTTTTCTAATATATATTTTACTTCTCGAGATCTGTCACTTGCTTCATTAAAGTAAAAAAAAACACATCTTATAAAAATATAGGTGAACACCCTAAGGAAACGTCCCTAAGAAATTATTCAAAATAATGAAAGTCGGGGTTTTGGTTGGTTTGGATTAAATTCCTAATAATAATAAACGGTAGATGTAAATAAATGTCACGTGTTTCTCCGACTACGATCGAGACCAGAATGACATAAGAATTCTCCTGAATGTGCTCGCACACCACTATTTATACAACTTGACTTTGATTGAGTGAGTGACTGACTGGCAATTGTTTTTTGTTACTATTCGGATAACAGTACATAATTATGTGTACTAAAATTACCTAGTTGATGTACTTTCTATAAATATGTATACTCAGATAATTACACTGCACCACAAAGGCCCGGCATCAGCAGACTTCTCAAAATTTCTAGAACGTTAGGAAGAACTTTCAGGTGTTCAGGCTCCAACACGATTTCTTAGAATAGAATAGAAATAGAAATAAACTTTATTGTACACTAACAAAAATGTTTTTACAAGAAATACATCAGGTGAATATGTGCCGTATGTATAGGCGGCCACTGAAAGCAATTTCTTCCAGGCAACCTTTGGATGGACAAATCGACAATAAATAGATGAAATCATGTGTAGTTTTGGTGTGAAGTGCTGATATTGGAGATATTTTATTATTAATTTACTATTAAAGCAAAAATGTATTTATAAACTCATTCGTCCATTAATTTAGAAAAGTTTGATACCTATCAAACTTGCCTCATATCAGCCATTTGAGTTCCATCGCTCGTCAGCACCTGTGATCGCTGACGAGCGATGAAACTCAAATGGCTGATATGAGGCGCCACTAGTTGAGCACTCCGTTATGGTAAATTTTGCTCTAATGCTATATTAGAAATCCGCTTCGATTAAAAACATAATTCAGAGGAAAGCCTCAGTTAAAGTTCTATTTAATTTAATAGAAAATAAAATATAGGAACGCTTACAATTGTTTAAATTAGTGATGAATCCTAGGATATTTCCGGGTCCCCTGCAATAGGCCCACTTGTGATAGAACACCGTGTGGTTTTAGTCGGTTCGATTCCGACATACCACTTCACCATTAGCTCCGGTGAGGTGAGGCGATGACCCGTGGTGGGTTTCCACACGAAAAAAAAAAACAAAAAGAAACTTGACTATAAGACAGAAAAACAAAATTGAAGCGATGAAAACTAGTATGTGAGATGGATAGTGTTTCAGTTTAGCTGTACTCTAAGGAATAGACTTATATTACCTATTCCCCCAATACATCGTTTGAAAGAGCATTATAAGCCTCGGTATAATAGGTTCATGATCGGGTCACCTTAAGGTAAAGTACGGTCGATGAACGAAAATCTTATCAATCGCTAAAAATAAATACCTGGCAAAATGTATTGATCTATATGGTAACACGCAAATGTTTACTGAAGATGAGTGTGCCTGAACTTAAAATCAAAGCCGTATATCGATTAACAAAACAAATTAGTCGAGTGTCTCGAACAGATAGATGCTTTAAAATGGTGACTAAGATTTTGTCTTTTTCTTATGCAAATTAAACGAGATGGCTTAGATAGCGTAGGTACATTTAAAAATAAATAAAACTTCTACAGGCTTTTTTTAGTTTTCTTAGGGTTCCGTTTCTCAAAAGGAAAAAGAAACCTTTATACGATAACTTCATTATCCGTCTGTCAGTCTGTCAAGACCCTCAGTCTTAGGTACGCATGGAAGTATCAAATTGAAATTAACATCAAATACTTACATACCCTAGATATAGCAGCTGTAAAAAATCAAGCTTCTAAGTCCACGCAATCAAAAGACATGGTCGTTTAAGCCATATATTATCACATTTTGCAGGTAAATCAAAACCTATAGGGTACTTCCCATTGACCTAGAATCATCAAGTTTAGCGAGAAGCAAGGTCTCATAGCACAAGTAAAGGAAAAATCTGAAAGTCGTTTATTTGTTGTTATACCAAATAAAATGTTTTTTTTTTGTGATTACAAACAATTTTTTTTGCGTTTGGAAAATTGACTTTGACGTATGTCGATTTATGGAAGAGTATTTTTAGAAAGACAAAATTAAGTTGTACACTCGGGAAAAAAAACAAAGGCATTATTTTTCCCTAATGCAGTGTAATGTATCTACATATTCTACATACAAGTTTATACGGTACCCTCGGTGCGCGAGTCAGACTCGCGCTTGTCCGATTTTTCAAATTGTGATGTGCACGTTTTTTTGTATTCTCAAATGTAGATACATTATTAAATGCATTTTTTCTCGAATTTCGGTTTCCTAAATAACACTTTCCTTCAATGCCTCTTTCCTCACATGTACATTATTTAAATGTCAATTTTCCCGAAATTCACTATGTTCGAATGTCTGTATTATCGTATTTTAGGAAATATTATACATATTTGCTTAATTAGCATAAAAATATGGACGTAGTCTATTGCTTCTACCTTTCCAGTTTGAAATTAGTACTGGAACCTTCATGTTTGACACTATCACGGCCCATGCGACACAAGTACTCGTCGAAGCATTCGTGCCCTAAGACTGCCTTCTTCCATCGGTAGAAAAGTGCCATGCCATGCCTCATGATTTCGTCTCTGTCTCACAGGTTCTACCTATTGCATTGCGAAGCAGGTATTAAATTTTTATGGCAATTTTGACTTTCATAACTGACACGTACATACACGTCAACGTCCTATATATTGACGTAAATCTTTAAGCGTTGAGGAAAAAAAACAAATATCCTTATAAAAATTGTTTATGGGAAAAAATATTACTCCTGTTTGTTCTGAAATCTAGCATTCCTATGTGATAATTAAATCGTTCCTACATGAAAATTAAGTAGGTACTTTCATACTGACTATACATTCTGGACGTTATTTTTGATGTTTAAAGTATCTGTATCTATTAACAAAATTAAAAAAAAAAACATTCCTTCATTAAACGCCATAAAGATAATTAATTATATCGTAATTACCTTTGTTTTTTTAAACGTAACTGTGTTTAACTCTATATTTCATTCAATTTCAATTATTATTTTGAAATTTTTAAATAAAAAAATATGTATTGTGACTTCACAATTGGCAAAGACTTGCGTATAAAAAAAACTACTCGAATCTAGGGCGTCTTTTTTTCTGATGTTGGTCAAAAAGTAATCACTACGT
This sequence comes from Euplagia quadripunctaria, assembly GCA_963859945.1. Taxonomy (NCBI): domain Eukaryota; kingdom Metazoa; phylum Arthropoda; class Insecta; order Lepidoptera; family Erebidae; genus Euplagia; species Euplagia quadripunctaria. Next base: position 10,665,258 of record OY982574.1, read on the forward strand.
ATTATCACTACATATTATAAAACAAAGTCCCCCGCTGCGTCTGTCTGTCTGTTCGCGATAAACTTAAAAAACTTCTGAACAGATTTTCATGCGGTTTTCGCCATTAGATTAGATTCATGATGAAGGTTTAGGTATATAATTTGTTAAGGTTTTGTGTAAATTGGTTGAAATATGATGATGATTGAAGATGTCTCTGCTACCCGTGCGAAGCCGGGGCGGGTTGCTAGTAAATTATAAATGATTATAACATTAAATATAAATTAATTTATTTACATTCTTATGATCTAATTAATAATATACATTGTTTACACGATAGTGTGAAACAAGATATTGTTCATTCATTTTCCATGGATAGTACATTTTCACACTTGGCTTCAGCTAGGCTATAATCAGGTAGCTCTGATCTCGAAGCCTGTGTTTTGTTGATACTAAATAATATTAAAATAACATACAAACTCAGGATAAGAAGATTCAATAGAAATCCCGATACATAACTTATCAGTTTGGTTGACAAAGATTCCTTACAAAACAGTTCGATAATATCTTTAGAAAATAAATAAATATTTAAAATTAAACAGAGTAAAAAAGTAACCATTGCTAAACTACTAGCAAATTGTCTTATTTTGTCTGCTAAGACTCTGTATACAATAACTAGGTATAGCCCAGTACCGACAAGTATTAGAGGCCATCGGAAAATACTACAAATTAACAAATATACAAGCCGCTGATCCATAACTTTGGTGACAATCAGTACTGTGAACACGGTGCTTATCGGCACCGGGATCATCCATGAACAAATGAGCACTTTATAAAAATCATTCTGACTTACTTTTACAATTACAATTATTAAGCTATTATACATATGTTTTATAAAGAAAAACACTAGTATCACAATAACAAAGTCTATGTAAAACTGAAAACAACTTAAAATATTAGTAACACAGGTCGTTGATGGTATCTTACTATAATATTCTAAAAACTGGAATATAAATATAAGTCTTTTCACAAACCTCGCTAAAGTTAATTGCAGTAGCATTTGATTTCTGTAATTTTTCCTCCATCGGGGCATCTTAGTAGCTGCCAAAACTGACACAATTAATTCCAAAGCTGTCATAACAATTTCAATTATGACAAATTTTTGAAACAACAGATATTCACTTTCTATGTTTCCTTCATTGGGAACACTTGCATTGTTTGTTATATTAAGAACACTTTCGGCTTTTAGAAATAGAAGTCCAGAGTCGTTCGATGCTGGTATTAATTCACTTTCATTAAATTGCGTTCCTGAAGCAGCCATGGCTTCGGTCGGTAAAATAGCGCTGTTGTCACCATCGACAGCAGGTACCATGACGTCCGTTGACATTTTAAGCACATGGATATTTTACAGTATTTCACAATTAAATTTATATAAGACGTTGTGCATCTCAAGATGTTTGCGGGAAGACTGGTGTTAAAGTAATACTGTAATTTGAAGCGGGAAATAATTACTAACCCACTCATTATTCATAGGTAAATGATACATAAAACAAGTTATTGGAATTTGCGGTTAAATACGTCATAGCGATGTGTACAAATTACCCGTATGCTGGTTATGACGCCCATCTTCAATGAATCTCGTTTCAGTACGTACGTTTTACAAAGTATATTCAAACGTGTCTATCTATGCATTCTATGCATAATATTGGACTTACTAACCGTTCCAGAGTTAATATATTATTTATCTGCAAGTAAAGAAAGCTATATTCTAGTTGGGAATTTAATATCCTGAGTTACCTTTGATACTCGTATGATATTAGATGGTTATTTCATATTTACTTTATGCGGTATCCCACTAAAGTGAGATTGATATTGTAGGCTCCGCTTTATTACACATTACCTACTATAATATACTCTTATAATGATGCAAATGGCTCTTTCATGTGTACTAACGTATTAGCAAAATAAAGGCTTCCGTTAAATTAATTTGATTTAAATCACATACAATTGTGTTTAGTTTTTTTTTTTTGTATCAAGATATTTTCTTAAATAACATGCACAAAATAATTAGTTTTTAAAATATATAGAAGAAAAAGAATACAAATAAATTCAATTCTGGTCTAAGTTTTGAGGCATTATCGTATAAATCTTAAATGTGCCAACCTCGAAAGCCTTGTTCTTGTATTTTAATATTTCTCTTTATCAATCTTTTTATTATCATGACAACAGGTCGATGTTTGGCCTAGTAATGATCATATAAAATCTGCTATGAAGCTCTGCTCTTTCTTTATTATTGCAGTCCATGATAATCAGTCCACAAGATTTCGCCAGTTCTCATTAGCAAAGGATACCGTTGTAAACTCTACCGCGGCCATATAATCACGATGCTATGAGGTTCCATATTCGGTCGTTCAAGACCTGTATCTTCTTTATATGCATACGTAAAGAGAATTATTTGTACTCCTTTTTAAGAAAATTTTGTGTACGGATAAATACAGATTTTTGAATAGGTAAAGTTTGTATGTAGAAGAAATGCAGAAAATGAAAAGTTTTAATCAATATGTGTTATGAATTTAAAGATTATACGAAAACGGCTACAAAAAGCTACAGTATATAAAATGTCTCCATAGAAATTCTATACAAAGTTTTTATATTGAAGTTATTATTAATGACAGATTAAGTTATAAGTACTGGTCAACTATATAAAACAAAACATTTAAAATTAATGTTCTGTTCATATAGAAGTTCTTCTTCTACTAGTCTTAAAACAGAGTTACGATCGTGATAAGTACCTTCATACCCCAATTTGATGTTAACTTACATGGGCTACTCGAAAACGGAATAAAACAAAACAACAAGATCAACCAAAGCGAAACACTAGAAATTTAAACATGTTTGTCAAAATTCAATAACGAAATTGCCGCCCAAAGTGTGAAAAATCCTTCAAATAACAAAGACTTTTTTTTTATTATTTTAGAACTTCAACATCAGAGTATTACGAAGAGTTCTTATTAGGTCCTGTATGATGGAAGTTATGCGAAAGTAGGTCTATCTTTCTCTACTGCTCTAACAGGAGCCAAGATTACCAAACTCCTAAAATTTTTTTTTCAATTAATTTTCAATTTATAATAAGAGACAGAAATCGATCTACATGGTAGGAGTATGAGACTAAATGCGATAAAGAGACTAAATATGTTAGACAAAAAACATATGTTGCAGAGTGCAGCAGCAAGTTGTATGCAAGCTGTTATGCAGTGCCCTAAAGGGAGGGTCTAGTTTTTTTATAACATAACAAAACTACTATCTGAATTTTACCATTCGGCCGCTATGGCAACTAAGTTTCGCAACGAGTTGTGAAAGTCGATTTTATCTTCTTTCTTGGCAACTGGTCGCAATAGAAGTTTTTTTTTTTTGTAGATGTAACCTTCGACATTCACAAATTCTTATTTATAAATATTCTTTCAAAAGTTACGTCTGCCATGATATACATATAATTATGTCATTGAGGAGAAAAAAGAATTAGACTCAAAAACATCTTAGATTAGACTTATTTCTTTTTACATTTATATGTTCCAAGTACATCAAAAATAGATTTTATAAGTACAAAAAGAGGAATGGTGTCTCTTTTGTACGAAGGCCGCTATCACAGGAAAAAGGTATTTTAAAATGAAGAATCTTTTTTTAATTTTAAGGTGAAAGTGGTTGTAAAGGCAACTTGCCTCTTGATGTCTGAGTTTTAAAGGCTCACGATATCGAGTGTGTAGCTAAAATGGCATACTTAGAAAGAAAGATGATCTGAAGCAGAAGAGTAGCTGCAACTTTGGCTCTATCCAGAAGCAGTAGGAAAAGGTCTCAAAGATATTTGAATTTCTTGGTGATATACCAAAATTTATAATAAGCGGAACAAAGTTTTAAGTGTATCAAAGTCACGTTTTCTAAATAGTCATGACGTAGTCATACTAAACATGGAAAACTCTTACTTGCGGATTACGTGAATGATGATAAATGATTAATTGTTTTTTGTTCCAATGCAAATAGAAAAGAGATCACTAAGTATCATCACTTTTTCGCCGATGGTACTTTCAAAAGTTGCCCAAAAGCAGTCGAGCATGGTTATTCACACATGGTTACGATAAAAACAGCCATTCCCTAGTTCCTTTGATTTTTGCGCTATTACTAGACATAAAAAAGGAAATTTACAAATTTTTGTTTAATTTAGTTACGTAATGTATACCTTCTTGGAAGCCTGAAAAAATTACTCTCGATTTTGAAGTGGCTGCAATAAATGCCATTCAAAGCGTATTCCCGAAAATTATCTTTAAAGGGGCCATTTGTATTTCGACCGTTGCTTGTTTAGGGAAGCAAAACATTCAAATATAAAGCTAAGGACGGAAAATAAGGCTTGCTCGATCACCTAACCAATATATAGAAGACGGATATTATGTTATAAATAAAAGTCTTAACAGTTAAGGAATAAAGAAATTTAATAACTATTTCAAAAAACAATGGCTTGAGACGAATGATATGATGACGTCTTGCTCTTGCGCAAACGAAAACAAGGGACAAATAATAATATTGAGGGTTGGCACGGAAAGATAAATAAATAGATTGGATCGAAAATATCCATCATTATCACAATTATTGGATTGTTTAGTAACGGAAAGTAGTGACTGCGTTTGGCATAGGGATTGATCAAAAGCAAAACACAATTTATCGATATGTCGATATTTTTGCGTGTTGTGTAAAAAAAAGTAGCTGCATTCATTTCACAACTTCATTATTCTTTAACGGACTTTAAAAGAAGGAAGAGGTTCTTAGTTTGTCGGATCTTATATTTTTATCCCATTACTCGACGACGACTGCATCGATTTGAAAAATATTTTTGTTAAATTTGTATTAAATATACATCATACAATATACAAAGAAACATTAAGAAATTATGTTAATAAAATTATTCTAATTAGGGACAATAAGATTTATACACATACAGTGCTGAGATATTATGGCTAATAAAATTAGTATTGAAGACATCGTTTTATTTACATAATATTGTTGGAAAAGATCGAAAAAACAGAAGAAGGGGAAATCAGAATGTTTTTAAATTACAACGATGACGGCAGTAGTGCGTATCTCCCTGTAGAATCATAGGTAGTTGCGTCAGTAGCATCAGGTGGAATCATAAGTTATGACAGGAAAGACAGAAGGGTAACGTGACTAACAGTATTAAGCGCATTCGAAAAATCAACCAAAGCAAACACGGTAACCTTGGAATCCTTTAATGTTGCCCGGATGTCATCAGTCACTTTTAGGAGAGCGGTAGTGGTGCTGTGACCAGGCCTGAACTCCGCTTGGAAAAAGCTTAGAAAGTGGTTGCGATACACAAATTGTGATAACTGTTGGTACACACAGGCCTCAAGCACTTTTGATAGAAAAAGAAGAATGGAAAGGGGCGTAGGTAGGTGATTCAGAAGAGTAAGATTCGCGTTACATCACAGTAAAGGGAAAGTTCCTAAGTCAACTAAGAAATTCACTATATGCGTAAGCACGGGGAAAAGGTTTTCAAAAATAGGAGTGATCATGCGACGGCTGATGTTATCAGTTCCCATGGTATTGGACTTGATTGAAAGAATTATCTTTTTGAATTACCTGGTGCAACTGGAAAAAAACTGAAAAGATTCGAAGAAAATGCTATGCAAGATTTGCCAAAAAATCTATTTTATAAATAATTACAATAAAACATATCTATTATATTATGCCTTTGTTAGTGAAATTACATACATTTTGTAACAAAATCCTCTCTATATACTTAAAATCGTTTAAAATGCCACAGTTTTAATTAGGTTAGGTCAGTAGTCCCTGAAAGCGATTTACTTGCATGAAATGTTTAATAATAGTAAACGATGCGAGGGGTGTGTAAGAACAGAAGTAAATGTCGTACTTTTGTCTGTGTTTACACCACAGAGAGTACAGTGTAAGTATACGCACCTAATCAACATAAAACCCGGTAATTAACGGTGGAAAATATTTAAAAAACAGTGGCATGATTTTTATTTTTTATTCCATTGCTCTTTCTTCACTTCTGTCATTGTCACAAAAATGAATATTACATAGCATCAAATAATACATAAAAACCTTTTTAACAAAAAATTAAATATAAAATTTGATAGTTTATGTAAATAAGCTCAAGACTTAAGAGGTTTATTTATTTATTGCTTTTTAGTTATTTCGTCGGTTTAATTTTTTGTTAAAAAGGTTTTTATTTCATGTTTTTTTCGTCATCAGCTCAGCTACATGATATGATAATTTCTGAACGCAATTACCTGATAAATTAATGAAAAGTAAACAGAAACACTATTCGTTCCTCTAATTTTCGAGGGTTTCTCTCAATTTTATCAGGATCCCATCATCAGATCCTGACTTCCTGGACAGGGGACCACTCTTGAAGTATACCCTATCTAACAAAAAAAGAATAATCAAAATCGGTTCATAAATAACGGAGAGAGGGCTGAACAAACCAAAGATATATATATATAAACGGTCGACTTGAGAACCTCCTTTTTTTTTTTCGTCGGTTAAAAATAGAACCATTCATATATTAGTACTTATTACCGTTTTTTTGACATCGATATTATGGTGGTGTCAGTGTCCCTTTTTTTTTTTTTTTGTTGACGGGGTGGAAAATCCCTTCGGATCTCCGGCTCCTCGGAGACGCAGGAGCCAGGAGTATGTGGTGTTTCCACTAAAAACCACCCCGACAGCCGGTCTCAGGCGCCCACGCCTATCGGCCTAATCAATGTGTGTTGCGGCCCGATCGCAAAAAGCCCGTCGACGGCTGATATCGCCGCCGACGTCCTCTACGCTCGGGATCGGCCCTCTCCCGATCCCGTTCAGCGGTCTCTTTCTGGAGCATTACAGCTTCACAGAAAGAGACCACTGCGCCCCAGCCCTCCTCATCCGCCAGCATGGCAGCAATGATTGCTGGCGGGGGTGTCAGTGTCCCTACAATAAAACTTAGTTACACGTATGTAAAACTTGCACACACAAAGATTTCTGTTTTAGTGATGCGCGGAAATCATAAGACTGTTGGTCTATTACTCTATAAGTAAGTTTATGGTTCGGACATCTATCCTTTGCATAAATCGTTAAATAAATTCGTTTTAGCATCTTGCTCCATTTTTATTATAACGGAATGGAATAGTGAAATAAAAACAAAATTATATAGGTTCTTTGATAATAACAGGGTACGAGAGTAGATACGGTTTCATATTCGCCTACAATGTAGTGTATGGTTTCCAAAATCCAACACCAAAATTTTTAGCCTTAACTACCATGAAATTCGTGCAATCATCACAGCAGTTTTAAAATGCATGTTCAGAATTCTTTCCTACTTTTATTGGTACAGTTTTAGGGTATCATGTTTTTTATGCACGACGCATTGCGTAAAAATCTTTTTGTCATTCGTATATCTCCATCTCCAACAATACAGTCTGCTGGTAAAGGTTTGCTGAAGTGAAGATGCACTCCATAATGTAAATACAATTTATGAGTAGTATGATTAACGTAGATATGGTCGTGAAGAAAATGGCGTTATGTGTCATCTTGAAATATATATGGGCATTTTGTCAATCTTCGAATGGGTAATATACAGGGTGTCCCAGAAAGAATGGATAATCCTGGAGCATCTAATAATACAGCTACCAAGAGCTCAAAAAAAAATACACAAAAATCAAGTGCTACCCAAAATATGAAGTTAAGAAAAAAAATAAACGAATTTTTTGACATTACTGCACATTCATGTAAACCACGGCCACAAATAAATAAAATTTGTTGTGTTTTTAGTGTTATCTTATTCGTCACAGGCTATACTAATAGAAATGCAGTAAATAGTATAATAGTAATAATATGATGTATGTATATGGTATGATGTGTAACAGTATGAGTACATTTTGAACTTTTTTGGAAAAAATATTATAAACTTAAATTTTTAGCATAAAATATGTTAAAAGAATTATTTTGACAAAGTCTTTCGTGAAAAAAAAAGTAAGAAAACCTAAGTGCAAACTTATTATAAGTTATTAAATTGATTAAAGGTTTATTTATTTGCAACTTAAGTTAAATAAAAGTAAAATACAATTTAAGACAAGATAAGATTTTTTTTTTTAATTTTATTCTTTAGTCAAATTTACTCATTCTGCATCTTAATACCAATAACTTCGTATTTACATTAGATAAAATGATGTATTATACCATTTTGGTATCACCAGATGTGGCAATAATAAATAACATATTCAACTACCGATGAACTTAATAAACAACCAAAGAATATCCGTCAGGGGTTGCCATTAAATGAACTAAAGTTTTGCTTACGACGACAACATAATGTAACACAGGATTTCTTCAAAATTTAGAATAGAGATGGCAGCCCCCGATGGATATTATTTGGTTGTTTATTAATTTCATAGGTAGTTGAACATGTTATTTATTATTGCCATATCTAAGTATATCTTTCGTTACATAATCTGGTTAAGTAAGGGGTGTTTAAATTATTTTATCCTTTTTTGGATGACGTTTTAACCACCGTGGGCTTTTTCAAAATTTTTAATTTTGCTTTTTATTTCAGACCTTTTAGAGAGCATGTACGTATTATGTAGATATCTACATAGTTTATTTCATAGTGATAATATATTATGTATACATATTTACAACTATGTATATTTTGCCCGGTACTTTATTGTAACTCGATATCATTACGTAGAATGAAAAAGATAAGTTGATAAGATGTTCAAACATTCAGCTGCAGCTCTATAATAGTCATAAAGAGAAGAGAAGATAGAGATAACAGTAGAGAAGACAATATTCAATTAAAGAAAGACAAATGTTTACTGAAGCGCCCCCTAGTGAGTTAAAACCGTAACACCCATCTAAGAACTAGTACCAATCAACCACGAACCCGTTACTGAAAATCGCATCAAAATCGGACTATTAGTTTTGGAGATAAATGGCAACATTGATTTGCACAAACAAATGTTTACTGCAGCGCCCCCTAGTGAGTTACCAGCGTAACACCCATCTAAGAACCAGCACCAATCAACCACGAATCCATTACTAAAAACCGCATCAAAATCGGACTATTAGTGTTGGAGATAAATGGCAACATAGGTTTGCACAAACACAAACATCTCACCCTAAACACATATACCCTCTCCGTACCGTCGTGAGTAAAAACACGGCATAGATTAAGAAATTTTTTGCAAAAGTATTTTATGAAATTAAGTACGTACGTATATCAAAGTTACTCGGTATACGTTTGACCATAAAACGTCTCGCAGTACAGCATAAAATAGAAATGGATTCTCACAATTGAAATAACTTCTAGAGAGTTTTCAACTATCCACTTTGCCCGAAGAAGACTTCTAACTGAACCAGATAAACATGACGGGAAATTGCTCAGTGTGTGAGGGCCTTTGCAAAAGCGCGACGATCAATAGGTTTAAAATATGGGTCAAGCTCAGCGACTGTGAGTTCTACCGTATTCACCTGTGTTTCTTTCTATGTGCACATCTTCCTACGAATATATATATTCTGTGATTTCGAATGTTTCGTTAAAATTTAAACTTTATGAAATATTTTTATATAAGTATAAAATATAGGTAAATGGGGGTCTTTTGGTAGTACGTTTTTAACGTAATGTAACTATAGATATTATGTTAGTATATGGTAATATATAATAGTATACGAAAGTATTTAATAAAAAAAATTGTATTCTGTAAAAGTAACGCATGTAAGTTCGCATGTAACCTTGTGTATGTAAAACCTTTGTTAAAGCTATAACCTAGTTATATGGCTTTTCGTCCATAAAAAAATTCTCTTCAGAACTTAATGGGATTACATCTTTTTAGTTGTTATGCGTGACGAGGCCGAAAGTAGTATTTTATGACAGAACAGAATATAATTAAGAATATTGCGTTTAGAAACTTACTAATAAGAAGGTGTTTTGTTTTTTAAACGTGTCCTTCATGGGAGTTCGACATAACAGGATAACTCATTAGATTTAAAAATACATTTTAAAATAAATAACTTAGCAGTTTTTATGAAAATTCAACCAAACATAAAAGTCAATGATTTGACAATATATACAACAATAATTTGACAAAATATAATGTTGTGACGATTATTGCCATTTCAGCTGCAGTGCAGTTACTATTTCACACAAGTTTTTACCGACCGGTTTGAAGTTTATTAAAATAAACTTATTAGACTTAACAATCAAGTACCGTATTATTAAAAAAAGTAGTAAGTGCGCGTATTAAATAATACATCCTCATCAATCACCATCAAGTCCATTGCCAGTAAACCAATAAAAAAACAAGAACTTAAAAAAAGATCTAGTAAAATTGTGAATATCTTATATGTGTAACAAAATAGAGACAATCCAAATGTTTACAATTTCAACCAAATTACAGGCAGGTAAACCATTTCATGCGTAATATTTCACGAGAATAATTTCATTGCGAGGAAATATGTAACGTCTGTTTTCTTTGTTTTTATTCTACGTCAAAGACCCTGCATTACAACTGTCAAATACTCGTCGAGTGTTAAGGAAAACAGTATGTATATTGCTGGTTTGGTAGCGCGGGGAGAATAAATTATTAAGGAACCCAGCAATGTATATACTTTTAACTCTCATCGCTCGTTATATTATGTTTTAATATTATGTGCAAGATTTAGTATATTGCTATTTGTTGTTTCTAAATGTTGAATATACATATGTAAGTATGTAACCATTGTTGATTATTACCTGTAAAAAAGATGAAATCTTCTTTGATAACAATGTTGTGGTGGACGTAATTTTCGATCTATCCCATAAGAAGTATCTGAATATTCCTCTCCGATAGACCATCAAAAACATTAAAAAGATCACTAACAATCAATTTACTTTTAAATACGCAGAGGAACATTTATTTAGTATATGACATGATTTAAAATGTCATCAAATAACTATTCTCACCGAACTAAATGTCACAGATAACAACCATTTAGTCTCTAACTGACAATTTATTGAAAGATTCATGTTATTACTATCAGAGAATAAATGCTATTTCTGAATCTGAATTGACAGAAACAGCAACAATAACGTCCCTAAATCATCTTTAATTGTTATTGCGGAAAACTGGAGGGTTTTAATGTTGAACATTTCATCATACCTCAAAACAACTCACCACCTATTCTTCAGTTCTTTTGGTGGAATTAATTGTTTTTTTTCGGATTTATTCAATGTAGAGCCAGAGACTTTTACACGGAGGCTGAGTAAGAAATAACTATAAAAGTGGAGTATAAATTTTGGAATATATATCTCTTTTTAACACTTATCATAAAGGACAATAAAATCATTGTCACTATTATAAATATAAATTTTGAAAGATCTAAATTTTAGAGCAAATTTAAATTGTTCTGGATTTAGTTGAGTTTTAACAGCCTCACCTACCGGCTGACGTAGGTGCTGACCGGTCATGGCTGGTTCGGAAAGTACCTATGTCGTATAGGCCGGGAGCCAACGTCTACGTGCAATTACTGCGGAGGCCGTCGCGAGGACTCGCAATAGACTCACTTGTGACGAAACACCGTGTGGTTTTCGTCGGTTCAATTCCGACATACCACTTTGACAGTAGCTATTAAAACATATCTATCTTCTATCTAAATGTTAAAGAGTAATTTTATAGTTCCTAAGTTGATATACCTAAGGTTTTCTTTGTTTACAAATTTTATTTTATGTTTAAATGTTTTTGTTATTATAAGTTTTGTTGACATTGTAATAGTATGTAATTTATTTTAGTACAATTAGCATAGATATAAGCGATTTGCTTGCTTTGCTTATATTTTATGAATGAATAAAGAAAAAAAAAATCTGGTGAGGTGACGACCCGTGGGGGTTTGAACAAGAAAAAAAATAGGCCAGTCTTGGATAACTCAGCAGTGCTATACCGCACTGTAGGTACGACATCGGCATGAAGTTATCGTAATGCTTTCCACAGTCTCCTTCCCCACGGTGGCCACGGCGTAATTTCTCAACAAATCTGTGTCATGTTTTTTATTAATAATTGACCTAACTAATACCTACTAATAAACGGGTAAATGATAGTTACACATGTTTATTTCATTGTGATTGTACTTATAGATGTAAGGCCGGTTTAAAACCAATTATTTAAATTAATCTATAATTGTACTGGAACTAATACTAACTCCATTTGAGAACCTTTCGGGCCCATCGACCATACGCTCAACGAGCTATAGAGAGGGCTATGCTTGGTGTTTCTCTGCAGGATCGAATTAGAAATGAGGAGATACGCAGACGAATGCAGGTTACCGACATAGACGAACGGGTTAGCAAATTGAAGTGGCAATGGGCAGGGCAGTTAGGTCGACAGGAAGTAAATTACTACCTGTAGAGTTGAGTTGTACGTCCACGTAGGAGTATGAAGTGGCCGTCACGCGCCACGTTCATTTCCACACTCCAATCGATATTAATCAGATCCATTGATGTGCACTTTGCTTAGATTGGATCTGCGACCTACGGATTGCGTGACAGCATGATTTTACTACACAATGTTGTATCGTAAATACCTTTTCTTTTATTAAAGTCCTTCATATTCGATTGATCGTTCTATTCATGTTAAGCGTTGATCTGCTTTAGCTTTGATGTTCAGATATTCTAAGCAATACCACAGAATACATAACAGTACCCGTAGCAATACAATATTTTTATCTAATAGATATTAAAAAAAAGTTCAAATATTTATGATTAAACACGATTGTAAATCACGAAGTACCTGACCCAGTACATAAAATATACTCTGTGTTAAGGAATGGACATTAATTACATGTTTGTGAAGTTCGCTGCCGTGATATATAATCCCTAGTTATCTTGTTAATGAAAATAAAAACGAAACCCTTATAGGTTTAGTCGTGCGTCTGTCTGTTCTGTCATAGCCAATTTTCTCCGAATCCACTGGACGGAATAAGTTGAAATTTTGTACACATATCAATTTCGGTGTCCTAAACGTACATGTGCAACGTAAATAAATGATTTTAAATATGGGTCAAGTTTGGGGCTCAAATTTGAAATAAAAAAAAATGCACGTTGTACCGCCTGACATGTCATATAAGAGGACTTATTACGAGGGTTTCAAATATATACAAGTTTCAAAGATAGTTAAGAAAAACAATGAAAATTGACAACTCTCCTTTCTCATTATCTCCGAAACTAGTGAGCCTAACATTCTGAAGAAAATACAGATAATAGTTCTTTACATATTACAGGCAAACTAACAAATATAAACATAACATGGTAAATCTTCCAATATCGCGCGTACAGACTAACATTAGTTTGAATGTATGGAAGAACATGGTCTTCAACTACAATATTAAATTTGCTTTAGGGATTAATTTATAATTCGAATTATAAGTCCAACGAGTAGTACCAATATTTATTGGTACCACTTGCTCGACCTTACTAAGCTAGGTATCCGTCACTCTTTGTAACGCGCTGAGTTTTTTATTTACCACAAATAACTCAGACAAACAAACCAAACAAATAGAATGAATAGATATAAATAATAGATATTCATCGCACGGAGTTACAAAGTAACACAGTGTCCACGTGAGTCACTTGGTCATTGTTTTTTTTAAATGCATTGTTATATTTTTGTAAATAACCTTAGCCTTAATCAAGACAGCCTTAATTATTTGTGCTACTCAGTGCATTGTCATACAATATCCTATAATAGTTTATTATATATATATATTATTTATTTATTTATATCTCACTAATATTATAAACGTGAAAGTTTGTGAGTATGGATGGATGGATGGATGTTTGTTACTCTTTCACGCAAAAACTACTGAACCGATTGCGATGAAACTTGGTATGTAGATAGCTGGAGATCTGGATTAACACATAGGCTAATTTTTATCCCGATATTCAAACGGGATCGGGACTTACGCGAGTGAAACCGCGGGGCCCAGCTAGTTTTAGATAATATTCAGTTATACCGATGACGACATCTGTTTATCGCTAGGACTGGATCATGTTTGATAAGTGATAACATTCAATAAGTCTTATCGCTGTATTGTAATAAACTCTACGAGTTTCATTAGATACGATACAGCGAATACAATGTTCTCAAGGGGTGGTATGGTTTATGTCTTTGTAGGAAATTTTAGGCTTGTGTATGTATACAATATGCTGTCAGTTGTTTTATTATTTACTTTACATGGTCTCAACAAAAGGATTAGGTATACTGCGGTTTAAGCTTGCTCCTTGATGATACTATATGACGTCAATGGATACGAATTGAAAAGTGAGATGGTGTTTAATACAAGCTTATTAATTTTTATTATACTAAATCTTTTTCTACCCCTTGTTATCACTTTTTATTGTTTTTCATTTGAGTAATAGCTCAAAAAATAGCAAAACTTTGACAAAACAATCCCAGTGTGCAGAGAACATCATTGAATACAATAATCGTTACTTCTGACGTCAAACGTTTTACGAGAATACTAAGGATTCATATGATGAATGTGAATTTTATGGGGTGCGTTAATTTACGCGCTCGTAACAGTTAAGTCTAACGACTGCGAGACAATCAGCAAGCTGGCTAATAGGTTGTTTACTTGGATCCGAAACAAACCCTTGTGTGCGGGTAAGGTGTTGAAAAAAATTTAGGTTATTAACAACAAATATATTTTATGATTAATTAATAATAATTTATTAAGTAAAATGAATAAAAAACACCCTACAAATATTCTGACTCTATATAAGCGTAGTTAAAATAAGTTTACTATAAAGATAAAATTGACTGAAGATCTGTACGGAATACCGATCAAAAATTACTAATCTATTTTGAAACTTCCGCACCCTACTTAGCGCTAACATATGATTTATGTGTAGATCAAGAAATAATCATAGAATTATATATTATATTAATAATCAAATAATTATAAAATTATAAAATTTACTGAAGATCTGTACGGATTGTCAATAAAAACTTGCCAATCTATTATTCAAACGTCCGCTCGATACTTACCACTAACGTATAATTTGTTGTAGATTAAGGAGTTTTTACTGATCTCATGAATCTCATACCGCTTTTTCAATTCAGACACTATAAAGATGCAAATAATTATAGGCCTGTTTCAGTCCTGCTAGTATGTAGCAAGGTTTTTGAAACGATTATGCTTAATCAAACGCTACTTCATTTTAATGCAAACCACATCCTTCACGATCAACCATACAGTTTCACTAAAGGGCTTTGCACAATTGACGCCGGTACTACCTTGGTACAGCATATTTTTACTGCATGTGAGGAAGTTCAGGAGGCTCTCTGTATCTTTTGCGGCCTTTATTTGACTGCGTATATCAAGAAACGCTTCTGCTGAAACTTGAGCATTATGGACTTTGTAAGCCCTCTGTTTGTTAAACATCAGCAGGTCTATAAAAATGAGGTTAATTCTTTAGGATTTAAGTTGACAATGGGTGTGCCACAAGGTTCGATGTTGGGCTCATTTCTTTTTTTGGGTTATATTAGTGATCTCCCTCATTTACTAAAATAGTATTAATTGCTGATGACACATAATTAATTTACAAATACAAACAACGACAACATATTTATTTTACATAAATTACAACCGAAGTTATAATAAAATTTAAATTCACATTTTTTTATTAGTCAATGCAAAATATTTGCAGTATTTATTTTAAAAGTTACTAGCGACCCACCCGGTTTAAAAACCAAAAAATAAATTTCTGTTGATCCGATCGCTACGAAACTTCACAGAATCAGCCGCTGGGCAAATGAAATTTCATCAAAATCGGTCAATGGGAACATCCATACACACATTGACTTTCATATCTTTAGAAAAGGGACGAGCGAAACTACACTCGAGAGCAATAAATAAGGGTCACATAAAATTCCTAAAAATTTCGGAAGCTCAGAATGCTAGCTTAGTGAAATATATCATGTTTAATAGATTAAATACTCCTTAAATTAACGTAGTAAAACTTCTTGGTTGTTTTAAAGGTATGCCATCAAAAATGTCAAAATAAAATTCCGTCAATCGATTCGATGCGCCTTTAGCAGAATCTTTTGTTTCGTTGGCGTTTGTTTTTGTCGTTTTCTTTATGTAGAAAATATGTCTGTTATTCGTATTTTTTTTACACATATAGGTAATAAATAAATAATAGTTACTTAAAAATCCTGAACAGTTTATTAATTCAGAATTATGTTTCGCTATGTCGTCTTGACGGGAAGGTAAGTAGTGAGCTTGTTACACCAAAGACTAGTATTACGGGATAAATAATAACCAACTGTAGCAATTAAGGTGTTAAATCCTGCTAACTACGCCACCGCAGCAACTGGGATTTTGCAGTGAAAGGCATTTTGCATCTTCTTGTGCTAATTATGAACCTATATATTCTACACACATCAAAAGTGTTTAACGACCAAGTACATTTTTAAGAGTAAAAAATTATCCAATTAATATTTACCAAATCTAATCTTCCAGGCTGGCTTTAATTCCTAATGTTTAATTTATCAACTGATCTCCATATTTTGTAAAAATGTAGAAATATTGCAATTTTTTGCAAATTGTGGGAAATTAACCTAAGTTAATGCGTCAATCAAATGGCAAAAAAAAGGCAAAAATGAGGATTTTTTAAATTTTTATTGTAAAGATAAACAAAAAAAATCTGTGTTTCCACCATTGACACTAATCACATATCACAGCGATTTGGCATGCTTAAAATCAGTTCATCAAAATCACTCTGAGGAATGGCCGCCCACGTTCTTTTTAACAAGTCAAAGAGTTGTTGTGCGGTATGCACGGCATCCATATTCGGTAGAGCTCTTCTTTGGACCATGTCCCATGCGTGCCTAATTGTGTTGAGGTCTGGCGATTAAGTAGGCTACGGCAGAACGTTGATGCGAGCATCGGCAAGAGTGCGTGTTACGACTCTAGCCGTGTGTGAAGGTGCTTTATCGTGCATTAGTCGAAACAAATGACCCAACCGGCTTCGCAAAGGGATGATCACGTCTGAAAGAATCCTCTCCGTATAAATCTGAGCATTGAGGTTGCCCCTGATCCAAGTGAGAACGGTTCTTCCACCCACTTGAAGTAAACAGTTTCGGATGGTTTGATCGTTTATCAGCAAGCCTGAAGAGCTGTGGAGCCTCGTAACCTCGTCATGGCGGTCATGGCACGATTCCGTCGAGTAGTAGTTTAGATGTACCGGTCCTGTCTGCGAGTGGTGATGCGAGATCCTCCTCCATGTCACTCGGCCTGATACGATAGCGTGTCCAGAGGCGTCTTATGACGCTCTGTGTAGTGGCAAGAGCGACCGCCACAGTACGTTGCCCGGAACCAGCTTGCAACATTTCGACGGCTCTCATCATCTTTTCTCGCATCAAATGATGTCGTCGCTCCATATCGATGCAATTTTTTTCAGTTCCGATGCAGAAATTCTAATGGTTTTGTAAAAACGCTATTACACACTTTTATAGAAATCCTGATTGACACTTTTTAGTTTACACACTTTAGTGGCTGATGTGTAAATATGTAAACATCTGTCAAACAACATATAATATGATCCTTATAACTATTTTAACAGGGAACAACTTCGTCTCGGCTTGTTTGCTGTAATACTGTGTGGTTTTAGTCCGTTTTGCACCTCACTTTGTTATGTCGTCAACGAGATAACATCCGTTGTGTTTTTATATGAATAAAAGGACTGATCAAATACATATATTAGTATGCTCCCAGTAAATGTACAATGAACACAAGAATGTAGACGTGGTTTCTGTTTATCAAATAAAATCCACGGTACTGTATCTTCCTCTTTCTCATAGCAATGAGGCTTAGTGTAACAAACTGACAGCTGGCAGAATTACGTTATATTTAGGTACTGCAGTTTTTTGTTATGCAAGGCAAACAATTTCTGGAGAAGCCCACAGTGCAGTGGAGTGCCAATTATTCAAATGATGGGGATGGAAATTTTGCAGTAAATCAAAAAGTTCACAATTTGTTTATAAAATGGCCTCCACCTCTTCTGTATTCTTTATTAAAACAGTGTGTAAAAGTATGAGTAAGTAGATGCTTCAACTATATGTATGTTAAGAATAAATCCGGACTTGAATCTACCGTTAATTGAACTCGCAACACTTGTCGGACGGACGGTGTTGATTGATGGGCGCCCTCGTATAGGTCAGAGTGTACCACTGAAGTACTGAAGGTAGTTTTACAATTAGACTGGTATTGGAAAATGTTTTATCTATTCTTAGAGTTTGAAATAATATGGGTAATCTTTGCCCACTCCTGTACTAAAAAAAATTACCCATCCTAAGCCAAACGCTGGGGGTACAGCCATGTCTTTTTCAATAATTTCTTTAAATCGTTCGATGAAAATCTACATCTTTACTATTTATTTGAAGGTATTTTTACATCTATTTATATAGAGTCGATAGAAACAGAATAATGAAACATGAGATTGTTTGTCTTACCTATTACAAGTACCTGCGATTCTAGACACCGCAGAAACCACACAATATTATATTTAATAGAAATAATTAAGTATGACATTGAAATTTCCTAAATTAAATACGATGATAATACGATTGACGCTGTTAATACTACAAAGTTTCGAGGTTTAACAATTGACCGTAACTTAAATTTGAAGACCCATATTGAAACTATTTGTAAAAGAATTAGTAGCAGTGCATTTGCTTTATACACGCTGTCGGGGACACTTAATATAGAAGCTTTGCCAACGGCGTATTACGGTTTAACTGAATCCATTTTAAGATGATGGGGTAATTCAAGCAATAAGGAAATCGCTTTTAAAGCCCAAAAGCGATGTTTAAGATCAATGTTTAAATTGGACATCAGAGATTATTGTAAGCCGTATTTCATACGTTTTAAGATTCTGACACTACCGTGCCTTTACATATTAGAAACTGCTTTATTTGTAAAAAGCAATCCAAGTTTATTTCCGCGTGTGGCAGATATTATTCCCCGAAATCGACGCAATAAAAATAAACTTTGTCTGCATACGTCTAGGATTGCACTTATGCGCAAAATGTGTTATTTGCATGGCTCCAAATGTTTATAATAAACTCCCCAAAAGTTGGAAAGATCTAAGTAGCGAAGCATTTAAACAAAAAGTAAAATCATTTCTTGTTGAAAAAGCCCATTATAATGTTAGTAACTTTTTAAATGATAAATTTGATTTGACATAATTAAGTACCTAATTAGATACTTTTGACGTAATATTAAGATCTAATATAAGTATTATTTTGACATTGGTGTCAATTCTGTTGTATTACTTGACTCTCTTGACTATAATTGACTAAATTTTCTTCATACAAAATGTAAACATTCTTCACTTTGAAACAAGGTCTTATTTCAAATTTAAACAAGTAGGTAACATATGTCGCTATCGAAATAAGCAATTTATTTGTCGACTAAAGTCTGACACGCTTAAATAAACTTGACTACCACGTAGCGAGGGCCGCTATCCGTTGAATGCCATCTCTTTTGCTCTGTGTTTTTAGTAAACGTCTTCGTAGGTGTCGATTAAAATAACGTCATCTTAGGTCGTTTTGAACAAGTTTTTATACGGCAATTATACGGCATTTGAATAAATGGGGACTCTCGCTGCGTGGAAATAAAGTTGAGTATATGTTGACAGGTTTTAGTGAAATTTAGTGGCGATGAGAAATAGATGCCAGTAACAAATAGACCTTGTTACGAAGAAGACAAAGTTGATTTCATATGAAGAAATTAAGTCAGGTTTTAGTTTAGTCGAGTGTACAATAGAATTGGGATCATTGTATACATTAATAGACTGATAATTATTACTTCATTAATATATACACATTTATATAATGTTAATTGTTGATATCAGGTCAAGTGATAGAAATAGATCGCCGATGGGAACTTATCCATAGTTATTAATTAATCAGATTTAAATTCGCATGTCATTGTATTTATATGGCAGACATGTCTCAAACTTTGTCCAGCTTTATATCTTGCATGCGATTGGTATATTGTATGTACCCATACCTTTGAGCGAATAAATAAATTATCTTATCTTATCTTATCTAAGCGGAAGTACATAATTATGTATGTTTAGAATAGAGATGTTACGGAGATGAGTTTACCGGAACCGAAGTCAGAATCGGAGTTTTTAACTTTGACTTATCGGAATCGGAGTCAGAATCGGAATCGGAAGCGAAGTCAGAGCCGTCGTTACAGGTTTTTTTCCTGCGAGCCTTTTTTCCCAAGTTGGGGTTCGGTTTTCAGTCTAACTATATATATATATTACCTGTTTATTTTACTTAGATTAACGAACAGTGCTTTTAATTAAGTGACCAGAGGAACTTATAACTTATTACTTACTTTTTCTTTGAACTGTATATATTCTAACTTACCTTAAAAGTACACATTACTAGTGTCATATCTTTCCAATCCACCACTCATCCGCAATCAGTGAGATTCATTCAATATTTCAAACAAAATAGGCATATACCCATTATTGGTACTTGATATTATTTTTAAGTGATGAAGCTCAATATTATTTGAAATCCGATAGTAATAATTAAAACTTTATTTACCACGACGGGCGTACCTACCGTTTACCACAAAATACAACACCTTGTTATTGTATTGAAAGGAAAACCAAACCCAAAATGGATAGGCACTTTGACGTAACTATTTATTTACCAAATAAAATTTATTTCTACAATCAGTATCGGTATTCATATTACAGAACAACTTCGCCTACGGCAAGATTTATAAATAAATCTACACTTATTACTAATCTTACTTATTTATTATATACAGTTTTACACACGCATTAGTTTGGTAGAGTTTTAAAACATTTTTGTATACTTATTCTAATACTGAAAACCCTGTGTCAGATTTCAATTTAAAATGTCAGAACAAAACTATAAAACAATGGTAATAGTTAAAGTTGTCCTGTTCTTCCAAATGAACTTTTGCTATCTCGCCTTGTTTCTCGCTCTGAGTTGAAACAGGCTATCCCCAGCGGCAAGGGCGTCAATATTTGGTAAAATAGTAGACATCCAACTAGAGTAGCCTGTAAGCCAGCAACAGATTAACGTGACAAGATCCTTTTGGGCTATACCACTAACTACTAACCATTGTTAGTATATACCTATTTAAATTGAATTTTAATTTTATTTATTTTCTTTTTTTATATACATTTATATTTTAACTAAACTCAGTTAATTCGCTAAGGCATGAGCAAATATTTTAAGAATCCGGTTTCCTCGTGTATCGAGGAAACCTGGACTCTTGAAATAGTATAGCTTGCCTAGTGAGGAAACCAACGGAAAACCTAGTTTTCAATTAATACGCTCTCTGTAAAATGTATGTCACTAGATTAAGTCATCTGCTTGTTATTACCTTAAAGTGTAACATTTTGCAGTAATAAATGATTATTAGTTATTAAAAAAAACCAGTAAAATGTTTCAATGTGGTATTTAAGCCTCTGCGGTGTGACTGTCACACACATCTGTATATATGCATCTGAGCGTGACGGTCACGAGAGTTCAGTGCGTTTTCCCTTTACCAAACGAACCCAAAATGCCTTAAGAAGTTTTCATTTCAAAACAAATAACAAATACGTTTTCATTTCAAAACAAATAACAAATACACACACACACACACACACATCTGTATATATGTATCTGAGCGTGACGGTCACGCGAGTTCAGTGCTTTTTCCCCATCCCAAAGTGCCCAATGTGCTTAAAGAAGTTTTCATTTCAAAAAACATGGCCTCCTGATTAAAAAATTGTCAAATGATGAAAACACCTTGTATGTTGAAGAAAAAAAAAGTCAGCAAAATTTGTCAGATAGTTTATATGCCATTTTGAATAAATAAAAACGTCAGCTGGCTGTATCTCGGGGGAAAATCGTCAGCTGACACAGTGAAGGGTGTAATGTTTGCAGAAGCTAGACGAATTCGAGTCTATTTAATTACACTAGCTGAGGTTTCCATTGGTATTCTGCTAGCTGATTTTCTTTATTAATTATAGTATCATACAACAATCAGCTTATGAACTTTCATCCGGGAGGAAATGACGTATTTAAAGTTAGTCGACATCGCGCTCTATGCACTGAACGGACTAATTTAATTTAATGAACTCGCTGAAGCGTTTTTCTATTTATAGCTCGAGAGGAAATGATTGACGACATTTGTACCTGGCTCGTATACTATAACGTTTATATGTTTTCGGGATTAAATATAACATTGAAAAACAACTTTAGCTGCTGTATTTTCGACTTTCGGGTATACTTAAATACTGCAACAAATTAATACAACAATATTATTTAATTATAGTTATATGACCAATTTAGTTATAATAAATAACAATAATAACTAATTTATGTTATTGTAATAATTTAGGTTATATTACTATAAAATTATTTCATGTAAGTATACATAATTATAATGAATTATAATAATCTTTGCTTGTAAGTTTGCTGAAGTACAAAATTCTATATTTTTTGATTGAAATACAATATGGAGTATATTATATATAATTATCTACATACGTATCTTAAAATTTAATTCCACTTAATAATTGGAACCGCCCACAAATCATGCGACGTCCCCTTGCTCGCTCATTCCATGGTGCGGCGTATAGAAGTTTATTGTTTTGTTAAACCAATATTCGTATAGAATACAATGGTCTATATTTAACTGGAAAATGTGCCGAACGTTTAAAAAGATAAGTTTACTTAATTAAGAAAAACAATACTTACAGATAGACACTCACTGAGTTAGTTATTACTTTTTATTCTGAAGTTTTTGGGAGTCGAAAATACAAGCGTCTACATCGAGATATAAAACAATATTTTTAATAAAATTAGCAATATCTGCAATTTATATCATCTAAAAATATATAAATAGGAAAATACGAAACAGTTAAGAAAAATTTTCTTCTATGTTCGTTAACGGATTTTCTTTATTTTATTTTGTTTTGCAGCTATTGATGAGCTTCCGAGATATCAATTTTTTTTTGGATCAGACAGTTCTTTATGTAGATAGGTACCTTTATCAATCCATTTTCTTATTTTCGTTTGTCTAGTAGATATCAACGGGTATTAGTGTTATCAATAAAAAAAATAAAAATGTTCCTACCCTTAACGGGGCTTTAGTGTTACAAAAGTGTATGGTCGCAAATGTACCATACAAGAACATATATTATAAGAGTTGAAAAAAAAATGTTAGAAAGATAAAAATTGTACTAGGGCTTTCTGAAATTTTCAATACTAGGCGTTGGAAATGAAAAAAATACGGAACCCAACAATAGTGGATGAATTTTTAATAATTCTTTTTTTGTTGAATTTCTAATACCATGAACTAAAAAGTTTATCCGTTGAAAATTGCTGCTAATGATTTATTTTTGGGATCTATATTTGTCAGTAAAATGCATTTCGAATTTTGAGAATAATTTAACACTTATTGTGCACTAATAATATTATGCACTTGTGACTCTTGAGTTGCGGGTGTCCATGAGCGGCGGTAGTCACTTACCATCAGGTGACCCGTCTGCTTGTTTGCCCCCTATATCATAAAAAAAACTATTCTCAAGATTCAAAACGGATATTACTGGCAAAAGTGGTAGATAAGATATAGATAGTAAAAAAAATATTTGCGGAAAGTTTCAATTTGATTTTTTTTGGTAAGTGACATTAGAAATTCAACAAAAAAAAACATTAAAATCCATTCATTACAGCTGGGTTACGAAGTATAAACTTCTTCTACGAGGTATAATCTTTTGGCTTATATTAAATGTATTGATTAATGCTAATTACGTTCTTATAAACTTGTGCAACTACGACACGTATTTACTGGTACAAAGTTAGACGGACGATGATAGCTCGCTACATCCGTAATCGAAGTAAATAAATGAGTTTGTATCGAAGATGGACCGATTACGGGATTAATTGGATCCTCGATTCACTGGCTGTTGTAATTCGATAGGCTGTCACCCAAACTAGGGACACGGCTAACTGAAAAACGGTGACTAAAGTTCGGCGATTAATTGTTTTGTTAATTAAGCAATATTGCTAGTCTTTTGATCTGGCTAAATAAAGGGGCTTAGAGCACAGTGAACAGATGGTGTCAGAGAGACTTACTGAGATATGAATTTCATACACAAAGCTTTTAGTAAATTAATTAAGGGTAACTAACTGGTTATCAAGCTAGTTAAATAAATATGTTTATAATTAATGTTTTAACTAATTTTATGACTTTGGTTTTCAATAAAACAAACTTGTTCGGCTGCCAAGACAGTAGTAAAGTTTTTAATTTTTTCTTAGTACATCATAATGTCAGACTATGGAAGAACATCATACAGCCTATAAATTGACACATAGTACACGTTATAGATGACGTTAGTAGTAATTACCTAACATAATTTATAAGGATATTTTAAGTACATATATACTTAATAAATACAATAATAAATATACCCAACAAAATGTGGTTTCGGAGTTTTAATTTTATACTAACGGTGCACTTAAATCGGTCAATACCATGAAAAGGAAACATCAAAAAGCTTATAGTTGCAACTATATATTATGAATATAGTATGAAGTAATGACGTGTTCAAATATATTTCTAAATTTTAAAGGAGTCGTTCGTATATTCGCAAAAAAAGTGTCATCAAAGACGTTGAAAACAATATTGACATACACACCCTTGTACCGGACTGCCAACTGACAAATTGCCGCCACTCGACAGTTGTCACGTCCGCTTCACACTTAAACACCAGAGTTATCAATATCGTTCAATAATTTTTGCGGATCAATCTCGAATAACGAGAACCTTATAATAAACAGGATAATGTGGTACTGGACTTCATACAGACATACATAGTATGTAGTAAAGTGTATCGCATCTTTGCAATTGTTTATCTATTATACCATTTTTACTGTTAGATCGGATGTTTAGTATAACTGTATTAGGAATACTTAAGCAATAGTAATTGACGACGTATATTTCTATTTGAAAAAGTACTATATGAGCAGGGTTGCTTGATCTATAATATACAGTTGAACTGCAAAAGACTCTTAATTGACAACCTAGTCGCGTATACTAATATTTTAGAACTGACAAGTTTGTTTGTCTATTTATTTAATCCACCCAGTCTGATTAGTAAAATTATTTTTTTATTAAATAGCTCTCTAATATCTGTTTATCGAAGAGATATATTACGCTACGATCTAAAAGAGCACGGTGGTGACTGCGGGGATGACTTACTAGTCATGCGCGCTACATAAGTTTTTAGTATTGTGATTTCAAGTCATATCCATAAACTCTGTTATATAATATAAGTAAGAAGGCAAGAAATCGTTTATTGGATTTTTAAATTAATTTTCTAAATGAAAATAGGGGCTTCTCTCGTTACGATATTCGTATAATTATTTTGTATAACTTTGAGCATAGCTTAACTAAACAAAAATGTTTTAAAATTAATAGTGCACTGAGGGAAACTTGTCTATCTCTATGGATTACAAAGCGGTGGTATTTTCAATTCAATCGCAGCAATTTTAACTTAGAGGATGATGCATGGTCCGGTAGGTCGGAAGAAGTGACGATACGAACATCGAGACTGTATGAAAATTAGGAAGACTGACGTGTGACATATCGACAGATCGAAGAAACCCTTAAGTTAAGTGTACCAATTGACATTTGAAAGTACGGAAACTTTGTTCACTTTAGGTACCACACTTATTGAATGATATGCTGAGGGAGCAGCGTCTAGCTTGGTCTTATGGTATGTTAAGAAAATTTGAAGACGGTCGATCTAACTACGTGAAACCGATAGTTACATGTCTGTGATGAAACCTGGCTGTATTATGTCAAAGTTCCTACTAAATTCCAGAATAAAATGTGACATCTGCAAAAATGTCCCGATCCGTATAGAAAAGAATGGTTACTGTATTTTTTTTAGATTACGAGAGATGTATTGGCTACGGTTGCGCTCCATAAAGGAAAGATTGTTACTTCTGCATGACTTGAGGTAAATATTCCTCTGTACATCAGTACAGAGGAATATTTACCTCAAGTTTTAGAAATCTAAAAAAATGAACGACCAAATTCAAGACTTGCTACTTGGCTTTTGCATCAAGATAACGCCCCTGTATATCGAGCCGGCAAAACTACGGACTATTTTCACCAAACTGGAATCAAATGCGAGCGATAAGGATCTTATAGGAGCTTTTGAGGAGATATGCGGCTGTGTTCTAGAGGGACACTGGAGCGATGTGTTCAGTATCTGGTTTACACGTACAAAGACTTGTATTGCCAGTAGAACCAATATCAAAAGAAAAAATCACAAAGTTCGACAAAACAATAAATATAAGTTAAAAGGAAAAATGGTAAAACAGTTATTTCAAATGATATTAATAATACAAAAAAAAAACATTAGGCTGCATTAGAAGCAAACCTTAATAGGTACATTAAATAAATCAATTTTAAAATAATAAATAGTTACAATCGGACACATATAATTAGAGTTTGCATATTCTGAGACTGGCATTATTTACTATTTTGGATTAGATATATTACCCTGCTTTGCCCTACTATCTGACCTTTATCAAAAACGTGACTGCCTAAAATAAAGTAACACCAGCCTGATCCAGAGCGGACCGCCTGTGGTTTATTTACTGTTATAACCCAGCATAGGATTAGCCTTTATGATTCGGTCGTAAACCATTATTATCCGTCATACCTGAGTTCTCAAACAAGTAAATTAATTAAAAATATAAAGATGCTGAAGTTTCGAGTAATATAGATATATTAGACATAGACTCGTTGGGCTACTTGGAGCCTTTTTATGAAGTCTTCAGCGGGTGAGTTTTTTTATACAAAAATAACATTAATTTACCATGAGCGAGAATACGTATTAAGGTCTTACCTTTAGGTATGGTTTAACCTTTTTTTTTTGTAAAATACTCTAGAAAATATCTTATTTATTTTAATAGTCCCATTTAGACACGAGGTACACCTTTTTTCAAATTTTTTTTTTGTCTTCTTTTGTGGAACATAGGTTTTACAAAGATAGTAATGTATAAATATTGATGCAACATGTCTTACCACATAACATGGTGTACAAATTAACTTGAAGATGGGTGAGTCAGTATTTATTGTTTATATTATTGAATTTTGATCACACACTTATTCTTAATAATTAATCATAATAATTATCCATTCATAAATTATCAATTAATAAATATTTTAATGTCATTGTTTTACTATATGTAAATAAAGATTACCACCAATAAAATTTGAATTTAATTAATAAAAAATGATGGGAAATTCAATAATCATTACAAGTTAAATGCACCCTTTGTGATCCATTTTTATCTCATTAAACAATAATTGTGTGTATTGTCATCAGAATATTCAAAGGTTTTTGAGAGATCCCAAATTATACCAAGTATCTTACAAAATAATGATATGCCTTAAAAGTGCATCTACATGGGAGTTACTAAAACTTAATTATTCCACATAAATGTATTTGTACTTGCTGCAATATATCCTTACAAAAACTTTACTGATTATAATAATAGAAATAGGCCAGGCCTTGAGTTGGGTCGAATTTTTGATCTACCTTTGAACAATGGAATTACTTTCCTATTCTTTATTAAATGAGCCGAACACCGTTTCCCATTTTTTATACTCATCCTAAAAGACTTACCTTTTTGAAGTTTGATGATATTATACCTTCCTTTTTTGAGTCATTATATTACCTATAGTGCGTATATTCAATTGGCTCAATTGACAATAGAATAATTGAATTCAATACATTTATTTAAATGAATGGCGACCGACATATGACGGTGCCAACATTACTGAGCTTTCCAATTTAAAATTAGTATGTTGAAATTTAGACAAAAAAATCTCGAACAACCATCTGGTTTGCTAATAAATTCCTTTTGATATAGTTAGTTAGAAAACAGACGGACAATTTTACTTGTTTTATCGGCGAAATGACGTGGCAGTCAAAACTTTGGTAATCACCGTTCGAACGGCCACTCGTTCAAGAATAAATTACCACTGAGAACTTTTGCGGCAAGTAATTAAGTTACCGCAGCCAAGTTGGTACTTATAGAAGGTCTACGTGCTGGAAATCAGGGTAACTCTGTCGGTTAACAACTACATGAGTGGTTAGAGCACTGTTCGACAAAGTTGCGAAACGCATGCGGGAGACATGTTGATAGAGTGCCTCTGTTATATCATCTTAATTGGATGTACTAAATAAGAGTTGTTTTATTGTGTTGATGACAGATTTATAATTTTTAATCGTAAATGTTATAAAGAACGTAAAAAAGTAGATGAGAGATTCGAAAATTCACCACCTGTAAGTTTAAAAGGTTTTATTAATAATCTTTTAGATTTTTTTTAAGTTTAAGTAGAAGCGAATCGAATTAAAAAGGCGCAGTAGTATAACTTATCTACATTTCGGAAGGAGAAGAGACTTACAGAGAAAATTTCCGATCGAATAAAAACAGAAAACTCAGATATGACTTATTCTCATATTTGGTCTAGAAATAATTCTAGTAGGTAGGTATATTATCTTTTTATTTGGTATTTTATTATTACGCGATAATTAGTTCCCACATAAACACAGTGATGCTAAATCTTAGAATATATATCCTTGGAAGTCGTTTTCGAAGGTTTTTATAATTGTATATGCTGTAGCACAAATTGCATATCCACGGCTTCCATCAATTTCCGTGGGTCGTATCACACATAAGATCATATATATCGTCATACATATGATAATTGTGAATACATATATCAAAAGGTGATTAAGCTGGCATTATTTTAAATAGATATATATATACTATCTTTCTACCATCACGGTCTTTCTATGCGGGCGTACATTTTAAGACGGTAAGTCCGTAGTTTTTTGCAAAATATTAACCATGTGTTTTGCATATATTTTATGACCACACCTTTCTTAGATCAACCCTTTCTCATACTAAGACTCTTACAAAGTAGGTAGAGAGAAATTATTATTTGCTGTTAATAATGATGAAAAAAATACTTTTTAATCTAATTTAATCGATCACACCTGCCTTCACAAAACTTTTACATAAATGCCCGTAATTGGGCTAGATTTCTATTGAAGACTACAAGTCACATGCGTAGCACATTATTAGTATTCTTGTTAACCCTGTATTGTGTGTAGATGTGGTTCAAACAGTTTTTTGCTTGACATGATTTTCACTATAATAGGGTTTTTTGAAAAAAAAAATATCATCAATTTTTTTATGTATTTTAAAACTTTATTAGGAATAATTTAGATAGTTAAAACAAAAAGAATTGAAAAACATTTTTTTTAATAAATGATAAACAATTTAAATTGATTAAATTTTAAAAAGAATCAAATGACTCCAAACGCACCATGATTGGCCATCTTATTTGTGACGTCATAATGTTAGAGTCAATCTACAATAGTACACGGTCGACGGTTTCGGACATATACGAGTATATTGATAAATAATATCAGAAATTTACTGTTTATAAAGTTATTGTTTATAATAAATTTTATCAAGTGAATAATGTGTGATAAAGGAAAGAAGCAAAGCCTGATAATATACCTAGTGTGGATATTTTATGAAAACAGATTTTCTCAAAAATGATACTCGGTTTAATTTTGCTGAAGTAAGAGGTGCCAAAGCATCAATGTACTTAAGTTCTTTAAAAGACCATATATTAAATACACCGTAAAATTTTAATGGTTTTAGAAGCGGAACGAGATAAACTTAGGATGGTTAGTAGTATCAAAAAAAAAATAACAATCAGAATGATTTAAATATTATTATAACAAGAGAACCATCATCATAGATAATTTAAAAAATCTTAATTTTGTCCAATACATAATCTAATATAATAATATTTAATTACTAAATGAAACCAAGATCACTCAACTGCATAAAAATTCATTAATTGATTCTTTTAATTCCTATTTCAATAGGTTATGACTTGGAGGGTCTCCTTTAAAAAAAATATCGAGCTTTAAGTATTGAATTTATACGTTTAAATGAATAAGATTAATAATTAAATTCTTTTATAAAACTTATATCGAAATGATCCCCACAGCAAAAAAAAGAAAAATTAAATCGTTTTAGGATTTACTCGGCGCACTCCACAAAATTTTGTGGTACATTTAAAAACATTTTTAGGGGAGTTGTTTTTGTACACAACGATACGAAACAAGCACGATAACTCTTAAGGTTTCACATCTCTGATAAATTTATAAATAATTTGACGAAAATAACAAGATTTCATTGATGAAAACGTAAAACACTGTATTGACTGCATGTAATGCTTAGTGGACATTAACATTCTGACGTCACGCGCGCTCGGGTTAGTTGGGGAACTGTCGGTGTGTTTTCGGTACTGAGTTTAAAAATGTATTTTTATTTTGTTATAATTTTTTGACAACAACAATTTTTTTTTCAAATCCCCAATTGACGATAAAATATTTTGTCCTAAAGATGCTTACTTAAAAACAGTAATGTTTTAAATATTTGTAATCCCATGTCATACGGTATCTTATCGAAAACATCACATTAATGAAGCGTTAAAAGTGGATTAACAATCCTACGTCAGATACAGTAAATATGTTATAATGCGCACAATGTAAATAAAATTTAATAAACAGATATTTCATACTTAACCTCAAATTCTTACAGACAAAAGGTGTTCTGGGTAGAAGCAAAATATTTATAAGGCCCTTTCTGGGTAATATTTGAACGATATTCGAAAACCTATACTTACATAACCATCAATGGCATGTATATTATTATGTATATAGATAATTTAGATTAATGGGGACACGGCAGTGCCTCTGCCAAGTCGAGCGGAAAAAAAGACAACGCGTTACTATCTATTTCTCAAAGCCATTCAGGACGTCTTCGAAACCCTGTTGTGGAAAAATCTATAAGTCTGAATTTTCAGTAACCAATAGGGTAAAATAAGTATATCAGGAAATAAAGATGTCTAATATCGATACGGTCACTTTAAAATGTTGTTAGTTAACTAATTAGGTAACAATTAGATCTCACAACTTTTACGGTAGACGAAATTACAGCTACTTGTGAGTCTTCGGTTTTATTTATGTTATGTTTTTGATAGGATATTTTTTCTTCTTTTTGCCATCCTTAATTACGCTGATGCCGGTTATTTAGATCTTACGGAACACCCATTTTATAAACTTGAAACTCCAAAATCTCTGTATAAGAATGCACACATTTTTTGGCGTTTATATAGTATTCTATTCAATCTCCTAACACCAACTTACCTTAAAAACGGTTCAGTTTCTTACATGACACTCATTCTAGATCTTTGAGATCGTCAGAGTCATTCTACAAATTCGTTGACAATCCCTTTTCGGTCCAAACGGTTTGGTTATGAAATTCCCTGCCGGTAAGAATAAGACGTGCATAGTCACATAGTTTAAGAAACTACCTAGTGAATGAATTACCTAGGTAATATCAACTATTTGACCATTTACTTGATATATACCGGTTACTGTACTCAATATGGTACAGTAACCGGTATATATCCCTATACTTATATTTACTTATTTATTTAAATGTTTATTGTTCTTATACTATGTATATGTTAGATATTTTATTTTAAATAATTAAATATAATGTACTGGGCGTACACCGTACTTTAAATAGAAAGAAAAAAAGAAGTATAAAGAAAATAATTTATTCTATAAAATACAGTTTACAAAAAATAAAAGATAAATAATTACATATACAAAAGAAAATAAAAACAATTAAAATTAACCAATAGGTAACATTTCTCAATATGTCCGACCACGTTTCTGTAAAATGTTACTCGTATTTACAACAAAAAACTTGTTTTGTTGCCGTGGGTTGCTTGCCGTGTCTCAGAGAATAGGTGGACCCTAAATCGACTTTCTATGTTCTCTCCATCTCATGGTTGTCTATAAAAGATTGTCGCGGTGTGAGGCTACCTATATAATATAAGCTCTCTTTCTTAATAAGTTCTCTTCTAAGCGTTTTATATGGAAAAAAGTAAAATGCTTTTATTTAATGAAGTTATATATTAAATTAATCAAAGTAGTTTCTATTGTTATCTATGCACTTTCGCCATTTTATAGGATTTTTTAAATTTAATTTCTGGAAAAACTAACTATAAATGAAATCTTTGAAGGCGGTTTGGACTGCCTCATCGGAATTAAATTTTTTACCTCGCAAGAAATTGTTTAAATTCCAGCAAAAAGTATGGTGGGTGTCAGAGACATTACAATCGCAGCTCCTCTAATTTTGCTAACGTCTGTTGTACAGTGTGTGGTCTAGCGTTTGCCTGAAGCACAGATAAGATAATAGTTACTTCGTAATAAATACATCACTCCCATACAAAAGTGAAAATGCCTACGTTATAATAGCCTACAAAATTTAATTAATAATACCTGGCGTTAGCTGCGACCAGAAATATATCTTATTTACGCTTCCGAAAGTTGAGAATACCTTGCCCACCGCGCGACCTTTGTCTATGTGTGTAACCGCTTTGCCAGACACTTTAGGGTTGTACAAAATACACAAATAATGAAATAGATTATTTATTTGATAATTAAATTTATGGGTGTGGAGTTTTATATTGGGAATGATAAATAAAATTACTTCCCCTAAGTTTAATTTTTAAAAGCAATTAAAATATTCTTCACTTTTAATATTGGGTTCCATTCCCACCCAGGACAAATAATTATGTGATGATCATGATCATTTGTTCTGTGTCTGGGATTAATTTATCTATAATATGTATGTATTTAGAAATAAATAAGTATGTGTATCAGCAGTCTGGTTACCATAGTACAGGCCTTGCCTAGTTTGGGATCAGACGGCCGTGTGTGAAATGTGTTAAGTTATTATTATTATTCTTAAACCTTTCCATAGTAACATAAAATGTTGATGCTGTCCACATGTATTTATATACTAATGGCCACTGAGTAGATGGGAGAAAAATACTCTGCTTACGATTCAATGCTTGTTTTTCTGTAATGTATGCCAAGTGAAAGTGACGGGATTATAGAAAAAGGACTTGTATCATTTTGATAAAAAAATTTGCGCCTCATTTATTTCAATTTAATATGTGTGAATTTTTAAAAAATGAGCATAAGATATTAATTTGTGCGAGAAGCTCCACAAATATGTTTCTCAATTTTAAAAAACAACACTGTATATTTTTCTAAAATACTGTTTTTTTACTCTCCGACTTTCATATACTTTATTTCTCATACAAAAAGCTGGCAACCCTTGTTGCAGTTCACATTTTTTCGTCAGTTTATAATAGCGCGAGTATGAATTCAGTTCAGAATCATACGGTGAAATCTATCATAGATATCATTATGAACATTGTTACTATTACAACGAAAGTCTACAATTACAGGAGTATTAGAGACAAAAGGTAGCTGCCTGCTACCTGGAACTGTTTATATCTTATGAGAGCCCTTTAATCGGCAACACGTTTTATGATGTGCGCTCCAATTTAATACTTTTGTCATATTATGTTATCCAAAAGTATTAAATAACAAATAACTACCTACCTACTCGAATAAATACCCGAAGTCGTTTAAAAAGTGTCTTAATAAGCTTATTGATCCAAATTCTATCTGAGAATAAATAGGAGTATAATTTCATGTTAAGTATACGTTGTGCAAAGTGAACTTGTGTTTTTAACCGACGAAAAAAAAAGGAGGTTCTCAATTCGACCGTATATATATATATTTTTTTTTTTGTGTTTGTTCAGCCCTCTCTCCGTTATTTATGAACTGATTTTGATTATTCTTTTATTGTTAGATAGGGTATACCTCAAGAAATCATCATATCATGTAGTTGAGAGCTGATGATGAAAAAAAATCATCAAATAAAAATCTATTTATATAAACTTATTTTGAGTCGGCACCAAACAACAAACTGATTAATTATCTAAATTTTATATGTACCTACGTAGAAATGGACATGGCTATACGTAGGTAATTAATAATTTTATTATTTGGCGCTGACTTAAAATAAGTTTATATAAAATTTGATAGTTTATGTAAATAAGCTCAAGACTTAAGAGGTTTATTTATTTATTGCTTTTTAGTTATTTCGTCGGTTTAATTTTTTTGTTAAAAAGATTTTTATTAATTAGTGATTATTACGGTTTTGTTTGTATTCTTTTATACATAAATTAAAAATATCCCAACTGCTGAAAATATTTTCTTTCTAATAGTACATCTAGGCAGTAAAGAAAATGGACATACAATTTCCAATTATCCCTACCGGTAGGGATATATGGAACAGGCACAGACATAAAATTTCCAATTATCTCTACCGGTAGGGATAGATGGAAAAAAAATTCAACTATCCCTACCAGTAGGGATAATTTGGTAGGGATATATGGAACAATAACGCAATTTAACGTAATAAATACATTTATCAATAACAAAACACGTCCACTGTTCAATAAGTTCGATTTAGCATTTTGTTTATATTTACGAAGAATATCGTTCAGTGCGTGCGTGCTCTCAACCACGCGTTGTTGCCCCTACTGAGACTTATTCCGGCCACGGATGCTAAATTGGTAGGTATATAAAACGTGACTTCGAGCGAGTGATGTAGCACTGCCTGAAGTAGCAATAGGCTAGAGCAATTGACTAGTCTTGGTTGTTTAACGGCTGGCTTTTCCATCATTGTTTGCAATTGTTGACAATACAGTTCTGCCGTAATTGTCTGGCAGGATTTTACGAAGCTGTAGTATACAACATCAGCACTGGTTCACCAAACACTTACCAGTACCTTTTTTTGAGTCAACTTTCGCCTGGGGCTAGATTTGATCGGTTCTCCTGGGTTCAAACATTGTGGTAAGCATTTTCAATTATCATATAGAATACATTTTTCATCACAAGTAACAATACGATTCAAAATCCTCTGGTTTTTGTGACGGATAAGTAATGTAACATAAAACTCAACGCGTGTTTGTTGGTGTGCTTCATTTCATTCATTCACCCATTTTTCTAGTTTTTTCGGTTTTCCAATTTGATTTAAGTGAATTAAAATTGTTTTAACACTTATACCGAAGCCTGCTGCTACTTCTGATGTGGCTTGCAATGGATCCGCTTCTACTATCCCTTTTAATTCTTAATTATCAACTAGTATCTCCGGCCGTCCGCGAGATTTGTTTTGCAGGTTAAAATTTCTAGAACGAAAACGTTGGAATTAAAAACGTACAGTGATCCAAATTCTATCTGAGAATAAATAGGAGTATAATTTCATGTTAAGTATACGTTGTGCAAAGTGAATTTATTTTGAAATTAATTTGAATTCGGAATTCCTAACCAAACGCCTGATATTAAAGATCGCAGTGGCCAGTTCGATAAAACGCCAATTTTATAAGACCAATATAATAATGCTGAAGAGATGTTTTGTTTTCTCTAGAATTACTAGTCGGATTCCAGAATTTTTGTAATTTTGGATAAAGTATTAATTTAATACGGTTATAGGCTATTTAACACCACGCTACGACCCTTTGGAGTAAAGCAGTAACCATGAAGGCGGGTGAAACTGCTGGGAATGGCTAGTAAATCATATGAGGAGAAAATGTTTCATTTGGGATATTTACCAATAGAGTAAGTTATATATGTTAATGTAAATGAACAAATGAGTAAATAAATCCACACCCCACACACACACACACACACACACACAAACACAAACACACGCACGCACACATATATATCATTATTATACAATACAACTTGTTACCGTCTCACTCATGTACGCTTCTGTCATGTTGACAATCTACACAATGTTATGAAATGGGGGGCCTGGAGATCTATAGTATAGGCCTCGGCTTAGTTTAGACTCCAGATCTCCCACAAATTACGAATTTCTTAAAAAAATCTTGTCAACTGTATGTTGTATATGTACATGATGTAATTTGTGGAGATGAAATAAACATTTTTATTATTTTATTATTATTTATTAAATCACAGTTACGTAAGTAATTGTCCATTTTCAAACAGGCCTTGAGTGATCGCGGGAGGATTGATTACGGTAAAACGCAAGATGTTACGCAAGAGTTTACAACCGCGGGGGACGTGATCGCTTATTTTTAAGGTATCCATTGAGAAATAATAAGCAACAGTTATTTTTTCTGTAGTAATTTTTATTTCCAAGTATGTACCATAGGTATCTCGGACGTAACTTTTATTACTTATATATTAATTACTTGTATGAAGATGTATAATTTGAATATGATGAAGTCCGCTTATTAATATTTAGTCATAATATTTATTAAAATAAAATTATAATACTTGAAAACTTTAAATAAGGCTAATCAATGATGTGATAGAGTTATAAAGAGAAGTTATTAATTAAAAGATGTTTCAGATCACCTGTCGCGTACACGATCAACAGCCCCTTCCTGTTGAGCGAACCCGGGCGAGGCTCGCAGGAGCATTGAGCACGTAGAGGACGCCAGTCGCCGCCCAGCCGCCCTACGGGAACGTCGCCGCCCTAGCGCGTGACAGAACGCCCTAAGCCCGCCGCTGTGCCGCTCGATCACTCCTCTTACTTACGCGTGATCACGTAGCAAATTCGTTTTTTGCATATTTGAACACAACAAAAAAATAATAGTCCTCTTTTCGAAATCAAATCCTTTAAAAGCGTCGCCAAATAAGTTCCAATATTGAAAAAAGATTTGCGATCGTTCGAAGTTTACTGAGTGCCAACGGATAGCGTAGGATTCATCGTCTTTATAATGTATTTAGCCTCATGCCAGGTAAGTTTATAAGAAACATTACTTTTATTTTACAAACAAGTATTTACGTTTAAATTATATTAGAAAAACATACTACTTAAATTTATTTATCTTATATCTATATAGAAACACGCTTTTCATGTCATGTTATGTGTGTAATATTAATTATAATGAGGTAAAGTTTGTGAGTTTGGATGTTCGGGGTCATCTCCGGTACTACTGATCCGATTTTGAAAATTCTTTTAGTGTTGGATAGCCCATTTATTGAGGAAGGCTATAGGCTATATAACACCACGCTACGACTAATAGGAGCGGAGCATCAATGAAAAATGTTGCAAAAACAGGGAAAATTTACAAACGCAGACAAAGTTGCGCGAGTATAAAATAATGGTTGTCTTTAGATTAGAATACGGTGATCGATATAAATATCCGTATTAAGTGCATATATATTCTCACAAGTAAATAAGGTCGTTGTTCACTTAGATTCTGGAACGATGTTTGTAATACACAACGAAAACAAACAGTACGCTACTTGGTTAACAAAGCACATTCTAAAATCGAACTGAAGGTTAAATAGATATTTCGGTATATACTTATTTAACATCACGTTATTGTTTTAACCCTCGGCGCAAAAAGAGGGGTGGTATTGACGTGTCTGTGTGTCTGTCTATGGCATCGAATGGACCGATTAAGGTGCACTTTTTTTTGTTTGAATGGTGACTTGATCGAGAGTGTTCTTA
The DNA here is from genome assembly GCA_963859945.1 of Euplagia quadripunctaria. Taxonomy (NCBI): domain Eukaryota; kingdom Metazoa; phylum Arthropoda; class Insecta; order Lepidoptera; family Erebidae; genus Euplagia; species Euplagia quadripunctaria. Next base: position 10,702,859 of record OY982574.1, read on the forward strand.
GATATAATTCAAGAAAATCTGTCAGGCCCTTCGAGGATCATCAACTCTTTTCTAATCGAATAATAATTTATGATTATAAAACGCAAAAAAAAATGCTAGTACCTACATTGTCTCTATTTAAAATACTGGTAGTTGTTTAGACTGAAATCCGATCAGTGCAATTGAACGTATTTAGATTTGAGGATTTCCTTTAGATTTATATGGCTTGGAATTTCTTACATCTTCTACACGCGTATATCGAATCAACTAAGATAAATGTGTAAATAAATGTCGAATTTCATTTACAGTTTACAATAACTCGAAATCAAAAAATCTATTCAAGTATCTAATCTATTTCACCCTAGGTTATGAAAAGTATGCTCCAAGTTCCTATTGTGTTCTATGCATCTAAAGATATACGATAGCTCAATATTAGGTTGTCATAATAATAAAACTGCACTACCAGCTTCATTCTCTTGGTAATTGGTTTCCACTCAGGAAATCTTACGGTCGTTATGCCAAACCGCAATTATTTTCTATGACATTATTTGCAGGCATCTGTTAATTCCATAACGCATTTGCAAAAAATGCAGAGGGAACCTTTCTTCTATGCACTATTTAATTATTCCTCTGTTTCCATTGTTGGCTATTTATGAAAGAAACACTGTGATTACCACCCACCTGTCGAAATCATGGTTGAGTGCTGGACAACATTTCTAATCAGACTATCGCTACAAGCGATTCCAATGGAAATAGGTTAATTTCAAACTGAAAACCAGATTCGCAAACAGTTTTGAACGATGCTGATCATTTTTAACCGACGAAAAAAAAAGAGGTTCTCAATTCGACCGTATATATATATTTTTTTTCTTTTTTATGTTTGTTCAGCCCTCATTCCGTTATTTATGAACCGATTTCGATGATTCTTTTTTTGTTAGATAGGGTATACCTCAAAAGTGGTCCCATGTCAAGGAAGTCAGGATCTGATGATGGGATCCTGATAAAATTGAGAGAAACCCTCGAAAACTGTAGGAACGAATAGTGTTTCTGTTTATTTTTCATAACTTAATCAGCTTTTAGGAATGATCACATCATGAAGGTGAGCTGATGATGAAAAAAAACTATAAAATAAAAATCTTTTTAACAAAAAAATCAAACCGACGAAAAGAACTAAAAAGCACAAAATAAATAAACCTTTTAAGTCTCGAGTATTGAGCTTATTTAGATAAACTATCAATTTTTTATAATCTTATTTTGAGGCGGCGCCAAACAACGTGGTTTGATTTTTTGTTAAAAAGATTTTTATTTTATAGTTTTTTTTGTTAAAAAGATTTTTATTTTTGCGATTCACGCCTAAACAAGGGCTTCGCTCGCGTGTACATATGTATATATTTTGCGCGGCACCCTAATTCTTTTTCCAAAATAAAAGTAGCCTAAGTTACTCCTTATAACACCAGCTATCTGCCTATGAAAATCCCGTGGAAATTGGTCCATCCGTTTCGGAGATTAGCTGGAACAAACAGACAGACAAACAGACAAAATTTTAAAAACTGATTTTTAGGCGATTTCGATATCGTACAACTAGCTGTAGAAGCTTAAAAAAACTATTTTTTTGACATTACAAACAGACATTGATATTGATAAGGAATAAGTTTGTGTGTCAGGCACATTTTCAAAGAATATAGTATAGTAGTACAATATGGACTACTAAAAGGTCTAGGTCTGGGAAAAGACAACTACGTGGGGTACACTGAAAGTTTTGCGTAACTCATTAATAAAACAATTTACATGTAAAGTAATATAGTTACTGCTTTTCGAAGTATTCTCCATTACATTTTGAACACTTTTTCAGTCGGTTAAAACATTTTTGAAAACATGAAGACCGTTGGTCTAAGGGCATATTTTTCACCTACTGGTTGAAAGCTATCACGGCCTCTTCCAGCCTCGTAAATGTCATACCTCTCATCAAATCTTTAATATTTGGGGAAATAAAGAAATCGCATGGTGCCAGGTCTGGACTATGTGCGGGATGGGTTTGGACTATGTGCAGAATGGAGCTCTACCTTTTCAAAAGCCTAAAATGACTGCGGTACGCGCCGAAGCATTGTCATGGTGCAATAGGATGCGACTTCTTGGTCGTTTTTCCCTAACTTTTTCATAGACACTGGGCAAACAAATGATAGTGTACCACTCAGCATTAACTGTCTTTTGTTCTTCAAGTGGGATCGGGCAGACAGGACCCGTCCGGGAGAAAAAAATCACAATCATTTTTTTGGCTACGTTTCTCGCTTGCCTCAATTTTGTTGGTTTACTGTCACCTTCGAACACCCGTACAGAAGACTGTTGCTTTCCTTCCGGCATGTAACAATATATCCATGTTTCATCTCCTGTCACAATATCCTACACAGCATTTGAATGTCCGTGATCGTACCTTAGCAATATTTTTGTACACCAATCAACACGAGTCCGTTTTTATTCTGGGGTAAGTTCATGAGGAATTCAGTGGCAATAAAGTTTTCTAACTTTTAAATGTTGATGTAAGATTTTTTGAATTTGGCTCATACTAATCCCCAAATGTCCTCGAATCTCCTTATAGGTGATACGCCGGTTTTCTTCAATTAGTTGGCTGACAGTAGCCCCGTTTTCCTCAGTGATCGCAGTTGAGGGCCGATCTTCACGAATTTCATCATGGAGAGAAACACGGCTACGATCAAATTCTGCGTACCAACAAATGAGGTGCTTCCCTCCCAAACGTATTTTAAAGACGAACAGTGCAGTCTTGCGGGAGTCAGTGAACTTTTAAAATCATAAAAAATCATCACAATTAAATCTGTTCGCGTTAATTCCATTTATGCTATGGATGACAAACTTCAACTTGTGATAAAAAACAATTGACACGCGATTTCCCGTCAATTTCTTTTTACCATTGATTGAGTTTTTTATGTATATGAAAATGTAACATTCGAAATTCAAACATTTATGAGCGGCTAGGAACGCAGAACTTGCAGTGCACCCTATGTACTTATTAACTAATTAATTACTGAAACATATTATATGTAGGTACAGTATTAGCTTAGGAGCTTCAAATTCTGTTCACGCTGTTTATTCTGGTCCTCCTCTTTGTATTTTAGATTGTCGATTTATTATGGCTTCTTGTTTCAGTCATGACTCTCTCCCTCTCACCTTGTTCGTATTTCTATTTAATATTTTATGTGTAAGAAGCGATAATTTGTCTCGGGTTCCGATTGTACAGAAATTGCAATTCGCAATGTTAAGATATTTAAGCCGTGAATAAGCAGCACATTTATATTATAATGGATTCCTGACAGATAAAGCCTGATTCAATTTGTTTTTTTTTTATTAATTAAAACTGTTCAACTAATCTATTTTGTATTTTAGCCTATCTGAAAGAGACAACTTGAGATTATTGATTATTTTATCACAAGAAACTAGAAGAAAAATTATGCAAATATACATAGTATTAAAATCCATTGAGAGATGGATGCAGCTTTTTATATATCGCTTAATCCATGCCCTTTCCTAAGAAATTGCCATTTTATATGATATAAAAATTAATATACATATATTAGGCTTGCCATTATTCGTTTGCGTTAAGTTTCGAGGCAGTTCGTTGTGCGGTGTCTGGACAAATGTTGCCATGAAGAAGGAGTGAATTAGAGTAATGGACAAGTCTCGGTTGTTTAAACGAGCTTATCTATCATAATTACACTTTGCTATATTCCAAGCAGATTCTTTTCACTCAAGTTGAAGCATGGTTTGGATACATCCTTTGCATCCAACTGGTGTAACGGACGTTTTTAATAGTCGACAGGGTCCACTATTCATTATAGGGTAGACTCCGATTCAGAATCCCCTCATTGGTGTACCTATTAAACAAGTTAAGGCAGGTTTTGATGCAATGTGGAGGATAGTCCATGATGGATTTCCCCAGTATAAATAATAAAAAAAAAAGCTTTTGATGCGATATTATTGTCAGAGAGTCCCACTTTCCGGGCTTTTGTATCTTTCATAAGTGACGTATATGGATCGTTATTACTTTGTCACTTACGAAGGCTGCGCCACAGCTTTCGTAAGTGACAAAGTAATTTGAAAAGTAAGTAAGTAAGAAAAAGCGATTTAAAAAAAAACTAACGGCGGGAAAAACTAACAAACTGATTTTTCAGAGGAAATTCCATAAAAATGTTATGAAATTAATTTGAATTTGAAATTCGAAGTTTTCACGTAACACACTATTTTATTTGTAGGTAAGGATCTGTGTCTGTTTGTCTTGGACACTTGCAAGAGTTATGTTTTACCAATGAATATGTGATACGAGATAAGATAAATACGTTTGATGGTTCTACAAATAAACTTGATATCTGAACAAAACTCGATCACACACACTACACATAGCGAGTGTTCCAAAGAGCTCTTCCAATTGATCCCACCCTCCCCTTTCGTATCTAGAACAACACGTGGCGGGCTGAGATGTCAGTGTCTTACAGTTCAAACAACCCCAACAAGAACCAAACATTTCGGCAATTTCGTTCTTTGACGCATCATTATAATATGCAAATCATTGCCAGCACTCGTATTCCCTTCGACCTACAACCCTGGGTCCTGTAAGCGGGACCTGCAAATGCAACTCTCGAGGTCGTCAAACTGAGGGCTACCATTTTAGTCTAGGACCTCAATCTAGCTTTCCATTAGGCGTGTTAAGGTCATATTGACGTGATTTATTAAAAAAATAATAGGCAGTCATGGGACTGCCGACAGAAGTGAAAACTTAACAGAAACCGAACAAGTTTGCCAAAAAACGTTGCTAATTGAACACAATAAACACAAACACACAGTCTCGTACATACATACACACACACGCACACAAATAGATCTAAGTAGATAAATTGACGTATATAAGAAGGAGACGCCAATGTTTGTACTTAACACAGTTTTAAACTAGTACAGTACAGACACTAACGTTGACTTTGTCTCCAAATGTCACTGTGTTGTGCCTAATTATACTTCTATATTGTACTTTTATATACAACAAATTGGAATTGGCTTAAAAATTGTGTTAGAATTTTACAGCAATACTGAGTAACAAAAGCTTTTTAGTAGTGTTATGTACAGCGTCAACTTTATTGAAAACTTTCGACTTCAGAAAAGAGAACGTCAAGAAGTTGTTAAGTAGCTTTGAAAGCTGAAGGTAACAAATAAAAAGTTTTCATTTGAGTAAATGGTTTAATCATCATCATCAACATCAAAGTATGTACGTTTTATTATGTTTGCATCCTTGCGAATTAAACAAAAAACTGCATATACATTTGCAAAGTTATTTGATTACCTACATACAATTTATAATATAGTATGCAAACATAGTCTTAGTTGGTGGATATTAACTTAAATTGTATAGATGAGCACAAAAAGCTACAAAAACTCCACAAATTCAAGTAGAATTCTGGTCCCAAAAGAAAAATATTTTTGCCTATGTATTAATAATATTAAGACTAAACTTTATTATCAGACCATAGTCCATACACAATATAATACAATGTTGTTATATATATACTTTACTTAATATATTTAAATGACGCTCTATGTGTCGTCATCCAATGCCACATAATAAGATTTTCTGTCCTATCCGCAACAGAAGCTTCCAGGATGTTGGAACCATCGCGTACTCGCCGCATCCTGATGCTATTCAAGATCGAATTATTGCATGAAAGTCAGACACAGTTCTCTCCGCGAACATCCGCGACGCGCTGCAAAAGTGCGGTAGCCCCAGCATTACCCGGAAGGCGTTATTGTATTGGATACGCAGAGCATTGTACGAGCGTTGAGTGTCAGTGGCAGTGTCACAGGGCGCGTGACTGGCAGTATGCTTTACACAACGTTACTTTTAAGTCTTCTGTACATCGCGCAAACGTACGAGCCAACATGTTACACCTCACTGACAAAGTCATGCATTCCCTGACTAAGTGCATGTCGTCGGGCAGATCAGTAATATACGTCGTGGCTAATTGTACAACTGCAAAAGTCAGTTTGTTTGCAACCAAATTATTTTTGTCATCGGCTGATATGCTATGGGGAAGTATACATACTCTGAAAGTTCTGCGCTCCTGGCCGCTCATAAATGTTTGAACTTCGAATGTTATATTCTTTTAAACATAAGAAACTCAATCACTGATTAAAAAAAATTGGTGGGAAATCGCGTGTCAATTGTTTTTTACCACAAGTTGAAGTTCGTCGTCCGTAGCAAGAATGGAATTAACGCGAAAAGATTTTTGGAGCGATAATTTTTAAGATTTTAAAAGTTCACTGACTCCGCAAGACTGCACTGCTCGTCTTCAAAATGTTTTTGGGAGGGAAGCACTTCATTTGAGCAACGTAAGGAGTTGGTATGCAGAATTTGTTCGTCGCCGTGTTTCTCTCCATGATGAAATTCGTGAAGGTCGGCCCTCAACTGCGATCACTAAGGAAAATGTGGCTACTGTCAAGCAACTAATTAAAGAAAACCGGCATATCACCTATGTGGAGATTCGAGGACATTTGGCGATTGGTATGATCCAAATTCAAAAAATCTTACATCATCATTTAAAAGTTAGAAAACTTTGTTGCCGCTGGATTTTTCATGAACTGAAACAACAACAAAAACGGACTCACGCACTCAAAGTCATTTTTGGCTTCTTCGTCAGCTTTGGCTGACATTTACGGAGCCGGAAGAGGCCGTGATAGCTTTCAACCAGCAGGTGAAAAATATGCCCTTAGACCAATGTTTTCAAAAATGGTTTGACCGAATAAAAAGTGTTTAAAATGTAATGGAGAATGCTTCGAAGAACAGTAAATATAATTACTTTACATGTAAATTGTTTTATTAATGAGTTACGCAAAACTTTCAGTGTACCCCACGTATAACCCACGTACCTACTATAACATACCGTAGACCTATGTTGTAATATTGATATTAATTTCAACTTGACTCTTTCATGTTTTGTGAAAAAAAGAGACGTGAGAGACCGACAGATGGATAACGAAGTGCTCCGATAAAGTTCTCTTTTAGCCTGTTGAGAAACGGAACTCTAAAATAAAGAGAGGAAATTAAAACATGATTCTGTAGGAGTACTTTTGCTTAATATTTATTTACGCCTCCGTTCTAACTATATTACTTCCTTCCTACTACTTCCGTTATGTTTTTTATAATTAGTCCATTGTCAGACAAGTGTCGTCGCCACATCAAAAACTCTTATTTATTTTATTAAAAATAGGGACAAACTACAACAGATGATAACACAGTTCACTATTTAATAAGAATAAGTTAATAGACATTATTTTGACTGGTTATACCGGTAACGCAATGGTATTGGTCGATTGATAAATATTAATGAGTAGTGGGGTTATAAAAAGGGTAGCAATAAGTTCAGAACATTGACTTGAGTGCGAATAAAGGTACGAACAACTTGGCAGTTACTGTTAGTTAGTGATTTTCATAGTATATAAGTGGTTGTGAGACTGTTTCTTACACAAGTGCTGTATATGTGGCCTGTTTATTAAAACTGTGATTATATTGTAACGTATTATTATATAGCATAGAGTGTCATGTGCTCAATACCCTTTTATACCGCATCTTATGGTTACTTTTGTTAGCCAGCGTAGAAGCTCTGAACATGTTAATGTACCTAAACGTTAAATATGGTTTTGATAAATATTTTCTATGCAGAATTATTTTGATACGTTAATAGGTGGTTAGAGCACATCAGCAGCGCTTAACTCTTAAGTTTTATTCAATAGCCCTGCTAGGGTTCCTTGTCGGATGTTTTGATTTTTCCGAACGAAAATTTCGGTATCCGGCATTCAGAATTTGATCGGTTATGTCCTCATTCTCATTTTGTTGTAAAAGTTAAATATCGCCAGACATTTTTTTTTGAATTCGTAACGATTAACAATGCAACCACGACGTTAAAATTGATTTATCTTGAGTCTAAGAGCTTTTAGGCTATTATTTTTTATTGTTATATGCTACTATTAATATGTTTTCCTTTTTTCTACCCTGAATTTTTAGAAATTTCTTTTAAAATACCACCCATTAATATTGTATTTTCAAAACAAAACAGTAAATAGTGTTACTAGGACACTTTTTTTTAATGCTATGAGCATTAAAAAAAGTGTGCTAGTGCACACATAACACTCAACGGCTCTTATGCTTTTATTTGTTTTTAATTTTCGCAGCTTGTATATATAAGTATTTCTTGTATTATAACTTGAGAAACTTTACACACGGCCGTACCATCTTAAACTAGACAGAGCCTGTATTATGGTGATCATAATACTGATAAATATATATTACTCAATACATACATGTAGATAAATAACATCCAGACATAACAAATGGTCGTACTCATCACACAATTATTTGTCCGGGGTGGGAATCGAATCCACGACCCCTGGCTCAGCAGTCAAGATCACTAACTACTAGATCAATAGGCCCGTGAACTACATATTAGATGTGTAAATCGACACTTATAACGATAGTATTGATATGATACGATACTTTTTTGGTTACCCTACGTTTGTACCGAATTACACCGTTCCGAAAAGAAAAAGATATGATGTTCTAGTCCTTTATTTACTTCATGTAACAAATGAGACTATTGGAATATAAAAAATAGTCATGGTATTATCCTAGCTATTCATTTTTTTATGGTATAGGGGGCAAACGAGCAGACGGGTCACTTGATGGTAAATGACTACCGCCGCCGATGAGCACCTACAACTCAAGAGTCACAAGTACATTGTAGGCCTTTAAGGTTAGAGTATGAGGAAGAGGGGGGGAGAAGGGAAGGACAAGGGGGAGAGGGAAGGGTTAGGGTTTCCGGTAACCTCACTCACTCGGCGAAATGCCATGTGTGTGTGCCTGTGAGGCCATGGTATTACTCCGGTTGAGTCGGCCCTTACGTGTTGAAGCATGGCTCTCCCACTCATATAATTTACTTACTTAGCCTGGATGAAAAATCCTTATTCTTTAATAACGCTGCACAGGCGTCATACTACTTTTCTTCTAATATAAAAAGGTTACAAATATTGCACAAAACTTCGAATATTTATTTTCTCATTATCCTACTAAATTTCCATCAGGTCCTATTATGTGTCTATAATTAAACACGGTTATTATAGTGCCCGCTAGTTTTTAAACGACCGCAATAAAATATTTGTAAAAAGATTGTTATCATTCTGTTTATTTTCTTGGATGGTATATTCACATAGACATAAACTTGGTTAAATATTTTTAGAATGTAACTTAAAAAGCAATCAATTGAAAAGAGCTAGAAGAGATGTAGTCATTTACATGAAAGTTTATTTGCCGAATCTGCGTTCGACATGGATGGGGGCGCCTTAATTAAATGAAGCGAGAGATACCCTGCTGACTGAAAAGATTATTTTGTAATTTATTTTAGTCATATATTAATTGTACCTAAAAAAATTACTATATTCAATCATGATCCAAAAGTTTTTAAAACCGAAACATTTTCATAACCTTAAGTTGTGAAAAACATTTTTAAAACCATTAATAATGATTGTTGCCGTATATGTATAGACGTACACGACATTGATTGCTATCAAAGCAAGAAACTTAATACATGTGAACTTTTGCATACAATGCGACTGTTATTACCAACTGAATTACACTGTTAATAGACCAACACAACGTAATCACCAAACTTAATTATTAACATCTCTAGATTAGCAACCACCATCAAGTTTCTTAAACATAAAGTGTCACATTAGTCAAGTCAAGGTAGGAGGTCTAGAGTACGTGAGCAGGTACCTACGCAATTCCTTCAGAAACTTGTTTAGTGGGCTTAGTGAGTAAACATACCAAAAGTCCTGACGTCTAGGTGATAAACCGGGGAAATGGAGGAGAGGAAATAGCAACAGTGCGAAATCATACAGATGCGACGATACAGACATGGAACACATCGATACCTGTTAAACAGGAAGGTTTTTTATCCAATCACAGATAGAGCTTTGGGAGAGTGGGATACAGACTCTTCAAGCCGCCAATGAAGCTGATGTCGTAGTAGTATTTTTAGCAATTTTTTTTCGTTATTTTGTGTTAACCGTAGAAAATAGACATATAGCTGCAATTAAAATGGCCTGTTTAAGAGTAAACATTTCGTAATACATTGCTTTGATATAAAGCTCCCAGTCAGTATGAGTTTTTCTGATATCTTAAAAAATCATCGTCATGTTTTAGCCAATTTACACAAAACTTTAATGAACTATATACCTAAGCCTTCCTCATTAATCACCCCGTCCATTGGTGAAAACTGTATTAAAATCCGTTCGGTAGTTATTGAGGTTATCGCGTTCAGAAAGACAAACGCGCGGACTTTGTTTTATAATATGTAGTGACGTATTTAATGTAACGAAATAGAATAAAATTACTAAAAGTTAAATTAAAGACTTTTATTAATTATCTGTAAAATAAGTTCAAGTATCATAACTCTTTCTCTGACATTCCTTCAGAATGTTTAATAAAAATGTGTGGTAAAATGGTTTTTTTCGAAAATTTCAACTTTTTCCGAGCGTGTAACTCAAAATCAGTTGAGATGTCAAAAAAAAAAATTTATGAATTCAAATATTACAAGAAAGTTTTCACCGTTTCCGAGAAATAAGCGGCATCCCAAATTGGGAATTTGGACATAACTTAAACTTATGGTTGAGGCTATTCCTTTATTGGCCTTTTTTATTTCATTTAAGTTTAGTAACCTTAAATTCACGCTACCACTCAGTGTAATTAAAATAGAATCTCTTCTTTCAGCAGGCAATTATTTTGTTTTGCCGGTAGTAACTCAAAGAACTTAATTAACCCTTGTCAAATTTCCTTTGATTGTTCTACCGGCTCTCTAAAAATTAGACTATTGTATATGAGCGTCGAGAGTCTGCACGACGGCAAATTTAGTAAACTTTAGTAATCGATTAATACCGACTATCCTTCTGGATCTATTTTATTTGCATTACAAGTTCATTACTACTTACGCCTACGGCTTTTACATATGTTTTGTGACATAAGAAACCTTAGTCAAAGGATATGGGTATTTTGGGTCCAAGTCCGCAGTTATTTCATTTTGATCTAAAACTATTTACAGTGGCCCTACGTGCTTTCAATTTCTAACCGACCGAATCTGTATACTAATACTTGGTATGATGTAAATATTGATTGAAAGGACCTACAGGGTTTTGATGAATGGTCGGCTGTTTTGATATTTTATACTGATGATTTAGAGGTATTGAGGAGATTAAGTAGACCGTTACACGCTAGGTCTACCTAGTGTGCAACGGTCTTTACCAAGAAAAAAGTACGTATAAAATGTATTGATACATAGTTAATATTGTACAATGATGACTTGGTATTGGTAAAAAAAGTGTGTGTGGCACACACGGCAAAAGTGAAACTTCTAAATTAATTGACCTACTAATTTTAATACGCAAATGCACAAAAATGATACACGTGAATGCTACACCATGTTGACTATGACCCATTTTCTGAAAGCTTCGTAGTAAGCAGGCGCAAAGACACGTGCTAGCCTACTAAGATTATAGAAAACACTGTTTACTTGTACCTTATTCTCTCGCAGGCTAAATTCTATTTATGAATATGTTTGTCTGTTTTTAGTGCTGTATACTTGTATTCTATCTCATTCTCAGGCTAAATCCTTTTGCCTTGGCCTTGACGGGCGCGAATTTTTGAACATATGGAACCGCCGTTTGCGTCCATAGTGTAGTGACTAAGGCGGGCGCCTAGCGCAGCAGGCCCGAGCGGGAAAGCGCGCGTAGTTTTTAAACGTTCCTATCAGCCGTTAAGGCCGCACTACGGGCCTAGTCAACAAGCGATTTAATGCGCGGGTGGCGGGATTATCGAATCAGTCCAGTCTTCTCACTCAGCGTCAGCGCATCTGCAAACATTTTTTTTGTAAAATGGCAGTAAATACTGAAGTGTTTATAAGTGCGATTCAATTTAAAAGATACAATATAAAAAAATCGCCATTTATTTATCTGTTCTTATTAATTTCGTGCACACCATCTCTTGTGTTTAACACCTCCCATCGCAGGATCGGATTATCTAGTAAAAATACCAAATCCTCGTCCTTGGTTTGCAACACTGAAATACGTCTGCGCTACAACAGCTCGCTCGTCACTGTGGCCACCGCACGCCCCTACCGTCGCACCCGCCACAGGCTGTAGTCGCCGCGCATTCACTGTGGACGCACACATAGTATTCAATACGTAGGACGCTACATAAGATTTTTTTTTAATTTAACTTTATTTAATTACTTATGATTTAAAATAATATCTATAATCTCCAAATAATAAAAATAAAAACAAATTTGGTCGTTTCTCCGATTTTTTAAATAATTTCCTAAATGAAAATGGCGGTCTCCTCTCGTTATAACATTCGTGTAATTATTTTGTATAACTTCAAGCGTGGCTTAACTAAATAACTATAAAATTACAATTTAAAATACCCCTGACTTGAAAATCCCTTCAGCGATTAGAAAAGAGCTGATGATCTTCGAACGGCTAAACAGATTTTCTTGAATGATATCTAAGAACACTCCCGACTAATTCACCTTTCAAACAAAAAAAAAAAATCAAAATCGGTTCATCCGTTCGGGAGCTACGATGTCACAAACAGACACACAGACACCTCAAACTTATAACACCCCGTCGTTTTGTCGGGGGTTAACAAAAATGGATCAAGGAAATAAGTAGTGCACTGAGCGAAACTTGTCCATCTCTAAGGACCATAGAGCGGTGGTATATTTAATTCAATCGCCTGCATTACTGCCAGTGGAGACTACTTATTAAAAAATATATATATATTTCACAAAGTACTACAAAACTTATGTAGCGACCTAGTACTATAAGGTTGTGTACATTGTATGTAACATTGTGTTGGTAAATCATATCAGAATAAAAACTTTTGTGAGAGATAGGTTTTATATTTATTAGAAATATACGGTTTTACTCACGTGTGTATTTCAGGGGTGCCTGACTAGTTCTGGACTTGACAGGTGCTCTTTACTTAGGAGTGAAGCGTCCTGCCCGCGACGGTGTCAGTGGTCACACCGACACGGGTGTGCAACTTGTCGGACATACACATTTTAATAAATATGATAATTCGTACATAGTTCAGAATATGGGAAGAGTCGTATATCTGTTTAAAAGGAGGATAATGATGTAATAATAATAATAAAAGTAATAGTGATAAAACATGTTTCTTTTTTTGTAAAGGGGGATTTGACTAAATGAAAACTCCCGTTGCATAAAAAATATTGGCGGCTTTTTAAATGTGTAAAAATTAAAATCTGAAAGATTTTATAACGTGTAGATATTGTGTTACTCGCATGTTTGTGAAGTGACGTGATTTATAAATAGTTCGGTCTGTGTTCAAATTTAAAATGTATCGGGCTTTTAGGCAAAAATTCTGTTCACTGTATTATTATAGCGTGATTGAACGTTATTTTTAACTCTGCACCACTTTTATTTATTATGCTTAATCGTGTCATTTCTTTGATAATTTGTAACTTGAGCGCTCTCTAAAATGATTGATAAGTTGATAATAGCCCGTAAATTATGGCGCCGCTTGAGAAATTTTGTAGTCAACGCTATGTGTCGAAAAGCTTAAATATAAATCGTTCCATAATCCGAAGATTTGGAATCGTTAGTGGAACGCCTGTTTTTGGTGAATCAAAGTATTTTATATGAGTGTTAGATATGTATTAGAATTTTTTAATCTGAACATAAATAGAAACTACGTTCTGTATGCTCCCTGGGGGTAAAGTGTGTATAATTCATGAATTCTGATGAGTACATTATTAACTATCAAGTATCCATATAATGAAGTTTATGTTGATTTTGGCTTAAGGATATTGTTATAGAATCAATAGAATGTTCGATCAGCAAAGTGAAGTTAACGACGATCATCATCATGTTTCCATGTACACAAAAAAAATAGTATTAATAGTAGTGCCCTAGGACCCATAATACAGGCGAAGGTATGCTTAGTTCGCGTCTAGATGACGTTGTGTCAATCAATCAATTAGCTTATTCTAGTCCACTGCTGGACATAGGCCTTTCCCAATGTGTGCCAAAGCACCCAGTCTTCCGAGATCCACATCCACTACCTTCCAGCTATCTTCCTCAGGTTTTCGGTCCATCTGGCATCGGGCGTCCTACCTTCCGTTTACCGATTCGCGGTCTCCACTCTATGTTTGGGTCTAGATAGCGTTGTGTAATATGTTATTATTATTTTTATTTATGCGACGTTTGCAAGCAGCTATGGACAAATAAATAAGTAAATAAATTACATGAGTTTAGTTTCAAATAGGGACTTTCAGAGACATGTTGATTAGTTCTGTAAAGCTAGACGGTGCTGGCACTTCCTAAGACTAGCTTTGAGAAGAAACGTCCAAACAAACTCAAGATCCAAGTCAACATAATCTTAATCTGTGCAAGTGCCGCGTAGGCATCCAGGGTGGTATTTATATGAAACAACCATTTCAGTTTTGAGCTTACCGGTCACGACACTTAGTCAATTAGATAAGTCGGTAATCACGGAACATTCTACGTCATATCTTTCTCTTAAGTTCTCTTAAGATTGGCAGTATTTATATAAATTTAAATAGCTAGCGAATCATAAATTTATCCTCCTAAATATGAACAAATGCAAAACAATCTAACAAATTAAAAAATATCATGTTCCCAGAGAGTTCCATTTTTGAATGCCATAATTGCTTTTTTATTTTTTGATTGTAAGTAGATAGTTCCAGAAACTTTCAGTATTATTATTCATATATATGTTATACATACATACCTATATGTTGATGTACATCGGCATATTGCGCATTTTTCATCCCAAAATGTTCGAAATAAATCTAAAATATCTAAGTCACTTTAAATAAAAAACTAATTTGTAATGAAATACTCATTACAAAAATTTCGTTTAAGAATTAATTGGACCTGAATGTTACTCGAGTCTAATTTGGCTTGCCGAATGCTTTGATAAAATTGGAAGTTCTCATCTCTCGAATTTTTGAATTCATTTAAATATCTTTGCGATAGTAAATTTATTTTGTGCCAAAGGTTTGAGATATTAAATTAATCTTGTCAATCGGGTATAACGTAGTATTACATCATATGTTTATTCTATACGATTTCCATTATATGTTGGTCAGAACTTTTTAGGAGATAAGTTGATTAAAAATCCATTGATTTAATTAGAATAAAATGGTAACTCTGATAGCATAATGTCATTACGTGTTTTCATATAGAGCGCTCACTTGGTTATCAGTGACGACGCAAACGAACCTATTAAGATGATCTGAATTACGTAGCCCTTTGGTAGCTTACTTAATAGCTATATGTTGATAACGTAAGTTGAAAAGAGATAGTAGATGGCCTAATTTTCTCACTTTTTGTTTTTTTTCTTGAAACCGTCCGAGCTGGCATCCTTGCTTTACCTATTTCTTATGAAAAGAACCGTAACCGAACAGTATTTAAGAGTCAAAATGCGAATTAGTTACTTTTGTGATGTTATTTTTCTTTATGAATAAATACTTAAACCAAAGCCTTAAAGATGAACACCCCATACCCGTTAATGGTACGGTAACGACGCTAAAGCTTTATTTAAATTCAATAGACATCGTTAAAGTAATGCGATAACAAAGAATCTAGACTAGTATTTCGTTCATATTGTTTCTTACTTTCAATATACCTTAATATTTGTTTATTGTAATATTGCAGTATTTGGGACAAGGCGTATTGACTCAGGAAAGGAATGTCTTTATTTAGAGGAGAACAATTAAAACATCTGCAAGGCAAAATGGCTTATTATATTGAAAACTGATCAATCTCACACTTTACAAATATTATCGCTTTTATAATACCTTCATAGAAGACTCGCTTCTAGATAGACGGTCTGCACTCTCTGCCGTCCGCGACGCTAGTCTTCTTTTCCTAATTTCAAACTACATACATTTTAGATAGAGATATAGAACGACTTCTTTTGACTAGAGCTTGGTGGTACCAGCCAGGACCTCCGTGCCTTAAAGGAGTATTCGCTCCGCTAGAAGGAGGTTGTGGATCTCAGGAGGTCCCAATACTACAATATATATTTTTAGAATTCACAATTTAATTTAAAACCACTTTCTATATATTGAATGTAAGTTTGTTCAATGTTATTATTTTCTATGGCAGCCCTTTAGAGAGTTTCTTTCTTTTCATTCTACCGCCAACGTTTTATGTGTTACGAATTACGAATCCTTTTAATAGTGCATTTTAGGTGAAATGCTTTGGGTGAAATTCTGTAGTTATTTTTGAAGAAAATATGTCTGACATAAAAACCCGCAGTTCCATCATAAACTTAAATATATAAGATTAAAGTATTATTTATTAGGAAGAAGGTTTTCAAGTAACAAAATGTAATTAAAAATATTGGTATAGATTCACAAAATGCACTGAACAATCCAGGGGCTCGTGGCTTAGTAGATTAGCACATTACAAGGTTAAGTAATACTATCCAGGTGAGTCTTAGGATGGGTGACCATTCTTAACTCTTGCCATACGAAGTCTGTGGCATTCATTACGGGTAGTGGGAGCCCTAAAAAGTCCGGCAACCTGGTCTAACTACATAACTTCGATGTGGCCTAGTACTTGGTTAGTGGAGGTCTGATGGCAAACGTAAAATATCGAAGTTTGGCCGTATCTTAGTTGACTGAAAGCCGATCCCAACTTAGTTGGGAAAAGGCGCGGAGGATGATGAGGATGGTGTAGATGAATAACCAGCTGAGGTATTAAAAAAGTCGTTAAGAAAAGTTAAATTTCAAAAAAATATAGACATGCTAGGGCTTACTTTTAACTAGCTGTAAACTTAGATATACATTGACATTGAGGGAGGGTGTTGAATGTAAGTTTGTACAAAGTTAATATTGTGTATGGCAAACCTATAGAGTTCTTTCCTTTTATATTATCCTGCTGTCACTGTTATATGTGTGCTACGAATTACGAATCCTTTTACTTATAAGCTCACTGAGAGTTTAAGTGTAAATTCGACCTGTATCTTGTGGTTTTGTTGGGTAGGCCATCAGCCGGCTATGATTAGAGTCTTGTCAACCGCTATAGATTAAACTGGTGGCTAATTTCAATACGTTTGGGACAGGTAAGGCCGGAGTGATAAACTCAACATGTTATTATTATAGAAACATCAATCAATGTCCCTTCCATTAATGCTGTAGACGAATGTAATAATTGCTTATCGATCTGATAAGCCTTCCGGGCGAACAACAAACAAACCATATCTGCCACTTAATATCCACAGGGAGCACGTTGGTGTAAAGTAATCACCACTGGACTAAGTTGCTTTCATTATTCGGAATACATATTTATATAAATATATGTACATAGTCGGATTGCTAATCTATATATGTGTACTGAATTTTGGGAAAGTGGGTGTTTGTAGTTCTTTAATCTTGAATATCAGTTTTTATAGTAGGTAGATACTGTATCCGAAAACGACCGTCTGGTCTGGTTAGGTAATGTTTATTTGTCCAAACCCTGGTTTTATATTTTGTGACAAAAGATGATTAAAAAATCGTGTTTACTTACATATAAAGTCTTTATCAATATTGATTCCTTTATTTTTTACTTTAAGCTGTTTAATAACTTTGGAAGGAAACATACTCTGTAGGACTGCACAATTGACATTTGTCGGGCATGTCATCATCCCGGAGAAAACCTTAGGCATATAATTATCTGTTGGACTCGTCTTGCCAACGACGAGTACTTGCATTGCATAGACAAAACCAAGTGGCCAGAACAGTGTATCAGCAACTTGCTCTTAAATATAACCTTGTGATTGTGGACTGTTACCGTACTACAGGCATGTGCCAGACCCAGTTCTTGAAAGTGGTCGTGCAACATTAAACTGAGTCTATTATCCAGTAAACCTCATTTAGTGGCCTGTTGGTCTCGTGGTTAGTGACTCTGACTGCTAAGCCAGAGGTCGTGGGTTCGATTCCCACCCAGGACAAATAATTGTGTGATGAGAACGATAATTTGTTCTGTGTCTGGGTGTAATTTATCTATATTATGTATGTATTTAGAAATATATAAGTATGTTTATCAGCAGTCTGGTTACCATAATACAGGCTCTGCCTAGTTTGGGATGAGACGGCCGTGTGTGAGATGTGTGAAGTTATTATTATTATAGTGGTAATAGACCGACTAGAGCGCCGAGCAATGATTATTGACACCATTCCCTATGACGACAATCTCGGGAGGGCTGAAAACAGAAAAACAAATGAAGTATTTGGATTTGGGCCATGAGCAGGTCGACATGTGAGATATGGATTTGACGACCATTCTGCCGATAGTCTTAGCGGCCCATTGGTGGATTGCTAGGAGTTTCGACCAACACCTTCAGAGGCTCACGTTAGGCAGTTGGATTAAGGGCCAAATGTTGAAGGCGGTCTCGATACGGAACCTGCTGTGAGGAGGTTTCTGCCTCTGGAACCTTAACCATCGATAGCTTGGTCCCTGTACCCGATACCGGAGGGATGGTGTTTTCTATATTTCATAATAGAAATATATACAAATGTATTTGAAAATGTAATTTATGTATTTAATTATATTAGTAAAGAGAAAAATAATAATAGTAAAAATTTTAAAAACATTAACACACATGAATATTTGGATTTGTCTCACGAGATTGTCGATATTGTAATGTCGATTCGGTGATCTTTATTTCGATTGTCATATCTGATCATGGATTAATAGTCAAAGAATCTCGATCAACACTCGGGACTGATGCAGAAGACAGTTCTCTTCGACACGGCCCGTATAGTGAGGAGGTTCCTGTTTTTGAAGCCCTTACCACCAGGGTCTTGGTCCCTGTACCCGATGACGGTGGTCTACCATTTTCATATTTTTTAATATAATATAAAGTTTTGTACAAAAACACTTTATATCATATTTAAAAAAAAATGTTTTTAAGAATAATAAAGTGAATAATAAAAAGATTTATTCATAGACTGTTAGGTTGGTATCATTATACATGCACTTATTGAGCTATTGTTAGTAAACATACATACAGAAAACTTACAGACAATGTCAATTAACTAATACATTAAGACTGAGTGTGCAGTCTCATCCATCAGTTGGCGCATGTTCTGTGTCGGAGAGAGGCGCACCACTTTTGAATGATTGCTTAAAAAATGACAACTCTCGCTTCGGCAAACATTTAGTACCTATTCCACAGAATACATAATAGTACCAGTCTAAAAGTATTGTTATAATGCACCCACATTTTGACCTCGTGAATATACCTAGCAAATCTACGGGCATCTTCATATTACTTCGGCCAGACAGTGCCCTGCGCTCCCTCTCTATGTCTACGTCGTCACTTGGATTCTTGGTGACCCAGTGACCCAGGTACTTAAATTTTGTTACTCTGATTAAGGGTGTATTTGCCAATGAAATGTATGTACATGTAAATGTATGTGGACTTGTATGTAGCCTGACGCACCTACTTTAAAAACAAGTAACTCACTTTTACTAATATTGTACCGAAGCCCATGATGAGCCACCGCGTAATAATCGTATAGCTTTTACAGTCATCTCAATGCAATGAACGTCGGTAGTACAGTGGGTGGGTTTCGAAATCGCAACCACTTGATCACAAGTCGGACGCTTTTATTGTTACTCTACCGCCGCTTAAATTAAATACAAACACCCCACATTTCAAATTAATATTCTTTGGACAGACTTCCTGCCCATCTTACAGTACTCGTATTTATTTGATTTCATACCAGAACTTTAACACAAAAATGATGCCAGTTTCTCCCATAGACTCCCATTTGACTGGCCTGTTGGTCTACTGGTTAGTGATCCTGACTGCTGAGCCAGAGGTCGTGAGTTCCATTCCCACC
Source organism: Euplagia quadripunctaria (assembly GCA_963859945.1). NCBI lineage: Eukaryota > Metazoa > Arthropoda > Insecta > Lepidoptera > Erebidae > Euplagia > Euplagia quadripunctaria. Next base: position 10,722,823 of record OY982574.1, read on the forward strand.
GAGAACAAATAATTGTGTGATGAGCACGATCATTTGTTCTGTGTCTGGGTGTAATTTATCTATAATATTAATATGTACGTATTTAGAAATAGGTATATAAGTATGTTTATCAGCAGTCTGGTTACCATAGTACAGACTCTGCCTAGTTTGGTATCAGACGGCCGTGTGTGAGGTGGTGAGATGTGTGAAGTTATTATTATTGTCTGTCGCGTGGCATCTGTCGTCAAACCGTGGTCAACCGTAATGGAAAATTTCGATATGAGCTAGGAGAAATATTTAACTTTCACGAATTTATCTATAGAAATCTGACATTTTCGTAGCATAAAACTATTTGTGACTCCCAAGATTCATTATGTAACACACAAAGAACCCTACTTTGTGAATGTTGCTTAATCGAACATTATGTATTACTATACTACTCTATATTATTATACTCTCATTTAAGAGTTTATTTCTTCACAAAACCATTACGATTTTGTGTAGAAAGATCTGTTGCTTGATTTTATAGATACTCGTAGATATAGATTAGATTTTTGCTACACGCGATATTACACCAGCCTGTTTCTTACGTCCAGCCCATAAATTCTATTTTGCCGTTGAAGTTTCCTCGTAAAATAGTCGGGTGATTGTTCCTGCTTTTTAAATTTTCTCCGTCAGTGTTCTCCTATGGAAATATTATTCTTCTTTGGTAATTGTACTAAAATTCTACATTACTAAAAAGACAAAGTGTCAATTCCTAAACAAACGTCAAAGTCAAAGTATAAATGTCAATCTAGGAAACCTAGACAGAATTCTTTCGAGACGCATTAGCAAAAAAACCCTATTTTGTATATATGTATTTTAAGTAGATAGTTCTCTAACTGGAAGGCAAGCAATAATACAATATTATTGTAATTATATCGTGGGAAGGCGTACAGTAGATTGTTGCGCTCATATAATGGCAATTATATGGTACTTGAGTTGGGCTTGGTACGAAGAAAATATTCTATCCCCTGCACGCTTCCTAGATTCTATTCTAATTGTGTATGATGATGAATGATTTATATTTTACATAAGTGTAAGTAATAAAAAAATAAAGGTACTTAAAATAGAAAAATAAAATATTTAACCTAACCTATTTACCTAGGTACAATGCTTCCTATAAGCTAAAAAATTTAGACACAATATGAGAAGTTGTTACAATGTACTCAAATATAGGTGTTTGTTCAACTTTTGTAGGTGGTAGACCCACGCTTTAGCTTATTTGCCTCCTTAGTGGTGTAAACGAATGTTCGCTGCTCATATAAGTGAAAGAGTTTAGTTCAGGTGCTATTATTAGTCATCTGATGATATCTGGATTCAAAGGTGCATGCAAAAAATATTTTACAAACAACATAATCAACCATAGATTCGAGGTCATATTTCTTGATTATGCAATTGTCAATCAAACTTTCAAAAATATGAATTTTAGACTGCCATAGTTTCCTATGGCAGTCTAAAATTCATATTTTTACCTAGCTGAAGACAGTAGTTTGGAACTTGTAACGGTTCATCATGATTTGGGCCCAACGATGTATGGGAGACGGGTAATCTCCGTTGTTAGAGTTGTTGTTTGCTGATATGTGAAATCTAAATACGGCTATTTAGTCTCTATATCTAAACAACTCTAGCAGGTCTTGCCGCTATTTTAAGGAACTAACAATTCGATGCCGTATTAATTATTGTAGTAAAATAAATGACTTTTTCTTTAAAGTATCTTTTCCACCCCACTTCCGCTAATCTTATAATACTCTTAAAATGTGCTAATGCATTTTCCAGTTCTGAGGTTCTCTTTCCGTTCACAAAGTTTCAATTTTATGGGTAGTTGAATTCATATTGCATAATTATATTATATAGTGTTGTGTTACTACACAATAGTATCACTTGTTAGTATTCTATGGGCAAACTTATTCTCCTGCCATGGAGCTCACGCAAACCTCATCAGCAAACAAACAGCACTACAGCTGCCTAACAACGATCTTCTATAAGGAACCGTGGCAGTATTTCCTTTCTTTTTTTTATCATCATCGTGAATCACATAAATAATTAACTTATCTGAAGTTTGACTAAATAAAACTGAGAAGTATGTACAAGCGACGTGATGAGTTAAACGGCCGCAACATTTTTACTGTAACATTTTTTAAACGTCTAGATAAGGTCCTTATTAATATATCTGTGTATTATTGGGAATCAGTAGTGAAACAATTTAAAATAATAAACAATCTTTTATGCCTTAAAACTAATTCGTAATAATTATAAGAAGAGCAAAGAAAACAATAATTAATCTAAGTGGAATAGAAATTACACAAACCCAAAAGAAACTGAATAATTACTACAAAAATATGATCCCGTAACAACCACACGGCTGTCCAAGCAAAAAGAGGGCGAGCTGCACCTCAGTACGACTATTTATAGGCTCGATATCGGATGGTGTGTGACATCATCATTGTTTTTTCGACTACCGTCAGCTATCAGTATATTAATTTCAGGATTTTGATAGGGTTTTCACCAATCAAATGATGTTTAGAATATATTCTATATCAATAACATTTATTTTCATGTAGTAGATAAGTTTCTTGAGTACTTTCATTTTTAAATTAAAATTTAAAACTAAAATTTGAATAATCTATTTAACGACACGTCGCGGTAAAATGCGGAGTGTGAATTTTTCACCAAAACTCATTTCTACAAAATTAAGTGCGGACGAGTCGTGAGCGTCCCCGAGGGGACAAAGCAGCCATCTGGGGAATCTGCCCTAATTTGTTCGTTAACCCTTAAAAAGCAGTCGACCTATTTACTAATTTAATTATTTTTTACTATTACACTGTGCCACTTTTTGGAGGAATGATAAATTACTGTTTGTAAGGAGCAAAACTATAAGTTGTCATTAATAAGACACCTGTTGTATTTATCTTAAACGCGTGATTGGGTTGAAGGCCAAAAGTGTCTTGGCCGTGATAAAAGGTCACATAAGACTAATGAGAATACCTCGCGTTCATTCCATGTTTCATATGAACTTAGGTTCTTTGTAAAATATGAAAAAAGTATGTACGTATGTTTAACTATATTCTATAATCCATAGTACAAGCTATGCTTAGTATGGTTCCAGAATATTATTATTATTATCTGCTTGCTACTTTATAATTTACAGCTAATATTTAAACCTTATGCAATATACACTCCTTGTTATATTGTGCCAAAATAGCTGTCACATGATGGCCCGGTGAAATGGACTTGTGTATTTGAATAGTTTTCCTTTATGATGTTATTTCTAAACGTATGATGTATGATGATAGTTTCATGATTGAACGTTATCGTATACTGAAATCATTTTAGTCCCAAAGAATAGAATTATATTTATTAAAAAATATATGAGAAAATAAGACGAGTATCCAAGATAAATTGTAAAATATATATTATAAATTGTGAATTTTTTCACCACTTAATGTAGATCGGTGGTGGTAGTCATTTATCATCATTGGACCCGTCTGCTAGTTTGCCCCATTTAAAATAAAAAAAAAATACAAACTTCTCATCTTCTAAAAGTCTAGTTAACTTGTAAAAAGTAACGATAGAGAACGCTTTCGAATCAGACTGGAACTAGAATATTGGTTGCTACACCAGTACTGCATTCACATTATTTACGCATTACATACTCGTTATAGGTAGCAGGATTTGGTTGATATTTCGAACATCGTCAAATCAAAAATGACAAGAGAATGCCTGTAATAACTTGCAACACCAATAGTGCGTCGTCAGCTCTATCCCTCTCCTATAAGGATCTAGTGTCTCACTAATAAAAAAGGATAGTGCTACGCTTGTAATGATGGATAACTAGGTTCTTCTAAAAGGTTATACATAATAATACCTCTAGTATTTTTAATAAATATCATTGATAAAATTGAACTTATTATAAATTTTAGGTGATATTTAATACTAGCTTTGTATAGGGTGGAAATTTTGGTGAAATAAAAATCTCTCCGGGATAAAAAGTAACTTTTGTGCTATTCCAGAGTATAATATATATCTGTGCCAAATTTCATCCAGATTCGTTCAGCCGTTTTTGCGTTAAGGAGTAACAAACATCCATTCATCCATACATCCTCACAAACTTTCGCCTTTACAATATTAGTAAGATAACATTAAATTTTATTTTAATGAATATTAATTATATTTATAAACTTTCACCAACTATTAAAAGAGTAACAGATTAAAATGGCTTTAACTGATTATAGGCAAACATAATATTTTTATCAATATTGTCTGAAAATATAGGTTCATTCATCATTTACGATTTGAATGGAATTCCGATTTTTACATTTTATATATCAAATGTGATAAACTTTCAGACAGTTAGCCTTATATAGTATGCATGTATTTATATCTACATATACCCATTAAAACCTTACAAAACCGAAAAGCTTTTTTGTTGGGCCTAAACCTACTCCCATCTTATGTCCATATAAAAGCAACTATGTGATGAGTATTTCGATAGCAAAAAATTCCACTAATCAATTTCTGGTTTACACAAGTTAAATTACACTAGAAACCAGAATTTAAATGCTTAGATTTCTGACGATTTATTGTACTCCGTCCCATTCTAAATTATTCTCCTAAAAATGGTTCAAGATTGCTTCAAAGTTATCTATCTCGGACAGTAATGGATTTGCCGCTAAAGACGCCATAAATTTTATTCAAGTTGACTCATTTATAATTCAAACACTAGACTCAAACTTTTAACGAAAGTGTTTTGATAAAATCGTTCAGAATTTGACTATTGACAGCTATTTCTTTTCTTTTATCTGACAAACATGAAAGAAATTAGGAGCACAAAGAGCACTGAATTACTGAGAATGGAACCGTTAAGCATATGGTACCATTCACTTCGTCGTTGTTGTGCTTGTTTTTTTAAGAAACTGAAATATACCTACACGGTTCGTGCAATGAGAAATATCAGGCCGGGAATTCAAAAGAAAGGTTCTTAATCTCGGAAATAGTTTTGTAAGTTTATGTGGTACGTTAAAACAAACTCCTGCCTAATCAAATCCCAGTAGGGTTTATTACCAGCGCGTGCTGACCGAGGATCAATTCCCAATATTGTAACTAGTTACTGAATAGATGGGATTATAATTAAGTATCAAGCTGCCGGGTTATTGGATATACTAGTATTTGCGACCGCAAACAGTATATAACAATGTTTGTATATTGCAATGTTTGTTTATTCTCTATCTCTCAAGTATTTAATTTTAGTTATTCAATCTCGTATCTAATTATTGAATAGGTACAGTTAATTGAGCGTGGGCGCGTTTAGAATAGGCGAGAACTTATAATATTTGAAGAAAATATTGTTTATTTCTCAGAAGCGAGCAGGAAATCTTTGAGCTTAATTTGATTTCTATAAACAGAAATAAAATTGACCTTTAGGTATTATGTTTCATAACATTTGCTAAGCTATTTTTCAACACGCTTTTATTATTTTCACTTATAAATACCTATAAACAAATCTTGGAAGTCAATTTTAAACTACTTCTAATTATCGTATAGAAATAAAACTTCAGATGTACATAGGCTGCACTAAAAGTATCGGGAATGGAATATTTCCACTATTCCTATCATATTAAAATCTTTTTAATTGAAAACTCCTTGGTTTTAAAAATCGAATACCATTCATTTATTTAAAAAAAGATTCTCGGTCTTCTCACAAGGTCTTCTCAAACTTGTTTAGTCGTTGAGAAAATTGAATTGACTCGAGAAAATTCAAGGGCGATGATTTATTATGACTTTCGAAGCGGTTTAACACAAAAACAGTGTGTTGACCGGATGCTTTCTGCATTTGGTGATGTAGCTCCATCCAAAACCACAATTTATCGCTGGTTTGCTAAATTTCAACGTGGACGTGTCAAGCTCAGTGATGATCCCCGTCAAGGCCGTCCAAAAACTGCAGTCACCCAAGAAAACGTTGATGCTGTGCGTAAGCTGACTGAGGAAGATCGACATGTGACATACCGCGAAATTCAGGCAAATTTAGACATTGGCATGAGTCAAATACAAATAATCTTGCATGAACAATTAGGTGTAAAAAAGTTGTTTTCCCGATGGATACCGCATTTGCTCTGTGAAGAGCAAAAAGCGGCTCGCGTTACTTGGTGCGTCAGAACTCTCGAAAGATTCCACGCAGGATCCTCAAATGATGTATACAACATTGTATCAGGTGACGAATCCTGGATATACGCGTACGAACCCGAAACAAAAAACCAGTCACGAGTTTGGGTGTTCGAAAATGAGTTAAAGCCAACTAAAATTGTTCGTTAACGGAGTGTTGCAAAAAAAATGGTGGCCACGTTTGTCTCCAAAACCGGCCATGTTGCGACTATTCCTCTTGAGGGACAAAGAACGGTTAATGCAGAATGGTATGCTAGCATTTGTTTGCCACAGGTCGTTTCCGAACTCCGTAAAGAGAACTGCAACCGCCGCATCATCCTCCATCACGACAATGCGAGTTCTCACACCGCGCACAGAACAAAAGGGTTTTTAGAGCAAGAAAACATAGAATTATTAGACCATCCGCCGTACAGTCCCGACTTAGCCCTAATGATTTCTATACTTTCCCTAAAATAAAGAATAAATTGCGTGGTCAGAGATTTTCATCACCTGAAGAAGCTGTGGACGCCTACAAAACGGCCATTTTGGAGACCCCAACTTCCGAATGGAATGGTTGCTTCAATGATTGGTTCCATCGTATGGAAAATGTGTCAAATTTCGCGGAGAATACTTCGAAAAGCAATAAATACATTTTTAAATAGTAATGTTGTGTCACATCCTTGATTCCCGAAATTTTCAGTGTAGCCCTCGTACATGTAGTTTAGATGACAATGCTATTCCTTAGTATCTGATTATGGAATCAGGAGGTGGATAGTGAAACTCTTCAGTTGCTACTAGTAAAACCCTCGAGTTTGGGCTCATATGTTTCGATTTGAGGAGTTCAACATGCTTACTCGATGGGCAAATCAACAGAATCTACCGTACATCGAGTTGTTTCATACATAAAGGGTAATCTAAAATGCAAAATGGCAACCCTTGGAACCTTCAATGACATCGAAGGTGCCTTTGACAAAACTAACTTCACCAGCACAAGCCAAGCTCTATTAAGACATGGGTTTGACTCCACAATTGCCGGATGCTTAGATACAGAGCCATACAATTTACTTTGAATAACACAACAAGAGGGGTGGAGGCCAGAAGGCAAGACGGAGTTCTCTCACCTCTCTTATGGACCATTGTGGTCGATGAGCTCATCACACAACTCAATGACCGCCAGTTCTTCATAGTGGCCGCTTTGAGAGTGTGGTATGCGACCAAATGAGGTCCGCATTGAAGGTCGTGGAACAGTGGTGTGAAAAACACAACTTAACAGTGAATCCGACAAAGATGGAGATGATTATGTTCACAAATAAACGTAGTTTAGGAGAACGGACACTATCTAAACTATTTAGCACCCGTCTAGCCCTTACCAAGGAGGTGTATCTAGGAGTAATTTCCTATGGAACAGGCACGTCTGGCAAAGGCATCACTGTATGAAACGGTTATGCGGCCAATCATAACGTATGGTGCTATTGCCTGGTGGCAGAGAACAGAACTAAGCACTGTCAGAAACAAACTGCAATAATTCCAGAGTATGGACGTGCAACCAATGACGGCATGTACCGCCGTCATTGGTTGCATGCGCACAACTCCCATAGCTGTTCTTGAGGTGGCTCTTGATTTAGCACAACTAGACCTGTATATACAACAGGAGGCAACTGTATCAGCCATCAAACACTAGGTCGGTGGTACAACCGAGAGGGTCCCCTTTTCAAATTATGGAATCAATTGGTGGAATATCAACCACTAGCAGCTGCCCCATGCGATAGGATCCCGAAACAACACATCTTCGAGAGCAAGTATCGAAAACGACCAAGATCAATCTGGCATACAAGAAGTGCGAATCTACACGGACGGTTCCAAATGGGGTCAGATTTTATACAAAATCACAATTAGACAAAATCAGTGTTGTGCAACTATAATACGTCACTCTTTGGGGATTTCAACAATAGGTGTTTTAAATTCAACGTATAAGGGTTTAACAGCTTACCACAGACATGAATTGTTTTAAGTATCTCTTTCTATGTGTATGTACGTACTTTACTACTTACGCTATAACATCAGTAATGACATTGTATCCAATTATACAATGCAATCTACCATACAAACAGGATACATAAGATAACCGAATTATACGAATTTTGTATCCAATTATACAACCTGGCAGCCCTGGCCGCGAGTGTGCCGCGCGACTACCTTGCTCATAGATGTCAACTCCCCTCCACGCGATCACACCCACTGCACCGGGACTCGGCAGCAGGACGCGCGATCAATCGCCACTCTGATTTTATACGTATCAATGATTAAGTAATTAAGATTAATTTTTCATTATCTCCTCAACTATGCGTCCAAATAAGTTGCTGTAAATGAGAAATTGTATCTGCATAAGATTATCTGAATGATTATATAACTTTTGACGATTCAAAATCACCTAACTTTTACATTATTTTTGACATAAAATGCGTTATTGTGGCTTATTTATAATATATACGTGTATGGTTAGTATGTATTGTGTATTTTTATGTATGACGGACCATTTACTCAGCGCACGCGGAAAAAGCACCTCGGAAGCGCTTTATCATTTGGCTTGCATTACGACTTATTATATTTACTTCAGGCTGAAATCTTATAGTTTCTGGAATAAAACACAGCCTATATTACTTCTGAATAAAGTAATCAGTCCAGCCGTTTCAGAGATTAACCCGGACAGACAGACAGACAGGCAGACAAAAAAAAATTAAAGATGTATTTTGTCTTTGGTGTCGTGCATATAACCAGAGCTAAGAAAGAACCTGTATTCTATATTCTATATTCAAAATCACAGACAGACAAAGACAGACAATTACAGAACTGTATCTCCAAAGGTGTAGGCAGAAGCGCCCACATTTTGCCAAATTAAATTTGGTCCCCCCACTCACGTAATAGAGAGCAAGCCTATCGCAGTCAACCAGGCACTCTTTGGCATCATCATTTGAGAAACAATTCGAACGTCCAGGGGTACTTTAGCTCCGAGCAACTGCTTAATCTCTATAGAGCCCAAGTTTTATTTTGCATTAAGTACCTTTACCTTTTGGATGGCTCAACGAAATATCAACTTAAAGGTTTGGCCTCTGTTGACCGAAGAGCGGCTTATAAACGACGAAATGCTCACGAATATGCAATTACATAATCTTGAGCATCGTGGTAAAGTCGCCTGCTTATCGGTTTTTATAGGATTCACTTTGGTTAGTGTGCGAAAAGTTAAACTAAACGCTTTGACAGCAACTTTTTGGTTGGAGTCGCTAAAATCTGGAATGAACTACTTGCGTCTATTTTTTTAAACAAATATATTCTTGGAACGTTTAAGAGTAGAGTGAATAGGTTTCTCGTAGGTAGGCATGTTCCTTCTTCATCTTTCATTGATAGAGTTTTCGTTATAAAATGTTCTTATAATGTCTATAAAATATAACAAAAGAATCCTTGTGAGAAAAAATGTTGTGAACATAAAATGTTTATTGCTCGGATTTATTGCTTTTAGAAGAAAATATTAAGCTATTAGAATTGAAGTCTTTAATTTTTAGTAGCAATATTTTAAGAGTTGCCATTTGATTTCCCATTTTAATATTTTTTAATACTCTTTAAAATAAGATTTACGAATATATATGTGCGCACAAAAGTATTATATATTAATAGAAAACTTAGTGTGGTGTGTACACTATATTTGATTTGTTTACATGAGAAAGATATGACATTATATTTTATTGTCTGGAGGTCGGTAAATTTTGCTGAATGTAAACGTAAAGTTCGTTGAAATCAATTACAAGCCTAGGTATTATTTATTTAATTATTTCACCATCTTGCTATTTAAAATAGGATAATTTATAGATAAGTTATGAAATTTGTTATTTTAAAAAATGTATAAAAGGTACATTTGTATACAATAATTATCTTTTAAAACATGTATAACCGACTTTAGTATGCCTAAATCGTGGTAAATTAAAAAAAGTTGTGTTCTTCATTCTTCGATTTTTCGTAGCTCTCAGCAGAGTTAATACGATTTAGAAGGAATAGCTTTATCTGATTTAGAACCTTCTAAAGTGTTAGTACTAAGATATTTATTATAGAGCCGGCGGTCATCTGTGGTCTTCATCATCAGTTCCAATGAATGATATGCAGATGCCAAGTTACTATAAAAAAATCCCAAATCACTATAGGTTTGCCAATCATATTTGAAGATTTTCCTCGACTTCTTCAGGATTCGATTATCAGATCCTGATCTGATGACAATGGGACCATTCGAGAAGAATACCATATCAAACAAAAAAAAAAATTTAATCGCTCTAGCCTGAACTGAAAACCTCCTCAAAGGTTCTAATGAAATTTTTTAATAGTTATTATTCATTAGAATAAGTTTAATAATTGTCTACGTAACAAAACGTGCATGAGTGAGGCCAGTAAGACTGAATAGTAGTGAGTAATGGAATAAATTAACGTCAGTTTCTCTATTTACAGGTAAAAACACCATGAAAATTAACATCAACCCTTATTGAACATGTAATAGTGTCTCAAATCTAGTGTTAAATAAAATGCTTCTATCTTCAGTGAATATTCAAATTAAGAATCAGTGAACAAATGAGTGGTTCGTATTGAGTGTCGTAAGTGTCCGTGATCATGAGTTTCCTGACTTCGTTGGGTCAATATGTGGCGGGGATGGCGGACAGTGTGGCCGGGCTGGCGCTTTCGCCGCGCCGTGCACCACCTTCACGTCACCGGTCGGCTGAGGAATCGCAGACACAGCCGCCTCAACCTTCTACTGCCACTATGAGAGGTAAGGATTAATGGTTTTTAAATAAAAAAAATAAAAATTAAATAGGTAGTAAACTCTTATTTTGGACACTATGCGGACTTCATACAAAACCACAAAAAAATTTACTCTGTCCATTCATTTATTTTCTATTTGACAGTTCGATAAGTAGTCAATTAGTAATGAGCTAACCCGTTGGCGATACAATTAAAATAACAATTGATTTTATTTAAAAAGTTTTAATCGAAAAAAAAATGTTTGCTAAAAATACTGAACCCTGTTAATACATTATATATTTTACCCACGTTTAATATATAATATATAAGAAATGATTAATTAATTTTATGTAATATTGGGGAGTCCGTTTCTACACAGTAAAGCAGTGGTTGGGAGTAGGGCTGTTCTAAACCTACTTACTTTAATATATAAGAAATGATTAATTAATTATATGTAATATTTAATGTATGTATATACAGAATGTTACAGAAAGGTGTGGTCATATTTTAGGGTCGTATAGTAGACCCCGTGAATAACGTAAAGCGTTAACAATTTTTTGTTAATTAATACAAAAATCTTAGTTTGAAACTAAAAAATTAACCTTGAAAATTGGCCAATAAAGTTAATGTCTTATATATATATTATAATATTGATGGAATGTCCAGACTTTTCTGAATAAAATCATTGAAATTGACATGAAAATTCATAATACGTTTAGAAATGTTCACCTACACTAGGAAAAGCATTTCCCGAAGAATGTTTTTTTTAAATCCATGTTTTTCAAGCTAAATCAACTATTAGTCGGCTATGCATAACGCTCCTAAAATTTGACCATACCTTTCTGTAACACCTTTATAATGTCACTAAGGACAAATGATGAATCTAGTGTGTATCATCTTTCATTTGTTCATTACTCTATAAGTTTGAGTTTCAACATTTTGATGTTATTTATTGCAAACACGATAATATAGGCCAGGCCTATAGGAAAAGTGTCAAAAAACGGCACTGATCATTCCTGTCAAACATGCTTGTTATACTGAAGCAAATTGAAATTGCACTAACTAAATGTAGCCTCAACAAACCCTCTACGATAATTAACCAAACTTACAGCATATATTTCAATTTTAACAGATTATGCTACTGTGTTTGTATATAAAGAAAGAGAGTTAATTTAGAAGAACGCTCATAACGTGAGAGAAGAAAAAATCCAAAACATGAGCTAACAATATTTAAAGATCCCAAGTTAAACTTTGAGACCAATGAATATATTGATAATAGCTGGGCACTGCGGTTACACCCGCGTAACCCCCGATGCCGGGGTCAAAATTAGCACTTAGATAGATATTAAACTATTAAATACTAGCTTACGCTTAACAACTTTCTATTTTTTTATCTAGTGTTCGGTATCAAAATATCAATTTAACTAAGTACGAACCTACGTATTTAGCTAGGTACTATTTTATATTTTTAACTAGCTGCACCCCGCGGTTTCTCCAACGTAATTCCCGATCCCTTTCGAATATCGGGATAAAAAGTAGCCTATGTATTAATCCAGGTCTGCAGCTAGCTACATACCAATTTTGATCGAAATCAGTTCAGTAGTTTTTGCATGAAAGAGCAACAAACATCCATACATCCTCACAAACTTTCACGTTTATAATAATAATTAGTAGGATTGTTGGAGCTCAGTATCGTTTTGTTCTTTCCCCATAATAATTCTTTATTGGTGGTATCACAAATTTACACTATTTAACTTGTCTATTATAGGTTCTTTATATTTGTCTATTTTATATTGCTGTAACTATTACTATCACATTTTGTACAAATTTAAAGATATATAAAATTTTATAAAAAAATTGTATGAGTTAAGGTAGAGGGGCAAAAAATATGCAATGTATATTCTCTGCATTTCATAATTTATTCAACCAAAATAGAGTAGATTTTGAAATATATTCCACCTTTTTATTGAACAGGAATAAACTTGACATATTTAAATTTGGATGGCCACCAAAGAACCTCACGAAAAAGTTTATTTCGTTCAAAATGTAATTAAAGCAAAGTTATTCTCTTATAAATATTTTTTTTCGTAAATTCACAATTCCTATCTTATGAAATGTTTATATCCGAAATGTTTTGGGCGTTTCATTATCCTTCTGAAACGCAAAATGCCTCATAATGGTAAGCTATCTCCTTTGCGCAGTCTAGTCGGTCTTGTTTGTAAACAAAAAAAAAATTAAATACCCTAAGCACCTTCTTATCAAAATAGTTGAGTTGTGATTCTAAAACCCGCTGGCTATCAAATATTTCAAAGTGGTCACGTCGAAGTTAGAGCCATGCAAGTAATAGTAAGTGGTCTATCGAAGTTCTTATTTGTCCATGGAGAGTAAGTTAATGATTCTCAATAAGATAAATGGCATTTGAAATTGAGTGCTGAAACACAAGTAGCAAACATGGAAATCTTAAAATGCTACACCGTGAAATATGAACAACATCAGATTAAAAAGTCTCCCTCAAAAGAATTAGCCTCTATTATTAGTATTATCCTTTTGTATTCGCAGTATGCATCATAAGATCTTGCGAAAAAATACTCAGTCAGTATTATAACATGTAAATATCAAACCCTCAAATATAAATCACGTTATAAATCTAAAACTCAAAGGAAGCTGTAAATCTAGATACGCGGCAGCGGTGTCAAGCCAAGTTCAAGAAATATGAACACAGCAGCCGTGTGTTATATTACACGAGCCATTTGGAGTCACTTTTGACCGCTTAATAACTCATAATCTATTTAATATAAATACTTGAATTTTTGTTTATTTATTAAAACCCCTAGATTAACTAGATCCCCAAATTTCATAAATACAGCTTAAACAGTCATTGAGATATTATCATTTAAAAATCGGCATTTTTATCACTGACTAACTGACATATAGATCAAAAACCTAACCCATTGCCCGATGACCTAGAAAGTTGAAATTTGGCGTCCACCTTGGTAATTGTGTGTATGCAATAATCAGAAAAAAAGTTAATTTTTACTTATTTTAACTTTTAACAGACATTTTGAAAATGTACAGAATCACTACTAAAATGTAAGTTACGTAAGGAAGGATTTATCAATGAATAGGCAATGCGCTGTAATATTTCTAATGTTCAAGAAAATGTACAAAATAGTACAAATAGAAAACTTTTGAATGATGAATAATAATTATCTCTTTAGAAAAAGTAATGATATCCCCTCAAAAACATAAATGTGAAAATGGGAGCCAAGTTCAATATTAAGAATATACGTGGTTTTCGACTAAACCGACAAAAAAATTGAGATCTAAATTATTCCAAATTCTGTAGATATTCCTGAAGATTTGACTTAACTGATCAGAAATATAAGTAACGGGGAACGTCAAGTCTATTATAATTTTGAGTAGACCATCCCCAGCTTAGGATATAAATATAATTAAATATCGGTAAAGGAATTTGTAACTGCTGAAGAGTGCATAAAATATCAAATCCAAAGCCAAAAAAAAACAATTTATGGATGCAATTTATGAAGACATAATCTCGAGGTGCAGCAAACTTAGAGATGGGTGTGGTGGCAGATGTGCTGTGGAGATGACTTTCGTTGTCCACGGATTCACTTCGCTTGCTCTGGATTAAAGAAACTGGCGAAAACCTGCAAAACTCAATATTACTGTTCGAAATATCGATGTAAATTTATTAGCTTCTCTAACTTGGCTGCCGTTCGGTTACCGTTTGGAAAATAACGTTTGTTTTTTCAATTACAGATGAATTTGTTATAACTAATAACTATAAACCTCCCGTATATACTGAAGGACGGAACGATTCACCTTTGCCAGGATATTGACCAAGAGAAACTCTTAGGCATATAATTTCCGGTTGTACTCGTCTTGCTAATAGCGGGCATTTGCATAGACTAAGTGGCTAGGATTGTCCATCAATAATTTAAGTTTACCTTATGGATTAGCAATCACAATACGACAGGTATATGCCTGAAGCAGTTCTTAAAAATGGTCGTACCACATCAATTTACTGGATCGATATATCATCACTGACAGGATTATTGTTGCCAATTAGCCTGATATAGAGGTGATAAATCGATCAGAACGCTACGCAACGGCTATTGACATGACCATTTCTCATGGCGCTAATTCCTTAAGAATTGAATTTAATTTGTTAATCTTTTTTCAATTTGTTCAATTCGTAATGATAAAAATGCGTGCACAGTATCATTGCTGAATCTAACTGAAATAGAACAAGACATCTGTGAGAGGCTGGTGCCCGAGATAGATATAGAGTATACTGATACCAATGTTATGGATTAATACTTCATCATACAACATTACATACAAGTATTCTTATTTTAAATCAAAATCAAGAAGGCAGGAAAAACCGTTTCTATGGATTTTTAAGAAGTGATGGTTTTTATCTCCTCAAGTTTACATAAATACATACATGCTTACGCCTTATTCTTATGCTCAACTCTGCAATGTTAAAACATTCCATCTCCCGTATACTAATATTTAACCTTGTGCTGATGACTTACAATCTATTTTGTTATACCACGTTGGTGGTAAAAAAGCGTACAGTCCGTTACCGTAGCATATGGACGCTTGCAATTCGCGAGGACTTGCATGCGTGTTGTAAACCCTTTATACTCTAAATATGCTCTCATGCTCCAATTAATCTCCTCTCTGACGCTATACTGGTCAGCAGTGCAGAAAGGAAAAAACATCCCCACCAGACTACTGGTAGTGTCGTTTGGTAATGCGGTGGGTCATAAGCCATATTAAATACGTATGGCCTCACTGTAATAACTAGATGAAGACAAAAACGTGTTGGACCTCATAGAAATAAGGGTTTAGTCGAAGATTATTTGTGTCCATTATTTATTTAACATTTTATTTTTACTACCACCACTGCTGCTCTAGAACTATCTGAATATCACCAAGAAGTGGCTGGCTAAGTTTGTCAAGTGGCTAAAAAGAACTGTGAAAGATTCGTTCTTGGCTTACGTAAAACTGATCGTGTACTTCGTAAACTTTAAAGTGATAAAGCATTTATTTTTAATAAAAAAAAAAATTAAATGAGGCTGTGAGTCTAAGTAGATATAGTGACATATAAATATATAAATCTGTTGTTTTAGGATTTCCTCGAGTAGTACCAACCGAAGGCGCCTCCGCGCTAAGCGCTCGTCGCCGCACTTTAGATTGTCTCGCACCAGCACCACCGCCACGGCGTGGTGGGTCTCTCCGTGTACCCCGACACCAACAACCTATAGAAAAACCTGCAATGGCTTTTTGCAAGAGACGCCTGTCATGGCCCGAAGTAGATAATTCCGTCAATTCCGGGTAAGAAACTTCGTCATTAGTATCTATTTTACAAATTTTGTTGATTATAAAGTGTTCATCGTTGACCTGATTTCAATCAATTGACACGTAAAATTTCTTAAAAGATATTATGTCTCAGTCAAAATATCTCCATTCTAACAAAACGTATGAACACAAGCAATGATATTGGGCAAATCACAGGATCTCGGAGGATATTAACGTGTTTCCACTAAAGGGGGAATTGCAAATTAGCGGTAACTTCTTACAAGCCTGAGACGAAACATGTCACGAATAGAGATGAGTTGTCCCCTAAACCAAATGAGAAGAGAAAACAAATGTACCGTGGATAGTTTTTCTCACTTTAGATAATTTCGGATAGGCATGTTGCAGAATTTGTAATAGTTATCCGATCTGAAAATAAAGGAGTCTTCATTGCCGGCGTTTATTTCCTATAGATTGGTATATATATATATATGAAGAATACAAACATATCCGTAGTAAAATATTGTATATACCACGTTGAACTATGTCATGATACGTATATAATATTATTTGTATATGGATTATAATCCCATTTAATTCTAGATTTTTAAATACTAGTGTTCATCCAGCGGTCGAAATTCGAGCTTAATCATTATTTTTGTGTTGAAAAAAAAAAACAATTTCTTTAAAGTAATATTGATATCACTAAAACTCAGTTTACAAACATAGGAGAAAATGGTTCCTGGCTGTTTTTTCTTTATCTATTAATATGTACCTACTAGACATCGCCTGGTGGTTGAATTTCGACCATAATTCATTAACTAAGTATAAATGTTTTTTATCGAAGACCAGTACAACTTTAATAAATCATTGTATAGATTTTCCGTACAATGACAGGTCAACAAATATACTGGAGTGAATTAAACTTTTTGTAGCCATTTCGCATAATTTTTAAATTAATAAATGAAATTAAGTTAAATTAAGCTTCTGGGAATTTCAAATTGTATTATGAACGTATTTAAAATAATATCACTACGCTTTAATTATGATGTCAATAAAAAAACAAAAGAAGTAGGTAATTGATGCAGGGATCTCACGTGAGTAAACTTACCAAAATTCGCAAGTTTATTGTAATAATCTTGCTATAACAAATTTATTTTTGAATAAGACATCGAGAAGATGGAAGATAAGTTGAGCGTTAGATGAATGAATCGATTTATCAGCAGGAGCGCAATTTGGTAAAATAGAAAACTTGATCAACGCGGCGGGTGGCTTTTTTGTAGATGGATAGATGTATTTCATTTATTAAGCTAATAAAAATAAAGCTATCAGTCGTAGGACTGCACGTCAGAAGTGAAAACAAACATCATATGTATATTTATATAGTAAGCGGAAACTTCTTTAGGCACGTTGGACACTTATGGTACGGGGAAAAATATTGTAAGTGGAAACTTCTTTAGGTACGTTGGACACTTGTGGTACGGGGAAAAAGCACTGAACTCGCGTGACCGTCACGCTCAGATGACAGATGTGTCAGTTTTGTTTTCACTTCTGACGTGCAGTTCTACGACTGACAGTTTTTTTATTGAAAGGTACCTTGATCGAGAGTGTTCTTAACTATAAATGTAAATTAATATGCGCAGCAGTGTGAAGTCATCTCTTCTCTAATCCTTGAAGCCTTGAAGGGATATGAGTAACTTCTACTATTCTCATTGATTTGAAATTTAGTGTCGTGTGACTTATGACATTACAATAACATGTTGACCTTGACCTGATGCTAGGTTCGGTTTTGAGTCGGGGGTATTTATTTTTCTTACGTATATAAAAATATAATAAACTAGTAATTTTACTATATTCTTTTATGGTGTAGGGGGAAATGAGCAGACGGGTCACCTGATGGTAAATGACTACCGCCGCCCATGGGCACCTGCATCTCAAGAGTCACAAGTGCGTTGCCGGCCTTTAAGGTGGGAGTAAGGGAGGGGAAGGGTTAGGGCCTCCGGTAACCTCACTCACTCGGCGAAAAGCAATGCAAGCATTGCTTCACTACCGGTTTTCTGAGAGGCCGTGGTATCACTCCTTTCGAGCCGGCCCATACGTGCCGAAGCATGGCACTCCCTCGTGAGATTGTCGCTAGTTAGTTACATTTATACTATACTAAAATATACTAAATATTACTTTTGTCAAGACTTCTCGATACAATACTTAGTAAATAAAACTACCCACCCACCAGTACTTTACTGTCAAGACCTTGCTAACATTAAATAACAATTGATTCAAGTAACACAATTTTAATAAACTAAACCAATTCAATATCGAACCAACGCGTCCATTTTCTAAATAAGAAAATTCAATTTGTAGCTCCTCCGATAAGATTTGAATAAATGTCAGCGATGTCATGGTAGCTACACTAATGTCGGTATTCTTAAACGTTTACATGTACAAAATTGTTTGCCTTTAGCGGACTAGTCCATTAGCATCGTAGTGGCTCGACGTAAGTTGACGCGAGAGGTCTTCGATTAAATAAAAACAGATGCGATGATTGCGAAGTAAAAGCGTCGGATGAGGGGTAATGTGTAGGTGTCAGGGGAGGTCGGAAGTGGAGGATGGGTACTTGCCACGAGAGGCAGGGGGGCACGTGCAAGGACGTGCAACAGGTCGGTAGGTGACCTACTTACATTAATATTATTAATCATCGAAATTGTCTATTGATTTTATTACCTACCCAATTAGGAAAATTGTTAATTGTTGAACATTGAAGTAGTAGTACCTACTTGTAGATTTCTGGAATATAGTTTGATTAAAGGGAGGGCATATCATCTACCCGCTTTAATTAAAACTTAAAAGTCATGGGGCGTGGTTGTGATCGTGCAAATATCCCGAAACATATCTCGCAATGACAGCGTATAGATTTTACATCCTGAATAATTCAGCACATTTTCTTCCCGATATATCTATGTCGTTCTAACAAACTAATCCCTGGTATGGTTATATTAGTCGTACTTTTCAATCAGCCAAGTACACCTGGTGGAGTTGGAACCGTTTTATTTTAATTATTATTATTTATTTTTTTATTTATACTTTATGCACAAAATGTGTCAAAGGTGGACTTAATGCCCTAGGCATTTTCTCCCAGTCGACCTTTGGGCGATGCAGAGACAAAACAAGGTAGATGCACAGAGATTAAGACATATTTATTTTAAGTTCGATAAATTATTATTTTAGTACCCACATACATATATACGAGTATATAATAAGTGAATTATAATAGTGGTCCTCTTTAATGTGGAGGTCTTGAGTGCCAATTTCTATTTTAATATTTATTATTCTCTTATTTAGAGTAAAAATTTACAATGTACACTTTTTAATATAATTTAAGTTCAGTAAAATGGAAAACAGTGGTTAATAAAATGCAGATAGAAATTAATTTTACATACACCATTTATTTGTACACTATTATAGTATCGAAATTCAAACACAATAATATTTTAAAGATGTCGTTTGAAACCGCTAAATCTACTTTTTATCAGGAGTGCTTACGATAACGTTATTATCGTTAAACATGCAGCTTGCGAAAGCCGATATGAAAAGTAGATGGAACTCGCATATGAGAAAATATTAATTCAAACATAAGGCGAATACCGTTTGCTTAGATCCGCTCCATCTCTACGCCTACTTAAGTTATACTTATAGGTATGTAAGTTACAATCAAAACTGATAATCATTCAAAAGTAGATTTAACTGAAAAAAACAGCGTCAGTCAAAGTTAATCAGTTAAAAGTACTTTTCACTGGTTAAGAGTTCGACAAGGCATTGCAATATCACTACATATTATAAAACAAAGTCCCCCGCCGCGTCTGTCTGTCTGTTCGCGATGCACTCAACTGTTGTGTTAAATAACATATTGTAAAAATTTAACTACTAATCCGAATTGTTTAGGATAGGCTCAATTTGAATCTAGATAAAATACAGAAAACGATGATCTAATTTAACTAAATAAAGATACCACAAAAATCCGTTAATTTAAAGATACGTTTAAAAGTATTTCTAGCAATATGTTTATGTCTTGTGTGTGGTAATTTTAAAAGATGGATATGTAGAGTTGCTATATTTTCTTAGATCTTTTTGACAGGAATAATTCTGTAGTACATTGTTTTCATATAACTCCATTGGTCTACGCGGCGCACGCCAATGAAGTTCCCAGTCGGCATGATTTTTTTCCGACATCTTCGCGTAAATCTTCCTCATGAATTATCTATACCTATTGGTAAAAATGGTCTGAAAATTCGTGCGACACTTTTGGAATTTGTCGCGTTCAGACAGACCGAATGACAAACAGACGCTGCAGGGGACTTATTTCATAATATGTAGTGCTAGTGATTACTATCAGCAACTAAAACATCAAATTCCTCAAATTGGAGAAATAAAGAAATTCGTACCAAAGCTGAGATTGTCGATATAACAGTTATAAAGACTTGTACACCTAATTAATACAAAATTAAAATGATACATATTTAAAAGATTTATTAGGCCTCTTCAACGAATTTTATCGGCACATATATCATTGAATTGTAACAGTAACGATTACGGTTAAACTGAAAATAATAACTCAATCAATCATAAAAATAAAAATATAATAGAACCATAAGAATAAATAAAATAGAATAGATGGTAACCATACTGAAGCCATAAACTTGTTCACAATAAATCAAATCAAAGAGTTGAATCTACGGATTAATTAATTATTCGCAATAAATTCCGGGTATCCGGTCCGATGATTAATGACCATTATAAAATCTTCATCACAGGGATTTTCATAACTCCTTAGATAAGGTCAGGTTTAAAGCTTAAATTGAAAACGTAATATGGATTAAATACGTCGAGCTCTGAAAATGTACATATTTTCACTAAGATAAAATAATGGTTCTTGTGTCAACGGCCAGCCAACAGCCAACCTCTATCAAAGTCGTCTAGTTTGGAGTGAGTTTTGCTAAGACTACTGTTATATGGTAATTGTTCTTACGACAATTGTATTTGATGTGAATTAACCTAGATAGATTACAATATTGATGGATATGTTTTTTATTTATTTCATATTATAGAGATAAGTTAATTTTGAACATAATTCTTTCATAGCTTATTAGGTGGAACACCTTGGTCGTAAATAAATAATTTTACTAAGCTGGTGACTGGTAAATTAAGCTCATGGCTTAACTATGAGCTTATGTTTGTGTGCGATAGTGAGGATCTAGATTTGATTCCTGCGTTGGATAATAATATAAAGTGCAATAGTATATACATATACTTCGCCCATACTATGGCTGGTGTTCTAAAGACTTGTTTAAGATACGATGGATGCCGACTGCATTAGGCAGGGCCATCACGCTCACATTTTAACACCAGGGTTTATGCAAACCTGTACGTTTTAAAAGAAACTTCTTTTAGTCAACTGTAACTTTCTCAACTGACTAAAGTTATCATCAAACAAACTCTTCAGCTTTATAATATAAAAAATATGTATAAAGAAACCTGAAGAATGTATGAGTTGTGTCTGTAAAGTCAATTTAAAAAAAAATGTGTTAGATATCCCGCTATTTGAGGAAGGCTATAACACGCTACAATATACATATATGAGAATAGTAGCCATAGAAATAATAGGAGTAGTAACCATAAAAATGTAACGCGGATGAAATGACAGGGTACAGACCATATAATACACGCTAAATTGACCGGATTGAAGGTTTTTCTGACGGTTGCACTTGTCAATGTGAGTGAATGACAAAGTACATACATCAAAAAAGTCTAAGCAATACGCATCATTTACAGAAACTGTATGTTATTTTATTTTTTCTTTGATATGTTATTTTGTTCTTAGCATAATATCCTGCTGAGCAGCACCTAGGACGTAAAGGAGTACAACTGCTTCACAGGACCAATACATACAACTGACTGCAAGACGTCAGCTGATGTTAATCATCCGGGAGATAGGTTTAAAGCTACAATTCTCAAGCGGTGTTGTTAGTCACCAAACCGTGAGAAATAAGCTGCATGAATACGGCCTACGAGCACGACGCCCAATTAGGTGCCCACCTATACGCCATGGGAATCGCGCCGGTCGAAACGAATGGTGTAGGAAACACTTGACATGGACCCAGGAGCAATGGGATAAAATTTTATTTTGCGATGCGATATTTTGGGTTTAGGCCTGATAGGAGAAGGGTAAGAGTGTTTCGTCGTCCCGGAAATGCTGAACGGCTGAGATGCGTCCAGGAAGTGCACCCTTACAGTGGTTCCACAGTGATGGTATGGGCGGGTATTTTGACGAACAGATGAGCTGAGCTCGTTTTTGTAGATGGCAATATGAACGCTGAAACTTACGTTGAAGATGTCCTCGGGCCTTTTGTTCACCCATTTGCACTAAGTCTTGGCTCAGATTTTACGCTGATGCAAACAAGCCTCGTTCACACACAGCTCGAAGTACCAGAGAGTACTTGGCAATGGAAAACATCCGGGTATTGCCGTGGCCTGCACAATCGCCAGACCTCAATCCAATCGAGCACGTATGGGACATGCTCCAGAGACGTGTTCTAGAGAATTTGGACGGAGTATCGACAACCCAACAACTGAAAGACTTGTTAAAATTCCATTTGGAGCGATTGCCGCAGGACCAGATAAACAATCTCATAAATTCAATGAAAAATCATTGCCGACAAGTTTTAAACAACAGAGGCGGTCACACTTTGTATTGAACTGTCAAATGAAAATGTCGTTATTTCATTTTGTAAAACATGAAAAGTTTACTTTCGTTTTAACTTTATTGTATACTATGTATGTTACGGTAAGGATTTTGCTGCTTTAGTCACTAATGCACCAAAGAGTGCTTAGTTATTATTTATAAAAGAAATATTAATATATTACAATAGTAAAAATCGTTCAAAAGTTCAAAATCGTACATGTTGCTTAGACTTTTTTGATGTGTGTATATTTATATATATATAAATGAATCCCTATTTCCCTTTGTCACGGCATCACGCGTTAACGGATGGAACGATTTCGCTAATTCTCTTTTTTGTGTTTGTTATTGTCAGGAGGTTTTTATGAAATAAAACGTTAAGAAAGTTGCGCAGAAAATTAGAAAATTTAAGAAAACTTAACGAGGGCCTTACGCGGGTGAAACCGCGGGGCGCAGCAAGATTTAAATATAAACGCTCGGGGAAAAGTCTTTTCGTATTTTGTATGTATTAAATTAAAGAAAAATCTCTTTAATTGTACTGTTTGTATCTGACTGGTTTTAATATCAATAAATATAGGACATTAAGAAAAATAAAAAGTAAAAAACACTTTTCCGCTATTTTTCAAAAAGGGAGAAATGCGTATCAAACCGCAAAAAAAAAGCGTTTTCAGTCCGGGAATTTTGATGTCAAAAATGCAGCTCGCTCTGTTCGCCCTCACACGGATAACGTCGATGCTATTTCTGAAAAAGTGGAGCAAGATCGGCATATTAGTAGGTACGACATAGCCAAGAAACAGGATTGACCACAAAACAGTTTTGACCCATTTGAAAAAGTCTGACTAGACAAAAAAGCTCAATATTTGGGTGCCACACGAGCTTTCAGAGAAAGAAACCTAATGAATCGTGTACTCATTTGCGATTCTCTTTTGAAACGTAATGAAACCGAACCATTTTTAAAAAGATTGATCACTAGTGATGAAAAGTGGATCATCTACGGCAAGAACGTGCGAAAAAGATCATGGTCAAAGGGTAGTCAAGTTCAACAGGCTGTAGCGAAACCCGGATTAACGCACAATAAGGTGATGCTGTGTGTATGATGGGATTGGAAGGGCATCGCAAAACCATCGATTCGGATCTCTAGGGCCAATAACTAATGAGACTCAAGCAAGAAATTAAGAAAAAACGGTCGGAATCAACAAAAAAAGAGTGGTCTTTCATTATGATAACGCCAGACCGCACACATCTTTGGCCACTCACCAAAAATTGAGAGAACTTGATTGGGAAGTGTTAATGCATTCACCATATAGTCCTGACCTTGCATCCTCAGATTTTCATCTGTTTTGGTCTCTTCAGAGTTTTTTGGGTAGTGTTAAGTTAACATCAAGAGAGGACTGTCAAAACTCAAGTAGTTTTTTGATAAAAATCCCAAGATTTCTAAGGTAACGGGATTATGTCACTACTTACAAGATGGCAACAAGTTATAGAACAACATGGCACATATATATTATCATTAAATGTTATAAAACTTTAAAAAAAAATATCTTGAATTTGTGTAAGTATAAAATACGAAGAAACTTTTCCCCCGACCTTGTGTATTAAACAACGATTAAATATTTTTCTAACTATGAAACCAAAATGATTAAACCAATTATGGATTCATTTTTCTAGATTTAAATTGAGATTCAGGTTTTCTAATCGGTTCATTTGATGAACGAATTGTTTTCATTCCTGTCCCAAAGTCACTGCGATCTCATGTGTCAAACCAGACTTATTATGTTGTGACGAATATAGAAATTGACAAAGCTCTTACTACTTATTCAACTTTGAAGCTACATTCCTATCATTTTACAAGACACGCAGACACGTCCTCTTTTATCGAATAATCTTACTCCATACCTACATTCTTCGTTGTACACACTATCTCTCTCAACAGGGCGTTGATTTTACTTTAAATTTTTTTCTGCCATACCCTATTCTCCGAGCACTTACATAAAGGGGGTTTCCTTCCTTTCGATAATGAAAAGAAGATGAGAGAAACTACTGCCATCGAAAGTACCAGATATGGCTGTTTAGAGCAACTTCATTTGTTCATTAAGATTTGTTAAAAAACTAAATTGTTGGCTAAGACATATTGACAATGCCATTACGCGCCTTTTATAGAAAACCATTATCAATGTAGTGCGTAGTAAAATTTTCTATTAATCTCATCTTACACGCAAGTTATATTTCTATTAGGTAAAGTAATTTGACGAGTTTTTGAGTAGACACTTTTAAACACTACTTATCTTTCTTTGAACTGTGTTTGATAAGTTAGGTGCCGAAGTTTTTTCACACTGACGCTGTAAATGCAAAATGAAATTAACGACCGTTCATCGGAGCATCGGTAAAATTTTTCTGTGACGTTTTTTAAAACAAAATAATCTAAAAATTAACCTAAATTGTGTTTAATTTTATTTATGATATCTGCTTTTATTTTTTTTAACAAACAGATTTTCCCCGTATTTTTCAAGATATGTGGCAGAATATAGCAGAATAATAGTGGCAGATACAGATATATCTGGTGGCTGAAATTCATCTTCATGATCACCTTTGAATCTTTTATATATTTATTTTAACATACAACCCTTATAACTAAGTATATTAAAAATAATTAAAAAAATATATATACACGGACTATTTACATGCATGCGTCATAAAACTTCTCTGCACCGTCGCCCACTGGCAGTGTTCCCTGAAAGCTGGCAGGATTGCCACCTTGAATGGCAATGCTAATTCTCTGTGCAAGAAAAAGGCCCGCCTTCCAGTTACGAGAAGTGTCGATTTGGGAACGAGCACTCGGACTTCATGACCCTAGCGTTTCGACCCCGTTAAATCTGACGTTTTTAAGCCTTTCAGTGGTTACCGATTTAGTTATTGTGTTATATTTAGCAATTAGTAGTTTTTATATTCTTTACATGGGTAAGCAATTTTTGGTACGACTTCTTTTTTCAATTTATTTCTTTAAAGATTGCTAATAAAGTACGGCCTTACTGTACTCGACATTTCATTCACAGTCGTATCTTACTTACTACTGATAATGTGAATGTGGATTGTAACGAATAAAACTGACCAACACGCACATAGCAGTTTCCTATACACGTCAGACAAACTTTATGTTACTTTCACATGAAACTTCAACGTGTACGGCCCCTACTTAGAATAATATATATAATATATTATATATGGGATAACATAGTTCACGAAATAGAGCCCGGAAACGTCATTGTTTTTATAATATTTTTAACGTAACTCAGAAATTAAAATGCATTATGCATATCAGTAGAACAAAAAATTGTAGAAGTGGCAAATTATATTTTAGGAACAATAACTTTGATGCTTTTTCGGCCGGCCACACTAAATATCTCATATTTCCTTTTTCACCAGTGCAGGGGGTTTTCCTCGAGAGAGGCTCGTTTTTCTTTTAAATAGACCTTCAATTGTTCTTTTATTTCACACAATTGCACGTCTTCATGTCCAGATTCCACGTAAGAGCCTTCATCGCTTGAGGAATCCAGGATTCCTACTAGATTAGTTAAAAGGCTTTTAGCAGAGCAATGAGCACTTGTTGAAGGTTCATCGGTATTGATTTATGATGACGATGTTGATGTTATCGGCATTTTTGTGGTCTATTCTTTACAACATCCTTGCAGAATTAATTCTTGTAACGCGGGTCCAAAAATGTTGATATTGTAAACAAATGCTTATTGTCCAGATTACAAAACTTCTTATTTAATTCACTTCTTAAAACGTGAACAGTGGACTATATTTCTGTCAACCGTATCGCATTCAATAGGCAAGTTTACCTCATCGATACTTTTTTCAACATATAAATAATCGGAATGACAGATGAAATTAAAGTTTCTGTAGTGCTTAAGTTACGTGTAGCTTCTTCACACTAAAGCTATAGAGAGATTTAAATTTTTTCGGGTGATAGGTTGGGAATTCTATTGCTGTACCATCTACCTATAGATAAAAAGTCCTTTAGTTTTAAACACCTTAGTGCTATTCCATCTCGTTGCACAATCACGTATAACAGTTAATGGGACTTGATTAAGGTTTAGTCGTATTTGGATTTTTGATAATGGTCCTTGAGCGATAGTCGAATGATTAAAATGACTGGCAATCTTATTACACTTCTGAATCAAGTTTACCAAAAACTCTTGGGAATGAATGTAATCAAACTTAAATATCTTTGTTTCAGAAAATTATTTGCTTTTTATTTAACTAATGTTTAAAAATTGTAGATCAACACACACAGTCACCGCACCGCAATTATAAGATAAACAAAATTGCCGTAACCGCCTGTTTTGAAACCATTGAGCCTTGTCAAAAATCCTCTTTTTATATTTCTCTGTAACTTATGAACGGTACAATCAATATCTTTCAACCCGGCAAATGACATGGCACGCTTCACGTTTCCGATGGTCCCTCACCATGCAGTGAACTTGATACTTATTGATATTCCATTCAACCAATATCGATTTAAATTTATTTGCGATTATATCGCCTGTGTGTCGCTTATCAAATTTCTCACATTTTAAATCACTACTTAAACGATCATAGCTGACTGTTATGCCGTGGCAGGTTAAGATGAGACGTGAAACGTTTGCACTTAGCTCGGACCAAATATCCGCTTTCGAAGGACACGTATTTCAAATCAGCTAAGGGAATTTTAATATTGTTAGCAACTTCTTTTGCAAACATGCTCAGTAAAGAATTTTCAGGCTTTTAGTGTATATTGTGACTCGACTAGCTGCATCAATCTCCAAAATCAATCTACTGCCAGCTATCATTTCACTTATTTGAAAAACAATTTTTAGCGACCCTGGATGTTTAATATCCCATTGCCCTATTCAATAGAAATTGGGTGTTTTACCACTTTTA
Source organism: Euplagia quadripunctaria (assembly GCA_963859945.1). Classification (NCBI taxonomy): domain Eukaryota; kingdom Metazoa; phylum Arthropoda; class Insecta; order Lepidoptera; family Erebidae; genus Euplagia; species Euplagia quadripunctaria. The sequence goes on from OY982574.1 coordinate 10,750,742, forward strand.
GTGGCATTTCCAGTTGATTGATCATTTTTGAAGGCTGGATCTCTGTTTCAATAGTAACTAACAATCCGTACTACTTGATGCGCATGTTTAAAATGGTGTGAATCATTCGCATATGCGAATGCGAAGATTCGTAACATCCCTAATAGAAAGGTAAAAAAAACAAACAGACTCACTTTCACCTTTGTAATATAATATTAGTTAGGACTTTGATAGCCAAAAGCCCAGGATAAATATCTTGTAATTTGTTTTTACTTATCAACGTCATCTTTACTATCCTTAGTAATATAACAAAAGCTTTTTTTTCGCTACAAAAAGTAGCCTAATATTCTTTTTCGAGGTCTTGTTTATCTCTATAACCAAATTAATCAAAATAAACTTGACGAATGATTGGTCTCCCATACAAACTTTGATCCCCCCTTTGCCACCAAGGTTTATCTTCGTTACAAAAAGGAGCCTATGTCCTTTTCGAAGGTCTTGTTTATCTCTACAACAAAATTCATCAAAATAAACTTAACAAATGATTGGTCCCGCATATAAGCTTTATTCCCCTATTTTGCCACCTTCAAGGTCCTTCTTTTAAAGGTCTTGTCAAGGTCCTTGTTTATCTCTATATACAAATTCTTTGAAGGCGTGAAAGCGTAACAGACAGACTGGCAGAAGGAGTAACTTTCGCATTTATAATATTAGTATGAATAAACCAAATGATTATTTATAATACCCGGGCAATATGAATAATGACAAGTAAACCGAGCTATGCAATTAATATTTATTTGAAAATTGCCTGACCATTATAAATACTGCTATATAACTGTTCAGTAAGTTGACAAAGCCAATTTAGGTACATTAGGCAGGGTGCTAGGACCAAGAACACGCATACATGAAAAGGCGCGGATTAGCAAACACGTGCTACTACAGAGCGCAGTTGTTTCTTATTCTATTTAGAATGAAAAGCTAATAATATTGTTTAGGCACACCTAAAATTTAAAACTAATACGAGACTTTGGTAAAGTGTGTTTTAATTTATAATTATGTATTTATACGGGAATTAACGCGATCACGAAAAGGTAAGGCACTGGCCGTGGTCACAGGCTGATTCACCACGGCCAGTGCAACCTGGTCGAAACGTCAGGCAATTCAGAGGTATGTAATACCTTTTCGTGATCGCGTTAATTCCCTTATAAATACATAATTCATCATGGAACGCTAAAGTTTAAATATGTGTTATAATTCCTAGTAATTACTAATTATAACAAACTTTACTCGTATTAGTTTTAAAAATTAATGGGTATTTGAATTAACAATATGTACTCGTAAGTGTGAAAAAAAAACGTGCAATCCGAAACACCTGCAAAGTGATAACGATGTGAGGTGGGCTAACGGTTAAGTGGGAGGGAAACCATACGAATTCACACGATACAATGCTCCGTCACTGATGTTAAAATTTTTCTTTTTACACAGAAGTCTGATTAAGGTTAAAAAACGAAAACAAGTTTTTTTGCGATTTTTTAGATATACATTCTGTCGAAAAAGTATCGGGTATTGATAATTTAATTCTAATTCCAAATGCAATTCAAATAACTCTTTTTTTGTGGTTAAGTTGGCACAACTGTTTTCTATATTGGCGCGAAGTTTAAGCAATATCTGTCATTTAGTTTGTTTTCAGTACTCGATTTTGTAAGCTCATCTCAAGAGTGTTTTGCGATTTTTATAATGGATAAAAACATCGAACAAAGAGTGTCTCTCAAATTTTGCATTGCAAATGGAATTTCATGTTCTGAGTCGCTGAAAATGTTACAGAAAGCATACGGTGAATCGACTTTACGAAAAACTCGTGCATATGATTGCAATTTACAATGCATTCAAAAGCGGTCAAGATTTGTTAAGAGATTTGCCTCGCTCTAGTCGGCCAACAATGTCTTCAACTGTAGTTAACATCGCTAAATTGAAGAAAATTGTGACTTAAAATCCTCATTCAAGTTTGAGAGAGATAGTTGCTGAATCACGAATCGATTCTGAGTCTTCCGAATCGATTCGTAATATTTTGTAATGTATGAAACACGTTGCTGCTCGATTAGTCGCGAAAGATCAATTCCGACGCATTGCTACTGGTGATGAGACATGGGTTTACGAGTTTGACATGCAAACTAGTCAACAAGCTTCGGAATGGCGACTTCCAACTGAACCGAAACCGAAAAAACTACGACAAAGTTGATCAAAAGTCAAAGTCATGTTGACTGTTTTCTTTGACTATCGAGGTGTTGTGCAGTCGGAATTCTTGCCAGAAGACAGATTGTAAGTAAAGAATATTATTTGAGCGTTATACGGCGTTTAAGAGAGCAAATCGTCGAAAAAGGCTAAATTTGTGGAAAGAAAATTCTTAGATATTATGCCACGACAACGCGCCATCGCACAAGGCCATCATTGTGAACGAATTTTTGACCAAAAACTCAACAAATACCACCGAACAACCACCGCATTCACCGGATATAGCTCTGGCCGACTTTTTTCTCTTTGCAAAACTCAAATTACCAATTCGAGATACCCGTTTTTAGTCGATAGAAGACATCAAAGAGAATTCGCGGCGAGAGCTGAAATCGATTCCGGAAAATGCATTTAAAAAATGTTTAATGTTTTGATCACTGGATTATTCCTTGGCGTAAGTGTATTATTTCTGAAGGCCCTTTAAAGGCGGTACAATAAATTTGGAAGAGTGGTTAACATTTTGTGTTTTATTGACCTTTTCCCGGTACTTTCTTGACAGAGTAGTATAGTATTCATTCTGAGCTAAGTTATTGATTTTATAATAACAAGGATTTTATAACAAAACAGTAGGGAATATGCTGGTATTTTTTTTATTTTATTATTTAGTAATACTTTTAATTTTCTACTAACCATTTCTTTACCGGAAAAAAATTTTACACATTTGTATGATGTTAAATTTAACACATATATACAATCAACATCTTAATGATTAAATTTCACAACTAAGGTAAGATATAAATAAATGTATAGGTAAGATATGCATAGCAATAAAGACTAAAATTTAAAATATTTAGGCTACTTAGGCTACATAGATTTTTATTAAATAGACTACTCATATTCGGCATTCGATCTGGACATTATGAAATATGACTAGGTACTCGTATTAATCACTTGGTCCATAACATATACCTACACTAAATCCAATATTTATATACCACATGTGATTTTTCATCGTCACAGCCAATTGATTGATTGCATTTTTGCCAGCAAACACCGAATGTATTCCAGTTGCAAAGTAAAGCTTATTTCATTATGAATATAGGTTTCCAATGTTTTTAAAAGATTCATGCCGAACAATCCTGTTACTCGATTTGAGCGCGAACATCAATATATCATCATAGCAATGTGACACTTTAAAACCCTTTAAAAGCATTGAAGACGGTTGTATTTTTAAATTTAACTTTCGTTTATAAATTATAATTAAATTATGGTTAGCACTTTTTGTTTTCGAAATAGATAAGAATTTACAGTTGAGTTTGGAACTATCTCGAACAATGAGTCGCAAGTCTAGTACTACACTTGGGAATTTTCACTTAAAGAAAAGTCTAGCGCAAACTTTCTAATCTCATTATAGGCGAAGTTCTTGTGCAGAATATTATAGTTTTGCCCTTTGTTAATACTCTAAATTAATTGAAATATGAATGATTTACCTAATTGACTGACTGGCCTGTTGGTCTAGTGGTTAGTGACCCTGACCGCTATGCTTATAGGTCGTGGGTTCGATTCCCACCTGAGTCTGGGTGTTCTTAGTGTCCGTTATTTCTATGTTTGTAAAGTCCCCCGCGACACAGGAGTAATTCCTAATGCGGGAGTTGTCTTCTTATAAAAAAAAAAAAAAAATTGTAAAATGCTGTTTTTTTATTCTATTTAGAGTGCAAGATACAGACGGTTCATACTTTGAAAGCTTCACCGCTTTGGCTTGGCGACAAGAAAACAGAAGGCTTGCAGCGTTGAGGCTTGCTGAAGCGAGAGCTGAACGGCCACCCCCAGCGCCACATGACCTTGGACTGCCCAGTGTGTCGGCTCAATTATCGCATAAAGAACATGAACATCTATACACAGAGGTAAGTTTAAACAAAAATAATATTCCATTCATTTACAGGAGATTCATAAAGTTCGTCACGAGATGAAGGCAATGCAATCGAACTGATTTTAAGATAGGTTGGTGCTGTGATTAAATACTTGTCTAGTTGGCATATTCGGCCGTACAGAACGGCCGTAATAAAGTCGACTATATTTCGTAGACTCGCGTGTGACAGATGTCATTGTAATTTGAATATCTAAGCGGCAACCTGCTTGCGAAAAACAATTAATCATGGCGGTTTGTGTTATTGAATTGTGTCGAAACTATACTAGAAAACCTTATAAAAACACTAAGATTACTTTCATCGGTAAGTACACTATTTTCTGTGAAAATACGATACCTTATTTAAAAATTTGTAGCTATGACAGATTAGCCGGTGTTGTCAGTTTATTACAGGGTAATCTTTCAAAACCTATGGGTAACTAATCATAAACCATGACTCTATTCCTGTTTTATATTATTAAAAAAGTCTATCACTTCATTAGGTATCATTTTATTATTATTTAATACAGGAAGTATTAAATAATAATAAAATGATACCTAATGATATTTGGTGGTTTTGACTCAAAGTATTGTAATTATTTATGTTAGATGATACAGACGTGTCAATAGTTAAAATACTTTAAAGAATAATAATAATAATAGACTTGTAATTATTATTCTTTTATTAAAAAATACATCTCATCAATTGAAATTACCACTTATTTTCACTAATTCCGTCCATCACATCCATCCCATACATTCAATCCATGTAGGGGAGAGTATTTTTAGAACTACAAAGTTAACTTTGCCATATACGTAAAAACGGGCAAAAAACTTCCATCATCGAATCCCGAGATGGCCGTAGTATCTACATATATACAAGTTTGTTTGCTCACGGAAAATTCGGTGCGCTAGTCAGACTCGCACTTGTCCGGTTCTTATTCCGGAACGAAAACTTAAAAATATAAAGTAGTGTAGTATTTTTAATGGAATGAAATTAATATCGGAATGAATATACAAAAGGAAAATGTACGAATAAAACAAGATAAAAGTATGAGTAATAAAAAACTCCGTACGGTTATTGATTTAACAATCACGGTTTGAATTTATATAGTATTTTTCGTAGGCAAAGTTGTAATATATTTTACATAACAAGGAAAATCTTGCACCTTAATTGAATACGCTCTTTCTTACGTAACTATGTCAGAACATGCAAAGTCGTCTTCCCGCCCAACACATCCCTTCACGTCAACCTTTTTCGTTACGGAGTCGTTTTCGACAAGGTGATGTGTAGGTACATTGTATATCGCACGTGAGCACGTAAGCACGTTTTACTTTGTGGATTTCATATTATACCTACTCATCTAAAGTATCAATATAAGAGAAAGAATAACTACAGTATGCAGAGTAACCGACTTCCAATACGGAAAAAAATATTGTAGTGTGAGTGATTTCTTATATTTTTTCAAGTCAGTAACTAGTTATTTTAATTTGTGTGGAATACGTTTCATTCTGCGTGAACGAGTACCCATATTTTTTTAAAAAGACCCAAGATCTCTTCACACAAAAAAAAAACAGTCAGTCGTAGGACTGCACGTCAGAAGTGAAAACATAATTTCACAATGTATTTGCATATACATACACACACACACATCTGCATAGGTTAATTAGGTTAAAAATAAAATTTACAGGGGCAAGTGCTGTACCTATGGACGGTTTTACGTATGGACAACTTTGATTTTGACGAAACTAGCAAGCCAAAAATTTTAATATGAACAGGTTGACAAATTTGACGTATCGCCATCTTATTTTTCATATCATTTTTGTTTATACAGTAAAATAATTTTGACCAAAAAAGTAAGTTCTAAGACGGTTTTATATCAAATTTTACAGCAAAAATACAACAGCTATCTGATTAACTGTTTGCTTTATCATTTTTGTTGTTTATTTATAATTTTGTGCGTTTAGTCGGTTTCGTAAGTCCGTTCAATAGACAAATTAGACTGCATTTTATTTTTCACTAGCAACCCGGCCCGGCTTCGCACGAGTACAAATTATACACTTAAACCTTCTTCATGAATTACTTTGTCTATTAGTGAAAACCGCATGAAAATCCGTTCAGTAGTTTTTCAGTTTATCGCGAACAAACAGACAGAGGCGGCGGAGGACTTTGTTTTATAATATGTAGTGATGGGGGTGACTTACCCTTCGCTGAAAGGAGGGGAAGAATCGGGCCGGAATGTCGAGCTGACACACGTGGCTTGAATATCTTCTCAAATTCCTTTCTTCGCCGGTTCTTGAGTTGGATCACCACCAAAACGTTTTTATTGTTGACAGGGAACACTCGCGTGTGGTTTTAAATTGCTTTAAAGCGATTTAGTTATTAATTTAGGAGCGATTAGCGTGAACTTCAATGCGTGCGCGTCGATGATTTTTTTGCGAGAGGGGGGGGGGGGTAGCGGAAGGTGAAGGATGTAGGATAAAGTGGGGCGTGTTGCGTTCGGAAATGTGTAAATGAATGTTTAATGCTTATGTAGTATAACTTTATCCTATAAATGTGTGAATTTAAAATATGATATAATTATAGCGTAATTGGCGTTTACAAGTGATGTTCGAATTTGTACCTGTGGACATAAAAGTGAGTGTACTTGTAAACTGTCCACAAGTACACACATACTGTCATTTCATCTGTGTGATTGTAATTAGTTCCTTTTTGTGTGTTTTTAGTGTCACACAGTAAAATTGGTATAAAAGGGAAAGCAATATGTGCCGATACCCTTACTGCTGCAGTAAATGTTAGCTTTGTTCAAGAAACTGGCATGAGTCTACATCTCGTTGACGGTCACATTGCCACACAAAATAACCCAGATACAATGGATCAAACTAAAACATTTTTAGATTCAGTATCTCAGACAGTCTCAGAAACTGTTTAGCTCACCCAGACTACCGAACAGCTGTTACCAGAGCAACCTGTTAACCAAACTCCACTCAAAATTATAAACCTTCAAGTTACGCTTGAAACCGTACGCCCGTTTGGAAAAGCTGGCCCTCGAAAGTGTGCTCAATCAACGTGGATGGAAGCCGGGAAGAATAAGAATTTTAACAGACACGCCAGAAAAAAGTTATATTCTAAATGATTGATTGAAAAGGGCTGAAAAGAAAAAAAAGTGAATCTAAAAACGAAGGAGAAAAAGTCAAAAGGTACTACGAAAACTATTTCTCATACAGATTTTTCGAAGCCTAGATGTTCTAAGGATATCACTGGTTCCTCAAAAAGTCATTCAACATCTCTCGTGGGTGATAATCTCACCCCATCTAACATAACTCGGGAAGAAAGCACTGAGAAATAGCTAACAAAAAAATTACAATTATTTGACAAGAGCAGTTATCTTTCGTTAGGTGTAATAAGTGTAAAATATATGCCAAAGCTAAGACCAAAATGCTAGAATGTTCATTCTGTCACTATACGAGTACGTATCATATCAAGTGTATCCCACCGTCAGACAGACAAAATTTTGAATCTGATGAAGAGAGTGGTTTCGTTTGTATGGCTTGCTTTGTTTTAGCAAATGACAACGCTAGTGATGAATTTGCTCAAAACTTGTATGAAGAGTGTCATAAAGAGTACAAATATGAATAACTTAGTATTTTTATATTTGTTTATTGTGACGTTAGAGGTTTATTATTGTTTTGCTAGTTATAAATTGTAGCCCGTCCATAGGTTCGACACAGTCCACAGGTACAATTACTTCTGTACACAGGTACAACACACTGTCGTACCTATGGGCAAAAGTGGTGTTAAAAAAAAGTTTATTTTCTACGCATAAATGTAAGTGTTATCAAAATTTTAATTTAAGTTTAATAAAGGCTAATTATTCCATAAGACTTGGTATATACTTTTAATAAATAAAACTTAACCATTTCTGAAAAAAAAAATGTTTCATTAAAAAATTCTCAAACTGTCCATATGTTCCGCACTTGCCCATATGCATAGGGTACACTGGAAGTTCTGCGCCGCTCATAAACGTTTGAATTTCGAATCTTATATTTTTTTTAATATAAGAAACTCGGCTCCGTCTTAAGAATTTTCGATCAGGTCCTGACGCGAGTTTAACATTTTTTACCCATCCCCAAAAGTGTACAACGCCGCTAAAGAAGTTTTCACTTCAAAAATACCGTAAGTATTTTAAATTATATGCATTAACCTAAATGTCCATTTGTAAGAAAATGTGCACTTAGCGCTTAACCTGTATATTTATGTTGTAATATGTATTGCAAAATTGCAACATTCGTTAATAGATTTACAAATAAATAATATCAAGGGATGATAATCTCACTGTTCTAAACTATAACACATCCTGTTCACAAAACGTAAAGCAAAGTCTGAGTTTCCAACTATAAATCGATTGCTATTCGACCCTCGTTATTTAAAGTTCTTCAGATTATCACGACCTCTGGATTTGAGAAATACTAAGATAAAAAAGGTCAAACTAGGTCAACTCCAGACGTAGCATAAGAGCATCGTACGGAAACTGTATAAGGGTATGGCCGTCCGCGTCTTTTTATTTCTGCGAAAACAGGTTTTAAATTCTACATGGTATCTCTATCTATTCTTGTACACAAGAACACACACAATAAACATTATATAGAAGTATTCCACTATAACTCTTTTTTAACCGCTTGAGTAATGGTACACAGAGCGTTAAGATAACTACGCGCTGAATTTCCTACAACACACGGAGTCCGACACGGTAGTTTAATCTCTCAATCGCTTTTTCTTATCTTTAGTTTTAAATATAAACATTTTTTTTTTATTTCAGTAAATTATTTTTCTGTGTACCTTTGCAGACGAGACTGTTTTTCTATTTGACTCAAAAACTTAGGAGAGTGTGGCCTCGTACCGAAAACCATTTTCTTTGAAATTTTCTTACAACGCGCGTGCTAGGCTTACGGTACCTTCATAAGGCGATGACGATGTAGTGTTATCACTAAATTTACCTTTGCGTACTACCTACTAGAAAATACAAACGATAAAATACTTTGGAGTAGTTCCGTAGCATTTGTTTAGGTTTTTATTCATAAAACTTCACCTTGAAAAGTGGTAATAATATGTGTTCCGAAACCTAAAACTTGAAAACTTGGGAAAACATTACTACTACGCTTAACGTCAATCATCAATCGGATAATGTATCAATGTACCAATAGAGCACAATTTATTTTTGTTATTTTGATATCAAATAAGATAAAAATGGTTTCTTAAAGATATCAGTTTTATATTAAGAATCTTTTCATATGCTTAAATAAGATGAGAGCATATACCTTTAGAGGTAGGTACTCTATCGTAAAACTCTGTTCTACGATAATCTGAATAAATTATCGTAGAAAAGAATATCATATTAAAGAATATATTGACACAAGTAGCACACCAATGAGATTATAAAGTTGTTAGAGCTTTAGAGTAATGATTACTGTTTACTGTTACTGTTTCTTCTAGACTCTTTTAAGCCTACACACCCGCGCCGCCGAGACAGCTATGGAGCTGACTCGGCGCGGGTGTAGCCCATCTATCTACAGCAACGATATACACCTCATGACCACCATAATATAATAATTTATGAGTACACCACCATATTTAGTTGTTACCTAGTTATGTGATTTGTTTACCTAAACAGCTAAAATCAAGGAATTTAAATAATTTACCACTTTCATTTATCATTTGGTATTTCTTTTAAAGGAACTATATTCGTGTTGTGGCGACTTCCACGTACAGCAAATACATAGAATAGAATAAACTTTATTGTACACCAGTGAATATTGCTTATAGTAAGTTTACAAAAATTGATATGTACAAAGGGCGGCCTTATCGCTAAAAACAATTTCTTCCAGGCAACCTTGGGATGGAAAAATAATGACCAGTAATATAATAATTTAATAAGTAGTTTTGGTTACATAGTTCAATATAATGTATCGTCTACGACTACGTTATAACTATTGATGCTGCAGCGTGCAATAAAAGCTCTCTTGCTGATTAGTAAATATACATCTTCGAAACTAGCACAGTCAAGGAAATAAGTACCAAAATTTTGAATTAGGTACCACATATTTTTATTTTTGGATAAATAGTAAAAAAATGCGCTGATTAAGAATTTCGATACCCGCAATCTGGACAAGTGGGGCGTCATTTCTTTTTTAACAACTTTACAAAAAAACCTTTTTTTTTACATTTCATGTGATATCTCGTTTCGAGTACATTTGTCGTTATTATGCGCCTGAAGCTTTTTTGTTCTCCCTTAAATTACCTACAAAATAAGACCTATTTAAAGTCACTAAGTGCTTTCGTTTAACAGCAAATGAAGGTCGCAGTTAAAAAAGAGCGTTTTTTTTTTTCAACATTTCATTTCTTCGAAAGGAACGTATGTAGAATTTTGAAACTTTCTGAAATTGTAGCTTGTGATGATATTAAAACTGCTACAATTTCAGCGAGTTCGGTTTTATACTTTTTAAATTATTAAAGATCATTACATCACATGAAATGTACAAAAAGTATCTTTTTTTTTCGTTAAATTGTTAAATAAACCGGCGAAGTGCGAGTCGGACTCGCGCACGAAGGATGCTGTACCATTATCTATACAACATTAGACACTATAATATTCTGTGAACATTTCAAGCGTCTACCTGTTGCCGTTATTAATATCGAGTAAAAAACGGCCAAAGAATCACGTTTGTTGTATGGGAGCCCCACTTAAATATTTATTTTATTCTGTTTTAGTATTTGTTGTTATAGCGGCAAAAGAAATATCTGTGAAAATTTCAACTGTCTAGGTATCACGGTTCATGAGATACAGCCTGGTGACTGACAGACAGACGGACAATAGAGTCTTAGTAATAGGGTCCCGTTTTTACCCTTTGGGTACGGAAACCCTAAAAAAATTACGCCCCACTTGTCCAGACTGCGGGTATCGAAATTCTTAATCAGCGCTTTACTATCTATTTAAAAATAAAAATGCGTGGTAATCGAAATGTCCATTTTTGATCATAAAACAGCTAGGTTGATAGGGCTAAACATCAACCGTTGGGTTCGGTCTGCCAGGTATGAATCACCTAGCTAGAAAAGTTGTTTTTCAACATTCAAAGTGGGTAACTATTATAACTTATTTACCTAATGCGCTAACTTTCCAAAAGTAACCAGATAAACATTATCAATCAAAATGAATTAATGGAAATGAGTTGAGTGCAGTTACAGAACGCATAACGATGTTCTCTATTAAATTAAGTCTTCGATTGATCCCTCTAATATTATAAATGTGAAAGTTTGGATGGATGGATGTTTGTTACTCTTTCACGCAAAAACCACAAAACCGATTGCGATGAAACGTGGTATGTAGATAGCTGGAGACCTGGATTAACGCATAGGCTACTTTTTATCCCAATATTCCCACGGGATCGGGACTTACGTGGGTGAAACCGCGGAGCGCTGCTAGTAGGTAATAGTCTTCAAAAAAAATTATGTGTATGTTTGTCTCTAGGTGCTGTACTGCATAGAAAACGCAGTGGGTGCTCCTGCCCCTGATGGTCAATTCGCAGCTTATAAAGAGGAGGTGATAGAGCATGCACGACAGGCGTTCAGGGTGTCTCCTGAAATACATGCACGAGCATTACGCTCTGCTGGCAGCGAGCGTCCGCCCACAGTCGTCCTCGGCTGCACCGTACTTGAAGCAGATGGACTCGAGGCCAAGGATGCCAACGGTAAAATTGAACTACTTAATTATAATCCTTACTAGTCATAGAATCGCTTACTAGTAAACTTTACTAATGTGTCGAATGTGCATAACTCAAATGGGGGTCATGTGCATTTATCTATTAAATTATCGTTTTGTTGGGCGGCCCCATTTGTTGTAAAATCTGTTTTAACTTGGAATTATATAATTTACTGTTGTTTATAACCAGTCCTTTAAATGAAACACTCTCGAGGCTAAAAGGTTCTATACTACTAACAAACTTAGGTTCAGCAGTCCTTAATGCTTGTCTGCGGATAAAGTTGAAATCCTGTAGCCTGAATGCTACTGCTCACCCACACAATTTAGGGAAGGATTTGATCCGCAGTAAAGTACTGTTTCGTATAAATATTGTTTTTATATATTTTTTTAATTTTATGACTTTGACTTTGAATTAATGAATAAAGCAAGGTTTTCGGATGCAGCTTAATTTATCTTGGAAGAGACTACAAACTACTAAAAGGAAGGAAGAGAAGGGGACTACTGGAAACTTGCAACCTATCTGCATTTGTAAGGCAATGTGTACGATGGACGTGACATCTGGTTCAGATCTCGTTGAAGGGCCGACTATATCTAATCTGACTGCTAATATCTCACCTCGACTCTCAATAGCTTGCGACCAATGATGTGTGAAACACACAAATTTGTATGTTACTAATTGAGCGATTGTGTCAGAAGTCGTACTTTTTAACACTCAATAAGCGTTTCTCGAATTTCAGGAGACTTGTATAAATGATGTACATAATAAGTTTTGTCGTATGTAAACAAGATATCATTGCGTATCACATTGCGATTTGAAGCCATATCCATAAACTTCTAAATAATATTAAAAAAAAACAAATTTGAAGACAAGGAATCGTTTGTTCGATTTTTAAATTATTTTTCTAAATGAAAATGGTGGGTTTTTCTCGTTATGACATTCGTGTAATTATTTTGTATAACTTTAAGCGTGGCTTAACTAAACAAAAATGTTTCGAAGACGAGTAGTGCACTTAGGAAAACTTGTCCATCTCATATTCAACTTATCGCGGCAATTTTAACTTGGAGAATGATTCCGGAAAGAAGTGACTACCGATAATAACATTGAGTCTGTATGAAAATTATTGGAGGAAGACCAATGTGTGACATATCGACAGATCGAGGAAACCCTCAAGTTAAATGCATCAACTGTTTATAGGATTCTTTACGACCATTTGAAAGTACGGAAACTTTGTTCATTTTGGGTACCGCACTTGATGACTGATCCTCTGAGGGAGCAACGCGTGACTTGGGCTCGTGATATATTAAAAAAAGACAGCCGATCTAACTACATGAACGTGATTGTTTACATGTAATGAAACCCGGCTGTAGCATTTCGCAAGATATAGTAGTAGTACTCCTGTAGTATTTTAAAATGAACCACCACCAACATCTGTGAAAATGTACCGATCCGTAAAGAAAAGAATGGTTGTTGTATTTTTTACTAAGAGAATAATATTGGCTACGGTTATGCTTGATAAAGGAAAAAAATGTTACTGCTACATTGTATACAGACGAATGTTTACCTTAAGTATTAAAAGCCTTAAGAAATAACGACCAAACTCAAGACTCGAGTTTGGCTTTTGCAAGATAACGCCCGTGTACACCGAGCCGGCAAAATTTCGGATTATTTGCACCAACCTGGAACCAAACTCCTGGAACACCCTCCTTATAGTCCGGATTTAGCGCCATGTGATTTTGCACTATTCCCGTATGTAAAAAACAACTGTGTTCCAGAGGAATACTGGAGCAATGTGTTCAGCACCTGGTTTACACGTATGAAGACCTGTACTATTATTAGTGGACACTACTTCGAAAAAACGACAAACTTATGTAGCGCCCCAGTACGTGGCTATTGGTATTTGATGACCTGATAGCTACGAATCTCAACTATGGTTTATAATAGTAGCTTGATGTTGATAGGTCCTTCATTTAAATTATTTTCATGAATTATGAGTTATCATCATCGTTTCAACCGGTTGACGCCCACTGCTGGGCATAGGCCTCTCCCAAAGATCGAAACAACGTTTGGTCCTGCGCTGCCCGCAATGATGAGTGTTACCTTGGAAAAAATTCTCGACATTTCCTCGAATAGCTATCAGTCAGCTAACATTTTAAACATTTATCTTTATTTATCCTAATAAAACATATCTAATGTATTATAAAACATGGTTTATTTTTACTTAACCTTCGTTTGTATAAGCTCATACACTATATTATGACATTTATCCTTATATCGGTGACATTTTTCTTACTTCTAATGTACAGATTTTTCTAGGCTATTGACGATAGAAAATCCTTCGCTATTGTTAGGCGTTGGAAGGGCAGAAGAGGCGTCCTGTTAATGGACAAAAAAAGTTGTGACATTTTTAGGAAGTAAAGCAGAATCGTGCAAAAATGAATGTGTGCGGCTCACATCTTGGAAGATACTCTGACACTTACGGTTGTTATATTTAATTATTTTAAAACGTTCGGCAGCCGACGAGACACGCAACGATCGCGAATTTTACGTTGTCAATACCTATTAACAATCTATAAAAACCTTTTTGGTCTAAAAAAATCATGTTTTCACGCAACACGCCACTTTAGGTAGTTGGTGTTTATGTATATTTTATTTAACATACAAAGAAATAAAGAATATCCTTCCATATGTCAGAACAATCGTAGTATACGTAGTTAATATCTTCATGTTTAAAAAGGTATTTAAAAGAACAATCAAAATTTCTGTCACCTGACTCTTATCTCATAATCTCTTATCTCATGTGAATATGACTATTGCACCGAACTACGAAACGGTCGATATCACGCCGGATTGGATTTTTTTTGTAATTTAAAGTTTGTTGTTTTACCTATACGGTTTTACTTTTTGATTGAGGAAAATTATAAAAGTTTTCTAAAATTAATTAGAGCTACGGAAATGTAGTAAGTGAATCTAACTTATAACAAAGTTATAATTACTCTTATGATAATAAAGATTTATAGAAAATATAGAATACATTTGACGTTAGATTCCGATCCGATAAAATGCATGTATTTGCAAAAAAATAATGATCTATCTAAATGTTTATCTATGTTCTAGAAACCAGTGTCCAAGTTAAGTTTGTGTTTACATAGCACTGTGTCCAATGTGCTAGAATTATAAGCAAATGAATTTCTTAGTGTTTAACTAAATTTAAAGTTTTATTCATGTCATTAAAAAAGACAAATTAATTCGTTCAACTCAGTTTTACAAAGGATCATTACTTTTTTTTTTCATACTCGATTCTAAAAATTTCTTGTTCTTTTATAATGAATTCCTGTAATGAAACAAGCTTAAGATATAAGAATGCAAGCTCGAAAGAATCTGAATAAATTCATATAGGTGCAACTGTTTGAAACTTATGACGAGAGAGTGCTAAATAGAGGCTACATTTTTTTTAATCTTTAATAATTGTCCTCAATCAAAAGTAAGTTATGAAATGAATGTATCAAAAAAAAGTTATACGTACTTACTTATTTTCCTTATAAAAACCTTTGTCAATATTTTACTTAATGAAATTATATTTAATTTAATTAACTAAGAAACAAGTCATATCCTGTCTTGTTCAACAGAAATAACAAAATTCAATTTATTTACTTGTTCTTTCCGATCACTAAGTTTTGTACCACTTTTCTAGTTAATGAAATTAAATATTTTTTCATTAAGTAAAATCCTACTAATAAGTATTATAAACGTGAAAGTTTGTGAGGATGTATGGATGTTTGTTACTCTTTCACGCAAAAACTACTGAACCGAATGCTATAAAACTTGGTATGTGGATAGCTGGAGACCTGGATTAACATATAAGTTCCTTTTAACCCGATATTCTCACGGGATCGGGACTTACGCGGGTGAAACCACGGGGCGCTGCTGGTTTATAATAATTTCAGAGAAGACAACGGACACCTTTAAATAAAGTTTTGAAATAACTTACTGCAATTCACAGATCTTTCGGCAAAGATCTTGTGATGTTTTAGGGACTTTATCACAATATTTTAAAATAAGTTCAACAGTAACGACATGTTGAATTTTTGTAAATCATTTAGGATTCAGCGATCCATACTGCATGTTGGGTATACAACCAGCATCGCTACCGGCTTCTCCACGGGCTTCTGAAGATGAAGGCCGCAAACACGGCTTCAGATTGAGTTTCAAGCGACGTGATGGACGTCAGCAACGTGATTCCCTTGGGCGGCTACCCGCTCGTTACATACGCGCTACTAGCGTTAGACCACACACACTCTCACCAAAGTGGAATGAAACTTTCAAATTGTAAGTAAATCTAATTATTCAGAATTTGGATATAAAATCTTAAGCCTCGTACCCACTAGGTGACATTTGTCGAGATATATGCGACACCGGAAACATCAGGGGACATCGCCCGATGTCTTGTCTCGGAGCTAATCATATCGCCGGAAAAGGCAGTATTGTTCAGTACTGAACAACACTACTTAGCAACGTCACCCGATGTCTCCGAAGACACGTGTCACGCGACATCTGTCACCTAGTGAGGGAAACGGCTTAAATGTAAATATATTGTGAATGATTAACAGTGACATTGATGACATATCTTCGGATGTTCTGCATCTGGACATTTGGGACCATGATGATGAGAGCTCAGTGCTGGACGCTGTATCACGCCTTAATGAAGTACGAGGCGTGCGCGGTCTCGGTCGTTTCTTCAAACAAGTTTGTCAAAGCGCCCGTCAGGGAAGCCAGGATGACTTTCTTGGTGAGTATAAAGGTTGTAACAACACACAAACACACAGACTGACAATTTTTTTTTGAATCGCATATTTGGCATCAGTATCTATATCTTTATACCACACAGTCGATTTTTTTTTAAATATATTCTGTGCAGAATTCACCCCGTTACAGTTTTATTATAAGTATATAGATTACTAGTAGCCTACAACTCGGAAAGTTACAAATGTTAATTTAAATTCTTTCTCCGACTTTAAAACATTAGACGAGTGGCGGTAATCCATACTATACGCTGTCCGACCGTGTCCGTGCGCTGGCTGACGGATGATTTACGAAATGCCATTACACGCTCACTCTAAAGTCATGATTGATGGCTGCGCCATGCAAACCCACATTTGATCATGCAGCCGTCAATCACTGAATGCAGTGATTGACGGCTCCGGCGACGGATCGTCTAATGAGACGATAGGTTATTCGTCAATCACCGTCTTGATTGTGGCAAAACTGACAGCAAAACCTACCGTGTAATGGACGCCTTAGATACCTATTAGGTATTTGGTGTGGTACGGTGAATGACATTAAACGTTTGGCGCCGTCAAGACAACTGATTAGTTATGAGCAGAAACACTAATATCCAGAGAGGAATCTTTCAGGAGACACAATATTTTACTACGCATATGTTTGTATTGTTCATATACCAATATATATATAAATATATATATACTCAACCGGGTTTGAACGTTAATAAATATGACATCCTGTGATATGTCACTATTTTTATCTTTAGAAAAATTTAGGTGCTTACATATCTCAAGTCGTCTGGAGACGGCTAAAACACAACTATCCGAATACTTTAATAAGCCTATCAAGCCTGTATTCTAAACCTCGTTGTCTGACCAATTACTAAATTCTACTTATTTCTTATCAAGTGCAGAGAAAATACACTTTAAAACTCAATGAACGCAAATTGTAGAAGATTTACGCTTACAACAACATACCACTGCACTGTAACTAATTTTATAGTTTATACTATAACACAGATTTATAATCTATACATATACAACATCTCCGTGACTAATTGTTTACATGCCTCATACAGTTTAAACTGCCACAAATTATAAAATCAAACTTTGATTTTTATATTAAAACATTTTTAAACATCAAAACTAAAAATATATTGCTATTGATACCAAGCACTTACGCGGGTCAGTCAGAAGTAAGTACATAATTTACTCGTACGTACATGTACACGCTTTTGCATTGCCTGACGTTTCGAAGCCGAAGTTTTCAGCTGAAGAGGTCACATGCAGGCACATGCTGACTGGTATGGCAACGTCCACCCTCCGTTGTCGATTCCTTGAGTTGAAAGATTCTTAATAGAGCACATTTTTAATGTTTTTGTTTCGATATATTCCATCACGGAAAATAAATTAAAACTTGCGAGTAAAATCTCTGTGTGTCCGATTTTAACATTAACTGAGTGACGCTTATTAACAGTCGTCTGAATTCACACATGATTTTTTATGGAAATGAATCAAAAAAGAGTTAGATTGAGAGCATAATCAAAGTCGGGCAGTCGGAGCACTCTAACACGGTTTAACTCCGTTTATCTACACTTTGAATGGCAGAGCATGGTGGTCTGATCGCTAGTTCTTGGTCATCATTTGCAATTGATCAGTAACCGACAAGAACGTATAGTGAATAACAGTAGTACAAATTTCCCAAACGTCAGTGAATGATCTAATGACGTACAGTTTGTTGTTTTAAGTGCTTAGTATGCGTATATATATTGTACGATATTGTAAGGAAAACCAAAACCAAACAACAATATCCAAAAATATTATGCGATATAAGTTTTGAAAATTGTTTATTCAAAGTTTAGTTTTACTTGTAACATGTATAATTATGAAAATCGTATAAATAACAGAAACGTGTAATTTAGTTTGTTTATTAATAACATATTTTCTTATCAATTAACGTACAAGATTTTAATAATGCTGTCAAGCCTAGAGACAAAAATATTATTCAGATATAAGTTTTGAAAATTGTTTATTTAAATAATAGAGAAATACTCGATTGAGAAAACGGCATTAAAAATTCAAGCATGCCAAATAAAAGATTTCATTACATCCGTAATTTCAAACAAAGCCTTACCTTAAATCTATAAGATTTCTATTTAACAATATGGGAATAGATCACTTATTAACATCGGCTTATAGAACAGAGATCATCAAGATTTAATTATGTTATAATATTGAGAACAAGACCAAAGCTTACTTTATTTTATAATTAAACGTCTGAATATGAACATATTACATATAGATAATGTTGCGGTCTCCTAATTAAGTCGGTGGCGCCACCTGTTAATGAGACTAATAGAACATCCCACAATGTTCTGGTCTAGAAGATTCCAGAGGGGTTTAGAGTTTTCGGGAAAGTTCACGAACTTTCTTAAGATAAGGTCGCTGGTATAAAAAGGCTCAAGCATCCGGTTTGTATTAATTCTAGGATTGCGATACGAAGAGTTAACAAGGACAAAGAACAGTACAATCGAATACGAGTGATAATTGTTGTACCTGTGACTATTGTGTTAATTGCGAATTATTTAAATATTGGCTGGTTCATAACATTACTTTCCATTTTGTGCAGGTTGTGTGAATATTCCACTTCGTGAAATTCCTTCGACCGGCGTGGAGGCGTGGTACAAACTGGAAGCTCGGTCTCAACGCTCCTCAGTACAGGGACGCATTCGCCTCAGGCTATGGCTCTCGGCCAGAGAAGCCAGCCGCCATGATGATGACAACTGGCAACAGGTATACATACTAATATAATAAAGCTGAAGAGTTTTTTGTTTGTTTGTTCGAAGGGTGCTAATCTCGGAAACTATCAGTCAGATTTGAATAATTCTAATTGTGTTGGATGATTGTGATATAGTATGCATTCATTCATTTATTTATTTGTGAAAAATAGGTTTATTTTCAGGACTTAGAAATAAGTTGAATATGCATTACGTCCTACCATAATGGTATAAACATTATTAGAACTATTTTAAATAAATAAATATTATTAAGACAATAAATTATAAATATTATACTTGTTAGTTTTAAACAATATCAACTATTTTGTTAAAACAGATATGTGATATTACATGCAAATTATTAGAGAGGTATCTATTGTTGTATTAATGTTTTTGATTACATATAAAAAAAAACACATGTCGAAGGCAATAAAAATACAAACATATATAAACCAATGCAATCACAATAAAATATGTAAACAATTTAAAGTATAGTTCAAACGTAAAGACAATAAAAATTTAAAACATAAGTATTATGGTCACAATCTATGGTAGTTTTGACACACATATTTTTTTAATCGTTAAGATCTTCAGCAAATCTTATATCCTAATACAGTTTTTTTTAAACAGCATATACATAGATAGACATAGATACTTAATTTTTTACACTCTTAAATCGTTTAGATATTCATCATTACATAGTATGTTTTATTGACCACATCAGCATTAGGTTTCTTAAATAATTTAAAGTTTTCTTCGTTTCGCAAATTTTACGGCAATTTGTTGTATTATAATTTAGGTTCCATTGGGAAAGGTTATAGTAACATTACGCTATGGTCCTTAGCAGTGGAGCTTTTATTTTAAAAATGCGTTACTTTTATAACTTTCCCGTACGTTGTTTTAAAGTTATCGTATTCTATTCTGCGGATGGATACGAACTGCAAAAGACTGGGAGAGTTGGCGCTCCTTGGGGGAGGTCTTCGTCCAACACTGGACGGCGATAGGCTGATGATGAATGTGTATTCTGTTACACAGATTTCGGTACGCTTACCTAAGATATCAAGTATAATTTTGGTTTTTACTTTGAAAAGCTTATATTTTGCGGTTGGAAAGTCGACTTTATCGTAAATCGATGTATGGGAGAGTATTTTTAGAACTGCAAAGTTAAGTTTGTTTTTCGGAAAAGACGGGCAAAAATCTTCGAGAATTGATGCCCGACATGGACGTACTATCTACGTACAAGTTTATTCGTTTACGGAACCCTAGGTGCAAGAGTTAGACTCGCATTTGCCCGGTTTTTTTTTTAAAATTGTACGTACTATGATGTTCCTAAATAATTTTGGAGGTGAACTCTTGTCACATGACTTCTTTAAAGATTAACAGAGTCAGGTGAACGGCTTTAATGTCTTTAGATATGTTAACTTAACTTAGATAAATAAACTTACCGTACTCAACTACCGGCAACGTAAACTCTGTTGGATATTTATTGATGGATAGAATTTTTTAACGTAATTATTTATATACTAAAAAAAGAATGTTTAATATAAAGAACGATCAGTGTTACACGATACTTATGTGCAGTAGATTTTCATTCTTATTCATTATATGCGAAGGTGAAATAAACTTAAAATCGAAAACTGATATTTTTTTCGTTCTTGTTGGATAGTACAAGTAGTGTCTGAATGTTTTTTAGTCTTATTTTATATGTGAGCTAATTTGTTATTAAACACTCTAGTTTCTTAACATCTAAAGTTGTATCGAATGTAAGCATGTTTACTGTACAACAATAAATAAACTTTTTGTAGACAAATAATTAAAGTGGCCAGATTCAAATCAACACACATCCCACTAATATTATAAATGTGAAAGTTTGGATGGATGGATGGATGTTTGTTACTCTTTCACGTAAAAAACACTGAACTGATTGCGATGAAACTTGGTATGTAGGTAGCTGGAGACCTAGATTACGCATAGGCTACTTTTTATTCCGATATTCCCACGGGATCGGCACTTACGCGGGTGAAACTGCGGGGCGCTGCTAGTACTATATATTATTAAAAATTCATGTTATATATTATATAGAAAGATGACAAAAACAATAAAAACATCGACATAATTATGATAATAATCCTTATTATTTTAACTGTAATGGTAATCTATAGAGCCACAGAGCAGAACATTTTATTGGCTTCCTTGAAAAAAATCAATAGTTGATAGAAATACGCTTATGTGTATTCAGCGTTTTTGTGGAACAGCAAATACATATAACGCTAGCGTCAGGGACAAGCTACGTATCAGCCATGCCCGACTGACCATGTTGTTATTTTGGATCATATTGCCTTTTATTTACTTAATAAACCGTAACCGATTTACATCAATTTATTAGCTACAATGTCAGCTTATTTTTGGGTAACAATGCTTGGAGACATTTTTCCTTACAATGATAAATATAAGCATTATTTTCCTTTTATCATCTTTACAGATGAATGGAGGCACAGATACTCCATCCGTCTGTTTAACTTTTTTTTTATACTTAAATGTACTGAATGTTACAAACTTAAAGAAATATTAAAAGTCTTAATCATAAGCGTGGTTTTTGACAGTTAGATTGTAGCCTTAGACTTAGTTGGTATTTGTATTTCCTTTTAGTTGTGTCTTTCTGTTAGTATTTATTTAGTTGATATTTCAAACAAGTGATATTGAACCCTTAATTAGAGACTCTGGCTCCTTGTGTGTGTTCCAACGATTGTGAAACCGTGCTCCGAGAAAATGCTGCCCAGAGCAGCATTCTACCACCGTTAAGTTCCCCGCCGCCGGCAGGGCTTTCAACCACACACCCGAACACTCCGGCTGTGGAATGAGCTCCCTGCCAATGTTTTCCCAAGGGTCTACAGTAAAGAACTTTTTAAGAAAGGAGTGTTCAGGTTTTAAAAAGTGTGGGCAACGCGCATGCGATTTCACTGGAGTTGCAAGCGTCCATAGGCTACGGTAACCGCTTACCATCAGGCAGACCATATTTTGTTTGCCACCAACGTGGTATAAAAAAAATAAAAGTAAAAAAAGTAGATTCTTCTATTTTACTGTTTAATGGTTCTTTATGTATTTTCTAATTTCTATTTTAAATACAAATGATTGAAATACTTTATTTTGTATTTCAAATACACAACTTAAAAATTATTTTTTATTCATATTTTAAATATGTATTGGAAAAGTATTTTGTATTTGAATTATAGTAAAGCATGTATTTTGCCCAGCTCTGACTGCAACTAAGGGTGTAACTAGGGCGAGCGCGCGATTACATCGCATTGTGAAAAGTAATGCTAGATTATTGTAAAAATATATCAGTAACGGCGTATATTTTTTAACTGAAAAAAGCTATGTCTTAAGCGGCCATGTAGTTCGTGTAGAGCGTTACCATTAACCATCAGTTACAAGCTCGATAATAAACAACACAAACAAAGTTAAGGATTTCTAAGAATTTAGCTAAAGGCATTTCAGTATCTCAATAACGTATTTAAGTATTCAGTGACTGAATTTCTTTTAAGGCAACGTATAATCAAGTAAGCGAGCGACTGAAGCAAAATTGCGATGACACAATAAATCCAATTTATTCCTCATAGGTGCTTTTTCAGTGTGACTTAGTTGGGTTGCCTTTTTTTACGCGTCACAAGATTCGCATGTGCCCACTTCATTATTTAGATTCTGAGATTTATTAAATCTCAATTACTTTCTTTTATATGATAATTATTTTTACTTAGTTCAAATTATTTCGTTTACCTTATTTTTCGATACGGGCTATGTTAAATTTGTCCATGGTTACATATATCAAATAAAACATAATATAGAATAAAAGTCTCAATAGGTACGTTATTTGCTGGATTATATAAATATCGTAATACTTTAATGATGTGTTAATCAAGTATAGCAATGTAATTCTGAAATGATAGCTATTTATTCGAAGCTGAACTATAAATGTGTACCTATAAGCAAAAGCTTACATCAGTAACAGTTAAAAGGATATCTTGCAGCAATTTCAAATGGAATATTATTAAAAAACAATTTGGTTGGCACCGATGCATGTGTTATATCAAAACCAAAACCAAAATCATTACAGGTATTTTTGAATTACCAGGAGTAGGAGTCAGTCAGAATAACTCAGACTAAATCAGAATAACTCACTCGCGAAGCTAGTTGCCTGTTCCAATAAGTAGATCATATGGAGAAGAACAGGCAAGAAACTCCAAGGACACTCTTTTTCAATCTGTTTTTTTTACAAAAGTATTGTTACATTTCTAATAAAAAAAACCTGTTAGTGTTATCAGTCAACCCCTGAATAAATTCAAACAAACTGCTAAAAACCAGATTAATCAGAAGAGTTATTAGACGATTGACATCTATTAAAATGATGTAGAGAAATGTGAACTTGGTGCAAGTGGCATCATTGTTGCTTTTTATTATTAGTTGTAGGTACACGTTTAATTTGATTATATTAGGTTTAATTTAAGTTTAAATTTGTATTTAAAAAAAACATGAATATTTGATAAGAGCTACTCTTAGTGAGTTGCGAGCGAAGTTCTTTTTATATGAGCTGATATCACTTTAACTTGATTATTATTACGTCAGGTAACACACCAATGAACACCATATTATGACAAGTAAAGCTTGACCATGTATAAGAAAAGCGCAGTTTCTCATGAAACAAAGAACCTACCTGCTGAAACCTTTAGATTGAAATACTAATTGCGGGAAACCTAGCTCTAATACAATGCAAACATTTTATACCCGGGTATATATTTTAGCTGGGGACGTAGCCAGGTCAAAAAACAGTAATAATGCTTATTTGCGCCGTCATTATGTGTCGAAAAAGAAGTTAGAATAGCAGTGTATCGAAAGTAAGGACATCATTTCGTCAGTGAATCCAAAAACTTTTGTTTGAAGTAATATTGATAAAAATTCACAAAAGTATAATGTAATTTAAGAAAAAAAACCGTTGTGATCTAATCTACTAAACAGTTATATATTGCGTATCATAACTGAGTACTAACTTTATTAGAACTACGAGAGCACGCAATGAACCACATTTTGCACAAAAATATTTGGTAATTGTTAAGATGCACACTCGTTAGCTCTCTATTGACGTAACGCTGTCTCGGACGTAACGGCTGGCAAGTATGTATACGAAACGCTACCTTATACTAATCAGCGTAAAAGTGTTATTATAGTATAACTATAAATGACGTTTAGGATTCATATTTAATAAATCCTCTGTGACGAATAAGTAAGTAAAATAACGATTATCATCTAAGCGTGTGCAACTGACGACACATGACATTTCTAAATACGTATTCTCATTTTTGTGGAATATTCATGTATCAATACAAGTTTTTTCTTCTTTATGTATTCTATATCCACATTTTTGGTTATAAAGGCTTTAATTATAATTTATCAGTGCTAAAATAATAATAGTGTTATTAATTTATCAGCTAATGTCTTTCATAATTCAATTGTGATCTGTGTGCCACTCCCTAATATTTTAATGTGGATTTTAACAGCGAAGTTTGTTTATAAAGGTGCGTCAACATGAGCGTTTATTTGGGGTGCTGTTGGCGCACGAAGTAGAGACAGCGGGAGTTGCAGCCGCAAACGCTGAGGGCGAGAGCAGCTCTTTATTCGAAGGTGAACTATGTGGCGCTGCCCAGACGTTACTGCATCAACATGCGATACAGGGTGACTTAAGCGCATTACAAGCCGCCATCGCACGATTTGCCGCTGCCTGCAGGCTGAATGGCGATGCACCACTTGATCCTAAGTAACTATTAATATTTATTTAATTACAATGATAAATAAACAAAATCATCACCGAAAGAATAGGCAGCAGTATATGACTTTTACCTTTCGCCAACTCATGTTCAAGTTCTATAATATCGCTACCTGGCAAAAAAGTGTCATAATACAAAAACAGCTATTTCAAAAAAACACGAAGTTTATGCCGGTGAATTGAACAAAACTTACTATTGATGATGTTTTTACAGCTGACCAAATACAACATTTGCTATACAATGCTATAAAAATGTCAAAACGTACCTAACATGTGATCTGACACTTTTTTTGTCGGGTGGCGATATGTGGAAAAGTTACTGCTATCTGAATAATTATTAGCCGAAATTATCAGAAAAAAAACAATTACTGTCAACCCAGGAGTCAAGTTTGTTTAAGTTTTTTCTGTAAAGATTTTAACCAACCGAATTTTGTTAAAAAGTGAATAAAAATAATTCTCAGATTATTATAAATATATTTATTAAAATAATATTTTAATATATTGCTTACAAGCGCTAACATGAGGGTTATGTAAAATAACTTGCCAATATTGTTTATATACGTATAATTAAGTTAGACTGCGATAACTCAATAAGGACAAAGTCAATTAGAATGGAGTTTTTTGATAATTAAAGGATTGGCAGGTCTGATACACAGTTGATACTATAACCAGTTACAGGTTTTCATATTATCAATAAATATCGAAATGAAGAATAAGAATACTTTATAAGATTAAGATTTCATGAACTTTCATGAAATCGATATCTAATTAATGTTACCGTATCATATTTATTTCTTAAAGATATATGTACAAGTTGCTGACGGAGCTGGAACGCGCCTGGTGCGCATGTGAAGCGATATCGGGTACCGGAAGCGGTGACTCGGGCTCTGGAGCATCACGAGATGAGGAGCGATGGCTCGCCGACTGTTTCTGCGAATTCGTGGAACGAGCTTTACATCAATTGCGACTGCATAGAGACCTTTACCCCGTGTTACATCAATACAGTCTGAACAAGTAAGTAAAATTAACGAATACCTTTCACAACATACTCGTACTTACACACGGATACTCGTACGTTTCACAGATATAGACTAATGTTATTTAATTTCAAGAATATCTACTCTACAATATTTTCAGATTCGTTATCGTTGCTTTTACTTGAAAAAATACATTAAATAATCCGAAGAAGCCGTAGTTGACCATCCATTTAAATTTGAAAGGACTAAAAATAATTATTATAATTGCTATACCTAACTAATATTTGGTTTGATTCGCATTAACTCCACGCACCTTTTCACTCATGTGTTTCTGTACTGGAATCAGTCATAATTGAAAATACGTTACTGAGAGCGAGTTTCTGGTTTACTAAGCTGAATTACAAATTGGTGAGATGATAATCATATGACATGGATACAATAAATAGATAGCATATACAAATATTCGACATTATAATAAACTCAAGCCATACTTGTTGACATATACTGCAAGTTTAAATAGGATTTCTTCTTGTAACGGAAATAGAAAATGTTGGAGAGGGACAACTATACGTTAGTGTAGTTGCAAAATAGTCATACACAGTCGTTATTAGCATACAACGGCATGCACGGAAGACTGCGACACATTAAATTAAATGGAGTGAAATAAAACAGCGTGATTACAAGAGCGTTTTCTACAGTCTTACTTACTTTTCTAGTAATATTAGATTACTTTGCTGGTAATCTTTACAATTACAGTGGTATTCGAGGTTCAGCCAAAGAATTATATTTAACTGAAAGAAAACGGAAAACTAAAATAACTAAAATTAATAACATTACTAACACAATAGAAGATATTACAAAAATAATAATAATAATAACTGGACACATTTCACACGCGGCCGTCTAATCCCAAACTAGGCAGAGCCAGATTATGAACTGCGAATTAATAAGTGAGGAGTACTGCAGGGTAGCATTTTGGAGCCGTTATTATTTTTTGTTTACGTAAATGACCTACCTCAATCAATTAAGCACCAGTGTGTCCTGTTTGCAGATGATACAACCATTATTATCGATTATGATAAGAAGCAGAAAATACATTTAGCAATAAATAGGACAATATGTGATGTAATTAAATGATTAGATACCAATAAATTAATAAATCAATATTTCCAAGACTAACTTAATACATTTCAAAACTTGGAACAGTAAACCTTTTCAGATTTATGTTAACCTAAATAACAACAAAATTTCACAGCTGCGTAATGATATATGCTATATGAGCATCTTATGTGGCAAAACCACATAGAGCAAACTTGTACTGATGGAAACAGATGAAGATATATTCCTTCTAAAAAAAGAAAAAGAATATTACTTCCAGGCATACAGTATACCATGTATATTATGTGTGTCCAAAAATCCGCTATGGTATAATCGTTTGGGATAATTCCACTTACATAGCAAGAATTTTTATTGCTCAAAAGCGATGTATCCGTGCTATATTTAACATGGATTGGTGTGACTCTTGTAAGCCAATATTTAAGACAAACAACCTTCTGACCGTCCTTTGCATTTGTATTTACGAGATCGTTAAGTTTCTAATGTGCAATAGCATATTATTTGAACGTGCACACAATTCAAATAAAAGAAAAATCAATTGCTTAGATTTTAAAATACCTGTAACCTGGAACTTTTCAAGAAGGTCCTTTCATTTACAATTCAATACCAAAATCCATAACTTTTCTTTCCTACAAAAAATGTTGTATTGCTTTAAGTGAATGGTTGTTGCAGGAATGTTTTTATTCTTTTGAAGAATTAAAAAATCTATATTTATTAAATATCCCACTAATATTATAAATGTGAAAGTTTGGATGGATGGATGTATGGATGGATGGATGTTTGTTACTATTTCACGCAAAAACCGCTGAACCGATTGCGATGAAACTTGGTATGTAGATAGTTGGAGACCTGGATTAACACATAGGCTACTTTTTTATCCCGATATTCATGGGGACTTACGCGGGTGAAACCGCGGGGCGCTGCTAATATATAATAAAAATCCTTGCAAGTTTTATAATATGGAACGTACTCAACGATATATATATTATTAGTGTATTGTCTTGTTCAATTTTATAATTCCTATATAATATAATCTGATCTCAATGATTTTTAAAATTAATAATTAAGATTAATGTTAATAGTATAATAATGTAATTTAATAATGTACTTACGTTAAAATAATTTAGTAGTAGGTATAAATAGTATGACATGTAGCATGCTGTATAACGACAAAATAATATATGTGGAACCTGTAGTTATTGTACTGTAACACCTAAATATAATACACCAAATTTGATATTACTATTACACGTAATATAAATTAAATATTAAATTAAATTAAACTTCTTCTTGCTATTTTGAAAATAAATACAAAATAAATCAAAATACCATTTGTTAAAAACCGATTCCAAACTCGAACAATGAGATAGTTCAACAATCTCAATGATCATCATGAAAGGCAACAGAAATTTATATCAGTGAGATCTATCAATTGTAGATACATATATCTAAGCAAATTACAAAGACTGTTAGTCAAATTTATAAGATGAGGATATATATTTCTTAGTAATATTGTTTTAAGTAATATAACAACCCCAGTTTTTTTATGCTAGCAGACTATAAAGAATCAAGGACATAGTATTCCTTTAAGAGTGTCAAGGATAGAATACGAGTATACATCAAAGTTAAGTCTTTTAAAACTATGAGTACCACTGATTTATTTTCATGTATATGTGAAATGTTTTAGTGAAAACAATACTATAATCAAGTTTTATCACTTGTAAATCATAAAGTAATAACTTGCTTGTTAACCGTAACAAATAGCTTTTTCATTATAAGTAATTTACCATACCTTGAACTGACTCAGACTGTGTACCATTATGGAACTACTCCTTATAAAAGCATGCAGTCTGGTAAGTCTAATTTAATTGTTTTTGTTCATACTTACTTTTTTTTTTTAAATCTTTGCTACCTACATTAAAAAAGCTTCCTCATTTATTAGCTTAAAAAAAACATGTTTGCACTTACATTTATCTTACGAAAGAATCCAACTAGTTTCACACCTTTTATAATTAAACTAAT
The DNA here is from genome assembly GCA_963859945.1 of Euplagia quadripunctaria. Lineage (NCBI taxonomy): Eukaryota > Metazoa > Arthropoda > Insecta > Lepidoptera > Erebidae > Euplagia > Euplagia quadripunctaria. Next base: position 10,780,096 of record OY982574.1, read on the forward strand.
GAAAATTGCTACCATCTATGACAAAAATCTCTGTAAGGTCCAAGTGAATATGGAAGGAAGGGAAGCTACTACTTGAACTTCAAAGTTCCATCTTTTAATTGAACATATTTACAGGTGTGTGTCATCAACACATTTATAGCGTCCAAAGCTGATGCAGCACCAGGCGGTAAGCAGAAGATTATTACAAATGGCATTGATGATCTTCTCGAACAAAATGGTTCCAGTAAAGGTGGATTGAATTATGCCGGTGATGTAAATTTTGAAAATGATGGAAACAGGCACCTAGGACCTCACATGGGCCCTTTAAGTGGTACAGTAACAGACACAGAAGAATCATACGACACATCAAGTCAACATGTTTCCCCATTTGTACGTTACCTCCACGGTCTTGGGTCAACATCATTTAAAGCTAATATCTACGACTATCCACCTTCGTTTTTAAATTATATTACTAGTGGGAATCATTTAGGTAGTAGCCAAGGGCCTCTGCAAGTCTTGCACTCCTATAGACACCCTCGCATATATAATAAGGGTCTTCATATTGGACCACACTATACGGAACAGAATGTGGTACTACCTCACGTACATCAGGAATCTTATATAGTGCAACATGACATACATCAAGAACCCCACAATTTACTACAATCTTACATACATCACAAACCCTATAGTGTCCAACCTGACCCTCAATTTCACCTGCATAACAAGTACAGTATTTCAGAACCTGACATATATACAGATCAGAATATTGTTCAACCTTACACATATCAAGAGCCCCACAGTGCACAATTTAACCTATATGATCTATATCACCATATTAAACCCGACTTACATAAAAAACACCATTATGTAAACCAAGAACCCGACAGTGTACAAGCAAACCTGCAGCTTCACTTACCTAAAAAATACAGTATTACAGAACCTGACATACATACAGATCAGAATTTTGAACTACCCTACAAATATCTAGAGCCCCAAGCTATAAAATTCAACCTACATGATCTTTATCATCCTATTAAACCATTCCAAGCACATAAAAAATATCAAATTGTACAACCTTTCAAACCTATAGGCCCGAATATTGTACAACCTCACGTGCACCAAGCACCTCATATTATACATCCTGGCATACTTCACGAACCCCATATTGTACAACCTTTTGAAAACGCAGATCAGAATCATTTTCATTCTCACTCATTTCAAAATTATCAACCTCACTTTGAGGAGAATATTATCAAAGATCCAAAACCAGAAGAAACAATTGGCATACTTCAACCTTATAAAGAAGCTTCTATTATACAGCCCTATAAGCCAATTACCGAGTATCAAGAATCTCACAGTGTACCATTTGACTTAGATGATCTATATCACCATATAAAACCCTATCACCTACAAAAAAAATACCATATTGTACAGCCTTTTACACATATAGATCAGAATATTGGAGAACCTCACATCCATCAAGAACCCCGTATTGTACTTCCTCACGTATATCATAAAGCCTATACTGTGCAACCCCACACGCCCTATGATCCCCGTATTGTACAACCTAACATATATGTTAAACCCTATATTGTGCAACCTCACATGCATCAAGAATCACAAATCAAACAACCTGATATAAATCAAGAACCCTTCATTGTGAACCCTAACATACACACACAAGAATTCCAAATGGTACAACCACACATAAATCAAGGAACTCAAACTGTACCATTTGGCCTACATGATGTGTACCACCATATTAAACCATCATACTTACATCATCAATATCATACTGTGCAACCTTTTAAACCCCATATTGTATATTCTGACATATATCAGGAACCCCACATTGTACAACCACACGTATATCAAGGACTTTACAGTACACCATTTGACCTATATGATCAATATCACAATGTTAAACCATTACACTTACATAAAAAATATTATATTGGAAAACCTTTCAAACCCCATATTGTACAACCTCACATACATCATAAACCCTATATTGGGAAACCTCTCGTGCACCAAGAACCAAATATTCTACAACCTGACATATATCAAGAATCCGATATTGTAGAACCTCATATACATTCTAAACCATATAATATTGTGCAACCACACACATATCAAAAACCTCATAGTGTACAACCTGATGTATATCAGGTACCCTTTATTACAAAACCTGACATACATAAAGAACCCCTTATTGTACAACCTCACACATATCAAGGACCTCATAGTGTGCCATTTAACCTACATGGTCTATACAACCATATTAAACCATCTCATTTGCATAAAAATTATCATACCAATACTTTTCCGCATAAAAATCAGAATATTTTACATCCTTATACGCATGAAGAACCCCATATTTTGAATCCTTATAAACATCATAAACCCTATATTGTGCAACCTCACACACAACAAGAACTCCATATTATGCAACCCGACATACCTCAAGAACCTTACACGTATCAAGAAGCAGATATTGTACAAACTGACCAACATCACGAACCCCATATTGTACAACCACACACATATCGAGAACCTCATAGTGTACCATTTGACCTACATGGTCTATATGACCATATTATACCATCCCATTTACATAAAAAACACCATAACAATACTTTTACGCACACAGATCAGAATATTTTACATCCTTATACCCATCAAGATCCCCATATAGTAAATCCTCATATACTTGATAAACCTTATATTATGCAACCTCATATTAATCAAGAACCCCAAATTATACAACCGGACATACATCAAGAACCCCACATTATACAACTAGACACACAACAAGAATCCCATATTGCAGAACCTCCAACACATCATAAACCATATATTGCGCAACCTTACATGTATCAACAACCAGATATTTTACAACCTGACATACATCAAGGATCCCATAACGTACAACCTGACGGATATCAAGAACCGTATATTGTACAACCTCACATACATCATAAACACCATATTGTGCAACCTCACATGCATCATGGACTGCAAATTATACAACCCGACTTACTTCAAGAACCCCATATTATACAACCTGATATACAACAAGAATCCTCTATTGCAGAACCCTCGACACATTATAAACCATATACTGTGCAACCTTACGTGTATCAAGAACCAAATATTTTACAACCTGACATACATCATAAACCTCTTAGTGTACCAATTGATATTCATGATCTATATCACCATATTAAACCATCCCACTTTCATCAAAAATATCACATACTACCTTCTAAATATATTGATCCGAATATTGTACAACCCCACATGCATAAAGAAGCCCATATTGTACAACCTTTTAAACATACAGGTCAAGATATTTTACGTCCCTACATATATCATAAACCCTATACTGTGCAACCATACATGCATCAAGGACCCAATTTTGTAAAACCTGACACACATCAAGAATCCCATATTGTAAATCCAGTCATAAACCTAGATTCCCATTTTGTACACCCAAACATATATCAGATACCTTACAGTCTACCATTTGACCTACACGATCCTTATCATTATATTAAACCATCCTACTTTCATAAAAAATACCCTGTTGTACAACCTTACATGCAGCAAGAATCTCATGTTGTACAACCTCACATACATCATAAACCCTATATTGTGCCACCTCATATTCATCAAGAACCTGATAGTGCACAGTTTAACATAGATACAGACCAACCTACTGATCCTTTTGTCAAGCATATTGATATTATCAAGGATCCACATCCAAAAGAAATAAATAGCATAACACAACCTAATGTACAAATTCCTATTGAAAATTACGTAACATATTTACTTAAAAGAGGTAATGTTGGAATAATTGACATGTGTATGTCATGTAAATATGGTCGGTTGCATCAATATCTTCTCAAAAATAAGAATGGTTCCAAAAGAAAATATAAAAACTTATGTCAGAAAACGGTATCTGGTGACGAAATCAATGTTCGTAGAAAAGCAACATTTGGAGATGAAACTGATGGAGTACAGGAAAATCATAAAGCAGTACATAAAGATGGCATTAATGCAGCAACAGAACAAGTACAACAAGGTACAAGCCCATCTAGTGCTAAAAATCATGCTGGAGTAACAGTCATTAATAATGCTGTAAAAGTTAATAAAAGAGTAAAAATTGATGGAAATACACAACTTGGAGGTGAAGCGAAAGTTAAAAGTAAAGCAAGGGTAGAAGGGGAACCAGAAATCAATAGTGAAGTGGAAATTATTAACGTATCAGGAATTACTGGAGGATATATTACTGAATATAACGGTATTGCTCAACAAGTAGTTACAGATGATGTAAAGGATAAAAAACCAACAGGAACCAGTGGAGCAGTAGGCGTTGGAGATATATCATATAGCAGCAGTGCAAAAATTAGTGGGGACAAAGAAGTTAATAAAGCATTAGAATTTACTGGCGTAACTAACGTTGCCGAAGAAGCAAATATTAGTAGAGGTACGAAAATTGGTGCAAAAGGTAGTAATGAAGGAGTGAAAACTTATAAAAGAATAGCAACTGGTGGTGCAACAGTAGTTGGCGCTGAAGTGAACATTAATGGAGGACAACCTAATGTTCTTGAAGAACCCAGACACAGTGGCCGACAACCAACTGAAGTAACCTCAGGACTGGTCCAAGGTAGGATTGAAGCAGGCGTAAGTCTAGGAGGGAGGTCTAGAATCCTTGGAGATGCAGGATTAGGTAAAGTTGCACAAACAGGTATAGGAAGTCCAGGATATATAGGAGGTATAAATAAAATGGGTAAAGACGATAGTAGATATGACACTAGGAAGGTCGGCAGAGATAGTCATAGAAATGTTTAGAGAAGTGGTAAACATGAGAAGTATTAATTTTGTATAATATATTTTATTTCATTAGTAATTTTGTGTAATACTTATTATTTGATATGGTTGTAACTCACGTGTGTATTTCGGGGATGCCCGACTAACTCTGGTGGTTCTCTATATTACAAAGAACCCGATTTAATTATATCCATACTTTGCTGTAAATCTAGCTTTTAATTGTTATAAATAGAATAAATATGAAATTTTATAAAAAAAAACTGTAGATTCCTTTCACTTTTAATTGATATGCTGAACATTAATTCTTCGGCTTACAAAATAATATGGTTATGTAATTTTTACTTCCTATTCCTATTTAATTTTTTTACAACAGTATTAAAAACATATAGGAGTGTATAATATGTCATACGTTATCATATGCATATACATAATATACGGTACAATAAACAAAATAAAATAATAATAATAATAACCATTTATTTCAGACTGCATAGGTCCATAGATAAATACCTTAATCTAAATATTCATTGTGTTAGTAAACAAAACTTAAAACTAAATTAGTAACTCTTCACTTGCACTCAGTCTTTGTGCGGTCTGTTGGTACTTGTCCGTGGAAGCGATGGAATTCCACACCTTGCGGCGAAAAGCTTTCATCCAACACCTGGCGCAGATAACAATTGGGTACTCGCACCACGAACGCCTTGAAGTTGACGTTGCGGCGCGACTCTAGCAGCTGCACTCTCGACGCGTAATTAAGCTTCTCGCGCACGTATTTGGCGATCTCCTCAGCCTCAGTGGTGTAGTGGAGGCGAGAGATGTATACCGGGGTGTTCGGTGCAGCGGCACGCACCTTTACGTTAGGGTCCACAGGGGCCTTTCCACAGCAGTTCTTAGTGCTTCGCGATCTGTGCTTTCTCCTTTGCCCAGTTACAAAACCTTCTTCATCAGCCCGATTCTTTGCCTTTATAGGCAGGGGCTTAGCAAGTAGAGCAGCAGGGGTGCTCGTAGAAACCGTTGGGTCAGCAGGTCGCGTAGTTCTCGCAGCGCTGCGGGGAGGGGCTGCGGGAGCGGGCGTGGAGCTGCGTGACGCACTCGCGGCGCACAATGCAGACTCTGCAATCGCTGTCGGTGACAAAACCGCTGACGCGTAGCTTGCAGCCGATGAATCTAGACATGCACCGCGGCGCGTGTTTATATTACTTACACGCGCCGATGACCCAGTTATTGGCACAGACTTACGTACCTCTGCTAGTTCGGTGCGCAAGTCTGCGACAGTGATCTGGGATGCCTCCAGCTTCTTCTGTACATCTGCTAAACCTACCTTTAAATAGACAATGTAATTCAGCAGAGCAGTAACGTCGACGTGGTCGAAAGGCTTCTTCAGCAGCGTGATAATGTCTTGTACACTCTTCTTTGTCCCGTCACGCCGGCGAGACACCATTTGGTCACTTTTATTAAGCAACCGGAACACCAGCTGCTTGGCAGCAGCCATGTCATCCTCGCTGAAGTTACTCACGCAGATCTGGATGGCGAACACCTCGTCCATCACGTCCAGCTTCTGCTGAACGCCAGCAACTCATTTGCCACAAGCGTATTACTCATGACTCACCGAGCATCGGCTTACACCGCGCTTTACATTAATAATATTAATTATTAAATGACAGCACACACGTCCGAAGCAGAGCGCTAACGCAACGCAATTTGATGTTTTTATCTAATTAGATTATATAAGCAAATTAATTTTGTAAAAATTCATAGTCACTCTATGTTAATAGAAATAAATAAGAGATGGGTGAGAAGTCATTTTTAACATGCTTTTATATTAGCTTCACTTGTAACTAACTAACAATATAAACAAATCTAAGAAGACTATAAATTGGCAGCTTGGAGCTAATCTGATTAAGGGGGCCAAAAGATGGTTAGTGAAACTCCTCAGTGGCTACTAGTAAACTAGTAAACCCCTCATATGATTCGTTTTGTCGAGTCCAACAGATTGGGCTTGGCAATGATGGTCTGATGATTATCAGTTCGCTAACACTTAAACGTGTTTTTTTTTAGATTTACTAAACTGTAATTTTTGTATTGTCAACGGCTTAAATTATCATTATTATAATTTAAAAAACAAATGATCCCTTTCATAGCTCTAATCGAGACCAACATTAACTGAAAATCCAAGTAAATAAAATATTATTATTGTTGAGAAATATTGAGATAGATTTATTACTATTTTATATAACTTTGATATTGTTGTATTACATAATAAATGTTTTTCTTTAGAAAATATACATGAATGTTTCCACATTTTCCAAATCCAAATCTGTCATATGTATAATAATTAATTTTGGATTTAATCTTATTCTATAAATTAAATTAATTGTATGAATAAAATTTATTTCTGGGATTTAAATTGGGAACTTAGTAAGTTAAAGAATATGAAAACTGTATGTTGTTTTTTGTAATCTCATTCCTAATCTTTTGTATAAATTTATATTCAAAATCAAAATAGTGATCTAATCAGCTCTAGAATACCAGTTCTAGAAGGCTCTGTGAAAGCCTTTAGATAATGTTCGTCTCTAATTAATATATTAACATATGGACATATTCATAAAAAAAGAAGAACACGATTTTATGTTGCTAATATTGAAAACAAATAGTTAACATCAATATAAGTTAAAAATTATGTTGGCTTTCACGACAACAACTTTAACCACAAAATATGTTAAAGAAATACTACACACTGTAGTGATACTGTCTCTGATAGACTGTGGAAAAAGTAAGAAGTCTGCAAGGTATATACTTCTGCTCTTTATAAGCTTGAGGTGACTTCAAAAGTCCTTAATATGTAGAACTTCAAACAGTAACATAACACATTGACATTGATAAGTAGACTTATCGTGTGATCGTATCGTGCTCATCCCAATATTAACGCTCCAAAGTCAGTAACACGACTTAAGGTCCTAGTTGAGAATTATGACCTTACGTTACAAATTACTGAACCTCGACGATGCACGACGTTGCTTAGACTTCATACTTAATAAACAGACATGGTAAAGGGTTGTAAACATAAATTGTATCTGTCGGGTGTGTAGTTTTGACCATCCTATGCTTTAACTCGTACCATGTTTAGTTTAAATGTACCATCTGAAATGATATATATATGCTAATGTCGATCGCAAATCAGATGTTTCTTCTTTTTTTGCAATACACATTATACATTTTGGGATACACATGTGAAACACTTTTACCAAACCTAAAAAATGTTCTATAGACCCATTTGATAGCAGGTAATGGGAGCCATTTAAGCGAGAATTCAAATATAACTTTATTTTAAAATAAATTATTTTTTGAATTTTGATCACTTTGGTAATCAACTTTGGACAAGCTTAAAAAAATAGGTTTACTGGGCAATGATGATTGCCCTGCCTGCAATCAGTATGAAACAAAACTTAACTTATATCACAGACATGACCTTTTGCTGAATCCCAACCTGTGCAGTCCGAGTGAGTCCATAGCCCACATGATGTACATACATATGTACCAGAACTCGTCGTTTTTTTCCGAATTCGCTACATACTACACATACATTTCCCATATCATCTACATCATAATCAATATCATCGTCATTCTAGTCGCTCGTCAGTTACAAACCTTTGAATTGCCTGACATTAAATTCGGTCATCTTTCTTCATCAGCCAAAGTTTGCCAACCTCGCTTAAATTGGTTGAAAAATAGTATACAGTTGCTTTCTAAGGGCCTTCGTCTACAAAAGCAATTTGAAGTCTATCAAACGATGATTCCGGTTTTAAGCCACATTTGAAATCGTAAAATAGCTCGCGCAAAATTTTTCTTGAGGTAGACCCATTTTTCAGTAAGACAAGATTGTACATTTAGTTCATACTAAAATGTAGAGGAAAATTTGAAGTAGGTATAATCTGCCAGTGTTCCATACATAAATAAAAACTCTTTTTCACAAAATTTTCTGAGTGGCCTGGTACTATAGAACCATAAAGTCTCGGTGACTACTCTTTTTTTATTGATCTTTAGGTTATTATTGCTCTTTAAGTGTGCGTCCTGAGTGTATAAGGCACGGCTGTCTTTGGTGCACGCTGGTGCGTGCGTTCGCACCTGTAATAGTGTTGTGCTTATAATATTTTGTTTAATAATGTCGCTATCAAAATTAAACGTTTACAGTATCTAGAAAGAAGAGATGATATAATAATTAGTGTCAAAAAAAGAAAGCACGAAATTTTGTTTATGGCAAGAAGAGACGGTGAATACGCGAGACTGTAATAATAGGCTTTTTCAACACCGTCGTGATAAAATCTTAAATAGGAAACTCTTCATTTAAATTAATTTGCAACATAATGACAATACTCTGCACTATCCGGCAGTTAAAATGAAAAGACACGCATTGATGAGTGGATCCACCAACGTAATGCCCCGGATCGTGTGCACCCCCGCTTGCAGTCCGGACAGTTTTAAATATCTCGAGTGTTCGCTTCGTGCGCGGTGGATTCCTCCCGGAAATATGTTGAAGAGAGTTTCAAAAGAGTAGAAAACGAAAACGAACCAAAGAAAAGACGGATAGACTACGTGACAGAGGATATAGAGGCGTAAGCATTGAAATGACGAACGATAGACTATAATGAAAGAAGAAAACACATTGCGCCGATCCCAAATAAATTTGGAAAAACGGAAAGAAGATGATCATGATGATAATTGTTACACAAGCACAAGTTTGTGCACAAGCACGTGCAATTGTTTACAGCTAAAGTCGCTTGCTGACATAAAACACGAATGAACAGGCACAACTCACGTCATCACTCGAAAAACAATTAGAATCACACAGGCACAACTCAAAACTTCAAACTCAATTCTTTTCCTCTGAGGTCTCTTTTCGCATGACCACTATAATAATAATAATAACAAAACGTCTATTCCTCACCACAAACCAAAAAATACAAACAATGGAATATGCAAAAATATAGCAAAAACGGACAATTTCTGGTTGTGGATCACTGGTGGCTGTGGTAGGTAGTTACACCTGTAATACAAGACACCAGGTCCCACCTCTTTGGATATGCAAATTTAATTTAGCTTGATAATGAATTGTTATCCCAGGTACAAAAGTTCTAAATAATAAGTGAGTTTAAAGACAACATAATATACGTAGAAACAACCGAAAAATAATCTAGGATTAATATAGTGTGTATGAGAGCGTTGGGGTACTTGTGCGTGTGTGTGTGTATATGTATGTGCGTGTGTGCGTGTGTGCGTGTGCGTGTGCGTGTGCGCGTGCGTGTGCGTGTGAGTGAGGAAGTGGGTGAGTGAGTGTGTGTGTGTGAGAGAGATGTGATTGGGAATATAGGGATGAGTTATGGAATTACTCTAGAACGTCCATGAGAGCTTCAGTCTCAGCATATGATTGGTTTTGAAGCCAAGCTTGAAGTCCAATTTTATAATTATATTTGTTTAAAGAGTGCAGGGACAGAATTTGGTGTAATTTATTGTAAAGATAAGGGCCCAAGGAAGATAAAAAACCTATGACTAAATGAGTCTCACTCACAAATAATATTAAGCAAATTGTTATTTTAAAAGATATATTGCGGTTTAGTTTAAGTCGTTGATCTTTCAAGTACATTGTTTCTACAAAACAAAATATTGTCTTTAGGTTGGAGTATCTACTGCGATGTTTAAATCATCTATCGCAAATGAAGGCTTTCTGGCGCTGCTGCCCCTTTAACAAAGAAATCAGGCAAGTATCACACTTAAATTGCTTTTAGATGTGTAAATCGGGATATCTTTTTACTAACCCAACGTTTAAACCGAATTTTACCGATCGTGGTATCGTACCTTATTTATATTATGGCGATTAAGTCTCGATTTACCCACACAACTTATACGTTTACAAGTCGCGAAAGATTAAAAACAATTAAATTCCTGTATTTAGTATGTACTTATGATGTTGTGCACCATTACATTTTTACTCTTTGTTCTAGTACAAAACACAAATCTAATTATTGTGAATTAATCATTGTGGTAATTTGGTATCCAATCAATTCCAGTTTCTGAAATGTTGATAAAAAATTAAAACTGATCAATTTCATTGAACATTGGGACAATTTTGACAATTTGACACAAACTCTGTTCACTGATGCGATGATCAAATCCAAGTGCAAAATACTTGATAAGAGATTTAAGATCCCTACGATTAGTTAATTCTTGCGTTGATCAGCCTTTCAGAAACCGGACGTTATCATATTAAACTGAAACGATATTAGAAAATAAAATATATAGTTCACTAGGGCGAAGTCGACCTTACAACCAGAGTATCAGAACCATTGGAAAAAAAAGAATTTATCACTAAATGCGTATGCTACCAATGAAGATGTGTTTAAATGTTGTGCTATATAATCGTTGTATAGCATTTTTTTTAAATGCGTTTACCTCCTGGATATGATCTTTTTGATTTTTGTTTTAAATGAAGTACATGGTAAATCTTATATTTAAACAGGTATTTGTCTTTTTATCATGCTTTTATTACCTTTACATGTAACTATTAAAGAAATCTTGGAAGTAAATTTTAACCTACTTCAAATTGTCGTATCGAAATGAAATTTTGTATGTATTTGAATGAAAAATACTATAATTTCCGGATGTGATCTGATGATGGCGCCAGGAGAAAGATAATGGAACTCTTCTGGGGCAACTAGTAAACTTCTCGAAGTTGGTCTCATATGTTTCGGTTTGACGAATCCAACAGATTGGTCATAGCAGCTTGGTTTGATGATGGAGCCAGGACGTGGATAGTGGAACCCTTTTAACTATAATTATTGATATTTAGCGTTCACAACAAGTAACTATTGCGACGAACCAGTAACTTTAAAGTTACCTGTAGGTTTATCATCAACACTTAATAAACTAAGTCTGATTCAGTACATTAATGTTGAATAATATTTCTTATACAGGAGTGACATAGTCAGTTCACTTCGGAAGGGCACCGCTGAGTGGTATGAAGCATTGTGCGCACAGGACACAGAGTCAGAGCGCGGTGAGGACCTGGTCAACCTAATAACTCTTGTACAAATTGATTTGCAGCAGGGTCTAACATACTACCACCCGCTGTTTGAAACGTGAGTCCCTTTTAAATAATTTTATTACTTAAATTTATTTATTTTACTCTTCTACTATTGCAAATCTAGGATCTGTATACTATTTCTGTCATATCAGTGTTGTATTATACGTATAGGCTACTCAAATACCACTTTAATGTAAAAAAAAGGTTCGTGTAAATATGTTCAAACACTTTTTCATCAATATTGAGTCTCGGGTAGCTATTCTTGGTAGTATCCTATATTTTTAGTGCTCGTCAAAGATGGAGGAAGCAGATGGGGGTGGAAATTCTAAAGTTTCTAAAAATGTATGTTATATATTTTCTAATTTATTCAAGAGTTATGAAATTACAACCTTTTTATTACAGCACCAACAATGTTCATTACTTCAGCGTAGTTTTCACGCAAATTGACAAAATGGTAAGTTCAGCTATTTTAACATAAAACGTTTGGCTATTTCTCGTTGCACGAAGCGGCGCATGCATATAAAATAATCCTCTTTGTCCGGATTATTTTCTCTCAGAAAAACTGGTTCAATGAGTGTGTAACTTTTGAAATAATAACAATAGTTCTAATGACCTAATTTCATTTAATATACTTTTCTTTAATATAACGATCACATTAAAATAATTAATTTTTGATATAATTTAATTTTACCTAATTTTATATGTTTTAGTGAACATTTTCTATAATGCATAATTCATTCAGTATAATATTCAGTCACTATATTATTCCAATCTATAAGTAAGTTATTATAATTTAGTAGCGCCAGATCCTCTCTATTGTTGGTGAATCATTTGGTATATATTATACGGTACATATATAAAAAGAGCATTCATTGAATTGAATATGATATGAACGTTATACTAAATGTTATTATAGTAAATGAAGGTTATATGAAATATAACACGAGATCACATGAAATTAGGTTATTTGTTTTTATAGTATATGAAAATTATATCATGTGAACGTTATTTTAAGTGATATTATACTATCTGTAATCATACCATATATTACACACCCGGTTAAATAGAATTAAAACTGGGTCTACGCTTCTATTATTAGCATATAGTACATCATATAGTACGTGGCGTACACTGAAAGTTTTGCGTAACTCATTAATAAAACAACTTACATGTAAAGTAATATATTTACTGCTTTTCGAAGTATTCTCCATTACATTTTAAACATTTTTTCATTCGGTTAAACCATTTTTAAAAACATGAGGACAATTGGTCTAAAGGCATGGTTTTCACGTGCTGGTTGAAAGCTATCACGGCCTCTTCCGGCCCCGTAAATGTTCATACCTCTCATCAAATAATACATTTTTGGATAAATAAAGAAATCGCATTGTGCCAGGTCTGGACTATGTGGTGGATGGGTCACTAAAAATGATTTTGTCTTGTTTGCGGTGTGCGCTGACGCATTGTCATGGTGCAACAGATGTGACTTCTTGGTCGTTTTACCTAACTTTTTCAAAGACACTGGGCAAAAAAATGGTGGTGTACCACTCAGTATTAACTGTCTTTTCTACTTCAAGTGGGATCAGTGTACCCTATGTACATAGCGGAATTCTTTCTTGTTCATCAAAAATGAGACAAATGATATACAAGAATGCCGACAAAAATGTGCTTTATTTTACAAAGAATACTCGTATGTCTATGTTGTCACGACTAAGATATTAATAAATGAGATATATTTTTTTCAATAAAACTCAAGTTTAGGGTTCCGTTCCTCAAAAGGAAAAGAAACCTTTATAAGGTCCGTCTGTCTGTCTGTCTGTCTGTCAAGACCCTTTTCCTCAGAAACCCATTGAAGCATCAAGTTGTAATTAATATCAAATAGTTATATCTGCAGTTCCTTCGAAGCTGTAAAAAAAATGAAGCTTCTAAGTCAACGCAATCAAAAGATACGGCCATTTAAGCCTTAGATTTGACCAAATTTAAACAATTCGTATTCGAAACCTATAAGGTACTTCTAATTGACCTAGAATCATCAAATTTTAATCGTAGGAGAGGCATGCTTTGGCACGTATGGGCCGGCTTGACCAGAGTGATACAGCGGCCTCACAGAAAACTGGCAGTGAAGCAATGATTGCTTTTCGCCGAGTGAGTGAGGTTACCGGAGGTTCTAACCCTTCCCTCCCCCCTCTCCTCCTCTTCCACCTTTTTTTTTTGCAGGAACCAATGGGCGGCGGTAGTAATTTACCATCAGGTGACCCGTCTGCTCGTTTGCCTCTTATATCTAAAAAAAAAAATTTGTAAGGAGCAAAATTTCACAGCACATGTTAAGGAAAATATCCGAAAGTTGTTAATTTGTTGTTGAATCACAATCATTTTTTTTGTGAATATAAACTTATTTTCTGCGGTTGGAAAGTTGACTTTCGTAAATCGATGTATGAAAGAGTATTTTTAGAACTGCAAAGTTAAGTTTGTCTTTCGAAAAATACGGTCAATAATCGTCGAGGATTGATTCCCGAGATGGGCGTATTATCTACATACAAGTTTATTTGCTTACGGAACCCTCAGTACGCGAGTCAGACTCGCGCTTGTCCGGTTAACTGAATATTATTATCACAGCGATACTCAATAGTCAATCATATAACTAATGTGTTTGAGTGGTTCTCTTTATTTATCCTTTTCGTATTTAATCATATAATACAATTACTGTTAGCATTATGTTAATAAGAAAGGTATGAACCATGGTGGTAGTCACGGTCCGATAATATCAGCAAAGCCATCGCTATCGACAAATTCCAACACTTGTTTCCACCCACACCAATTTCACACACATATTTTTTTTTTACAAACATACAAACAGCGGACACAAAAAACACCCAGACTCGGGTGGGAATCGAACCCACGACCTATGGCATAGCAGTCAGGGGCACTAACCACTAGGCCAACAGGCCAGTCATATATATTTAGAGGTCGAACTTGATAACACCATGGGGTCCCATCTCTAAGAACGAAAAAATGGTTCAAACAAATATCAATAGATGGCGTTACGGGTATCAATTTGTTATTGAAGTTTATGGAAAACCAATATTAGGTCCTGATTAAAATATTTTCTAATTTCATAAAATACCCTAAACATGGGAAAATTGAATAAAAGCTTCTTAAATCCAATTTTCTTATTTTGACAAAATTCAATATTGTCGTAGTTCCTCTGGCGGCAATTACGTGCAACAATGTACTACGCTGAGGTTGATATACGGTTTTGTTATTGTTTGTAGGTACTGACCACAGATAACATAATACTATACTAGTAATACTGACTATTGATAGTTGGCCAAATTTTATTGAAACTGTATCGTTGCGTTATGTTTTTGCATTTTCTATTGTAGGTAAATTATTAATACACAAATTTTAATTCGAATTTCAAAGATACTATAAAAATTAAGAATAAATTTTTCTCGTTGTGTTTTACATATTTTTTTCATATTGTCAGGACACAATCAATGGTGAACGCATGGTTTGTGTCAACTTTGTTGTGTAGGCAGGTTAGGTATTTATGTAACAGACATTATGATTTGGCAAAGTAACTACTTATTTAACTAAGCACTTACACGTACTATCTATTTATACATACACATTGCTAATAGGAATCTTTCACCTCAGACCTTACTCGATTGCAGGGCTGCCAGATTGTATAATTGGATACAAAATTCGTATAATTCGGTAATCATACGTATGCTGTTTGTAGATGTATACTAAATGCATTGTATAATCGGATACAATGTCATTACTGATGTTATAGTGTAATAAGTACGACATACATATAGAGATACTTAAAACAAATCATGTCTGTGATATCCTGTGTTAAGTAATTATACCTTAGAGCTATATCACATAATTGCATTTTACAATATTAGGTATTTACGCACGGCGACGACGACTCGGTCGGACTCGCGAGTTCCCGATACTGTGTTACCGCAGTGACTAAGCAATCATGATCCTTTTTCTACTATTAAATTATTTGTTTTATTTCCTTTCTTAAAATATTGTTAATAATGCGTAATGTTCCAGCCACTAGCTATGCGCCTGCGGCTTTGGTAGTATAGATTATGATAGTATCAAGTTTCTTATTTTTAAAAACATTAAGTAGGTAGGTATTTTAAATAAAATTATTTCCATAATACAAATGTGATTTAAATTAATAAAAACCATGTAAATATTTCAATTTAAAAATACCCGTTGGTAATTACCAATAAGTATTTTTGGATTGTCAACATTTTGAGTTAGAATAATTCAATCGTAAAGATAGTTGTCTGTTCCAATACGTAGATCCTATGGAGAAGAACAGGCAAGAAACTCCAAAGAAACTCTCTTTCAACAAGTTTTTTACAATTTTCTGGTTCATCATCATCAATCTTTTCGCCAATCCTCACTGTGTGAATGTTGTGTGTTACCAGGGCCAGTTGTCGTCGAAGGGGTTGTCAGTCGGACGTTTGATCAGATATAGTGACGCCTACTACCATAGCCAGGAATAGCAGGGCTGCCTGAGACTCGGGGCCTGATCATTCTGTTTGCTTTCATTGCGGGTTTCTTACCAATACTCGCCACGCTTGGCAGGTGGGCGCAGTGTTCGGGTTTGGGGTTTTGTGGTTTCGCGGTAGACGCTGCTGCACACCTTCTGGTTTTTTGTCCCCTAGCCAAATCTTACGGCACCCACAGTAAGAGAAAGGGCGAAGGTAACATTCTTGGTCAGCACCCCACAGCATTTAAACAGGTATTGAACTATCAAATCTCATTCAAATGGGCTATGAATCTTCATTTCTTAGCCGCGCCTTGCTACTCTTCGGCAGTTACTGCTTGTCAATTTCAAAAAATTAATTTTAAAAGAAATCAACATTTCTCTGTCCCTCAACTTCGTAATCGGCTTCCTTAAACAATTATTTTTATTTCTCTTATTAATGAAAAAGAAGAAAAATCATATTAGTAGTAATGAATAATAATAAAAATGAGAGATTTTTTTTTACCAGACTGTTTTCGGATTCCCTATCTCGTCGTATCGTGAAACATTCCCATAAACTTCTAAGTACGAAAATTAATATTTTTTTTTTATAATCATATTTCGTTTCCTTCATTATACTCATATATCGATTCCTACAAAATAACATTAAGATAATGATATTATAATTTTATTTAGTGCAGGTGTACCTTGCTTCATTTGTTTATCTTAATGTAAATGTATATCATCTCTTTCTAAAACATTTGTACACGGAGCGTTTTCGACTCATGCCAGATACAAATAAGAGTCATAATTATTAAAAAATAAAGAAATCTACATATCACACCTCAAGTTAACTAAACACACACTTGGACGCACAGAGTGCCAAACAAATATATATGCATATTATACATTCTTAATACATACAATAGAAACTCTTACGTAATTACCTATTAGATACATACTTACAAACATACATGCATGATTATTCATACATAACTTAAATTTGCATTTGTTTGCAAATGTATAAGACGAGATTGATGTGATGCTTAATATGCTGCTACTATTTAACTGTAGTAAAATGTTGTAATTCCAACTGTCATTATAATAATAGTCTATACTATTCATACACTCGAAATACATAACCTAAATTGAGTCAAAATAAGCTACATCCTACAAAATAATTTTATATCTACTGTTAATACGCCGTTATAGTGGAATACAAAACTTTGATATTTAAAAAAAACATCTAGAAGCCGTATCGATCAGAGAGCTTTACTCTGATGTTTTTAATTATGATTACTATAGTATTTATTTAAATAGTAAGAAAAAAAGGACGTGTTATTTTTACTAATATTTTTGTACATTGAAGGGAATATAGTTGTTATTAGGTTGTATTAGAGCATAATTTGGCATGGGATACAAATATTACACAACAATGATCGAAGTGAAATTGACCTTGAATCGCCGATCCGCGAGATGTTTCACGTACGTAGTTCTGGTCGTATGTAATAATAAATATATTCATTAAATAAAAATAATGCTTACCGGTTGTAATAAATAATAGGCCGTTTGATTATTTATAAGTAATAAGGTATTTTATCGGTTATCTAATATAATGAACACTCCTACCTGCTGATTACATACTAATTAGCGCCATCTGTTGGTTGCGCGTTTATTAGTAGGTAAATAAATCCATTTCATCGCTAGGTGGCTCTAGGTATCTATCGCGTTGTTAAAGGCATCTAGCGCCTTTGTAGGTGCAAAAATAAAAGCCCGCAGAATTGCCCGAGTTAGGAGGGTCACGTTTCGTTGTATGGAATGAGGTATCTGTACTAGTATAGTATTATGTTATCTGTGATAACACTAAACTTGATGTGTATTTGCACAAATCACACATGTAATATATCTTGGAAAAAATTAGGCTATCAATGTCAGTCAATTGGATAAAAATCTTGAGAAAAACAGGCTCGGCAATTCTTTATAAATCTCGATTTAAATACGACTTAACTATTTTGTTTGATAGTTGTTTGAATGCATCTTCTATTATAAAAATAAGTGACGTAGAAGCCACTGATGAAAATGGTCAAATTCAAGTGTACTTTTATAAACTTTTAACTTTGAATTCTAAGCAAATTGTGTACAGTAAAATATACCTACCAGTAAAAATATAGATGTTAATTAAATAAATATCCTTTATGCTCAATGTTTGTAAATGTACATCCCAAGTACTCCTTACACTACACAACACGTGATCAAGGGTGGCTTTATTGCCTCATTACTGCCAGAAATCTCTCTTAACCAGAGTGATAGACCCTTAGCTGTTCATTATACCAGCGTAACTTAGTCTAGATGGTTAACCTCGAGTCGGCAGACTATAAATACCTTGGTGTAATTATAAATCGTTTATTACATTAACAGTAATAAATAATAGTGTGTTATTCACTGTTGAAGTTTATCAAATAAATAGTAGTCTATAACATAACAAAGAAGAAAAATCTAAAATATTTACTAACTGTTACATTTTAATAATACTATAGAGGTTGGGAATACTTCGGTCGACCCGTCTAGGATGAGACGGGTCGATGCCTATCGGGAGTTGCGGAAGAATGCAATGGCGATTCTCGCTCCCCTGATCATAGGCAAGTAGCGGAACACCGGAGTGGTTTTTAGTCGGTAAGAGTCCGACAGACCCCTTCACCCCTCAAGGGTGGAGGACATCTATGAGGATCTTCCACCTCGCCACCAAAAGAAAAAAAAAGTTTATCAAACCTTTGTTGAAAAGTTCCGTCTTTTTCGTGGCTTACACGTGACAATGTAATTAATTAACTACATGAAGGAAAATTAAATTTGATGTAAAACATGAATATAACTATTAACATGGCTCTCTAACTCTTAAATCTAAAAATAATTACATCATTAAAGTTAGATTTACAATAGGTACAGAAAATGTAACTCTGATAATTTGCTTGCTTTTATGATTAAATATAAACTTTGAGTATGTCCGCATTCGCGTTTAACATTAAATTGGCATATAAAGGTAGTAACCGATACAAATGTAGGTATTTAGTTCAAGAATGCACACATGATGTTTCCCATAATACAGAAATAGCAATCGATGCCGATTATATTGTGAACGTGCATCACATTTTTCTTCCCACCGTAACTACCTTTACGGAATGTTTTTCTTATTAAGCGATTATTATTTGTAAAAAGTAAGTAAAAAAATAGTGATAGTTTGCTGGCATTGGCAAAATCTAGATCCGATTCTATTGACGATGTGCAAATCGAACAGCAATCTATTTTGATACGCACCATTTATCAAGTCTATGAGAAAATTACTACGAATTCGACGGTAATATTTTGGCACCCTAGATCTTATCAATTCATCAATCAATCATTGCTTAACTGTCGGTTTTCTGTAAGGCCGTGGTATCACTCCGGTGGAGCCGGCCCATACGTACCGAAGCACGGCTCTCCCACGATTAAAAACATGGTATACACATGTGAATAAGTTTAAAAAAATGCTACCAGCAATCACAAAAAGAAACTGGCCAAGTGCGGGTCGGTCGCGAAGGGTTTTGTACCAACATACAAGATTGAGCAAAAACGCGAAACGATCACGTTTCTGGTATGGCGGCACGCTTTAATTTTTATTTTTTGTTACTATCGAACAGTTCAGACTTAGTAATAGGATCCGTTGGCACCTTTACATATGTTAGTGATACCTAAAAAGTACCACTAACTTATGTAGGTATACCTAGCATCAGACGGGACGCCGTTTTTGTGTCTTGCACCTTAGTGTCATTAATATTAAAAGTAAATTTCAAAACCGTCGTGGGTAATTTATAACGTTTCACTATTTCCTAGGTTTCGGAAGATGTCAGGCAATGCATGCAGCATTGGTTAATAGAAGGTTGGTGCGGTGTCGTCGAAGAAAACGTATTCGATGAGCAAGGAAGCCCGGGTAAGCAACATAATGTATTAAAGCATAAATAACCCTACTGTAATGAATTCACATAACAATTTCGGTCAACTCATAACTTTATCTTTGATATTATTTTGCTTACATAAGCAGTCACGGACTTTATCTGTATTGAAACGGCCTTTTATGATAGGTTTGCGTGAATTCTTGTTAACCCTACTCAATGGCATTTCAAAATTCGAGATTCTTCAGACCCTAACGTTCATAGTGTCATCCAAAATATAAAGATGTAGTGTATTTACCAGTTTGCGTGGTGACAACTGCGAAGACTCTTCCGTTCGAAGTGTTATCTGCAGTACGGGAGCTGTGCGCAGCGGCGGCGCTGGCACCACAGCCTCACCCGCACTCGCACGCGCCTCACGTCCCACACGACCCACCACCACAGCTGCTTGAAGCTTATCAGTAAGTTCCTAAAACAGATAGAAGACTAGATAAACTGACTACAACGATATTTGTCCATGAAGGCATTTGACATACACACACACATATAAAGGAACTAAAACAATCATCGAGTTCTACGTGAATAGAAACCTGAAATTCTAGATTAAAGACCTTCTTCGTACGTCAGGAAGATCTCTGTTCGACTTATTTAACCATCACTTTGTATAAGTTCTTATCCGCTGAGCTATCTCCAACACCGAGAACGCCTGCAAAGCAGTGTTCCGTAATTGATTGCAATTTGAAGTTAATAAAATGCGTGCTTTTATATTTAGTATATTTCATTTTCCGTAGCATAGAAAATTGATTTCCGCTTTTTGTATATAATGTACCTATCTACTCGTTAAATATACTATAATCGTTGCGGAGTTATTAAACGCCTAATAATCCCAAAAAAAATATTTAGAGAATAAATAAATAAAGGTCAAAATATTATATATTTTCGAATAGACTACAGCAGTGTCAGTGGCGGTAAACTTTACCCTTCTTTCATCACATAAAATACCACATTCATCGCAACGGATGTATAGGAACTGTAACATCAAATATATTGCAGTGATCACAATAACCCCGGATACTTTCGTTGAAATGATGATGAATATTTTATAGTTTATATATTTTATATATTTATAAAAATAACTTGAGACAACTCACAAATGGCCGTCTAATCCCAAACAAGGCTTAGCCTGTACTATGGTAACCAGACTGCTGATAAACAAACTTATAGTTATTATAGGCAAATGACACCCAGACGCACACAATTATAGTTTATTAAAATTTAAAAAACACGCTTAATAACGAACTGATTTAAACAGTAAAAAAGAATTACACTATCTGCCTCCTGGCTTAATAATCTGAGCATTGTTACGAAGTCCAATCTGTTGGACTCATGAAAACGAATCATGTTAGCCTAAACTCAAGTTGTTTACTAGTCGGGCAAAATAAAAGGGCAACCGCTTTGTCATTTTTTAAATACTCTCTTTTCATTTTACATGTTTTGAATCACTATATAGGTTTACTTAGGAGAGTCAAGTCTTATACTTACAATATTAAATTTGTTTACAGTTTATATTTTTCAATCCCTAGCTACCTTGCCCAGAATTACCCTAATCAAAGCATTTCGCAAGAAACCAATTAGTTTTAATTAAGAAAGCAACCGTGAAAGTGGGCGGTCAGAGCGATAGCGAGCACGTCTCGGTATGCTAATGTTGTTGTGGTCGCAGGTGGTTCGAGCCGTTGATCGATCGGTGGCTCGCCGTCACCAAGACTATGGCGCTACAAAGAGTACGAGCTGCCGTTGAACTAGGTAAGCTCTCATCTCGCTAAATCTTGACACTCAAATACCTTCCACCAAATACAAGCTTCATTCATATTTTCAGAAAAAAACGGTATTATTTCTGATGCTGACATACTTTAATATTAAGGTCCACAGTTTATATATAATCTTATGTGTAATATTGGTGTTTTTACGTCATTTTGTTAGTATCATTAACATAATGTATATAACATAGTAACATATGAATACAATTATGAAATAATACTTGTTATTTCCTGCCAGGTTTTGAGTTAACCACTTATTAAACGTGTCCCGTAAAACCCGTAAAATATAAACGGTAATTGTGCAAGTGCCAGAATATTACTTGATTATAATCTACATCATGAACAATAATAATTAACAAACCAATAAATGTTACGATCTGACACTGATTCACGATTCAACCGCACTAATACAAAAGGGCTTGTTTGAAATTTTAGTTTATATATTTTGAGAAGCTTCTAAAGGGCAACCTGTACGCGATTTCAAAAGAAACTCTAACTTAGCGGGGAATAAAGAGAAGTGATTTTGGAAACATTGCTATTGTGAGGGCAAAAGGCGAAGGTTCACACCCCGCAATATGGCGGACGGCCATTTAGATAAACATCGAAATGTAACTGTACCATAACATGAAACGATTTACCGAACTCTGTCAAATAAAGGATTTCTTTAAAATTGTTTTAACATTTATTGACGATGACACATGAAATCATCCGATAGCTAATGGTATATGTCAAAGTACAAAACAACATTTTTTCTTCTAAATATTAACGGGCTTGTATCTTGGGGTAAATATTACGCAGCACGTCTACCTTGTATTTAATATTTCCAAGCTTATTTTCTATTAAAGTCTTGTAAAACTAGGAAGATCAATCGCTTGTAGATAGATAGACTGTAGAATTTCAAAATCAAAGTAAATAAAAAAGTAATTTAGAGGATAGTAGGTAAACATAAGTTATTTTTAATATAGAGCAGGAACCAGTAGAGATTACTAGTTGTAAAAAAGTGTGCTTCCATCAGCCAATCGCCGTCCATTCTTGGCTACTATTGGTGTCGACCATGACCATTTTAAAGAGGGCAAACCCTATCCACTTTCAAAAGTGAACGCAAGACACGTGTAAACTATACCTCTTGACCAACAAAACATTGATGAACGGACTGTTCCTTGCCCCGATCGAACCATCTGATCGAGCTTTTCTACCCCGAAAGTCCCCATTCTATCTTCAATTCGATTCCAATTTGTAGACAGAGCGCATCAGCCCACCGCACCTGGTATTGATTTTCACAGGTTTTTTTGGCTGTTACTGGATACTTTACTATCCCCTACTATGAGGCCACTACTATCAAGAAATCCAGGGAACTATCCATTAAATGTTATGTTTGTAAGTGCCTTTCAAATTAATGAAAAATAATTTTGGGGTGTAATCAAACAAAATTATCAGAAGGAGGGAAAAGGGAACAGGGAGGGAAGGAGACTCTATATATTAATACGTGAAGCGAAAACTTTGGATCCCTTTTTACGAAAATTGGGCGGACGGTGGAGTATGAAATTTCGCACACTTATAGTTTATACAGAGAAGAAGTGACGAATGCTAAAATTTTTTAACAATATTTGCTACAAAGTTAAAAAAATTCAAAAACGGGTACATACAGCTATGAGTGTCCAGTATATATTTTGACCTGTCATGGTACAAAAGTCTATACAATGACAGGTCAAGTAATATTGGCCAATGAAATAAACCATGGTCGAAATTCGACCACCACGCGATCTCTAGTTTATTCAAATTATCGGAGGTTTTTTCTATCTATGAACATATTTTTTTATCTTTCTCCATATAATAAAATATTAATATTGCCTAAACCTAAGTAATAAAACCTAACGTAAAAAAACTTATTAAACTTGGCAAATATCGAATGTAACTCACAGCTATAGGTATAATCAAAATACATTTCCAAGCGAAACATTTAATTAATTTAGATGATTCATGAATCTGTTATACATATTTTACAAATGATCTTATGTGGCTCAGATTTACTGTGCACCTGTATACTAATAACAAAATACTGATAACTACGCGTAAATGTTTTGGAAACGATAGTAAAATAAATACCTACCTAACATGGCCCAAGCCGTTTGACGAAAACGCAGGCGTACGCAACGTAAGATGTTATCGCATCTTAGTAAAATGGTACCACATAAAATATTTTTCACATGTTTAATGAGGTACAGACTACTATTGCATTCGTAATGTTTATTTCAGGTTTATTGAATAACATATTATTTGCAGACCGACCTGTGAAGGGAGAACATCTCGTAAAACATAGCACTTCATCAGTGGATACTGCTGCATGGTAAGTTCATTCTATTAATCACTACATATTATAAAAAAAGTCTCCCGCCGCGTCTGTCTGTCTCTTCGCGATAAACTCAAAAACTACTGAATGGATTTGTATGCGGTTTTCATCAACAGATAGAGCGATTCATGAGGAACGTTTAACTATATATGCGAATCTGGGGCGGGTTGCTAGTATAATATATATAGCGGATTGCCAAACGGGATACTATATTGATTCGCTATTTTGCTTCGTTGATGGCATCGGCCATTTTGTACGTATGTAATGACCACCAAAATAAATATGAAGTATTGGTACGTTATTCAATAATACGACTATATCACCGAGTTGTAACAATCAAATACAATTTAAACAGACAACTAAATATTAAATTCATGATTACAAAGAAATAAACAGATGTGGAGTCGATGAGTTTACGTATGTCTCTTGCCAGTTTAACTACCAGAGACTAACTTTTTAAGATGACATCCTTCAACTTCATTCGACGTTAGGCGCTCCAAAAATAAAACGACTACAATAATAATATAAAAAGTTTGCAATGCTAATTCAACCATAAACAAAACTTCAACACCATGTTCAGATTCAACCAGCCTAAACAGCATGCTCCGTCATATATACTATACAGTTAAAAAGCTGTAACTTTCGTCTTCGATTACATTATATATCATGGGTGTTTGATCATAAAATCATTTGTATGCACAGTTTTGCTAAAAGACGCTTTGCGGCCGCCCTAGCGATATGAGGTTTGAAGTGTAGTAAAAAAATGCGAGAACTATACTCGTATCCTAGAAGTACGTAAAAGTTACGTTAGTACGTTGAAGTACGTAAGCTACGTACGTAACACATTATTTTACTATTTTACCTTATGGCTTTTAAATATACACCTGCCACACACATCTCTGCATCACCTTTGGGTGACAGGTGAAAGGTTGACAGGTAGAAAATGCCTACGGCATTAATACCGCCTAATGTAATGTATTTGCAGGAAGTATATATTGTATTGTAAATTGGACGGTAAGAAAGGACAATTTTAAAAGTTTATTATTATTTTGAAATGGGTATCTAGCGCAGCTGTCCTTTTCTCTCTCGTGAACGTCTTATACAACGCGATTTCTCACTCTCATCGCTGCTTTAGAACAAGGCCTAAATGAAAAAAACATGGAGTCATTCACAATCAGACAGTAATTTTTTTTTTAAATCAATTCAAATAATACTGTAATCTTTTTTATATTAGTTTTCAACAAAAAAAGATCGGAGAGAAATGGAGGCTTATTATAGCACGAGATATAGGATATGAATTTTAAAAACATAACAACTTAGTTTGCTGGTTCTGATCTTTTCATTTAAAAAGACATATAATATTCGAAAAGGTTTTTAATAAATTAAAAAAAGTCACACCGAACATACAGATGAAGAAATATGCTAATACTTAGATATGTAATTCATTTTATTTTAAATTAAATGTGCCATAGATTTTACTATGGTACAAATATTTAGAAATATTGTTTTCTTTGTTTTAGCAAGTGTTATCACTCGATTTGACAGAAAATATAGAGCATCCATTTACATCCAAATTAAATTAATTTTTAGGCCACAGTAAACCGACCGAATGTTCAAACATTATATTATATCTCTTGGTTATTTAAGAGAAACACTAAGAATCACACATACGGATTATTAATTTCATCATTGAGATGTTATCGGTACAAATGCGGAACCGTGACTGGTTCAGAGTCAAAGCTAAATATAATATGTTTATTACATCAAATTCTAAAACATAACATCTTTAATACATATACTTATCCGAAAATCCTCAAGTAGTAGTTGTCTGTATTAAAAATGAATGAGCCGGCTCGATCGGGGAAGTACTACCCTCTCACAGAATATCTGCCATGCTAAGTAACATAGTAATGTCCATGAGAGATGATTACAGCTTGTCATCAATTGCTGATTACATGTAACCTCGTCCATCACTAATAGCAGTAAGAAAAAAAGGTATTCTTACTTGTTTTATATTTGATCCAATTCCTCAAGTACGTACTATAAAAACTCATTATACACAAGTAGACTCTATTTTTTTTTATTATATAGTCTTGGCAGGTGTAATACGTACCATAAGCCTAATACCAAGCTAATACAAATAAAAGCTTTTTACTGATTAATTACAAATTATATATTATATACAAATTTAACTGATTAATTATATTATCTAAATTTTATATGTACGTAGAAATGGAGAAGGATATGGCGCCAACTCATAATTAGTTTATATAAAATTTATAACTTGTGTAAATAAGCTCAATACTCAAGACTTTTTCAAGACTCAAGACAAGGTTTATTTCTTGCTTTTTAGTTCTTTTTCGTCGGTTTAATTTTTTGTTAAAAAGTTTTTATTTTTTTGTGGTTAAAATAATCAACTACAGGTCTCCGTCATGTTGTAGTATCATTAGAACTACATTTGTGTAGTAAGTTTTAACAAAATCAGTTCACAGGTGAAAAGTTAATCGCTGAAAAGTCATTCATCCCCTATTTTTCCACCCTTAGGGTTGAAATATTTGTTTTATTTGTTTATATTTGTTTTGAAATTTAAATGGGACCAACTTAAATACGTTCCATTCTGGTAATTAGGAAAAAGGACAGACACAGACGCTTTGTTGAAGTTTGTGTATCAAACAATTGAAACATATATAAATTACACGGACATTCTTTGTGTAGGCTGGTTTCTTTTTAGGCTGGCTTATATCTGGTGCTGGTGCCGATTTGTATCTATGGTATATTTGATGAAAGACTTTTGATGAAAAACTTATTATTTTTTTAAATACCTTTCTTGGTTGTTTACAAAATTTCACTCTTAACTGTATTTGGATTCTACTGATGGGATAGTCACGTTGTTATTTTACTGTTTTGAACAAAGTTTTTCGATATGAAAAATTATACTAAAAAATCAGTAACCTTTAAAAATAAATTAACATAATCATAGAATATCTACCGCAATCCTGAAGCTGTTTTAGAATAATTCTTACGTTTGGCAGCCAGTAGGAAAATGCCAAAATTGTCTTTACTGTGTTAATCAATAGTTAATAGAAAAGCAAATTGTGATATTGATCTCTTTACGAGACGTACTTTTCTATAACTGTTAAAATAAACTAAATTATATGGCAGTAAAGTTAAAGTAAAGTAAAGTTTAAAAACTCCCAACACACGGTCCAGCGCGTGTACAAAAGGTTATTTAAACAAGGGCACAGGTTGGATGTTAATTTTTAGCTGATAGGACTGACAAAGTTAAATTTGTTCCAGTCGAGTTGGCGAGGACTTATGTATAACTAGGTGTATAAAAATACTCCAGTTGGAAAATAATACCTGCAGTGGAAATGTTTTCACTAAACTAACGATGGTTTTGGTTTAGTTATTCCACCAGAAAGGATTTTGAATACCAAAATATTGATTACCATCTTCGAGTTCGTGATTTTAGTTTTTAAAACCCCGAATGTTCAATAGATATGGATATTTAGTTAGATTTTTAACAAGGTTCGTTTCATTCAAAGATTTGGTTCTTGCACTTTAAATATGCATGTGGGGTCATCACCTCAACTTGGTCAGTGACTGATTGTGTTTTTTTTATTGTGAATATATTTTGTGTCTGCGAGGGTTGGTCATCGACAGTTTATTAATATGTAAAGTATCTTGGTATACAACCTTGTATAGTCTTTAAATATATAGTCTAAAAGAACTGGAATGCAACACAATGATGATATCATTTATGAATGCCACCAAAGGCTGGAGCGTTTACTATCAGCCAATGAGGTGTTAATCCAATGAATCAAAGGGCAGGGAGGCTGATCAATGCAAAAATTAACTACTCGTATGTCACAACTCTTGTCAAATGTATATTGAGTTGCTGAAAGCTTTATCAGGCACTCTAATTTGATCATCGGATCAGTTGACAGAGCTGTAAAATTTTGTTGCAAAATCTTATGTCAAATATCTTTCGAATGCTCTTGACATTGGTCATAGATTTGTAAATTTTTCTGATATGAACGTTCAGAAACTTGTATTGATTTGATCCCACTGTTAACTTTACAGTTTTGTTAGTTGAACAATATTTTTAGCAGCCTTTCAAAAACCAGTTGTTAGGCTAGATGGCAAATACCACCGCCCATGGGCACCTGCAACTCAAGAGTCACAGGTGCGTTGCCAGCCCTTAAGGTGGAAGTAGGGGAAGGGGGGAAGAGTAAGGAAGAGCGGGAAGAGGGGAAGAGGAAAAGGTTAGGACCTCCGGTAACCTCACTCACGCGGCGAAAAGCTGCTTTGCTTCACTGCCAGTTTTTTGGATAAAAGGTTCTCCTGACAACGTGTATATAAAATTTCATGATAATCAGTTCAGTAACTAAGGCGTGTACGCGTTACAAATAAATATGCAAAAACATTCCCTGTATAAGAAAGTTATTATTTATAGTCGACGAGCTCGTGGCTAAGAAGTAACTGAGTAGGTTAGCACTTTACAAGGTTAAGTGATAAGCTAAGATAAGATAAGATAAGCCCTAAAAAGATCGACATGAAATAATAAATATTGCGGTTGATTGAGAACTTAAAAGTAAGGACGAGATATTAATAACTGTTTATTATCGACTCTAATATCGAAAGTTCGAAACAAACCTGTGGCTCATTTATCTTAATAGATAATATTATTAAAGGATTATAGGAGTAAGTCCACTGCTAATACTACAAAAAAATAGACGAGAAGATCCGTGTTGCTCCACAGCACTTTGTTGATAATATATTTAAAAAATAATTCTCGTATATTATGAGTAATTATAAATTAACCTAAGTTGAATACAGAAATAACAAAAAAATAAACTGACGAAAAGAACTAAAAAATAAATAACCTTTTAAGTCTTGAGTATTGAGCTTATTTACATAAACTATCAAATTTTATATAAACCTATTTTGAGTCGGTGCCAAACAACAAACTGATTAATTATCAAAATGTTATATGTAATCATCAAAATCGGTTAATAAATAACGGAGTGAGGGCTGAACAAACATAAAAAAAGAAAAAAAAAATATATATATATGATCGAATTGAGAACCTCCTTTTTTTTCGTCGGTTAACAATATGAACATGATAAGCATTGACAATTATGTTCTAATTTGAAACGCACATTTAAAAAAATATATTTTTATAAAAAAAATTAAACCGACTTCAAAACCATAGGCACTCAAAAGCGAAAAATAAATTAATAAAATTATTATAAGCGCTACCCATTCATCTATTTTTTTTTAATCGGTTCACAATTGGTGAAAATATCGATGAACATACAAAAAAAAGCATACAGACGAATATAGTACCTCTTCCTTTTTGGAAGTCGGTTAATAAAGACGAGTGTTCACACTTACTTTCCCTCCAACTCAACCATAAGTAAAATTGAAATTGCCCTTAAGTGGGCAAAAGCTCAAATGAACGAGCTCATTTCAACGAGTGTTCTAAGACCAAAACGAACCGCGTACCTTAATTAGAACCGGAGAAACATAAGAAATTTACAGTTACGTTTGAGTATATCTTGAAAAGAGTAAAAGTTAGATGATTTTCAGGGCTTGCTGGCAAATCTGTACATAAATAAATACCTTTTGTTAAAAAAAGCAAATCGGTTAGATAGGACGGCCGGACGGACTCGTAATAGATTTCTTTTTTTTTATAACTACGTAGTTTAAAACAAAGTCCCCCGCCGCGTCTGTCTGTCTGTCTGTTCACGATAAACTGAAAAACTACTGAACGGATTTTCAAGCGATTTTCACCAATAGACAGAGTGATTCATCAGGAAGGTTTTAGGTGTATAATTTGTTAAGATTTTGTGTAAATTGATTGAAATATGTTTGATGATTGTTGAAGATGTCTCTGCTACCCGTACGAAGCCGGGGCGGGTTGCTAGTATAATATATATAATACTAGCTGACCCAACTTCGTCTGCGTCACATAAGTACTAAAAGATTATGTTAATAAAATTGCTAGTTTGCCAGATATGTTTGCATAATAATCACATTTAATGACGAGTAAATTAAAGTAAATTAAATTAGTCCTACAGTAACTTAATAATATATATAAGTAGATTTCGATAATCACCAATCATTAATCAGACTATTTCCTAATGCGTATTACAGAGGTTAGACTGAGGCTTGAATTGATGGTAATTAAAATGAAGGAACAATGCTTCACGATATTATTTATTTAGTCATTTGAGTAAATATACAGTACACAATTTTTATCGACAGAGTATGGCGAGTGACTAAAACTTACTAATATGAATTAAGGGAATGGAATGATGCAATTATTGTGCAATCAATCATCTTACATACGGGTACACATGATAAAGCACAATAATATTAGTTAAGCATCAGATTACGTCACTGAGCATCCAATTATTATACCTGACAATGCATTATAATACTTTAATTACTATTTCTACAATCATAACAAAAACTGTAAAGTTTCTTTTATGTGTTAATTTTTGGAGTATGTACCTAGTGCTTAAAAAAAATATTCCCCTAAATAGGGTTGTACCATAAACGAAGAAAAAATCGTTTTTATGGTATTTGTATCTGATATCAGAACTAAATTTTTGCAGCATTAATATTTATTACGTTAAACGATTTTTTTTAATATCATTCCGTGGTGTAGCTTGTACCACATGCGCTTGGTATGGCGTGCTATTGGCGGTGCAGAAGAAGGTACTGCAGGCGGAGGCCTGCGTTTGCTAGAAGCTGCATGTGCGACCGCGCTGCACTATGCGGATCTTGTGCATGGTGCACTTGCTGATCAGGGATACTATGATAACCACGGTAAGCATTAATTTCCTTATTCATCATTCAAGGGATGGAGATAAATTGTCTCCTATTCTTCAGCTAAGTTGTATAATTCTTATGTTGTATATTAAGTCTAAATAAAAAGGTTGGGTTTTGAAATACCGAAATTTCTTAAAAAATTAAATAACTTTCATTCAAGCTGAAAACATAATATCATGATCTTTTTTTTGTAACTGAATAATATAATAAATGTTTTATTTTCTCTCAGACCTCCGAAAACCTTTCCCAACTCATTCGTTAAACCAATTTAACCGATATAGCAATGTCATTAAAGCAAGTGGTCGACAAAGCGACAAATGGTGCAGACCAAATGTCCTCGAAGCGTGCACACGAACTGGAAACCTCTCTGGAATAGGCTGCTCAAAGTGGCAAGTACTTGTGTAAGCGAAGTGGTACAAAACCGCTTTGGGGAAGTCTTTGAGAGAGGCCTATATTTACTAATATCATCCAAAGCTGAGATGATGGCAATACCTTATCTAACCAAAGGTGCATACTACTAGTGGTGTTTAAATTACTGAACAACTTAGACAATCTTTTCCGAAACGATTAGACATGCTTCCTCATATTTTCTGTATACTACCACATATAAGATAAGAGTTACTTCGTAATACTACTTCTTCAGGATAAAGAGCAAGAGACAATTTACGGGAACGCTTTACAGGAATATGCAACAGCAACGATTATTAAGATACAAGAAAAGAAAATCAAAGCTATAAACAAAATAATTATAATACAGATTTGTTATTCATATAACAACAAAGCTTTTACACTTGTTTATCGTTGCTGATATCAAAAGTCAGTCATAAGAAAACAAATATAACACTGTTTAGAAGAATTATCTTGAAAAAGAAAAACACAACACGCATTGACTTGAGAATACTCCGAAAATGGGGACTTATTTTCGATGTTAATTCCAATAGCTTGGGTATTGGTATTTGTTATTTAGTACTTTATTTCGTGTGAAATAGAGTTCATAGTAACAAATTTTTTTCTGTTCCAATATTTTAGCTTTAAGGGCTGGAGTAAGGTTGTGATTTAAAGTAACATTATCCAATAACTCAAGGCTCAATAGTTACATTTTGGTCACTGAACATTTATGTACGTGTACGATTGAATAACATAGTAAATTTTATACAGGTGCATAAGCTATTATTATTTATATTTCTTAATAAATCTCAGTTAATTAAAAAGCTAAAACAACAATAATTAATCTGTAAAGTTTTTAATTTTTATGGCTTATGTTATTATTTCTTCTAGGACAAAATAAAACCACGGAGGAAATTTGTACAATCGTGAATAATCTGGAATATGTCCGGCGCTCACTGGGCGAGTATGACGACGATCACATGTAAGTGCGAGTTAATCTCTAGACCGTGAATATTGCGCACTCTGGCCCCATCTCAAGGTTTCAGATCGAATATATATATATGTACTATATTCATTCCACCAAGCGAAAACATATCTTAAGACATTCATCGCAAAGTTTATACTGATTTATTTGGTTCGACGGAGAGTTCGAGAAATTGTCGTTCAGCGATTGATAGAACATGAAACGCTCAAATGCACAGAATCTTCACTGAAGCTGAAAATAATAACAGCTTAGATATCAACGCATAAAGTATCTATCTTCACCCTTAGGGCATTGAAGCGTTAAGTGACTTATCCGTTATATGGTAGTTGTATATTTAATAACATATTTACTTTATCGCAGCTATATGTATATAATTTCCACAATAGTATTTTTTATTTATTTCAGATGTATTGCAAGCTTTTGCTATACTTACATCTGCAAAAATTTTATTTATTTTCGCCTGTTAGTCAATAGTTTACTATTTACCACATAACCTAGCATGAACGAATGTAACTGGGTGGCATTTTTGTTTATAAGCGTAATATGCCTTCAAGTGACGCAAAACCATTTCAATGTTTTAGTATTTAGTACTAGTAGAATTCAGCCATCTCCTTTTAGTGGTGCAACTTAGGTCTATAACATTTTTAAATTAATCTTACACTTGTAGGTACATCAGTTTGTAAGTACCTAGAACTTCTAGCGTAAACACTTACCGTACAGTTGGCCATAAATCTTAATTAAAACTGAAACAAGTTGAAAACTTCATCAGTTTGAGTTGAAACTCAATCAGAAGTTTGTACATTACGATCAATATAAATCAATGAATAAGTTACAAGAAGAATAGAGGCATTGGATGACGAGACCGTCATTCATGTCTATCTTTATGATACGTACCTAGGCTTTATTATTATTGTAATTTGGTATATGGATATGAAATATACCAAATTCTTTATTGACAGTTATTATTAATAACCACGTTACGACTGCGCTGCGCTGTGTTAAAGTTGTATTAAGATATTAAAGTCAGTTTTAAGTACGGAAAAGAATTTTACGACATCTGTATTTTAAACTGTTGAGTCTTAAAAAGACAAAAAGGGTTAATTACTTCTCCCGTCTTTTTAACAGTAGGTTTTGAAAAAATATAATAATTTGTTGCAATCTTAACCAGTCAAACTATTTATGACGGCAGGCACTTGACAAAAGTGTTTTTAGCTGAAATTAAAGTCCGTAGTTACGTTAGGTATTTTTATTTCCATTCTATCCAGGTAAAATTGAATTTTGACCGATGCCACAATTAAGATAATATTTATGATGGTTTAAAGTACTTTTGGCTAGAACGTCAGTTAAAATCACTGATTTTCAGTCAAGAGTAGTTTTGACCAACCTGTTCAGGCGTACATGACCGTTTTTTCAGTTTAAAGTACTTTTAACCGGTTAAGAGTTCTGACTGTAACATATACATAGAAAGCAATGCTAACGCTACATCGTAGCGGTTACGCTGCGATCATCGGTCTTTGTATAGATACTAGACACATTTTATAAAGAAAATCTATACCGCCATTAGGCACATACATAACACGAAGATAACTAGAATAATTAAATATCTACACGTTAATAAGTATAAAATATGACGCGCGTGCAGCTAGCTGGCTATTCTTATAGAGGCTACGCGAGAGTCTAGAAGACTGTGAGGAGAAAACCTGTGTTAGAATTGATAAGACAGAGATTGTTATAATAACATAACCGTTTTCAAAATCGGAAGAACTTCACAGTAGGTGTCATGTAAATTTTATTTTATTTTTTAGTTTTTTATATAAAAACCTAGAATCCCCGTTAGAGACCGAAATTTGAAGCGACCGAAATTTTAAGGTTATCCAATAACGTTATTTAATGAGAAAATATTTTAAACTCTATGGACTGGGGTTCAATACGTGATGAAAGTTGTCATAAAATCGCTTACTTTTTAAGCGAATGATTTTTATCAGAAGAACAAAGTAAAGAATACAATCGAAATTATAAATATAGCTTAACATACCAACCCAATATGGACCGAACACCTGAAATCATACACGCACTTTCTGCTAAACACACTTTGACTGCTAAAGCTTTATTATTACTATCTCCTCAAAGTGCAACCGATGATAATGCGCGTCAACTAGTTCGGGGTGCACTTGGCACTTTGGATGCGCGGTCGAGCCGCGCAGCCGCACCCCTTGCTGCTCGCGCAAGACCTCCGCTCAGGAAAGCCGTGTTTCACCTTGCTTGGTCACCTGATACACTTCCTACGCCACAGGTAAGTGTTTAGATTTTCTTGAGTCAGTATGAATACGACTTTTTTTTGTTTTTGTACATTGTTATTTGTATGAATTATTTCTAGATTCGAGTAATATTAAGTGACATATCTTTGCAATAGAAAATGTAAGATTTTTTTAATGTGATTAGGCAGCAGCATGTCCGAAAAACTATGTAGGTACAAAGAGACCATTGTATCTCCGTTAAACATCCGTTAAAAGAAAATTACTGCCATCATATCCATGTTAGCCCACCAATGACCATTAACATTGTACACATTAAGTAAATTAACTTATACGTCAATAACTAAATCACCGCCATTAAGACCCGTTCTTGATTTTATTTATTTATGACCATGACCTAAATTCTCAATGGGTTTTAGGCGATAACTCCTCTCCTAGAGTTTCTCGACCAGCACCTTTCATCACTGAATACGTGGTTACTCCCACGTGCCTTTTCTCGTGCTTTGGCCGGTTGTTGGAGTGGCGTACTTAAGGAGATGTCATCTCAAGCGGACGCCGGTGGTGCTGAGCGTCCGAGAGTCTACCACCACAGGCTCAGAGAGGCGTTGGATTTACTCGCCGATTTTTTCCACGCAGAAGGAAAAGGTTTGTCACAATAACAGCCAATTAAAAGTTAAAAATCTAGTTTATGTATAACAGTTAATTAGATAAATATCGTCATTTTCAAAACTTGTTCAAATATGAAATAACAATGGACAGAGTTAGGAACTATTGTCGGTAAGAGGATTAGTGTAACAATACTGTTAATCGATATCTATCTAGGTCTCCCTATGTCGGACGTGCATAATGTGGAGTGGTCGAGAGTAGAACAAAGGATGGAATATCACCAGGCGCCGTCTGACAAATTATTAGAGCTGTGGTTAGCTGATAGACTCGCTGAACAATCTCGTACACCGCTTCCTTCTCCTTATGGATCAATACTGGTCCGGTGAGTACTTTGCTATCGATAAAATAGTTTTAGGCTATGTTGTTATATTAAAACCAAAACGAGACAATAACAGAAATATTTTTCACTTTTTCTTGTTATTAATAGACCATATCTAATACCTGAAGCGTCGATAAAACATAGAATTGTTTTTTGCAGAATGCATACTAAAAACTGTAAAAACTCGAGTACTCCCATAGTCTCAGAAAACGTATTTGCATTTATAATATTTTTCGATAATCTTTCTTCAAGTTTGTTTTGACCTTAGTTATCAACTCCTTGAACAAATTCCAAGATCTTTTTTAACACGCCGAAAATCTACCTTCAACTCTTTTTTGTCCCTTTTGGAATAAACGAGTTCTATGTTTCTTTATAACAGTATGCTTGTATTTAATACAAAATTAACATAAACCCTGTACATTTGTTTAATAGGTGTTTAAACATTAGAATCAAGTATAGTATGTATTTTTCTACGATTTTATTTTTGAGATCGAAGGACTTTTAAATATATGCGTATGTGTGTATATACTTAAAAGTCAACGGATCTCGAAAATAAAAGCGTAGATATGATTCAATCATAATATACATTTTACATTTTGATCGAATCGTAGATTATTTTAAACCAGCACATGGTTAGTAGAAATCTGCTAATATACTATTAAGGCAGTATGAAACATAGTATGGAGGAACCCGTAATTTATATTCTGCAATAATTAATTAAGATATTAAATATTATTAAAATAAATAATAAAGATATTAGGTAGGTAGGTAGCCTACACCGAGGATATCAAAACGATGTTTTCGGTGTAGGCAAACAGCACGTTTGTTTACATTAGGTACATTGTAGCTCACAAAGTACTTACTCACGGTAATTGTATGTATGTATTCTTAACTATCTTAAAACTTAAAACTGTCAAAGTAGCCTTAACCATACCGGAAAATAATAGGGTACTGCAATGTTCTCCATGATTTGTGAATAGTGTAATCCAATACATTTCAACAGAGTATACTTCAATCACGACTCACTATGCGTCGAAGTGCTGTCGGCCCGTGACGTGATTCCACTGGATCCTAACGGCCTGAGCGATCCGTTTGTTATTCTGGAATTACTGCCCAAGCGACTGTTCCCTAAAGCTCATGAGCAGAGAACTAATGTACAAAAGGTAATTTGTAGTATAGTATAATGTTAGTTTAGTCTTACAGTTTTTTATTATAAACAAGTATTCATAAATACGCTAATAGATAGTCATAACCTTCCAAATGTCTTCTTCAAGACTTATTAAACATTATTAAATGTATAACGTGGTTAATATCCTCCCTAATTGAGAAGGAAGAGAGAAGTATAATTTTCCATTTAAGATACCTAGTGTACACCAGATACAATGTTATTAATTTGTTTGCAAGTAACAGGTACTGACATTTGCATGAAGATCGGATGCCTAGTCTACCCATATGTATTACCTTTCATTACGAAACAGAAAACTCTGAACCCAATATGGGACGAGTGCTTCGAGTTTGCCGTGTCTCTGGACGCGTGTCGCTGCAGCGGTGCAGCGCTGGCTCTGTCCGTGTGGGACCGCGATGTACTGACGGCAGATGACTTTGCTGGTGAAGCTTTTGTCGCACTGGCGCGCGTGCCGGGCGTCAACAGCCACGCGCCGCCCGACCCGCTGCGTCCGCTCGAGTTGCCACTTATGCAGTTGCATGACCGTGGTCAGTGACAGGGATTACACACACACACAATACTGCACATCGGAGACTGATGATTTCGCGGGCATTATGGCTAAATCGCTATTGACAATTTTAGTAGCATCAATTCATTTCATTTAACAGAATGGCAGTAAAACTAAACTGCTTTAAAAATCAAACATTTGTTAAAGGTACGATTTATGGCTAAAGTCTCTTTGAATATGGATTTTCAAAACTTTTTATGCTTATAATTGACGCTGCTAATATGTATTGGTCAATCTTCACAACATTTTTGGTTAATAATATAGTGGTTTTAATAAAATTATTAGTAAATAAAATGTAAAAATGAATAGTTTTGAATTGAATTGACTTAATACATGCACTATTAATTATACTATTGTTTTGTTATTAATATTAAACATTGTCAAGAAACATTTTAAAATTTATTTTTCATGAAGTCATATTTCTACAGTAGTGATAATCAGAAATTATAATAGAAATCAAAACCTCATTTACACTAATATACAAAGTCATAACAGTTGGCTACATGATATTCTTTATTGTACACTATCATTGAAACAAATCTTATCTTACAAATTACAATGGATTAGATGGAGATAAGAACAGAAGAATTAAATAAAAACATACTAGAATGATAATAACCATATTTAACATAATTCTGTAGTTCTGATGATTTCATTTCTTGGATATTTTTCTGTTTAGGTCACCCAATTCTTCAAATACTGGAGTCACGACCCACGGACAAACTGGCTATAGACTTCGTCAAGAAACAAAAGTTAAGATTTGCCGAGCAGTAAGTTATGTCTGAGATGTTTATGTCTGTTTCAAACTAAATTTATTTATTTCTATTTACTCACAACGTCCATTAAAATGTCGACAATATAAACTTACAAAAATTTTACATAAAAGAATTCGATATTTTTTAATCAAAATTTAGTTATTGAGTACATTTTATTGATTATAATTATTACTATGTATATTATAAGATGTGTTGATGTCATCAGTATTAACATAAATATGAATACTATAAAGACTGTAATTCTTCTACTCAAGAGAGAATAATATATATGTATGCATAAAATATCGTTTAGGTGTAATTTCAAGCATTTTATGTGTATAGAGTTAGTATGCACCCTCGGAGCTTATGTCCTTAGCCTTTAGTCTCTATTAGAAGTTCCCGACCAAGTACTTTAAGGCTCGTTGTTAACAATTTCATATACACGCTACTGTCTTAATTGTCCACCTGCCAACTCTTTTTACAACTATTTCACTGTTCCACACTTTTCCAAACGAAATGTATAATTGTGATGTTAGCAGTTTTAATACAGTAGCTTTGTCAACATATATAGTTAATTAGGTCGTCATAGTCGTCGTGCAAAACACATAGGAACATATAAATTCGATTTAATAAAATATATGTATTATAAATATCCGAAGATAAATGTTTA
This sequence comes from Euplagia quadripunctaria, assembly GCA_963859945.1. NCBI lineage: Eukaryota > Metazoa > Arthropoda > Insecta > Lepidoptera > Erebidae > Euplagia > Euplagia quadripunctaria. Next base: position 10,819,178 of record OY982574.1, read on the forward strand.
GTAGTTAGTAACCTGATTTTGAATAATTATGATGGTAAATTATAATGGCTTCTGTCATTGATATTTTTCTGATTTTAACAACAAAGAAATTATGTGGTTGAATAAAAATGGTGTGGTGTATAATTCTTCAAATGGGAAAATATTTTGCAAAAAAGGATTTTTCAAATACTGAATATAAATGGTGACGAAGTGTGAACTCTGGTTTCTATAACTAATTCGGTAGAGGGCGGTACGCTACGAAATTGTGGTTATACCTTTTAATAAACACAACTGTGTCTATTTACACCGCGTCGTTTTCATTCACTTCACCTCACCTTTAAATAGTTTATTAACTCTAAAATAAAATACAATTTTGCTACCAGCTCCATTTGCTTGATGATTGCCACGGCAATTCATACATTTTTACATCATATTGTGTACAAAACTTTGATACAATTTTACGCATATGAAAAACGAGCTTTTGTATTAACGACCGTCACATTTATAAGTACTACTACATAATGATTGTATTATTTATTGTGTAACACATTGTCTTGACGACTGATTTTTCATCGTTAGATTTAATTATTGTATGAGGATATATTTTGTAACTATACGTGACATAATACATGTACACCGTGTATACAGATATATTAATTGTAATAGATGATTGTATTGATGTTTTAAATTAGCAAATGAATATTATATACCTACTTTATACATAATATAACAATTATTGTAAAGAGATTATATGGAACAAATTTGTATTCGGAGAAGAGAATAATTTGTGTATTGGTAAAGGGACGGCTGGCAGAGATATTTTATGTGTGTTTGATGTGAGGGAACGTGTCCAAAGTTTGAAATACGTGCAGCCACTCAAAGGCTCAATCTAAGTATGTACTGGCAGGATAAAAACGAGAGGGGCGTTTTTATAGCTCGGGAGTACAGCATGTACCGCAAAAAGTATCTTATACGATGACAACGATCATGTCCACATTCTTCTGCACTATGGCAGCTATTGAAATTTTCGGAATGTTGCTAAAACACTTAAGAAACTGCTGCAGTAATAACAATAACTGCAGTAAATTCTTGTTCATGCACACTGCACTGTGAACAAAACCGTGATACAATAGAAACAGATGTAAGGTACAGCAGCACAGCTCATCGGTGAAGTGGGCTAAAATGAACTGATTTTCATAATTATGGTCATAAAACGTATTATCAAATGTATCGTTTCGTAACTAATCGTGTTGTGCTACAGTAACTATAAAAGCGCCCAATAAGTGTACTCTCTAACGCCGTTCGGAACCGGTTAGACACACTAGGTTTAATTCTGTAACCATATTAATTTTAAATTTATGTGTGACCGTAAAATATTATATTTAAAATAAGAAAACCATATAAAGATGTTGTAAACGTAAACCTCCTGCGCCTTTGTGCACCTACTGTGTATAAGCACAGTGTAGTTAAATTGTGATTGATGGATATTCCGTTGCACATAATTGAAACCTCGTACTTTCATATCCAGTGCTACCCTAACCATATCGCTGAGCTTTTATCGTCTACGTAAGATTAATGTAATACTTTATATCTATAATACTATCAAAGACCTTGTTGAGATGCCAATATTTAAATCAATGATGATTCGCAACCATGCTAAGCTGCAATTTTTTATTTTTATATATTTTTGAATATGGACTTAAAATTTTGACGTTTTTATCTTTTGGTAAATCAAGACCATTCCAAAAGTCAATTATTTACAATAGGCTATGGGGAGAAGACATATTTTACATTCGAAATAACGTATATATTTTGGAACTTATTGCTCACGGGAAGAGTCTTGTAACCCAACTTACATTTTCTTATACGAAATCCTTTTTGTAAAATTCTACTTTCCGAAATGGAATTTCATAGCAGATGTGAAGATGTAAAATACATATTTCAGAATTATAAAATAATATGGAAAGTGTCGCAGCGTCACGGAAAAAAATATTTTACCACTACTTGGACCTCAATTCATCTACCTGTCCAATATTCCGTTGGCTGGGTATTTGTGATGTTCTGCAACGGTATTCAGACCTTTTAATAGTAAACTAAAATTTTAGTCTTGATATCAATGTCCTGTAACTACCAACAATTTATTGTGCATATTATTCAGCTACCTATATTAAAAGAATTTGCGTATCAGTCTGAATAAGTGTACAAAAGCATATTTAAGTTGTACGTACTATTAACACTTGTGTTCCTGGCTTTAATAAACTCTTAAAAGTAAAGCAACTTGTTGGCTTGTCTTATTTCTGTCATCCTACATTTTTATAATATTTTATTTTATTAGTTTATATTTTATTATTATATTCACTGATATTATTTGCACTAGCAGGTTCCTCCACGAAAGGATCACAAGCAGATAAGGATGAAAACTACACAAATAAAAATCAATAAGTACTTGCTAGTTTTTACTTTTTGATTATTTTAGAGCTGTGCTTTTATGGAGTCTAATATATGCCTCTAAAGTCTATAAAGTCTCCACTATATGTCTGTAACATATTGTAAATAGACTGTGGTATGTAAATAAATAACTTGGTCCAATGAAAACAGTACCAACTCCGACTCTATAATAGGATTAGAGCTTCGCGGTTTTAATAGTAGGTAGGTATTACACGGCACTCAATCAATAATCCCACTTAATGAACTGGTTAATGACTTCAGTTTGCTTGTTAACAAACTTTATTATTAGTATATGACACAAAATTTTGCGATAAATAAAAGGGTTTTTATCTCAAACTGAATTTAATATTTAAAGTGCAGTTAGATTTTTCCTTTACGATGAAAATTTCCAAACATTTCAGGAAGGGCGGCCTCTAATCCAAATGACCGTTAGGATTATAAGAGGATACTGGACTTTTTATATTAAGGCAGCAAGTCTCCTAGCTGGAACTGGATCATAGGATCAGGTAATAGACCATGTTCTAATATGTGGCCACCGGAGTTTATTTAACAGTAACATTGGAGTTATCTGAAACTTTTTGCTTAATTTAAATAATAGACCTATTTGTAAGGGAATACCATTTGGTTTCAGTAGGCTCAACATTCCTCTTTATTGTTAGCTCCTGAGGTGATGACCCGTAGGGGTTTCTACAGTGTTTCCAGAATGATCCTTCAAATAAGATGGTAAAAAGACACCTGTCTGACAGTCAGTCACTGTTGTTTGCACGTGAGATAGCTTATCGCACATTTGATCGCCATCGACAACCGCCTATGTCTTCTGTTCAGCATTATAAAGAACACTATAAAGACACAGAACTGTTCGGTCAATGAAATCTGTTAATTTGAAAATCTCAAAATAAATCCTCGAGTAATCCTGAGATTTCTAGTTAATTAATTATGGTTGTATGGTATGGGCAAACGAGCAGACGGGTCACCTGACTGTAAATGACTACCGCCGGAATGGTTAGGCCCTCCAGTAACCTCACTCACTCAGTGAAAACTAATGCAGGCATTGCTTCACTGCCAGTTTTCTGTGAGGCTGCGGTGTCACTCCGGTTGAGCCGGCCCATACGTGCCGCAGCATGGCTCTCCCACAATAAAAGTTATTGATTTTTTTCAATATTTTATCGGAGATGTATGTAATCCGTCGTTTTAAAGAATTGCTAGGAAATGTGTATAATGCCTAAACGACAGGAAATGTGTAAAATAAATTTTATTATACACCTTTCCTAGGATTTATACATATCCTAAACAGCACTTGAAAATATACTAAATTCGAGGTGTCGGTCAGTAAACGCAGCGAGGGCGTGGGTGGGTGTTGCTACTGCGTCACTCTCTCGCGTGTTGGCGAATACTATATATATTATGAATCAAATTAATCGGGAAAAAGTGTCTTTGCAAGAAGGATTGTAGTTGATCAAAATGTTTATGCTTCAAAAATAAAATGTGTAATTCTAACTGATAGATATCCCTGTTAAAATAAGAAAGGTTGAAGTACATTGAACAATCTTAGGAAGATTTTACTTTTTATAATGTGACTTGATTATCGTACGTAATTAATGAAAAAGTGAGTATTTATAACAAATTATATTTTTATTCTACTATAAACTCTCATATCCACAATGTTGCTTGGTATAAACATGTGGTACCTAGGACTGTATCGCATCATGAGGAGCCAGTTTCGCATACTTTTGGCCTTCGGCTGTTTCATCTACACTGCTAAGTGCAGAACGAATGCCGGTGTACCGTGTACGGGCTCCTCATTTTAGTGTTGATACTAGCCGTCTCAGCAGTTTCACCTGCGTTTATGGTCACTGCTCCGCTCCTATTGGTCGTAGCGTGATGTTATATAGCCTATAGCCTTCCTCAATAAATGGGCTATCCAACACTAAAAGATTTTTTTCAATTCGAACCAGTAGCTCCTAAGATTAGCGCGTTCAACCAAACAAACAAACTCTTCAGCTTCATAATATTGGTTTAGATTTCTTCTCTGTTTATAAAAATGTATGTATATCTTTAAACACTTTCAATGTAAAATGTGCACGATTTTTAAAGCAAGAGATTTGATTTTCAGTCTACTGTATTTAATTTTTATCCACGTATTCTTTGGTACAATGTTTATTTTGTACACTTCTTATAGTATTTAGAAATTGCATATTATACCTAGGAAATGTATGTATTGAAAAAACGTTGACAAATTTTTACATATTTCCTAAATTGGCTCGGAATTGTATACATTACCTAGGTTTCATAGTTTCATTTCCGGTAACATATACACTAGATGAGATAAAAATATAGAAAATTTGAATATTTTAAACTAACACTTGGCAATGAACATGCATTTTCTCAAACAAATAATATATTCGCCATTTACGACACTTTTACGGCTGAAATTAAACTTTTATATGGTGATAACAGAACGTAGATTCGATTCGTCATGTTGTTTATACGCTTACTTTCTATTTATTCAATAAATAAACAGTAATAAAAAGTCAATAAAAACGTTTATGCGCTGATTTTATCACTGTGTAATCGAAGTAAATAGCAATTCTATTAGTGTTTGTTTTATTTCGCATTATAGTTTTATAGATACACTTACTGATAATGTAAATGTACCATTTGCCCCTTAAATCTTATGTATTAAGAACGTTTTTCGGCGCTTTTTGGTGGTGCTACTTCGTCATAAAGGTGAGTTCGCCTTTATGACGAAGTAGTTATGTAATTTGTACAATATAAAAAAAAAACTGTCAGTCGTAGGACTGCACGTCATAAGTGAAAACACATTTTTTAAAGATTAATTAATAACGAGCAGACAAAACTCAATGTTTAGATTAGCGCCCTCTAGTGGCTCCATATATATATATATGTATTATTAGTTTGACGGTAACGAGTTCAGTGCTTTTCCCCATAGCAAACGTGAACAAACGTGCCTATCATTGTTTTTCCCAATGTACCAGTAATCAATCAGTCCGCAGAGAGCGAAAAATTACATTTGTTGTACTGCATCTACTGTCGCTGATTTGGCGTCAAGTAAAGCATTGTATATTTTTCTATAACAAACCACCAATGATACACAAACCCATGTAAAATATAGGACGTGATTAAATTTAGTAAAGGAAGCAAAATTAAAATACAAAATACTTTTCAGATAGTTATTTTATAGTCATTTGTGGAGTGGTTGGACTAAAAAAAGGCTTTATTTTGCAGCCAAGCAACGGAACCGGTAACGATTTAAGGTAGCAAAATATACTAGTATCTATACTAGTATATGACTGGAATCTATTCAACGTAGGTTTTTGAGATTCCTAGAGTATAAATGTAACTCCAGCGATTCACTGTACGAACAGAGATGTCAGAGACACCATATACTTCCTTTAATTGAGAGGCGGAACATATCGGATATTGTCTGTTTAGTTAAAATAGCTCAAAGCCAATTAGATTCACCCTATCTATTTTCCAAAATTAACTTACGTGTGCCAAACAGGACTTTAAGGCAGCCAATTTATCTGTCAAATCCTATTTGTTCAACAAATTATAGACAAAATTCATATTTAATTAGATCTGCCAAGGAATTCAATGCACTGGCTGACTTCCCGAACCATGACTTATTCACAACCAAACCTAACAAGTTCAAAGACGTCTTAACGCAATCGTGGTTTAATGGTTCTACGACTAGTTAACGGATTTTCTATTTTCATTTTCATTTTTATTTTCTTTTTTTTTTTTCACTTTCCAAAATAGTTTTGTTACCAAATTTACCAAGTTTATTACATCTCTAAAGTAAGCTTTAGACATTAATATGTGAAAACGTTTAAATGGTGTTTAGCTTTTCTTATAGTTTTAATCAAACGTATATATCACTGTATGTTTTCCTTTTATCTATAAAATAAAATAAAATACTTATTTATTTACAGGCTCACCAACTAAATACATACATTTTACTAACCTAAAGTTATTTTAAAGGTAAACGCAACAACGCTATTTGATGATTTACATTGTTAAGTTCAAGATGAATTAATTCAATTAGGTCGTGTCTCGCCGGTGTGACTGATCTCATCTCTCACCTTACAGTGAGCAAAGAAATATTGCTTATAATAAAATTATCCAGCGAATTTGCTGAATTTGACATTGAATATACACGGTTACATTTCCCGTGATACCAACAAATTGCTGAAATGCGACAGCCAACTGTCAGCTCCACAAAGTATAGTTTTTAAGCGACTTCAAAAAAAGGAGGAGGTTCTATGTTCGGCTGAATGTATTTTTTTTTTAATTTCAAAAGAGAAAGAGGTTCTATGTTGGGATATTTGTATTTTTTTTTAAGTATGTACACCGATATTTCCGTCATCTATGAACCGATTTCAAAAAATATATTTTCGTTTGAAAGGGTATATTCCCCAGGTGGTTCCATTGTCACCAAGTCCGAATCTGATGATGGTATCTGAGGGAAACTAGGGAAATCCTCAGAAATTAAGGATAGAAGTAGTGTGTTTATTTTTCTTGAAATTAAGCAACATAGATGTTTAAAGTGATTAATGTTATTGTTATTAACCGACTTAAAAAAGAAATAGGTTCTACGTTCGTTATTTGTATCTTTTTTTATAACTTATTCAATCAAGTGCAACAAGTTGCTAGACAAATTAATATCTTACCACCTTATCTCAATAAACTATCGGGTTTATTAAACTAAAGTTAATAAAATCTAACGAACTGCAGTTCCGTAATTTACATTACAGTAACTAATGTTCTAAATACCGTATCTACTCGTACGTACGTTACCTTAATTTAAAAATTTAAAAATAAACACTTTAAGAAAAATTAAACCGACTTCTAAAACTACTAACAAAGGGCACTACATAGTGAAAAATAATCGATTTCAAACTTAGTTGAGAAGAAAGACTTCATACATGTAACACTTTTAAAATAACAGGTAATAAAGGCACTAGGTCTGTTTAAGGTTGGTGCCAAGCTAAATAGGTAGGTACTTGATAGATAGGTCCACCGTGGCAGCACATATCAACTTGTTAATTATATACATATGTGCACCAAAGAGGGAGAGAGGAGGGAATCTAGGGAGGGAGAGCGGGAGAGTGGGAGGGAGGGAGGGAGGGAGATTGGGAGAGTGGGAGGGAGAGAAGGGGAGTAGGGAGAGTGGGGAGTGGGGAGAGTGGGTGAGTGGGTGAGTGAGTGAGAGACGCTAATACGCTAATAGATCCACTAGAGGGCGCTAATCTAAACATTAAGTTCTGTCAGCTCTTTATTAATTAATGTCAAGAACCTGTTAATGTGACGTTTTAAGTTCATCGCGCGCGTCCTATCGTTTCGTTCGATCGTGAAGGCCTCAAGCCACCGACGGAACCGCAGCTGACGTTGACGTGGCTTCATGATATAACTCTCTGAAGCATTTTACGAGTTTTCGCCCGAGAGGATATTGATCATGAAAATCTGTTGCTGGCTCGCGGATCATAAGCAACGTCCACTACGGAAAAGTTTGTATGAATCCGTTTTTGATCTAAATTTACATTCTTTTCATATATCGTTATCAGTGGCGTAATTATATCATCTGAGGCCCGTGGCTAATTCATCCGACGTGTGTGTCTGACTCGCATTTTGCCATTATTTTCTAACTTGTGTATTTTATTAGGTTTATTAAATTAGATAACTTATATTGGTTAAATATACAATTAATATTTTTTAATTAATTTTGTAATTAGTGCCTCCTGTGTTCAGGCTTTTGGTGCCCGGGGCCCCCTCGAGCCGGGGGCCTGGCCTGGCATTTTTCGCCCTCGGCCACCCTATTGTTACGCCACTGATCGTGAAGTCATTAAAACTTTTAAGTAGGTACACTGTTTGTCGTCAACTTATCCAAAAACACACAATATTGTGTTAAACAAAGCTTTATTTTCTTACACTTACTAGTTTTGGGCTTCAAGTTTGTTACGTTATCGCGTTATGTTGTGGTTATCATTATATATACAATGTAATATTGAGACTAAAGACAGTACCACTACGGTCTTCGTACTGATTTTGAATAAAAACGCAGCAGGTCACTTCCAAAGTATTCGCCGTGTTGGTTTTCAATTAGCAAGTCAGTGTTTGAATACGTTAGACGGCTTGGACTTGGTGGCAAAAGCCAGTTCGTTTTGCCCCCTTCCCCCCATTACGTGAGTGGGACAAAAAATAACCATATATCTTCAGGGTTCATAAAACGAATTCCTCTGAGTTTATCATTTATTTTTGGAAATAAATAAAAGTCACGAGATGCCAGGTCGGGACTGTAAGGAGGATGATTCACTAGCTCGACACCTTCGATAAATAAATATTCGATAGTTAGTCAGGCGGAGTGAGCTGGAGCGTTGTAGTGGTGGAGGAGGATCCTGTTTCTTGGGCGTTGCTGTCTAACATTTTCCTAGACAACTGGTTGACAATGACTGACATACCAATCTGCAGTAACAGTCATTTTATATACTATAATGATTGTTGCTAAATAAACCGTTCCTCCAAAGAATGAGACAATTATCTTTTTCCCTTGATTTCTGCCCTTCTTTACTTTTGTCGGCAAATCTTCGAATGGAAATACCCATTGCGCAATTGTCTTTTGGTTTCGGGTTCGTAACAATATATCCAGCTCTCATCACCTGTGACGACGTTTATATACAGCATTCGAATCACCTCTTGTCATACTTTTCAAGCATTGAGCGGCTCCAATCCAAACGACGGCGTTTTTGATCTGCCGTCAAATTATAAAAAGCTAAAGTTGCCCGAATCTGTTGTTATGTACCCTTCTATCAGCTTCTATCATTAGCCGCACAGCACTCACGTTATCTTCAGTAATCACCGTAGAAGGACGTCCTTCTCGAGAATCATCAGTGAGTTTACTTCGACCACGTTTAAACGCATTAAACCAGTTGTAAACAATGGTACGAGATGGTACTTCGTAATGAAATGCCAATCGAAGTCTATCGTAACATTCTTGAGTAAGACCGCAACGAAAGTCGTAATAAATTATTGAGCCAAAATTTTTTCTAGTCTAATCCATTTCGATACACGACAGACACGTTTTAAATTGCCGCCAATTTGTAAAAACAAATGACATATGAAATCATTAAACCAATTCCCAAAGAGTTCTTAATTGGAAATTTAAATCAATTTTTCATAGGCTGCTTTTCTTACTGGCCTATTCTAAAAACTTTCAGTGTAACCTATACTTAAGATCTGTTACGATTAATACAATAGTAAATACTCGCTATTCTTAAAAATACAAGTTAAATACAACATAAAAGACTGCTGAGAATGTTATGCATATTTGTAATTAGAGTAGCATGTGCACTTAATTTCTAATTGATTAATGTATGTGAATGTTTGTGTTTACTCTGTAAATATGCCTTAAAAAAGAAAGAAAAACATATTATAATAAACAGTTATATATTAAAGTACATAAGTATAATCTATAACCATTTTATACAAATGTGTTATATATATTACCGGTAGAGCTCAACAAACATATCTTAAAAATCAGCAATCATTAAGCCGTCCTACTGACATAGGACGCAATTAAAACATCTATCTCAGACTTTGTAAAATATTCTCCAAAAATGTAACATTTAATTCATATTCTTTATTGTACACAAAAAATATATAAAAACGAACGAAAACAACACAGACGAGCTTAACTCATAGTTGGGTTTTTCCAGCAACCCTTGGGAGTGAAAAGAGGATACTTTAGACAATTTAATCATGATTTTTAAATTTCAAAAAGTTCTTTCAGATAATTCGGAGCGCGAAACCGCATGTAACAAAATCAGAAAGGTGATACAAATACAATATAATGTTATTAATTCCAAAATAAAGCAAATAAGCTTTGAAAATGTTCAATTTTAATAAGTAAATTTTCAGTGATACATATAGCTAAGGAAACGCACATAAAGAAACAAGTTATACGTACGGACAAGTCACTAGGGACCGTAACGATTATTTCGGGCAGATTAAATACCCTTGCACAGACGACTACGACCTATGTCGGTAGAAAGGTCGGTAGCAACGATCTCTACCTAGGCATACAAATTCTAAACATCTGTGGGGGCGTCTAGCAAACGATGTAGATGTAGTTGATAACGAAATATTCATGGCTCGGGTTTTAGATAATTTATTCGCTAAGCTGTTAAACGTGTCTGCTGCCATCCTAGTTTTATTTTTTACTAACTATTGCCCGCAACTTCGCTCCTCCTAGATTTTGCCAATCAATTCCAATATCCCTCAAAAAGATTCTGGATGAAAAGTGAGTTAAGTTCTTTTCTGTGCAAAATTTCATGATGATCGATTGAATAGCTAAAAGCGTGAGATCGTAACAAACTCACATTTGCGTTTATTTATTTCGTTTTGAGAAAGGCTAGACTATAATAACAAAAACAAGTGTATAAACATAAAATAGGTAACTTAATTGCTAAAGACAAGCCCTACAGTTAAAACATCCTCTTGGAAAACTTAATTAATTAAAGGTTAAGAACAAACTGATAGACTAAGAAAAAAAAACCGGACAGTGCCGGTCTGACTCGCGCACCATTGGTTCCGTAAGTAAACAAACTTGTATTGTATGTAGTAGATAGCACGTCCATCTCGGGAATCAACTCTCGAAGATTTTTGGCCGTCTTTTAGGAAAGACAAACTTAACTTTGCAGTTCTAAAAATACTCTCCCATACATCGATTTACGGCAGTCAACTTTCCAGCCGCAAATTATAAGTTTGTAATCACAAAAACTATTTTTTATGTGATATAACAATAAATTAACGACTTTCGGATTTTTCCTACTTGTGTTCAGACTTTGTTTCTTACCAAATTTCATGATTCTAGGTCAAATTAAATGCTTAATGGCCGAATCTGTCGATTGCGTTGACTTAGAAGCTTGATATTTACAGCTTCAAGGAACCGCTGACATAAGTATTCGATGTTAATTTCAACTTGATGCCTTCACGGGTTCCTAAGGCAAAGTGTCGTGACAGACACAGACAGATATGACAACAAATTAACAATTTTCTAATTGATTTCTTTACTTGTGCTGTGAGACCTTACTTCTCACCAAATTTCATGATTCTAGGACACTAAGAAGTGCCCTATAGGTTTTAATTTACCTTTTTTTTTTTTTTCGTGTGGAAACCCCCACGCGTACCACTTCACCGACTGCACGATAGCGTGGTTATGTCGGACTCGAACCGACTAAAACCACACGGCTTACGAAACTTCCGCGAACCGCCGCCTCTTATGTGTGCATCACCTCCTCGCAGAATGAGGCGACGGAATCCCATGCGCTCTCGCTGTGGACCATTGACAAAACCATGGTCTCCAACGAGAGGCAACCCGCACCGATAGCCGTCACGAGGTCACGGCGTTGATTTCCCCGCGCGGGACATTCCACCAAAGTATGGAATGCGGTGTCCTCGCGACAGCCTTCACAATGGTGGCACGCGGGCGTTGGCTCTCGGCCTATGCGACACAGGTACTTTCCGAAGAAGCCATGCCCCGAAAGCACCTGCGTCAGCCGGTAGGAGAGGCAGCTATGTCGCCTCTCCAGCCAATCCTCCATGACGGGTCTTACCACCACAATGGTGGCGTGCCCTGCGCTCGGTCGCCCTAGTCGTTCCTTCCATTCAGCCATGGCTACCCGGCGAAGCTGGGACCGCTGCGCTTCAATATCCCGAGGCATGGGTGTGATATCCCGCCTCAGCACCTCCTTACGCCACTGATACAGCACAGCGATGGTCAGCGCCTCCAGGTCCCACGGCAGAGTTCCAGCTAGGAGACTCGCCGCTTCAAATGAGATCGTGCGATACCCTCTTATTACTCTGACAGCCATTGCCCGCTGTGGACGTCGCAAAATTGCAACGTTGCGGGCCGTCAGAGACTTCGCCCAAACTGGAGCCCCGTAAAGAGCTATTGATCGCACGATCCCAACATAGAGACTCCTGCAGGAGGCGTCGGGCCCGCCCAAGTTGGGTAACAGTCGCGTAAGCGCGGCTACAACCCCCATAAGTTTAGGAGCCAGACTCCGGAAATGAGGTCCGAAGTCCCATCGGCTGTCGAGAAAGAGACCCATCAAACTTGATCCCGAAGGTGGTTTCATCCGAGGCCCGTGGAAGCAGACTACTTCAGATTTATGAAGGGCCACCTCGAGACCAAGCTGCCGGATTCTTAGAACGACATGGGCGACCGTGGCCGTGACCTTTATGGTTACCTCACGGTGCGTTTTACCTCGTACTCGACACCACTTAGAAACCCACCGCACGACATCTCTCGCCGACCATAACCAACCCGGCTCCGGTAGATTACAGGTCTCTCGGGCAAATATGCCTCGACTATACTGCGGAGGTAGAGAGGCACTCGATGAAAAGCCAGTGCCTCTCTAATGCAATTCCAGGGTAAGGTGTTAAAAGCGTTAGCGATATCCAGGGACACCTCTAGCATCACCTCACCCCGGGATACTGCGTCCTCCGACAGAGCTCTAACGCGCATGATCGCATCTACGGACGAGCGCCCCCGGCGGAATCCAAACTGGTTATCCGCCAGGTCCGGCCCCACTCCCGAAAGGTGCCCGACGAGGCGGTCCGCAATGACTCGCTCGAAGAGCTTGCACACCTCGTTGAGCAATACGATCGGCCGGCAGGCGGACGGTGAATCCACTGGGCGCCCTTCCTTCCGGATGAGGACCAGTTTCCCCGTCTTCCACGCCTTGGGAAACTGGCCCCGCTCGAAACATGCGCTAAAGAGCCCACTAAGTCGGGGTCCGAGAGCTTGAAGAGCTAGGACCCAAGCTCGGCCTGGAATACCGTCGGGTCCCAGAGCGGTGCTCTTGTCTTGAAGCCTCTGCACCGCCACTCTTAATTCTACCCGGTTAACTTCAGGCACGTCGTCGTCATTTCCATCGTTGGGAACTTGAGGCGGAGCCATAAGCGGAGGAGTATGCTCCTCTGCCCGCGCTGGGAACAGAGAGCCTATGACTCCTTCAAGCAGTGCTGGCTGGAGAGTCTCGGTTAAAGGAGGGGCCCACGGACGTAGTTTGCCACGCACCAAGAGATAGGGGCGACCCCATGGATCCCGATGCAGAGTCTCCAGCAGTTCTTTACGGGCTTCGGCTTTTCGCTGTTTTATAGCTGCTTGAAGGGTCTTTTTGGGATCCCTATAAGCTCCAAGAAGCTGCGCCTCTTGAGCTGCCGCATTATCAGAGCGGCGACGCCTTCTGGGCAGGAGGACCTGGAGTACCGTCGGCGAGCGGAGACACACTCGTCACGTAGCCGAGCAATTTCCGACATCCACCAGTACACCTGGCGCCTTGCAGCTCTAGGTTGAACCTTAGGCATTACCGCATTGCAAACGCGAGACATGGCCTCCCAGAACCACTGCGCTTCATCATTGATATCCACAGGCCTGTCTGGTGCAGTAACCCAGGCCTGTACAATTGCGGCTTCCAGGAGGCGTTCCCGGTCTAGTCGCTTAAGCGGCCCAACGAGGACCGGGTTCTTTCGCTCTGACTGGTGGAGTTGAGGTCCGAGTGGAAACTTCAAACCGAATATAACGATGATCGGATAGAGTCTCCACCTCCTCAACGACACGCCAGCCTAGATTTTAATTTACCTATGAAATGTTCAAATTTGGTCAAATCTAAGGCTTTAATGGCCGTATCTTTTGATTGCGTTGACTTAGAAGCTTGATTTTTTTACAGCTTCAAGGGACCACTGGCATACAAGTATTTGGTATTAATTTTAACTTGATACGTCCACGGGGTCCTGAAAAAAGGGTCGTGGCAGACAGATTTCTAAAAATTAAAAAATATTTATTGATATAGATCAAACAATAACGGTCACATGAGTACTGATCGAGGTAAGAACAGCAAAGCAGTTACTGTTATTTAGTGAATTTAATAGTTTATAGCAATAACGAGGTTGTTGCTAACAATATCTAGTCTCATGGGTGACGTGACTGTCAGCTCATAACTGAAATGGTCCTTTCATATAAAGACCACCTGAACGCCTACATAATATTGTTATAGCATTTGTACATTTTGAATTTATGTAGAGTATTTATTTTCAAGGTTATTCATAGCAAATGTCGCCACTATCTAGTTTTATATCACAACTAATTGTTGTCTAAAAGTTTCTAATCTAAAAAACTATTTACAAAAAAGTACAGCAGACACCGAGAAAGTTCGTAGGAAATAGAAATACCGATCAGATACCTTTATTTTATACTTGAGCTTTCAGTATCCTCAGGAATTTCATAAATAAATGTTGTCTCCTCGGAGATATATGACACAGTACCTATATTATAAGGCAAAGGTGAGCAGCTAACGAGGTTATATGTTAAATTATTAGGTTATGGTTCTATGATAGTCACAAAGTAAGCTTGTTTGCGGTCACAGGCGAGCTGCAGCAGTTTATTGTATTAATTAACTGGTATCGCATACCAACGAAGTAATTGGATTTTGACAGGGATGCTCAACATTGACATGCACATTATTTTCAATGTTTTGCATTTAATTAAGATTTACGGTCAGTGCCTGCCATGAATAACCAAAAATACGTGTCAATTAATTTATTTTAATAATGATCGACCGGTTCATGTCTTCTTCGCTAATATATTAATAGGTTTGACGCAAATGCTTAGTCATATTAAATAATATGACTAAGTATTTATATCGAATAAAGATACTATCTGTGACCAACCATATCTATGATAATTCGTGTCTAGAAGAAACCTAGTCATCTGAAGGAAATTAATTTGAAATCTATTAGTTATTCAATATAATGAAGTTATAACTATACGATTTATCTGTTACTTTATTAGTAGATATGTTGATATGTTTAGATATGTTTAAAACTTTTAAAGCTAAAAGTTTAAGTACCTAACAGTTTTATCAGTTAATACTATATGTGTATGCAGTTTATACTGGAAGTGTATGTATATATAAATAATCATAACCTTAAACCTTACTCAGACTAAATAAGTTATCGTAGGTACATTTATTTCTAAAAAAACTAAAAATAGCCTCCGCCTTACATCGATGTACGTCACAGTCACTTTTCCAAGCACAAAAAATAAGTTCGTAATCGCAAAAGATATTTTTTAACAACAAATTAACGATTTTCGGATTTTTTGCTTTACTTCTGCTGTGAAATATTGCTTCTCGCCCATTGTTATGATTTTAGATCAATGAGAAGTTCAATGAATAGTGGTTAATATAATTATTATAACCAATGAACCAAAGTTACGGTAATTTAAGTATTAGCTTAAATGGCCGTATCTTCTGATCGCGTTGACTTAGAAGCTTGAATGTTTACAGCTTCAAGGGGCAGACGTATTTGATGTTAATTTCAACTTATTACCTCGTCTACGTCTGACTGTCAAGAATGTCTGTGTAGACAGACGGACTACGAAATGATCCTATAAGGGTCCCTATTTCTTTTTGAGAAACGGAAAAATAAAAACCAACACAATTTCAACAAATCTCAATAATGTCATTGGCAAGTAAATAAGTGGATTTGAGCCGCCATGTTCTGTACTTTCAGGGTTAATAAGTATAACTTGCTTACTTATTAGGTATTTCCGCAAGTTGTTGATAAAATGCGTACTTGTTTTAATTAAGGGAAAAGTACTTTAGGCCTACAGATGTTACAATAACAACACAAATTGATATGGGACATTTAACCTCGCGGTAATTTTCAAAAGGTTTTTTCGAAAAACGGTATTTACCTTATCATAACAAAATATATGGAATCACCTCTTGGTCTTACTTAGTCCAATATAGTTGAAATAATTCAAATCGTGGCAGCCGCCGTCCGAAGATTGGTATCAAAATAATCAGTGGTAAAAAAAAACATACGCGGCAAAAGTAGCACGGAAAAAAGGAGTCACTACTGCCTATAAACATCAACACGTGCCAGCGTATAAACATCATCTGTGTGTTACCAGCCCTGTCTGTTTACTCTGGTGACTTCAATAGCCATCACCAAAACTATTAAATCAGTACTGGTTATAAGTTGATAGGAAGAAAGAACGCATACATACACGCGTACAACAAGAACGTTGAATCTGACTCGTCTATTCTAAGCTATATCGCTATTTAATCCTTTCACCAATGCTAATGAGCCGCATGATTAACACCTTCTGAGAAACTCACTTTGAAATTATACACTACAATAAACCCTATCGGGTTTAATAGTCGTTAATAAGGTTTTACTTCACAAATGCTGAACCGACCATTGTTTTGTGTGGCGTATAATGCATACTGTTGGATTATATATCTATTCTATCTATTCATATCTATGAATAGATATATCATACTCGTGTATCGCTTTGTATGTTGTATGGTTAGGGCCTCTGGTAACCTCACTCGCTCGGCGAAAAGCAATGCAGACATTGCTTCACTGCCGGTTTTCTGTGAGGCCGTGGTGTCACTCCGGTCGAGCCGGCTCATACGTGCCGAAGCATGGCTGTCCCACAAGAAATGATATGCACTGGTAAGCCCTAGCAGGTAGAACCTCTACTTATTTTTCAGTTTAATCTTAAAAAATCGCTTAGCCAAATATCTCTGAATATTTTTTTTATCTTGAACTGTTCGCGGTGGAATTTATAACATTCGCAATACAATAAAACTTATCGAAGAATAAGATTCACGACGTGTCATATTAAATAAATAAAAAGTATACGAAGATTTAACTACCTGTTGAAATAAATATGAGGAAAAAAATCTAGACGCGTTAATGGTTAATTATGGTAGCCATATATTCCCATACATATGTAACGTTTTTTGTAAGGTAAACGTTTTGTAACCTTTCCGTAAGTTCACCTTTGCAAAGTTTTCGCCACTGATAAGTAGAACGCGGTGTCGCGTCCCCTCTTACGACAGAATTTATATGCAGATTGCTTTAATATGCTAATGTTTTGAGAGTAACTTTTTGTATGCACACTCTTAAAAGGACCTCGTATTTTTTAATAAAGTTAAAGGTAACATTTTCAAACATTATTAACCAGGTAGTCTAAAACCACCTTAAACGAATCACGTTCAATTTAACTACCTATCTGTCAGGTACACCAATCAAAAATAAACAATCAATCGCAAAGTATGCCATAGACGGTAGAGGTAAGGAGCACTTTGCATGGACGGCAAACCAAAAAATGTCCAGATGAAAGCAATAAATTTAGGATGAAGAACCGACCAGAGTGGTGCTAGCATATAATAATAATAACTTGACACATCCCACACACGGCCGTCTGATCCCAAACTAGGCAGAGCCTGTACTATGGTAACCAGACTGCTGATAAACATACTTATATATTTCTAAATACATACGTATTATAGATAAATTACTGCCAGACATAGAACAAATGATCATGCTCATCACACAGTTATTTGTCTTGGGTGGTAATCGAACCCACGACCTCTGGCTCAGCAGTCAGGGTCACTAACCACTAGACCAATAGGCACTGGCCTGCTTCATACTAATGAAGCAGTTATAGACGGAATGCGCTGAGTTTTTTTTTCGGTGTCTAGAGTAGTTGCTGAAAAGAGGAACAATCGAAAAAAGAGTTAAAATGTAGACTAATTAAATTTACGTTATCGTTATTTATCTATTAAATGTCTATTTTGAAAGTTCGCCACTACAAAGCCGAATTATCTCCTTCCTAGTTACTACACTCTCTAGCTACGGTAGCCCCATCTAAATACACTTTGTTCATATACAGAGATGGTGCTCTTTAGGTCTACTACAGAATACAAAATAGTACAGGTACAAAAGTCTCACTCCAAGAAATAATTTAAATAAATGACAACTCTTGCGCCGACTCAATAAAGTCTCAATTCATGTCGCACAGTGTTCACCTAGAAGTTGCCTCTCTTTTTATCGCGTAACTTTTATTTATGTTCTGACAACGCTAGGGTTGTCCGACATAAGATATGTAAGGTACTGCAACGTTTGTTAGCCGCTTAAGGATATTACATTAGATTTGACAGATAGATAAATGGTATTCACAATTTCTACAGAGGCACAACATCCTCGATAAACTACACACCTTAACATACATAACATCACACTTATACATAGATTGTATCTTGGATTATCGTCGAGCTCCTAAGTTACTGAACAATAAATCTATTAAGAAAACTACAACAAACGGTTTGAATGAAGTATAGAACCTGATATTGTATAAATATTGCGCTATGGAAACATTTATTTCATTATTTCCTGTGAATTCCTCAAAACTGCTTAAATAGTTTGATTCTGCGCATCAGCACCGATAGATGAAATATTTTTTTCTTTCATCATTAGAAGACAGTGTAATACCGTATCATGCTCTCTATGTAGGTACGTTGTATTTTATACAAAGCACTCTGATGCTACCGCCAAGGTTAATAAATTGAATTTCTTGCCTTGTACTCCGTATAAAATACGTTATCAGACAAGTTATCATTTTTATTTTCTTAGAATACTCTTTTTTAAGAACAACCCGAGAAATATATTATTCTTTTACGTCACAGACTAACTAAAAAGTATAAAATTTTAGTTAGTTGATTTGTACAATTTTTTGATTATACATTTATTTACATTTAATAATTTCAGTGTTGTTCAGTGTCATTAGGTCATCGGCCATATTAAAGAAAGGAACAGGCAATACAACTCTGGCTACTCCTTTTATTTGCTTTAATGACATTATTCATGACAACAAAAGTAGGTCCCAGGAAGTGTTGCCACCATTACACAAAAACACCAACACTGTTAGTCAATAAAATTTCAGTGTCAAAAATATTCGTCGTAGTCATAAATACTGAAGGGACTGCAAAACTTACTTATTGCTAAAAGATCATCCAATACATCAAGTAGGTGGTAAGACCTTCTACATCAAGACCGACTAGCCATCACCAGCAGAACCCGTTAAAGAGCATGACGAGTGGGTCTTAACTACCACCATCAAGGACAGGACCACCATCCAAGTCATTTCAGAGAGAGTAGCAATGCGACCAACGTACCACCACAAGCATCGGTCCATAACATCACTTAATCATACAAAAATCACAAAACTAAAAAAAAAATAGATAGATCCACCAATTATTGATTTTAGCAATAATACTATAATTGAGTCTAAAATATTAAAAAAACGTATTTGATAGTCGTCTCAACCAAAAAAAATAGAAAAAAAATTTGATAGGTGTTTATCCTGGATAGTTTATGATGAGAAAACATTTTTTTCTACAATATCTATTAAATTGAAATAATTACAAACTTTTAGTGAAAAATCTACAACAAGGAAAACGCTCATTGCTTGCCAATTATATTAATTAGTGACACAATAATTTCAATAGAAAAAAGGTAACGTTAAAAAAGTGCCAAATTATACTCGTTTTTTTTTTCATTTTGACAGTTATTGATACCGTAACTGTGCCAGAGCTTGTAAAATTACACTTTAAAACGCGCTTTTAGAAAAATAAATGAATTATCTATTTTCATTTGATTATACTACTTCCAATGATTCGTAGATATTATGATTCTGTACATGTAGTATTTCTTCGAGTATTTCTGTAAGTACGTTCTATTGTACCTAGTGATGTAAATAATTGTTTCTACTGCGTATTCAAAAATCTATATTAACTAAATATATAAATATTTCAAAATCAGTATAAAAAGTCTTTCGTCTATAGTTATTAATAGTATATTTGCAATAGATAACTTCAAAAAATTCAAGTTGAAACTTTAGAGTAATGAACAAAATGAAGCCGTCACTTGAGTCCTTTGTAATATTAATGATCAATTCTTATGTTTAATAATATATTAAACGTGGGTAATATAATTTATTAAACAAGTTCAGTATTTTTAGCAATTTTTTTTTTTTTTACTTTATTTCAAATCGATTAAAACTTCCTCTAAATGAAATCGATTGCTGGCAAATCTGGCAATTTCTGGTCATCACAAATTGGGTAGATTCCTATGTTCAAATAAATTATTTTAAGTAAGTCAGGCAATGCAGCAACTTAAAATACTGCGAAAATTGTCCTGCACTTTTATTTAAAGTTTTTAATTTATTTTATAATAGTTAAATCAATATAAAAAGTGCACGATTTGATAACACAAAGGCGTGACGTGTTAGTATTTCATACAAAAATGTACCGAACCGAATGTACATGTTATTAAAAAGATACTGATTTGACTTGACAGCCATCCACCCCATTGCCTACTTATTGAACTGTCAAGACAGAGTATAAACGTTGGCGTATTCGGAAAAGTTACGGTACGTAACGTACACAAACAAATAACATGACAGGAACAGGAAATATTTCATAGCCTGCTTTAGTCACGTGGCCTGGCACGTACCAACGATTTTGTTGGAGCATGAGACAGCGAGCGATGCCAGTTTTCACCACCACTGACCGCGCTCGCTCTGAATAATAATAAGCCTCGCTGTATCGATGACTTTATACAACAATTGCATGCCAGTTATGCTATAGTAGCAGTTCATTTGTTACATATCTTATAAAGTTATTTAACTATAAATCCGTTTTTATTGGCACTAGTGGTTTATAGCCTATGAATATTTTTTCAAAAAAAAGATTTTGTTTATACGTATGTCTTGTTATTATATTATGGTTATATGTCTTCATGGATATCGTCGTTTCTGTAAGCATAGTAAAATGGAAATTGCGCTTTATATTCCAAAACGACGTTCCTTCGTGGCACCTACGCAGCACAAAGGAAACGAAATACTCGTACACATATCAACAACGTGTAAATAAACCACCAAGTAAACGCACTCTGCATTCATGGATTGATTTTAATCTGTACATGAGTCGCATGACTGACTGGAGACGAAAGTAAAAAGAATGAATAATCCATAGTGAAAGCTGATTAATTTACGTTAATTGGAAGAGCTAAAATTAAACTTAAATTGTATAACAATTCCACTAGATCTTAGTCACTTATCTTCTCTCATAGAGCATAGGTCTCTAGAGTGTTGGTAAACTATGTGAATTTGATTCTTTTGTCAATAGGATTTACACAAGTTATGTGTGAATGAGCTGAAGACTAAAAAGGTTATTTTTCTGCTTTCTATTCTTTTCAGAAAAGTTAATTGCTCTGAGGTCACAAAATCTTTTTTCAGGATCTCTTCGTATTTGTAATGTAGTTTCATAAAGATCGTAAAGTTCTTGACGTTGTATATCGTTTTGATTTTAGTTTCTCAGCATTTTTTTTATTTATGACAGTCTTCATTCGGTCCATGTACACAAATATTTCCTTACGTAATGTTGCCATAATAACGTCTCCAACATCTTTACTGAAGTTCATGTCTCTATAGATAACGAAAGTGTTGACCGTTTTATTAAGTGATTTGCGAGTCTGAAGGAACGAAGTTTGTACAAACCGACGCGGCTTTGTGTCACTCATACCTCTTAGACCATGACAGAGCTGGCACTTCCATTCCTCCGACGGTTTTGTTAGGTTGGATCATTTGTAACAGAATTACTTTCTACATATTGAACACTAGTAGTGGCCTTTATTTTCAAAGTTATATCCCATATAACAACATTCTGTCTACATTGCGATTGCTAGTGGTATTTAAAAATAGATTTTATTAACTGATTGCCAATATCGTAGTGGCACTTATTGTAATGAAATGTAAAAAATATATCTTTATTGTGTATGTTCTGATCCATTTGTGTTATATTATATTGTATTGTGTAACTATAGAGTATTACATATTTCGGATATACAGTTTACGGTGATTATATTGTGTTCATATAATTGATGTATTTTTACGATAAGTATATTTTATTTTCAAATAAGAGGGTTTAGTTAATTTATCTATAATATGTATGTATTTAGTAATTAATAAAAACTATTATTAGTTTAACAATACTGTACATACAAACCTTATAATATACGGATTATTTACATGCATGCGTCATAAAATTCCTCCGCATCGTCGCATACTGGCAGTGTTCCCAGAAGGCTGGCAGTATTGCCACGTTGAATGGCAATAGTAATTCTCTGTGCAAGAAAAAGGCCCGCCGTCTGGTCGGTCGGCCCGCATTCACGAGAAATGTCGATCAGTCGCTAAGCTAGTACCTTATAAATGGAACGAACACTCGTACCCCATGTCCCCAAACGCCTCAAAAACATAGTTACCGATTAAGTTATTATATTTACGCCGTTTGAAGCTTTCTACTGATGCAGCAGCAGCACCAGCACAACCAGCTGTACTTGGAAGATGTGATGGCGCGAGGGTGTCAACGCAGGTTGCGTCCCACATTTGCTACCCATCTTCCATGACAGTAACGACATACCATCTGGTCTCTTCCCATCGTCTCGTACCATACCATTGGGGTCACGTACGGCTGGCACGCCGGCGGTAACAAGAGCACGACGGATTATGTTGTTATGTTCATATAGATTTTTGATGATATTGATTTCGCGTAGCTTGAAGTACTAATATAAAATGAAACCTTTTACCCCTTTCTTTATAAAACGAGGTAATAAATAGAAAACCAACTATACTACGTACCTGTATTAAATCTACATTTAAACATTTGCATAAAATAGACACACCTTTACATTATACTCTACTATATTATACAATTATTGTTTAAGTGCTTAATGCCACCTCGACCATTTCTGGTCTTTTGTAGCATTTTACAATACATTCGGATACTACCTACTCAATTAGGTAGAAGTGTAATTTAGTTTAGTAAATACTTGGTTGTTCCGTAGAATATCTGTGATCCCTCCGGACCCGTCCATCTAATCTCAGCTTAAAAGCCGGAGAGGGATTTTCTTAGTAACCACTATACAATGCCACAGGATGTAAGCTTTATGAAATTCTGTAGCTTTTGTAACGTATTACGTATATGGATTACTATCTGCTATGAACTAAATGTAAATACAATATTTTCGTAGCTGCATATTTATGTAAAGCTATACAAACATTATTAGGTTTTAGGTGATATATCGCATTTTATTGTTCACATAATGTGATTTAATGAAATCAAACATCTTCATTTAGTACACCGGAAAAGTCCACATAAGAGTACTTCCACGTCCACTCGTACCTTGAGTTCTTTTCAAAGTAGTCTTCACTGGCAGTAATACAGGTCTTCATACGTGTAAACCAGGTGCTGAATACATTACTCCAGTATTTCTCTGAAACATAGTCCCATATCTGCTCAAAAGCTCCCATAACCTCCTCATCGCTCGAAAACTTGCGTCCCTTCAGTTGTTGTTTTACATACGGAAATATGTAGTCCAAAGTCAAAAGTGCAAACAGCCCGTAGTTTTGCCGGCTCGAAGCCAAATACCTTGAGTTTGGTCGGAATGTTTAAGGCGTCTAATACTTGAAGTAAGCGAAGAGTTTATAGATTTGACTTCAGATCACAATATTATATGGTATCTAGGTTATATACGACAAAACTTATGTAGCACTCTGCGTATATAATTATTCTAAATGTTCGCTTAAGAGCGCTTAACGATCTTCGGCCTCCATGAGCGCTGACCTAAGAGCAGCGGGTTCAGCCGATGTCTCGGCCGACGCAACTCTTTGTAGGAGGGGGGAAAGCCCCCACACACTATTCGACGTCGCCTGACGTCCTGACAGGCAGGCGAAGTCAGTCGGGGGTTGAGTGGTAATCCTTCTAGGGCATACCTCAACTCCCGACTATAGGCTAAAGTTTCGTAAGCAGTGTGGTTTTAGTAGGTTCGATTCCGACATAACCACGTCATCGTGCAATCGGTGAAGTGGTACCCGTAGGGGTTTCCACAGGTTAAAAAAAAAAGGTAAAAAGTAAGCATTTTAGCCACAAAAAATTCAAAATAAAACTTTTTTCGATTCCCACTCAATAATTGTGTGATGAGTATAATCATTTGTTCTATGTCTGAGTGTAATTTATCTATAATATATATGTTTAGAAATACATAAGTATGTTTATAAGCGGTCTGGTTACCATAGTACAGGCTCTGCCTAGTTTGGGCTCAGAGATGTGTGAAGTTATTATTATTGTTACTTTTCACGTGTCAGTGAAAAATAATGAATTGCCGATGAATAAAAAAAGTGTGTGTGTGTGTGTGCAATTCACACACGGTGGAAGTGAAACTTGAGAAAAGTAGCCCACTAGAGAATAAGAAATAAAAATTAAAATCAACACAAATAATTTACTAATGTCATCATCATCATCATCATTTCAGCCATAGGACGTTCACTGTTGAACATAGGCCTCCCTTAATGACTTCCAAGAAGACCGGTTGGAAGCGACCAGCATCCACCGACGTCCTGCGATCTTTACCAGGTCGTCTGTCCACCGCGATAATGGACGTCCTACGCTGCGCTTTCCGGTCCGGGGTCTCCATTCCAGAGCTTTTCGAGCCCATCGACCATCCGTTCTACGTGCTATGTGCCCCCCCCCCCCCCCCAAAACCACTTCAATTTGCTGACCCATTCGGCTATGTCGGTAACCTTTGTCCGTCTGCGCATCCCCTCATTTCTGATTCGATCGCGCAGAGAAACACCAAGCATAGCCCTTTCCATAGCTCGTTGAGCGACTCTGAGCTTGCTTATGAAGCCCATAGTGAGAGAAGCCCATACTAATGTAAATAAATTTAATTTTAGATAATTTAAGTTTAGTTTAAAAAAATATATATTTTTAAAATTTAAAGTTATTTGTCAAATTAACACAGATGTGTTAAGTAATTAACATAAATTAATTAACTAACGAATTTTAATACGCACGTGCACAAAAATGACACCACTTTGACATTGACGCATTTTCTGAAGGCTTCGTAGACTCGTAGTACGCAGGCGCAAAGACTAAGATTATAGGAAACTCTCGCAGGCTAAATCCTATTTATGAATGTTTGTCTTGTTTGTCTCTTTTTAGTGTGAGTTTTTTGTTTTATTGAATTTCAAATCACAACGATTCTAAAGAAGTTTCACTTCAACAATATACACACTCGTTCACAAAACTAAAGTAATCAAAGGTTGCTGCTATTTATTAAGCTAAATAGCAGCAACCTTTGATTACTTTAGTAGGAGCCATTATTGTGACATATGAATTAAGATTATAGCTTTTAGGTAGGCAATAGAAACAAGTATTCCTTGTTTCCATTGCATAAAACCTAATAGTTGTCAACTCTCAGCAACGAAGGTAGCAAAGCCTTTTTCCATTCTTTCCTTGGGAAACGCGTAGCTACTTCCGGTTGATGTTCTGACGAGGACGGAGTTACGACAATTTTATTAACTTTTAACTTCCTGCCCTAAGCTGTGTTCACGTATAACACTTCTAGTGGCACAATCAGAAAAAGGAAAGATAAGCACTGCCGAGAGAAAACAGCTATCTATACTAATATTATAAAGAGGTAAAGTTTGTGAGTTTAGATGTTCGAGGTAATCTCCGGTACTATTGATTCGATTTTGAAAATTCTTTTAGTATTGGACAGCCCATTTATTGAGGAAGGCTATTTGCTTATAACATCACGCTACGGCCAACAGGAGCGGGCATCAATAAAAAATGTTGCAAAAACGGGGAAAATTTACAAACGCAGACGAAGTTGCGCGGGTCAACTAGTAACTTATAAGTTATAAAGTAATAAATTGACAACGCAAATTACGTTTAATTATAGACATTTGAGGACTTGTAATAGCGATAAATAACTAAATACATATACAATATAACATTTTAGGTAATCATGTAATTAATAGATTACTATATTAACTAAACTATTATTCGTATCACATTTCATTGTGTGACAGAATTATGAATTGACTATGCATATGTAACATTGGATATACTCAGTAATACTTTATTTGCACGAACTCTTACGTATTTCTGAGTATTGATCAGCTATTAAATTAGCAACAATAAAGTTTATTCCCGAAATTGAGAGTGTAGGTGTCATTCATCCCAAAATATTCTGTTACAAGGAAGTTACAAGCTTGTCGATATTCAATTTTCAAATGTATATTTTTATATCGAAGTTGAAAAGGGCAAAAGTAACGACAATGTTTATCCGGGGCACATTTTCAATCGAAAATAGCTGGTCGCATCGAACTTTAACACGTAGATACGTCAAATACGTACTTATTTTTATTTGGATCAGAACATGTGTCAGTTCTGTGTTACTTAGTTTTAGAAATCTCTTTTCTTTATTTGTATAGAATAGAACAGAGTTTGTATAGCTTTATATGTATAGCAATGTTATAAGTGAATGCACTTCTATTACATACAGTATCATGTTCAGGGATTATACAAGAGATACATGTGAAGTAACCGTTTCATTAACGACAATTTCATTATATTTTACCATAATATGATTACTTAAACCCGTTAAAAATAGAAAACAGTTTAAATCAATGGGTGGTCTTATCGCTAATAGCGATCTCTACCAAACAACCTTTAGATGGAGATAATAACAGAAGTATTACGACTGGCCTATTGGTCTAGTGGTTAGTGACCCTGACTGCTAAGCCATAGGTCGTGGGTTCGATTCCCACCCAGGACAAATAATTGTGTGATGAGCACGATAATTTGTTCTGTGTCTGGGTGTAATTTATATATAATATGTATGTATTTAGAAATATATAAGTATGTTTATCAGCAGTCTGGTTACCATAGTACAGGCTCTGCCTAGTTTGGGATCAGACGGCCGTGTGTGAGATGTGTCAAGTTATTATTATTATTCTTATTAAATAAAAACAATAGTTGATGGCGTACTATTGAAAATACAGACAAGTATTTACACGTATATACACACACATATATACGTACATACATATATAATTCAGTTTAATTATATAGCTATTTAGTAGAGATTACATAGTATATTATTCTAAAGTAATTTTGTAAAGTAATTTTAATAAATTATTTATATCTTAGTTGTGAAATGGTAAAAATAAAAAAAATAAAGGTATTACAGTGATAGATAGTATTGCTTGACGATATTTTTAAAGGCTGTAAAGGTTTCAGCTTGCCGTATTTGTTCTGGTAATGCATTCCACAAACGAACAGCCAGAGCCATAAAAGAAGTGTCAAAAAAAGTTGTTGAATGCACCGGCACCTCTAATATCAGATTTTCCGATGATCTTAAGCATTTAGTATGGGTACCATGAAGGAACTCAAACCGTTCTTTTAAACAGGAAGGTGTAAAAAGGTTAAACAATATATTGTTTAGCTAAAGGAGAATTTGAGCATTCCGGCGAAGACGAATAGGTAACCACTTAAGCTTTTTTCGAAATTCAGAAACATATTCATAATTACGCAGTCCAAATATAAATCGGATACAAAAGTTTTGAAGTCGCTCAAGTTTATCTAATTGGTTTTCGGTGAGATCTGGATAGCTGACGTCCACGTAGTCAAGATAAATATATAGATTTAAATAAGTAATATTGATAGGTAAACAAAAATGAATTACCTGCACAAAGTTATTTTATACTTCCTTTTCTGTATAACGACGAGTAGATTTTAAATGCAAAAGTGAAACGTGACCTTCATTAAAATTATAAACATTGACATTGAAAATTTAATGTTCGGAATTGTGATGATAACCTTCATCGGAAAGATTGTAGAAGATAACACGTTAACTAACCTTAATCATATCATAATATCATCAGTTATTCCTGTTATAAATCTCTTTTAATTATCGTGAAAGTGAATTGAGTGTCAAAATAAGTTTATTTTATTACGTACCTACTTTATGGCTGATTTTGCGACATGAAAAACAAAGTCATATTCGCTGCATGGGATAGTTAGTCACCCTGGAGGAGGTTCTATGTTCGGCTGTTTATTTTTTTGAAGTATATCCAACGATATTTCCGCCATATATGGAAAGATTTTAAAATTATATCTTTATCTGAAAGGGTATACTCCCAAGGTCGTCCCATTGTCACCCAAGTCGGTGTCAAGTCAGGTAGCTGCACAGAAATCGCATTTGAAATTATCAATAATAATCTGTTAAATCAAGACAAGCTACACACAATTCATACATACACACTATTACTTACATAAACAGAAGAACACATACACATTTATATACATATATAAATACATACACTATGAGTACTGAAATACAGAGTCGTGTACTAGAGTCCAGCTCATTCAGCCATCTCATTGTGAATCACGTAATTTCTTCTTAAATATAAAACGGTTTGTGGACATCCTGATTTAGAGAGGGAGTGCATTGCAGAGAAAAACTGATTGCATATTCTTTACGAAGTTGGAGTTGTAGGAGAGACAGAAGAGAAGCAGATTATTTGCTGAACGAAGATTGCTGGCATGATACTAGGTAAAAAGGTATAGATGGAGATGTGATTATGTTCTGTGTCCACATTTCTTTCGGAGACACCATTTGCTTAAAACGAATTAATTGAGAAATCGTTTAAGCTTATTACAGTAAAGTATCTTTGAACCATTCTGTACAGGGAATGCGTTTCTTACTACTCTATATAAAAAATGTTCTACATCACGTCTATCTATGTGTATCTATGTATATATTTAACTAAAATATGAAATTTATTCCGAGTTCGTCCGGCTGTTCTATCTAATTAAATTGCTTAATTTTAAATGATAGGTATTGATGCACAAATTTGTCATCAAGCATTGGAAATCACCTAACTTTCACCCTTCTGAAATTCAAACGTGACTTCCTATTGTACAATTCTTATGTTTTCATAGCTTTCTTTCTCTAAATCTCCAGTTGTAAATTAGGTAGGTGGTTTATTCGTTGTCGTCGTCTAATACCGCGTTCCTATAATCAAGAAACGATTTGCTTACGGACGGTACAATTTTCGTCGCAAATTCAACGCTATTTTACCGTCCGTAAACAAAACGAATCGTTTCTTGAAGGAACGGATAGGAACGCGGCATGAGAATACTCACTGGAACGAGCTCTTTCATTTGAACTTTTACCCACTTAAATTGGTTGAGTTGGAGGGAAGCTAGGTGTTAACATTCCACTTAAATAAATATGAAAATAAATCTCTCTCGTTAAATTTGAAAATAACATATAAGGAAGAAAATAAACCCATAAGGAACTAAGAAAACAATTTTTTACTAAGGTACATGTGATAGGCTACAAATAAAACGTCTCAGTTACAATGCGAGGCGGTAGTAGTTTTTTTTTTTTATGGTATAGGGGGCAAACGAGCAGACGGGTCACCTGATGGTAAATGACTACCGCCGCTCATAGGCACTTGTAACTCGAGAGTCACAAGTGCGTTGCCGCCTTTTAAAGTGGGAGTAGGAGAAAAGGGGGAAGGTGGGGAAGAGTAGGAAAAGGGGAGAAGGGAGGGTTAGGGCCTCCGGTAACCTCACTCACGCGGCGAAATGCAATGCAAGCATTGCTTCACTACCGGTTTACCATAGTACAGGCTCTGCCTAGTTTGGGATCAGACGGCCGTGTGTGAGATGTGTCAAGTTATTATTATTATTCTTATTTAATAAAAACAATAGTTGATGGCGTACTATTGAAAATACAGACAAGTATTTACACGTATACACACACGACTAAAACCACACGGTGTTCCGTCACGGGTGTCTATGGCCGGGGGCTCAGGTATAACCTAGGAAGTAATTCCCTGGACCCCCGACAGACTTGACCACCTGTTCACAAAGCAGGTAGTTTCGCAGTCTTGAGTAGGAGAAGTGTCCCCTTCAGTTTAGAAAGGCGCGTGCAGAACATGTCGCGCCACCGTCTCGGGCCTATTTTCTTCTGTTTCGGTACCGGGTTACCCTTCCCGACGCCTTAAGGCCAGCGCTCATTGAGGCCGTAGGTTATTAGGTGCCCTACGGCGTCTGGTGCGTCCTCTGCGTGACGGGAGAGTGCTAGTCCCGTTCCCTTTCCGCCGCCTCTTTGGCGTACAGAACCTCCTCGCAAAATGAGGCGGCGGAGTAGAACAAACCAACCTAAAAAAATCATATAATAATTGTATACTGACTCGCGATAAAGAAATCAATTACTTTTGCATTTTACAAGGAATCAATCTACTATTCAGGTAATTTGATTAGAGTTTAATAAAATCATAATGCTAAACATGCAAAGAATTTATTAGACAGCTCATATTTTTACTTGTGTGTTATTAAATTGCTCTTTAATCACGTATGTTCAATATAAAGCACTGTTAATAACGAAATTATCTGAACCGAGATTCATTTATTTTCATTTGTGTCATGAAAGATTTTCAGAGGTTCGTCCCTCCGCGCTCGCAGGTGGACTCTCCAAGAATATAAATTAGATTTCATTCCTCCGGTATCACACGCAAGCACTTTGTGGCGTTTAAAATTATTTCAACGTCACGAATAATATCTAAACGCTATAAAAAATAAATAATTTGAACTTTTGTTTTGATTTGACATTTATTATTTCATAGTTTTTCATATTATCGAAAATTTTCAAGTACATTTGTTGCTAAAAACTTGGTGACACAAATTAAAATTTCATTACGTTTCTGGATAAGCAAACAGTTACTGGTCAAACTATTTAAATCAAGTACCTTGCTTAATATGATCTCTACGGAATCCAATACATTGAGTTTTCTAACATAAGTTAGTAAAAATCGGCGTTTACAGTTTAAATCCTTCTATGTCGTGTAAATTAATATTTATAAACACAAAACAGCAGCTTTTTTTAAATTAATAAAAAAGAATCTTCAAAATATGGGTTATTGCCCAGCCGATAAGAGAGCACGCGTGTGTACTGACCAGATATCCCAACCAAGTGAAAAATCACCACTACACACGTCCGCTAACATCAACAGAGTAATGTAGTAGGAGCCTAGGTATAAGTTAATCCATTTTTCTTCATGACCCCTTCCTGACTGAAGAAAGAAGAAATCGTAAACAAAATGCTAGTAATCTAATTAGGAATCAGAGCAACAACGGCACGTTCTTCACTGTAGATGATGTAATTATTCTTGTCGAAAGCTAAACCGTATCCATTTTCAAGAGATAATATTTTTGACAACTGTTTACTTTCTTTGTCAACTTCATAAATTCCAGCTTTTGCCACAAAAAATGGTAAACCACTTGCGTCTGTGGCTGCTCCACGTATATTTATAATGTTTCGATCAAATAACGTAGGTGATTTACTCCCTTTTGTCTTCACAAATACTCCAGAATAATTAACAAAATACAAATCTTTGTTAATATCAAATATAAAGTGCTGAATTAAATTTCCTTTCAAATTATTAACCAAGCAACTCTTTCTATCTCTATTGAGGTAGTGTAGATTCTGTGTGCCTGTATCGACGAAATAAATATTGTCATTAAAATACATACCAAAAATATCTATACCATGAACAAGATGTTGGCCGATATCATTTGTGTTATAGTTATATTTGTATATACCATCGCTCCCACCAAGGTATACGTCACCGGTCGATTGATTCACGGCACTTGCAAATCCATTACGAATTCCAGGTATAATAGAGACCAACCCAGTATCGAGATTCAAAAGGACCAGTTGAAAGGTTTGGTCGGAAAATTCGTCTGCATTTATGCAGAAAAACAAATTATTGTGTTTCCTGTCGATCGATAAATTACATGGAAAGTTTACGTCTGCTAATAACACATGTTTTCTATATCGTTGACCTTTTATTACTAAATATGTTTCATTTGAACTAGTTTTCATTTTTATGTTGCATATTTGATTGAGTTAAGTAATTTTAATTGTAATAGTTACATAGTTTTATTTAAAACATTTTTTGATTAATGGCTTTGTGTATTTTTTGGTTATATTTTCACCAATAATAAATGACAAAAACCGACAAAGACATTGAAGTTCAAATTCCATTTTGTTTAATATAATTGCTCCATCGTTTAGGTAACGATGTTTTCAGATTATAAGGGTACAAAAAACTAAATATTTTTTATTAATTGTAAATAATATTAATTTGAAAACCTATCGCAGCTTAAAAACCAAATAAAAACAAGACAAATAAGACATGGACATATTTCAGGATGACAATTAATATAGATCTAACTCTAAAGAGTACTACAACTACAATCGAATGCCAGCTAAGCAGACAAATATATTGGTATCTAAGTCAAAACCATCTAAAAACCTAAAGATTAACATTACTCAGTCTAACGTAGTGTTTGTATACTCTTTTTACTCAGGTTTTAATTTTGGTAGTGGCAGTGATATTAACATTTATGTAATTCATTCATTCATATTTAAGTAATTCATTTCAAACCTTGGAATACCAGGTGAAGTAATTAAATAGCATTGTATTTTTTGGTTTTGTATTACACTTTCAACATTCAACTAATTATTTTATTTGGAATTGAAATTGATGATAATAACTTGACACCGCCCTCTGATCCCACTACGAGAACTAGAGAGAGCTTGTTCCAGCCATGATAACCAGACTGCTGATCAACGTTCTTCAAACGGACACAAAGAAGTCCCGAGGCTAGGTGAGCCTCGGGACAACTATTACAGTCGGTGTGGCGTAATGGAGAGGTGACCACTTAAACCATTGCGCCATCCGTGTAGATAAATTACATCCAGATACAGAACAAATGATCATGCTCACTTGGGTGGGAATCAAACCGACGACCTCTAGCTCAACGGCCAGGTTTACTAATCGCTAGACCAACAGACTTGTCCTGATCAATAGCCCATTAAAACATAAAGTCGACTGTGATGAAATTGTTGCTTTGTCATACATATAACTTATTCCCGTTTATGACAATAAGCACCAATGACGTTTCAATTATAACTGAAACGTTATTGGTGCTGAGTATTGCCACAACAACAACTGTTACTTTAAGTCACCTCTGAGTTGTGTTCATTTTTGACACTAGTTTTATGTCATAGGTATTTTATCGGTTTTATATGGTACATTGGTACATGGTTATAGGTACTGCTCTACATCACTACAATTTTTTTTTTTTTGGTTCTACCACAGCTCTACATAAACTCCTTTGACAGTTTGTCCTCCGTATACCTACATGACATTGGCAAAATTGTGATAACTCCACAAAGCCACAAACCGAAAGTTGAAGTTGATATAGGTACTGCTATGGTGCCACTAACCAAAATTGTAAAGTGTAGTGCAAAATGTCTCTGATATCTCACTTATCGATAAAAAATAAAAAATAACATTTTAGATAGATTCTCTCGTGTTAGAACAAAATCCCCCACGCATGGTTCTTAAAATACAAACACTTATCTTAAAAACATATAACAAATCTTAAAAACAAACAGCTTTAATTTAAGATTTATATTTGATATTTTTACAATTATATTAATGTTAATTTATATCAATGTTATCAACACCAATAATATCCATTTGTTGCATAAAGCGAATCACTCTATCGTAGAGCAATTCTTTCACGTCAATAGCCCATATAAAGTCAATGTGAGAAAATTCGGCTAAAGGCACTCGGAACAGTCCTATGGGTCTGCCCAGTTCTCTGAACAATCTTTGTACATCCGGGATCTCAGCAAGAGGGTCGTTGTCTGAGTAGTGAAGGAATACTGGCGCAGTAATCTTTTCAAGGTCATATCGAGGAGGCGTGATTCTACCGTAGGCTCTTAGATTTGCTAGTAAACTGCCTTGGTCGTAACGACGGAACTCTTTCCCGGTAATTCCTTGACAGTAATGAACGAACTGTCTAATCGATCCACCAGCTGGCAGTTGACCGAAAATAACTGGCAACATAGTCTGTAATAAATTGAAGAGAAATGTCATCACTGATGTATAACAGTGTCCATACACTGAATATGGGAATAAGTTTATGCCGCTAATGTAATATATTATATTTATATTTCTTTTTTTTTCGCAAAAAAAATGCAATTTATTCTATTCTATTCTAATATAATTATGTTGACGGGAATTAACGCGATCACATATTTAAAAGGTATTTATTACATACGTTTGCTTTGCCTAACGTTTCCACCAGGTTGCACTGGCCGTGGTCACAGGCCTGTAGGTACTGTAATACTGTTTAAATACGTGATCGCGTTAATTCCCGTCAACATAATTATATTATCATAGAACGCGAAAGTTTAAAAGTTTGGACCTTCTTGTGTGAGAATTGCACACACACACACTTTTGTCATAAATATATGTACATTTACTGGACTGGCCTGATGGTCTAGTGGTTAGTGACCCTGATTGCTGAGCCAGAGGTCATGATGAGCATGATCACTTGTTCTTTGTCTGGGTGTAATTTATCTATAATAAGTCTGGTATCTTAATACCCCTCAGTCGATTTTTTTTAAATATATTTAACGTACAGAATTCATCCCACGACAGCCGCTACAGTTATAGTACACCATAGAGTATAGACTATATTCAGAAACAATATTACCCGTAAGTAACAGTTACCAATAATAGTTTTAATAACGGTATTCAGAAATATAAACATGAGATATTGCATTGACCTTACAGTTCGGCCATTCTGTCTAAGTGAGTCCTCTCACTTTCACAAAATAGTAACTAACTTTAATGTAAGTAAATACAAACTCTAATGAAATTCCTACAATTATCTTACTTATCTTAAAATCTTGTTTTTTTATTAAATAATAAAATTATGTTATAATAATAATAATCTTCACTATCAAATTAATCTCTTCTAACGGATCACAATCTAGATTCGATTCGCGAATTATAATCAATATTTCAGAATCTATTTCAGTATACT
Organism: Euplagia quadripunctaria; assembly: GCA_963859945.1. NCBI lineage: Eukaryota > Metazoa > Arthropoda > Insecta > Lepidoptera > Erebidae > Euplagia > Euplagia quadripunctaria. Next base: position 10,854,310 of record OY982574.1, read on the forward strand.
CACCTTTTCACTTTCTGAAAATCTAGCTTGGTTTGTCACAATCTACGGTCATCGGTGCGGCATCAAATGATACCATTCGCTATCAGCACTAACTCATGACAAATCGTGCTCGCATCATAAGTCTCATTCATTATCTTACAATCATCTGTGCGGCATTGATATCGTAGTGCCATTCAATATCTGCACTGATTGCTCTTATACACAGTAAAATTTTTATCAAAACTCTCAACAATGACATGTTTTTTTCTTTTTGGGCAAAATACAAAAAAAAGTAAGAAAACAGTACTAGGGTACGTTAGCCTACAGTAATTGTTGCTTACTTATCTATGCGATCAAAGATTTATTTATCAGCTACTTCAAAACTTTCGTCTTGATCACTATTGGAGCTCTCACTAGTAAAACCCTTGAAGTTCATCCAAGGATGAATCTTATGTAGAGCAACAGTATTTTCGTATCTTCTGTTCCCTTTTCTCGTTAAAGAGGTATCCTCAATAAGAAACCTATCATTAGGTAATATTTTTAAAATTCGGTAGGGACCCTGGTATTTGGGAATGAGTTTCTTTGATTTCCTGACGTGTTCTTTATCAATTACGGTACGTTCAACCCTAACAAGATCACCTTCCTTATACGTAGTCTTAACTTTCCTATGTTTGTCGAACTGTCTTTTAGCGTATTCTTGTTGTTTCTCTATATTTTTCGTAGCATCCGACCTTAATTGCATCAAAATTGTCACCGTCAACATGTTCTGAAGCCTCGGTGATGACATCAGTAAATAAATTCTCAGATGCATTCATTAATTTACAACCAAACAATAGTTCTGAATGACTTTTTCCAGTAGTTTTATTTTTAGTAATATTAATCTTTAATTGTATATCTCCTATGTGATCGTCCCATATATTATCATTTCCACCGTGACATTTAGTACTTAATGCATCAGAAATAGTACGGTTGAACCTTTCGCTCTTGGAGTAGCGACTGCGTTTAAAATGTGTTTTATTTTTAATTTGGCCATAAAATCCTTAAACTTTGCACTGGTGAAACATGAACCACGATCCGTTATGAGGTACACCAAAATAACTAAATTGTTCTTTAAATACCTTGATTGCTGTTGCTGATTTAGTATCTCTAAGCGCGGATATTAATATATTTCGTAAAGGCATCTATTATGACCAATAAATAAGTGCCTAAGCCTCTCTTTGAGCGAACGAACGGACCCAAATGATCAGCATGTAGTGTGTGAAACGGTTTTTGTAGCTTATGTATAGGATGAAGCATACCTTCCTTAGTACCAGCAGGTGCCTTATAATGCGCACACTCTAAACAGACTGCTACATATTTCTTGGTAAATTTGCGCATTTTTGGAAACCAAAATGCGCCTCTTAGTCTACTTAATGTTTTTTCACACCCAAAATGCCTGCAACCCCTAGGCATACCCCTCGGAACTTCCCATCGCAACCCTTCGTCTAAGACCCTGTACACATGTTTACCCTTCAGATAATCAGATAATTTTTACGAACATCCACAACAAACTTCATCTCATCATCTTCTAATATGTCTTTTATGCGTCTTATTTCACTATCGTCACCCTATACAGTGGCGATCCGGCCTAGAATGTCCATGTGCAAAACATCAAGGGCATGCTCCGTATCCCTATTGCCAAATTCAGTAACAGGACCACAACTAAGTGAGCCATACGTGTACCTGGTCTATACTTTATTTCTGAAACTGCACCCACCAACGAGAAAATCGAGGTATTAAATTTCTTTTGGTCAGAGTAGTACGAAGTTCATTACAGTCCGTAACTATCTTAAATTTTATCCCTAATAGGTAAACTCGAAAACGGTTTAGAGATGCAACCACTGCGAGAGTTTCCAACTCAAACGAGTGAAATTTCTGTTCGTCCGCTGTAGTTTTACGACTATAATACGATGTTGGCCTTAACATACCGTCTAAACCTCGTTGCATAAGGATACCCGCCATACCACTTTTAAGGCATCTGTGTGCAATTCTGTTTCTAATTCGACATTGTACAAAGCTAGAATAGGACGTTCGACTACTTTATCTTTTAATTTATTAAAAGCTTCTACCTCATTACTCGTCCATTTCCATTCAAATTTGGATTTTAATAAGTCTGTCAATGGGTGAGCTATACGAGCAAAATCCTTTACGAATCTGGGGAAGAAACTGGCTAAACGTGGAACTGGGAAATACCTAATAGCTAAAGTTTTACGTGTCCCGGGACGTATATCTTCACCGCTTACATAAAATCCAAGAAAACACACTTTTCCATCTTTAAACTTAGTCCTTGTCTAGCGTCTTTTAAAAGCCCTGAAACCTCATCTAAACGAGCGATACCTTCATCGAAAATCCGCGCTGGAATCAATACGTCATCCATGTACACGATTGCATAGCTGACTTTTGATAGTATGTTGTTCATTACCCATTGAAAGACAGAAGGTGCGTTGGTTAACCCAAAAGCCATGCGCTTAAATTGATACTGCCCGTCAGGAGTTACAAAGGCAGTTTTATCCTGGGACTGCGCTTCTGCATAGATCTGAAAACAAGTTCTAAACTAATGAATAAAGAGTTCCCAGACAATCTATCTAACTGATCATCAATCAAGGGTAACGGGTAATGCTCTTTCTTAGTTTTATTATTTAAAGCACGATAATCAACGCATAGTCATAGAGAAAAAGACCGGAGAAAGTATGAAGCTGACGCTTACCGTACCCGAATAGTTGTTAGAGCAAATAACAACATTTTAATGTCTTTTTAGTGCATTTAAAGCTAAAATGTCTAGGTTCATTACAATTGTAGCACACGTATGCCTGAGGTCTCGCAACCCTGGCTTCGTTACTGTTCACTGTCTGCTTAAAATTAGTGGTAGGTAATGACGTAATCCTCGTATTGCGTTTATCATAGCTAGCTTTTGATTTATCTGCCTCACGAAGCTGTTGCTTAATTGACTGGAAATATTTTAAAACCTGCTCTGGCTCTTGACATTTTGCTGCCTTAGCCCCTAACCTCAAAGACCTATGGTCTGGTCCTTACAATACTAGCTCGTTTACCTCGTATTTCACAACGGTTTAGTAATTTTATTTTCTGATAATAGTAATGTTCCAGCGAATCATTAAACTTCACGCGTTCTGATAACATTTCGGTAAGTAACTCTGCGTAGTTGTCTGTCACTACTCGGAAATAACTCTTCCAACTTGACCTTCCATTCTATCCACGAAAATGATTGTTGTTGGGAGAGCTTGGTACCATGTTTTCGCGACACCTGACAATATCGGCAAGGCGTAATGAATAACCTGATCATCGCCCCAATTATAAAGCTTTGCACACTCATCGATTTTATTAATCAACATGTGAATTGTTTGGCTTTTAACCATGGGGTCAAATTCAGGTATTACGTTTTCCAACATAGGAAATTTACTTCCTTGAGGTCTACTACTTAAGGCCTTTACTAATGTGGATAAAAACGCTTGTGTGTCATTGCTGACAGTATTGAAACTACTCACGTGACCGGAAGATATGTTGCGTCCGCTGCTGTCGTCTGCTTGCGTCTCGACCTCGCATTGCAACCTCGCTTTCCATGACCGCCTGCCGTGCCGTCGCTGCTGCTCACTCTCGCGCCACGATCTTGCTTGCTGCGTTTCCTGCTACTCCGCTTCATCGCTGGATTACCGCTACTGCGACGTTTGTAGTGATGCACGCGACTGCGATGCCGCCTGCGACCATGACTTACGTATTTCACACGAGAGCGACTGCGTCTGTCATCCTTTGAGTCCATAGAAGTAGTGGTGGATCGCCGCCTCAGCCGTTTTTCAGAAAAAGTTCTCGAATTGGTCTTTCTCCGATCACGACTACGATTTTGCTTATTAAGCCTTCTATGTATAGTTCTATGCTTGCTGACTGACGCGACTCCTTCGTTTACCTTCGTCACCATCAGTTATATCCATTTTCAAAACTTGTGATATATTATTATATCAATATGGAGCAACTTTTTTTTCTTGCAGGTTTATTATGTATATCTTGTATTTATCAAATCGTGGGTGTACTTAGTTTATCTCACTTCTGAGATAAAAGAATCAACTCCTTATCACAGGAATAAAAGAAAGTTATATTGGTTTCATATGAATTTTATGTTTTTACAACCTCTTATTCTGCCGCCAAAATCTTATCTGACACTTTATAGTTTACCATAGAGTATTATTACTATATTCACAAACAATATTACCCGTAACAGTTACCAATAATAGTGTTAATAACAATAATCACAAATATAAACATGAGATGTTGCATTGACCTTACAATATAAATATATAGGATATTATCACTACATATTATAAAACAAAGTCCCCGCCGCGTCTGTCTGTCTGTCTGTTCGCTATAAACTGAACAGATTTTCGTGCTTTTTTCATGTTTTGTGTAAATTAGTTGAAATATGATGATGATTGTTGAAAATGTCTCTGTTACCCGTGCGAAACCGGGGCGGGTTGCTAATTAGCAATAAAGAGAAGGTCGAAATTGTGTTGGGTACGTGTGGATCACTCACATCGATTGCAGTTATGGATAGAAGCAGCGTAATCGTTGTAAGTCGTATATTAACCGGGAAATAGAAGCCATTTATTTACCAATACTATTAAGGCCTAGAAACAGGCCTTAATAATATTTAGTACCTATTGGTTTTATTGTATTTTAATCGTAGAGATATAATATTTTAACAGGATGCATTTACGAGAGAGATAATTGTATAAGAAGATTGCTTAACTGTCCTACAATTAGAAATTAAAACAACTGTTAACATACCGCATTATGTTGTCCCTCGTTCCAACCACCGATCAAAAACAGAATGTTACTACAAATTGGCTGGAACACAGCCTCATCTTTGCAGAAAGCCTCGCTAGCCCAAATGTACAACTGGCTGCTTGTTAAAAACTCTCCATATCCAATAATACCTCCTATTCTCTAAAATATTAAAATACATTTAAAAAAAAACAACAAATTCATTGCTTTAAATAAGAAATGTCTAAATCAAACATCTGTATCTAGCATTAGGTGTAGTAGGCGCGCGAGTTGAATGCAGAGCTCAGGAATTCGCTATAAAGTAAAGTAAAGTGTTAAGGACTCTACAACAATGCGGACGCCAAGGCGAGGATTGCGGGCGGCAGGGAGTGGTTTGTGGACGTGTGAGACGAGGTTTGCGGAGGGCGAGGGAGATGCTCCCACCCTTCACCTGAGACTCCGACAACAATCAACTCGCACGCCTCTGTAAATCTAAGAACAAATCTTAAATCTAAGAACTATGAATTATTATACCGATTTTTAAGATCCAATCCATCCTTTACTTACCTCAATATTATTAGCGAAAGGTGATATGGCATTCATTAATCGATTACGGTTACGAGCCATGTAAGCTACAGGCGCGAGCGCCTGCATAGAAATAATCTTCTTGTTATATTCTGGACGTAGTGACGCCATCGTAAAGAAGGTCGTAGTTCCCATTGAATGACCGACATAGTGAAGTCTGTCCTTTTCAGTGTGAGCCAACGCATAATCAATCATGGCAGGTAAGTCGTAGTTACCGTTTTCATCCCATGAATATCTCCAGAAAGCAACGTTGAACATCGCATCAGGATTTAATCTGACATGGCGACGAGAATAGCGATTACCACGAATGTTTCCCATCCACACGTCATATCCCTCTTCGGCTAGGATATAACCTTTATATAATAAATAATATTTTTAGCTTGTTCAGATTTCACTACCTGATGCAAACCTAAGATTTCATAACTCACCAAAACCAGAGCCTGGGCCCATAAGAATCCACACAGAGGAGGAGCACAGCAGCCCGTGTTGCAAAAATACTACAGGTTTATTTTTACTTGGTATATTATTCTTATCACGTCCATAAGGAATACGGTGCATTTCCAAGATATAGCCATCCTCAGTTGTTACATTGTGCACTTCAACTGGGTATCCATATTTTGTAATAAGATCTGGCTAAAATGAAACTAAAATAATAGAACACTTTTGGTAAATACATTTAACACGTAAACGTAAACGTAACACGGGGCCTTTACTTTATTTTAAACAATCAAAATAATGAAACTTTAAAATTTCCACTTAAACAACTACTAACTTCAATTTAAAAAGTAAAGACTGTTCAGCAATCACCATTTTTACATAGAAGTAATAAGTCAACTTCTAAGTAAAGATCTAACTAAGGCACGGCAATTTATACACTTTTCCACTTACCACATTCAAACGGGCATCTATTTGGATACTATTTGAATATCGTGAGTAAAATCCAGCACTCCCGTTAAATTTTGCAATTGTTTCATCTAGGAGGACGTTTCGAGGTGTGGCCCGAGTTGCGCACGTGGTGAATACAACAAATAACATCTGAAGCATACTTCGCTACTTCCAGCTGAAGCCCCGTGGTTGCAATGTTTAATGTTTTTATACATAAACAATTTTATAAAGTACTTGACTATGATAATAACTTTGATAATTATTCTTATCGCCATCACTGTGTGGATATTCTTTGTGCCCTTTGTTTGTATGTTTGTAAAGTCTCCCGCGATACAGAATTCCTTCCTGGTGTAATATTGTCTTTTAATAAATCAAAACACAAAACAAAACTGAAGATCATCAGGCACTACTGCAATGTACATCAGTGAACATTATTTACTTGCTTCGAACTTCTCAATCCTGGTGATAAAAGGGTAAAAGCGAAGATCATCAGATAGCATCATAGTATGCTTGACCCGGACAAAACGTAAGAAATTTTCAACGTTCTTACCCTCACTTACGTTGAGAACGTCATGGCCGGACGAATGGCCGTCCATAGTACCTCCATGGACGGCCAGTTGCCTTTCTTAGAGGGGGCATTCCTGTTACATCCCTAATATTAGCTTGACCTGTAATCGATCTAGCTATCTATTTAAGTAACCGAATCTTTTAATCTAATCTTTAGTGTACTTTTTACAACTGCAAGACGTCCGAATAACTTGAAAATTTGCAAGTATCAAGGTTCGATGCCGATACAACGCTGACAAAGCGTGGGGTGCTTTTACGATTTTTTTATAATAACTACATTTATAAATACCTACCAATTAACTATTTGTAACATTTCAAGGAGTCAAGCATCCCCAGCTTTTTTACAATTAAAAATATTTTTTACGTTTAAATTCGGTTTGCTACTTATTAAAGCGTGTTTTTTAAACTATAATATTTATTTGCTGCTAATTGTTTGCTAAGCGTTCAAGTAAATTTAGCCACTGTTTCTTCGCATGTCCATAGGGTTAATAAGAGGAACCATGATATATGCTACCATATATATGCTATTTCAATACGTATACCTATTGCAATAGATGACATAAAGAGACGGTATATAATTGCCATTATTTACAGTAGTTACGCATTAAACTTTTTAAAGGCTCATAATATAAAGAATTTGGTCTTGTCTTTCTAGACCAAAACTAACCATGGCTACGGGTTCTTGAATATGTACTTGCCTTGAACATACTAAGGTATATATTATACTTACTGTACACATAATATTTAAAAATACAGACAAGTGCGAGTCTGAATCCCGCACCGAGGGTTCCGTGAGCAAACAAACTTGTATTTAAATGGTATGTCCATCTCTGGAATCAATTCACAAAGATTTTTGCTCGTTTTTCCGAAAGATAAACTTAACTTTGCAGTTCTGTAACTGCTCTCGCATAAATCGATTCAGGACAAAGTTAACTTTCCAACCGCAAAATATAAGTTTGTAATCACAAAGAATATTTTTTGTGTGATATAACAACAAATTAACGACATTCGGATTTTTTCCTTTACTTGTGCTGTGAGATCTTGCTTGTTACCAAATTTCTTAATTCTAGGTCAATCGGAAATACCCTATACGTTTTGATTTACCTACCTGTGAATGTTCAAATTTGTTGAATTATTTTGAATGCGTTGACTTAGAAGCTTGATTTTTTTACAGCTTTAAGGACCCGCAGATATAAGTATGTGATGTTAATTTCAACTTAATGGGTCCACGGGTCCACTTAAAGGGTCTTGTCAGACGGACAGACGGATAGCAAAGTGATTCTAGAAAGGTTCCTTTTTTTCCTTTTGAGGAACGGAAATAAAAATGAAATAAGTTGAAAAATTACCAAAAAAAATTTTAAAAGAGGTACCATACGTTTATAAGGCTAACACAGATATATTTGTCGTCGGCAAATCAAAAACTCTTATTTATTTTATTAAAAATAGGGACAAATTATTAATAAGAATAAGTTAATAGACATTATTTTGACTGGTTATACCGGTACCGCAATGGTATTGGTCGATTGATAAATATTAATAAACAGTGGGGTTATAAAAGGGTAGGAATAAGTTCAGAACGTTGACTTGAGTGTGAATAGTGGTATGAACAACTTGGCAGTTACTGTTAGTGGTTTTCATATTTTATATCAGTGGTTGTGAGACTGTTTCTTACATATTTGCAAATATTTTGCTAAAAAATATTAGAATCAACATATTGGTAGGTCATCCGTCGTACATGTTACGGTAACGCAACATAAACTACAAAACCAAAGTAAAACATCAATAATAATGATTTGAGATTTACTAATTCTAACCATATAGGTATAGTGCTCCATAAAATATTATGAATATAAATACTGATGCTTTTTTTAGCAAAAAGTTAATAAAATCTATATACTTATAATAAAACTGTAACAGGTCCAATTCTGTACATTGAAAATATTTTTGGGGGGCACTCTATAATCGATACTAAAGCCAAAACTATATTTTTGAAGTAAAAACTTCTTTAGCGGCGTTGTGCACTTTTTGTTGGGTTAAAAAATTGTTTAACTCGCGTCAGGACACGTGACCTGATCGAAAATTCGTAAGACGGAGCCAAGTTTCTTATATTTTAAAAAATATAACATTCGAAATTCAAACATTTACGAGCGGCCAGGAGCGCAGAACTTCCAGTGTACTCTATGTATACATTTCGATATGATATTACCTACTTTTTATTTTTAACCTAATTATATATATATATATATATATATACAGATGTGTGTGTATGTATATGCAAATACATTGTGAAGTTATATTTTCACTTCTGACGTGCAGTCCAACGACTGACTGTTTTTTTTTCATTTTTGTCTGTCTGTCTGCCTGTATCATAGCCGCCGAAAATACTGAATGGATTCAAATAAAACTTGATATGATTTGAGGTTATAGGATACTTTTTATCTCGAAATTTATTATACTTAGTTGGAATTCTTTAACACAAAGTCCGATTGCAATCATTCTTTTTTTGTTGGAATGGCGGTACGTTGAAGATTGTCACGTAATCTTCTTTCTTATATATCTAATAAATCTGTAGACGTGTTTGATTGTGCACACATCACGTAAAAGTACAAAATAATCGTGAAAATGTTTAATGCACTAATATTGTGTCTAATTCGGTGCAACATTAAGTATATGATTTATGGCAATCGGTTCTCTCTATCCATAGAAAAAAGAATTTGAAATTTTCAAGCCAAAATTATTATTACGTAACACAATACGCAACGACATCTATTGGCCCGAAGTAATACTAACTATACAAACAATTACGTTAAGTGGTCATTTATTTTTTAAGATATTTATTATTTATCACTCGCGATGACGTGCATCCCTAAAGGTGATCCCGGATGGATGAGACGGGTTTTATGTCCTTCACCCGCAGCAGAATTTCCTGTGAAGGGCGTGTCTGTATATCGCCCAGTTAGTAATCGGAGCGGAGCACGCTTGCCATCCGCATGCAAAACGTCGCAGTACCGACGGTCCACTCATTACAGGCGCTTTAACACACACCGTGTGGTGTTAGTCGGTTTAAGTCTGATATGCGCCCAGTGATGTGAGCTCAGCAATCAAAACAATTTTTTCTTGTACGCTCCAGGTTGTTTTGCCGCCAATACAGTATAAAAAATCCTGCCTGGAGGATTCGCCCCTTTCAGGCAAATGTGCAACGCCTTTTGTAAGCGACATATTGCTGTTTTCCTACATAAACGCGAATAAAGTCACGGGCACATCTATTATGTATAATTATGTACATGATGATTATGATTGAATACAATCTTCATACACATATTCTTATGAATACAATCAATCGAATAATTTAACAGAAACTAATAAATTTCTATTAAATTATAATGAATATTGCACTACAAATATTTACCTGTAGGTATAATGTATACAGTGTTAGTGTTCGTAATACATATCAGGTTCGAGGCCTGCAAATTTTTGCGTTTGTCTTTCGATATATTATAAAAGTTTTGTCCCACAAGATATCAGGCAATGCGCAGCAGTGTCCTAGCATAAAACGAAATGGTAGACACACTAGCAACGTGGAGGTGACGCGAGCGCTAGACTGCGCGGTGGCTGCGCGGCGGTTGCGCGGCGGCTGCACGGTGTCAGTATTGGCTGGGAGTAATCTGTTAGGTATACCAATGACATGTTGGTGACGGCCCTAGGAGCCCATAGTTTCTAGGAAGTGCCACTGACTTACTAACTACAGCAAATGTCTCCCAATTGGTCGGACGAATCGAGGCATTGGGTCGTCACAGTTGTTTTATCGCAATCGCGATGTACTACGAGAAGAATTTCTGGCGCAAGGAGGTGGCGAAGTGGACTCGGTAGGAAGACCTGCTTACGGAACCGTTTCACTCGCGATCTCGTGCATACCCTAAGAGTGACCACCCATAGATGAGACGGGTTTTATGTCCTTCACCCGCAGCAGAATCTCCCGTGAATTGTGCGTCCAGATATCGCCCAGTTAGTAGACGGAGTACGCTTGCCACCCGTGGACTGGCGCTGGGTGGACCATTGGAAACAAAACGTTGCAGTACGTCGCTATTGCAATGTTTTGCCTCCAATGTAGTGGACAAGGGCACTAAAAGGGACTAAAAGGCACACCGTGTGGTTTTAGTCAATTTTAGTTTGATATGCGGCCTCGCCCGTAGCCCAGTGAGGTGAAATTCCACATGAAAAAAAAATGGGTGCTTTTCTTCCTTATATCGTTAGTTCGCGTGTTAACAATAAAAACTTAAATTATTTTGTACGCTCCAGGTTGTTTCACTGCCTATACATTATAAAAAATCCTACCTGGAGGATTCCCCCCTTTCAGGAAGAGGTGCTACGCCTATTATAAGCGACATATTGTTGTTTTCCGATGTAGACGCGAACGACGTCGCGGACACAGCTAGTTAGTATTAAGTACACAACTTCAAAAACTTGTAATGTGGGTTCCTACGTGGCATTATTCAAATTTTATAAATCAAATAAAAAGTACCCCAACCTAAATCTCCTAAGTTTGAGGTACTATGTGCTAGCTATGAAATAACAAGTCACCTTAAAAAATACCGCTTTCCACTGGTTGTACCATACACATGCTCTGCCATTAGTTGTACAAAAAGCCATTATAATAATTTGTAATAATTTAAACTTTTAAACTACATAATCCTGCGCTTGTGACTATGCCAAACTGTGACTTGTGCCAGAGACTGTTTTGTTTCACCTACATTTGATTCATCGTTTGAGTACGTCGCCTGTCATGATAAGAACATTTTTAATAAATTCTACATCCCTGACTGGATAGATCGTAACAAACTTCTTATCCAAACCTGCTACCCCCCAAAGTATCAAGAGTTATATTATCTGTACCTCCCAAAGTACCACGGATCGTTGTCGTCCTTGCAAATAATATACTATATTTTTGTTTAAGATTTATATACTATGCCAATTTTAACAATCATCTGAAAAGTTATCAATATTGACTAATGTCAATGCCGCTAACACCACTAATATCCATTTGTTGCATAAGGCGAATCACTCTATCATAGAGCAATTCTTTCACGTCAATAGCCCACATAAAGTCAATGTGAGTAAATTCGGGTAACGGCACTCGGAACAGTCCTATGGGTCTGCCCAGTTCTCTGAACAACCTTTGTACATCCGGGAACTCAGCAAGAGGATCGTTGTCTGAGTAGTGAAGGAATACTGGTGAAGTAATCTTTTTAAGGTCGTATGCAGGAGGCGAGAAACTGCCGTATTCTCTTAGATTTGCTAGTAAACTGCCTTGGTCGTAACGACGGAACTCGTTGCCGCTAATTCCTTGGCCGTAATGAGCTAACTGTCTAACCGATGCGCCGGCTGGCATGTGACCCATAACAACTGGCATCATAGTCTGTAATGAATATAAAATATATTTAGTAACTAAGAATTGTAATAGTTCCAGTACACTGAGAAATGTATATTACCATACTATTACCATATATTACTATTCTTTTCGTATTATATATTTCTCGGACTTTAATCCGACGAAACATTTACAGGTGTACTTTGTCAAAAATATAATATAGGGTAGATATAAAACTGTACTTTACATACCTACTTACATGGACTTACCCAGGTGGAGGGCAAGGGAGAGCAGCTGCTCCTCCCGAATTTTTACGTAAACATTACTTTGTACATTTGTGCAACCACTTATAAAAAATTATTTATAAGGCCTATTTGGAAATAAAGAATTTGATTTGATAAACTGAATACTAATTCATGACCATAAAAAAATTTTGACGCCCAATATGCCGTCAAAAAAATGTTCCTTATGAGCCAAACCTGGGTACGGCCATGCATACACATAGTACGTAAAGATTTACAAGCAAAGATCTAAATATAACTTTTTTACCAAAAACACAGATTAGAAAACTCTTTAAACTGTGTATGTTTAAATACCGTATTATGTTGTCCCTCGTTCCAGCCGCCAAGTAAAAATATAATGTTACTGCAAATTGGTTGGAAAATAGCCTCATCCCTGCATAAGGCCTCGCCAGCCCAAGTGAATACTTGTCTACTTGTTAAAAACTCCCCGTAGCCGATAATAGCTCCTATGCTCTGAAATATAGTAAATAATTTACTTCTGTGATATTTAAAATATATCGCTGTTTTGGTTTATTATATATTTATTAAAATTTGATATCGGTAATCGAGCGATAACGATAATTTATTTATTTTTATAAATAGGTTATTTCGGACACGTTTACATGTTAACTATTATTGGTAAAACTAGATGGTGACCACATTTCCAATGAAAGAGTCAGAAAAACCGAAACAATCTCATGGATCCAAGTCTAAATAAATTTGAAATATCCAAGTGCCATGTAGGCGTCCAGGACCATCCTAGACTTCCCACTTTGTATGAAGTATTAGCTTTATTTAAATTCAGGAATTGTAGATTACCATAATGATTACTAATTTCTCCCGTTACTCTCATTAACTTACCTCAATATTGTTAGAGAACGGTGCTATGGCATTTAGTAATAAATTCCGGTTATGAGCCATGTAAGCTACAGGTGCGAGCGCTTGCATAGAAATAATCTTCTCGTTATAATCTGGACGAAGAGACGCCATTGTAAAGAAGCTGGTAGTTCCCATTGAATGACCGATATAATGAAGTCTGTCCTTTCCAGTATGAGCCAATGCGTAATCAATCATGGCAGGTAAGTCGTAATTACCGTGTTCATCCCAAGAATATCTCCAAAAAGCAACGTTGAATATCGAATTAGGATTTAAACTGACGTGACGACGCGAATAGAGGTTGCCACGAAAGTTCCCCATCCAGACATCATATCCTTCTTCAGCCAAGATATATCCTGTACGTAATAGATATATTGTTAACTTCTTTAGATTTTACAACTATTTCAATGCTTAATGTCAACAAAAGAGTCTAGGACTTACCAAAAGCTGCACCTGGGCCCGTAAGGACCCATACAGAGGAGGAGCACAGCAGTCCGTGTTGCAATAATACTACAGGTTTATTTTTATTTGGTACATTATTCTTATCACGTCCATAAGGAATACGGTGCATTTCCAAGATATAGCCATCCTCAGTTGTTACATGGTGCACTTCAACGGGGTATCCATATTTCGTAATAAGTTCTGGCTAAAAGGTACATAAAATAATTAATTAGAAACTCCGTGCCTAATACATTCAACAGATCGCTAATGTTTAAAATATTCACACAAATGCAAGTTGTATACACTCTTAAAACAGCTAAACTATTCTTGACATTCGCCCGACACCATCACTCTTTTAATTGTATTTAGAAGCAATAAAAGTACGAGTTACAGATAAAAATGCTGATACCAAAAATCACTTAGTTACAAAGAATCCACTTACCACATTTAAACGGGCATCTTCAACGATATTGTTTGAATACCGCGTGTCAAATCTGGCACTCTCGTCAAATTTAGAAATTTTTTCATCGAGAGGGCTCACTCGGGCCGAAGCCAAAGTTGCACACGCGGCAATCACAACAAATAACACCTGTAGCATATTACACTAATACCACATGAAGCGTCATAGTGGCAATGTATCCTTTTATAACATTTTCACAAATTTGATAAAGTACTTAACTTTGATAATTACTTAATCGATCACTACTAATGCTACAGAACAAATAGTAATACCTTCTTATCATTGCTGAAATTTAGCGAAACACGTACATGTCCAATTTGTTCGCATTTTGTTATGTAGTTATCTACACCAACTTCTCAACACTCAAGGTCAATATGAAACTTTAATCTTATATTGCGATGTTTGGTATTGATGTAAATGTTTTGTTAAAGTGAGCCATCTGATTGACTCCTTCATCTACTATTACGCTCGTTGCAATTTATAGTGTACTTAAAATCTGTTAGACGGAATTAACTCGACTCATTATAACCATTCAATAAACCAAAAGACCTCAAATTTGTGGACAGAGAGAAATGTAGTTTCCCAGTAGTCTAAAACTTGGTAACTTACATCTTCATATTACAAAGAAAGAAAAAAGCCAGACTGATAATAACGGTACTGCAATTTTAGAAAAGCGACAGAGAGACACGATTCCCCTGCCGTCTCTGACCTATCAATGAAATTGGCAGGGCAGAGCCAGTAGACTATGACAGGCTGTAGCTCCGTCCAAGAGTTCTAGCTATTAGAGAGCAAAAGTATAAAATCCTAGGTGTAAACTCTTAATTATGCGACGTCCAGGCACCGCTTACATGGCGACTAGCCACAACAGCGGGTGGGCCTCGTACACCGGGCGACACACGGGCACGGGCATTAAGTCCACCTAACGGCTACTTGGGCAGATTTAAAGGCTCAAAACTAAACATTTTGGATGGTACGTATGGTATGGTACGGGCTACATAACTTTGGACTGGCTTTGAGTTAGAAAGTGACAAATATAATTTTGGAATTGTCTGCTATTTTACTGCTTATAGAAATAAATACCGATACCGATATTTATTTCGTCTAGTGCATTAATCAGTTCTAAATAATCTGGGCCCGATGTCCCGATATCCGCACCATTTCATTAGTGATGTGCATAAGTGCAGTTTGTTTTTTGGTTACGTGAACGTTTGTTTTTAGGGAAATACAACAACCAAATGTTCTTGTTCATAACCCACAAATTAAAAAAAACGTACTGTTCTGATTGATAAATAATGACTAATGCTAAGTTGCAGAGAAGTAACCAAAAAAGGTTAAGAAAGTGAAATGACTTCATTTCACTTTGTTATAATCAAATGCCAGCCATATCACCAAAATGTTATAATCAAAATCACATTCAGTAATTTAGAACTGTATTGATTTACCTACTATAGTAGCAATATCATTATTTACGTACCTTATTATATATTTATATATATATATATATATATATATAAATATATAAATAACCATGATATCGATATTTCCTTTTACATCACTAAAATTGACTATCGTAAACGTCGATAAGTTTACAAACAGGCACTAAGGACCATATAAATTAAATGTGTAATTTAGCTATGTTACTAAATCGTAGCTCAATCATCTCTTTATATTGTACTGCTATAGTCAATATAAATCCATATGTTTATTTAGTTTAGAAAAATAATCTTAAAGTAAATTTTGACCTATCACCGTGGATAGAAAAAGTAATGTACAAGGTCTTAAAGGCCAAATACAGCACCAATGTCAAGTGAGTATATTTGGTCGCGAGTATTAAGTAAATTAGTTTCCTAATCAACTTATGATAATTGGTTAATTATAATTAACCAATTATCATAAGATGATTAGAAAACTTTTATTTTAAATCAAAAACAACACCTGATAGCCTACGTTGCATATGTGATAGATTTGAGATATAGAATCTAAGCCGCTAAATCTATAAGGATTTGTAGGGAAAGAAACGAGAAAAAGAAAAAACGTTTGAACGTGAAATTCCGTTCTAAGTAGTTAAAACATTAGTTCAAGACGGAGACACAGAGAGCATTAGTATTTAAATTTCAGTAGCACCCACAAAATTTGGAGAGAGAAACCTTTATGTGGTAATAAAAAGTCGTTAATGTTGATTGATTGTAAGATTAATTATTTAAGTAGTTTATCAAAATATTAAAAGTCTTTTAACAACAAACAGAAAGTACGACACCGCGTTTGGCGTTGGTACACAAATATATGAAAGGGATGCGACTCTGATTACTCTCGAGTTGCCATTCTCGATTCAAGAATAGTAAAATGTTATTTCCGTTCTGTTTCAGTTCCAAATTTCGCAGTATTTAAACCATTTTCAAGAAGACGCCTGTCAAATCTTTGATTATAACCAGATTTTTTACTACTTTTACATATGTACACGAAATACACAAGAGCTATTAGATATATAACAAAATCTATTATTTTGGTTCATGTATTAAGCTCGTAGGGTCTATTTTATTATACCTAACTTCAATTGTTGAGGAACCGTTAATTACATCACTCTGAAGTTATTAACAAAGTTCGTTTACGAAAATAATAATAATACCTTGATACATCTCACACACACGGCCGTCTGATCCCAAACTAGGCAGACTCTGCACTATGGTAACCATACTGCAGATTCCAGTAGAAAGATATGGAATTAACACAGAACCTGATAAGGAAGAAATTATACTAAAAAATTACAATAAACTAACTAATAACGCCTTAGAGGTGGCCAACATATTTTTAAAAAGGTTTGACAACAATGTAAACCTAAACTGACTACTAGCAGAAATTTCCATTCAACAACATTGATAAAATAAGAGTTTATTTAGGAAATGGAATTAGATGATATAACATGGAATTATAGTTATAACTTTTAATATGTGATTATTTGTAATTTTTGTGATTGTAACTAATTGTGTGTATTCCTGATTTTGTATTTATTTACATGTATTTGTTTCAACATAAATATTTTTGTTATGAAATAAATTACTTATGACTTGCCGATAAACATACTTGTATATTTATTTATTTTTTTATTATGACACGTCAGAATGACCTCGAACCGCCTGATGGAAACATATACATACAACAATAGAGTGAGGTCCCTAGATAAATTACACCTAGGCACATAACAAATGATCATGCTCATCACACAATTATTTATCCTGGGTGGGAATCGAACCCTCTGACTGAGCAGTCAGGATCACTGACCGCTAGACCAACAGGCCAGTCAAGTTGAAATACCTGATAACGATTGCGGATATGTCTATTATTCTAGAAATACATAACTATATCTCTGATGGACTTAACTATAAAAACATAAGTAATAAAAATAAGCCTATAGTGTTTTGCATTTTGGTTTCTTCTGCTTATTTTCTCTTCTTGTCTTTTTGGTCTGAATACTAGCATTTGCTGATTTTGATGTTATGTTTATCACCTCTTGTTGTTAAATCTCAGCAATCTATTGATAATGCTTATAATACGTATTATCAGTATTTAATATCAATAGTACATTCCGATTCAGATATACGTGTTAAGTACGGAGTGTCCAATTTTTTTAATTTACCTAAAACCTTTATAATTTTGATACTCCCTTTTACGATTTTATTATTACATTTTTTTACGATTATCACATTCAAGATCCCTCTTTGCTGAAGCAGGATATGGTGTTGGACCGAAAAATGCTTGTCGTTGTTCTCGAGATTTCTATGCGAACGCTTGCTTAGTTTGTAGCTTATAACTATAAACCGTTTTTAACCGACTTCAACAAAAGGAGGAGATTCTCAGTCTATCGGAATCATGTATTTTTTTGTTACCCGATTACTCAAAGATGGCTGGATCGATTTGAAAAATTCTTGTTTTGTTTGAAAGCCGCCTTTTATACCCTTTCAAATAATACAAGAATTTTTCCTGTCGGTCCCATTGTTATTTGGTCAGATTCTGATGATGGGTTCCTACGGAAATCGGTGGAACTCTTCAGATATTGTAGGCACACTTATAGCGGTTTGAGTATTTTCGTGCATTTGCTCCTGGAAAGCACCATTTGGTGAAGTGGAACTCATGATGAAGACCACAGATGCCTACCGGAACTACTCAATAATAAGTATTTCACGGGTTGTGATTTGATTACTTTATACTCGCGACTATACTCACTTGACATTGGTGCTGTATATGGCCTTAAGACCTTGTACATTACTTTTTCAATCCACGGTGATAGGTCAAAAAGATCTGTTCGTCAAATTTACTTTAAGATTGTTTTTCTAAACTAAATAAACATATGGATTTATATTGATTATAGCAGAACATTTTTAAAGAGATGATTGAGCCACGATTTAGTAACATAGCTAAATGACACATTTAATTTATATGGTCTTTAGTGCCTGATATCCCCACTGTTTGGTAAACTCATCGACGTTCACGATAGTCAATTTTAGTGGTGTAAAAGAAAATATCGATATCATGATTATTTATTTATTTATATGTACCTATATGTATGTATAATAAGTTACGTAAATAATGATATTGCTACTATAGTAGGTAAATCAATACAGTTCTAAATTACTGAATGTGATTTTGATTATAACATTTTGGTGATATGGCTGGCATTTGATTATACCAGAACGTGAAACGAAGTCATTTCACTTTCTTAACTTTTTTTGGTTACTTCTCTGCAACTATAGTCCACGACCCAGGTACCTACAAAGTTCGTCAGTAATTTTCTCTCGGGCGATAATTCGTAAAATGCTTTAGGAAGTTGTATCATGAAGCCTCGTGAACGTCAGCTACCGTCCGTCAGGGAGTTAAGGAGCAGCAACGTCCCGCGCACGTAGAAAAAAAATATTATTTTTAGTCATCTCCTCTTGATTGAGAATTGTATCAAATTATAGCTAACACAATATCTTGAAGAAAAAGAAAAGTCAGCTGACCATAGAGTGGTGGAATATACGTCAGCTGGTCACATGAACGTGAAAAAATTTATACTTATACATTCAGTGATTTCCTCTCAATTGAAAAATTATTAGATGACAGTTTTATATGCTATTGTGAATAAATAAAAATGCCAGCTGGCTGTATCTCATTGGAAAGATTGTCAGCTGATCCCCAACTTATGATAATTGGTTAATTATAATTAACCAATTATCATAAGTTGATTAGGAAACTTTTATTTTATCTAGTACTAAGCAGTACTTTATAAAATTTGTTGAAAATTTATTTATTACGGAACTAAATGACTAAAATAATACAAACAACGGTTTATTGACTTGACTAAGGACCTATGATAATAAACTGAAAAGAGGCTTCCCACACGGGACATAAGTTTATGTGATCCACAAATAGTTGTATCGAGTCTGGGTGTTCTTTGTGTTCGTTGATTCAATGTCTGTTAAGTCTCTCTGCGACACAGGAACTATGCCTAATGCGGAAGTCGTTGTTGAAGTGAAAACCATAGTGGTTCTGATTCCTAAGAATTTTATTAGTAAGCAGGATGTTAACAGCGAAAAGCGCTTACAAATATTTGAGCTATTTCATACCTTAAACTCTATTTAACTAGGCTCTGATTACCTCACTTTGACAGCGCTCAGAGGGAGGCAAACAGACGTTTCTATGTTTTACGCGACTTACGATGATGAGACAACACCGCAATACTGACGTCTTGATGATCATAGAGTAATAAATATGGTAAGTTGCTGAGTCACGATCACTAATTTTTTAGTTTTTTAAACACCTCTTATTTGCTTTACTATTTTACAATAGCCCCGAAATTTTCTGTAATAACCTGCCAATGGGCCATCCAACTCACCTTTATTTAAACTAACATTCTCCTGAAGTCCTTGTTTAAGGTTCATTACCTTAAAGCTATTTAAAACTTTAAATCATTTAATTCATTGAAATGTTCACCTACACTTTAGAATTCTATTTGCCCTATTACTATTGACTTACTAAAAAGGTTAATAGGTTACTCAGCCGTGATATCACAACTCATGGCGCTTCCTGTGAACTGAAGCGAATGCTGTGTAATATTGAATTTCAAATTTTGAATCACATTTAAATCTTGCTTGACTTAAAAAAAGTTCTGCTGTCTTATTCTTTGGTGGAAACCTTACTGCTTCCAGCTAATATTCTATTTTCGATTTTTCTTGTCATTCTCCGTGCTTTCTCTGAATATTACAGTGGTGAGCCGTCGCTCGTAACAGGTTAACGTAACAGAATAAATAAAATAATGCATGAGAGGGTAAAGATGGAAAGTTTATATTCTTCCAAATGGACAGGGTCACCGGTAGCGATGGCCAGTAACTACAAACTTTACTGCAGGTAATATTAATCTATTTCTAACATCATCATCCTCCGCGCCTTTTCCCAACTGACTTGGGGTCGGCTTTCAGTCTAACTACGATAAGGCCGAACTTTGATATTTTACGTGAAACGACTGCCATCAGATCTCCACAACCCAATCACACACAATCTATTTCTAACAATACCAATTTTTTTTAAAAGCGTGTTTTGTGAATACGTAAAATGGCATGTTATCTGAACCAAGTAATAAAGGTTATGATGATTAGTTACAATATTTCCTTACAAAGGATAACAGGGCCAGTATCTTTACAAGCTATAGAGCAGTGTCGTAAACATAAACCTGCACATTTCTTAAACTAACGATTTCTAAATTTGACCCATCATATTCATGACAAAAGTGGTTTTAATTAGAACCCTTGTAACTTCCTTATTTTGTTAGGGTTTAGACTCGTAATTTTATGGACATACCGTAATTTTGTACATACCTAGCTCAGCAATTTGCGTCTCCGTGTCCACTTTCCGTTAGTGACCTTCCTTTAAGTTAATACGGGATGCTCTAAGCAACGTTAGGTACATACCTATAATCTTATTAGAGACAAAGACATCTGTATAACTCTTTATCAAAGGTGCAAAATTATCGTGAGTGGGAAGTCAAACAAAACGAAATAGTTACAATATTTTCATTGCTGTACTCAAGGTACACAGGTACATTTTTGAACACGTTAATAATATTCATAGGAAGTCAAAGAAAAAAAATTAATTTATCTACATCACGTCCTACCGATTTCGTTTCATTATTCGAAGCAGGATAATATTCTATCGTCACATTTGAATACCTCCAAATGAGATATATTTCTATATAAGTCATCAATGTAAGCTCTTTTGTAAAAACTGTTAACTGAAATAAGTACCCTAAAGCTCATCAGGGCCTGGAGAATTGGTCGGAGAGGTGAATTGGCAGCCTCTCATACCGGTTATCGCAGGTACTCACAAGTAGTACCTGTGTCGTATAGGCCGCGGGAGGTACGCCTGCAAGCCACCACTGCGGAGGTGGTCGCGAGGACACTGCACTCCATACTTTGGTGGAGCGATACGACCTCGCGACGGCAATTTGTGTATGAAGTGTATGTGTGCAAAGTAAGAGTGCGTGGGTGTCCGCCGTCTCGTTTTGCGAGGAGGTGATGTTGGCCAAAGAGGCGACGGAACAGCAATGGGAGAGGATAAGCACTCCCATCCGCACGCGCCTCTCTTTTCTAGAGGTGAATAAGGCCCCCCGTACTCCACGCCTGCTGTCAAGCGGCATACCCCGGGTCCCCTGCAATAGACCCACCTCTGACGGAACACCGTGTGGTTTTAGTCGGTTCGTTTCCGATGTACCACTTCACCGTTATCTCCAGTGGGGTGAAAACCCACGATAAAACAATGTGCTCATCATCGTCACTACCAGAAACTCAAATATTTTTTTTTGTTATCTACTTTAAATTTCGATTTAGTGCTTTAATCCATGTTGATAAATACGCCTGCCTTCTGTCGTTGTATACTTGATCGTATCAAATAATACTCAATTACTCAAACTTGTTATTAACATATTATTATCGTGATTGCATCATTATCTACTTAGGGTTTTAAGCTATCACTGTTGCAAATAGCAAATATGGTCAGTTAGTAGATTAGATGACCTACCAAGTCATATAACAATATATTTGGATATAGAATAGAATATGGAAAACCGGCAGTGAAGCAATGCTGCATTTCGCCGCTTGAGTGAGTTTACTCCTAACTAGGCGAGGCCCTAACCCTTCCTTCTCCCCTATTCCCGTCTTTCCCCTATCCCCTCTTCCTACTCTTTCCCCCCCTCCCCCTCTTCTCCTGCTCCTCCTACTCTGCCACCTTAAAGGGCGGCAACGCACTTATGACTCTCGAGTTACAAGTGCCCATGGGCGGCGGTAGTCATTTACCATCGTCCATGTCTATTTTGGTAATAAATTGTTGTACCTTACTAATTCTGAACCTTACATTAACAATATTCACATAGAAAAGTATCTAGTTTTTTTATCCTTAATCTAAAAACTACAGTACCTACAAGCTGAACTTAGTTTGGGGCTAGATAGCGCTGTGAGTATGTCTCAGTTTTATATTATACATATATTATTTCTTTCATTCAATTGACTATCAGTAAATATTTTATTTCGATTTTTTTTTTCCACAGGTCAATAAGACCTGGTCGGAAGCTGTATGATATTCGGATTTCGTTATATGGAAGACAACCCTTTCAAGTAGTCATTGCATACAGTAAACACTACAGAAGCATCTTTCCGCCGTTTCTGTTTTATATACGGTAACATCACTAATGGTCCGTCAGCCAGCAAAAGATTTTCATGACCACGTTGTTCTCGGGCGATGACTCGTAAAATGCTTCAGAGAGTTGTATCATGAAGCCTCGTGAAGGTCAGCTACGGTCCCGTCTAGTGCGGTTGAGGTGCCGGTGTAGGTTACCCCAGCTGGAAAGTTGCTCCTAGAGTGATATGAGTGGAACGTATAATTAGTGCGTAATCTGCTGTAAATGTGCGCCGTATAAAAAATTTGTGCCTGTTGTCGTTTTCAAAATAAACGGAGAAAAGGATTCCTGCTGGGGTAACGTTTTTCCAGCAGGAAAATTCTAAACTGATTATCGTAGAGAGAAATTTTGTGGATTGGCAGAGAGCTTATATTTATGCTAAAATGTGGGCTGAAAATATAATTTGTGCGTGTATCTCAAAAACTATTGTATGTGCGCCTGTAGAATAAACATACACGAGTAGCTCTTAATTTGTGCTAATTTGTGACAGAATAATATTTAAGAAAATATTTAAAATTTTCGAGTAATAGTGCTTTTTTGAAAACCCAAAAAAATATCGCAACGCCTAAACGAGAAAACGTAGAAGCTCGCTGAAAACTGTATTCAGTCCTTCTTGACGTCTATAATCACCATAATAAGTTTCAAAAGTGTACATACATGCGTTATTGAATAATATTACTAAAAGTCAAAACGATGGTGTCATAACTTTGACTTCAACATACAAAAAACTGGCTCAACCCAAAATGCGTAGATGTAAACCAAAAATTAGTGCGTTTAGTCAATAATATAAAGTGAAAATATCCAGCTTGTATGTTTCGCATGTAAGTAGATATAAACAAAAATCAAAACATTAAACAACGGCTGGTTATCCGACCAAATTCGAATGGCCACAAAAAAGCGACGGATTCATACATATAGATGACCTCCTTTATTGAACGTATTATACCTAAGGGGACAACAGTCCGTACAGTCGCGTTCAAACGTTTGTTGGCATTTATATGACCTAATTTTGCAGGCTGATTAATAAATATATTAAATGCACCTTGTGACCATGTCAAATGAAAGAGCTTGTTGATATGGAAATTATTATTTTTATTCTCTTAATTTTGATCTTAGAGTAATTATGGCATCAAATCACAGATCAAATTACCTAGGTACCTATAAATATTAGAACACAAATACTTCAATCAAATCATTGACGATAGACTGCCGTTTATGTATCTGTCTCTGTCCCACTAATACCGTACGCTTACCAGCTATCTCAGTTTCTCCAAGCTAGACACATCGACTCCTTGTGACGCGACGAGGCGAGGCGAAAAACGGAATCTTCTATTAATGAAGAAAAACTTAATGTTGATTTATTCAACCTACGGCTTAAATCAATGTAACTACTTTGTCTTTTTTTACTGTTGTATTAATTGGCTATTTATATCAATAAACTCTATGTGTAGGCTCTTTGTAGTACTCATCACACATTTCTTGAACTAACTTATATATTTTCTTTAAAACAACCGCTAATCAAATTATTGGACCTTATAGCACTTTTTTTCTACTATTAATATTAGAAATACAGTGTCTGGATGTACATCCTTCGTTAACACAAAAAATACTGCTTATACCTTGGAATAACACTTAGACTACTTTTTATTATAATGTACTTAATCATGTGCAAAGTCACGGGAACAGCCAGTAGAATATAATCCAATAACAAGTTTATTCTTTTACTGCTTTTCTACTTCAGTGTACTCAGGCATAACACATTTCAACCGATTCGTGAGTAAAGTTAAGAAGGTCATCGATATGTATGAATCCGTCGCTTTTTTGTAGCTATTCGAATTTGGTCGGATAACCAGCCGTTGTTTAATGTTTTGATTTTTGTTTATATCTACTTACATGCGAAACATACAAGCTGGATATTTTCGCTATATATTATTGACTAGACGCACTAATTTTTGGTTTACATCTACACATCTTGAGTTGAGCCAGTTTTTTGTAAGTTGAAGTCAAAGTTATGACACCATCATTTTGACTTTTAGTAATATTATTCAATAACGCATGTATGTACACTTTTGAAATTTATTATGGTGATTATAGACGTCAAGAAGGACTGAATACAGTTTTCAGCGAGCTTCTACGTTTTCTCGTTTAGGCGTTGCGATATTTTTTTGGGTTTTCAAAAAAGCACTATTACTTGAAAATTTTAAATATTTTCTTAAATATTATTCTGTCACAAATTAGCACAAATTAAGAGCTACTCGTGTATGTTTATTCTACAGGCGCACATACAATAGTTTTTGAAATACACGATTCTGCAAAACGTTACCCCAGCAGGAAAACCAATTTCTCGAAAACCTGAAGACGCACAAAATTATATTTTCGGCCCACATTTTAGCACAAATAAAGCTCTCTGCCCATTCACAAAATTTCTCCCTACGATAATTAGTTTAGAATTTTCCTGCTGGGAGAACGTTACCCCAGCAAGAATCGTTTTTTCCGTTTATTTCGAAAACGACAACTGGCACAATTTTTTTATGCGGCGCACATTTACAGCAGATTACGCACTAATTATATGTTCCACTTATATCACTCTAGGAGCAACTTTCCAGCTGGGGTAACGCACACGAGGTGCCGTAGCCTCCCGCGCACTTAGAAACGTGACAAATTTATTTATTCACAATATCATACAAACAGTCATCTGATAAATTTTCAATTGAGAAGAAATCACGTCATTCATGTGACCAGCGGACTTATATCCCCCACTTTTTAGTTTTCTTCAAGATATTGGGTTAGCTATAATTTGATATAATTCTCAATCGGAAGGATTTTTTCTACGTGCGTGACTTAAAATAATATTTTTTCTACGTGCGCGGGAGGTTACCGCTCCTCAAAACGCCGTCGGAACCGCAGCTGAAGTTCACGAGGCTTCATGATACAACTCTCTGAAGGATTTTACGAGTTATCACCCGAGAGGCAACCCTGGCTCGTGGACTATAACTTATAGATGTATGATTTTGACGCAAATGCTACTTGGTTATCAGTCGTTGAAAAATGGCAAATCTTTGATAAAATTTATCGTGTCCAAGTAGTTATATAATTTATTATGTTTTTCAGATTTGTTTATTAGATAGTTGTTAGAATAGTTAATAATTGTTCCGAACATAAAATAGGGGTTTAATTATTATTATAAAATAGGAGGATTCATTATTACATAAGTACCTATATTTGCTTCATAACATTTTTTCTGTAATTTTATTAAAAGGGTGTCAGCCTTGTTTGTGACAACTTAAAAGGATTTGCAAGGTATATTTCGGGACTGTACCTTTTAAGACTATTAATAAAATAAAGGATGTTAAATTACTAGGATAAGGTAATTAATCTTTAAATGCCTCCTAATAAAACGGAAAAGGTAGAAGTCGTAGTCGTCGTAGTAGAAGTAGTCTTATCCATTTTCAATTAAGTAACTTTCTCTATAAAAATTATTTACTTTGAAACCTTTGATTATTTATTTTGAAACCTTTCCAATCTGGCTTTCGACCTGGTTACAGCACGACTTCTGCATTAGTTCACATTACTGACAATATCAGACAGACAGACATGGATAGCGAAAATATTACAGTACTTAAATTACTTGATATTAGCAACGCGCTCAGTACTGTAGATTTTCGCATTCTGCTTGTCTCTTAACATGGAGATAGCCTGTTCGCCGACAGCGTATATGCATTGAAGACTCAGTATCTTCTTGGTGCAGTATTTCTGCTGGTGTAGGTACCGCAGGGTGGCGTTTTATCTCCCTTACTCTTCGCTGTTTTTATAAACTCCATCTCTAAACTACTACGTTCGTTCTATTTATACCTTTATGCAGATGATTTACAGATATATTTACACAAGCTCCGCTTAACATGTTATCGGAAGCAACTAACATAGTCAATGCTGACCTGTCGCACATTGGCGAATGGAGTCATAACTGTGGACTCAAAATTAATCCCTTAAAAACTCAAGTATGTGTAATTGGCAGCCCTGGGTTAGTTTCAAGAATTGACTGGTCACAACTTCTCCAAATTTAATTCAATGGCACCACATTAAAGATCAGCACTAGTGTCAAAAACCTGGGAATTTACATGGATAGTACGTTATCTTGGGGACCACAGCTGCAAGAAGTCAGTCGTAAAGTCTTCGCTCCAACAAGGTCTCTGTGAAGGTTACGTAACTTTCTTCCGACTGCCACTAAGGTTGAAAACTTTTCCCAATTCTCGGCTATACCGATGTCAGCTATCTTAATCTCACCGAAGCACAACTTGGTAAGCTTGAGCGACTTCAAAATTTTTCTAGAAGATTCATATTAGGGCTACGAAAATATGCTCACGTTTCTGAATTTCTCCAAAGCTCAAGTGGCTTCCAATTCGTTCTCGCTGGAATACTCACATACTCAGTTGTCTTTACACTATCTTATTCAATCCTAAGGCCCCGTTTTATCTCAAAGAACGGTTCAAGTTCCTTCATGAGACACATGAAAAATTTCTGAGGTCATCTGAAGATTTGAGACTGGAGATGCCACTACATTCCACAAAATTTTATGACCATTCCTTTACTGTTGAAGCTGTACGCTTGCTTGAATTACCATTAGGCGAGCGCAATCAATAACAATTTTTAAGAAAATGGTTCATGAATATTATTTATCACTTTAGTTAAATAATTTCCATAGTAAAGAAGTATGTTGTGATACAAATTAGTATATGTACTTTTATATGTTTATATGTATGTATGTTATATGATAAACTTAAGTAGGTATATATATTATTATGTTTATGTAAGTTTTGTATTAGTATGCATGAGCAGACTAAATATACAGAATATCTGTATATTATTTATATTTACTAAGTAGTAATTATAGTTTTCATTAAAATTTTGAAATGCACTTCCAACTACAACTATCTCTCCGAAACACATTGATCCAGTATCCAGTATTTTGCAATAAGGCCGACCTTTGTACATTATCTGTATGACAAATTAATGTCTGTATGTATGTATTATACTCCTACTTTAAGACTGGTATACAAATAAAGTGTTATCTATCTATCTATCTAATTAAAGTTCTTAAAAAAACATAAATACAGAATTAAGTTTAAAAATCATAAGAATCCTCGGGATTTCGGGATTATGATATCTTTGACACATTACGTAGCAGACTTCTTGACATACTAAATGGTACACTAAATAAAAGAAAACCTTAGATTATATATATAATCTAAGAAGAAAACATTTAATTGCATTCCCCAGCATGCGTCTACGTATGGGCATAATCAAGGGTCATTTAACTTCTCTAAGGCCTGGGTCCTGCATTACATCTAGTTATTCTCTTTTCTTCCATATGTATTTCTGGCGATGATATAAGAGCATGCATGCAAAGTTTAAATTTAAATAAAGGAGCTGGTCCGGATGGCGTGCCTCCTATTTTTATTCGCCTATGCATGAAAGTGCTTATTGTGTAATAAGCACTTTCATGCATAGGCTACATATTATTCATAATAAATTACTAAAAAGTCATTCGCATCACTCAAATACACAAATCCGGCAGTTTAAATAACGTAACCAATTATTATAGACCAATATCCATAATTTCTCAATATACTAAAATCTTTAAAGGTCTTGTTTACTAGTAGTAGTTAGGTAGTTAAATAGTAGTATGTAGTAGTTTAATATCATCTTCGCGATATATTAATTTCACAGCAACATGGTTTTATGTTTTATGTCCAACCGTCTAACTGTGTCCGAAGTCCGACAAAGAAAGAACGAAAAAGAAAGGAAAAAAGAAAGAAAAGATGCCGCAAAAGCTTTTGATCGTGTGGATCATTCAATATTTTCTATGAAGACATTCATGAATTCTTGCATGATTCAAATCATGCAAGAATTCATGAATGTTTGTTTCGATGGCTATAGGCATGCAAAATCGTTTGCATTTAGCTGCTACGCCACTTTGGTGTGTTGGCACTCTATATAATATGTGTAACGACGTACTCGGGTAATTGTGTGTAGGACAGGATGACATCCGAGATCACAAAAAATATACTTTATTATACCCCAGAAATTACAAATACACTTATGAGTATCGGTAACGAAGTTTCCACAACGACTGAGGTTTGTTGGAACATGTCGTAATACAATACTTAGAAATATGCGTCAGTATTGCACCTAAATGTCGTATACAGAGTGTATATAACAATAGAACACTTACTTAAATCACTGAAAGGGCATGACTCTAGCATGCAGTTACAAAAAGATATTTGTGAAAAACTATCCGTTTACAAGTTATGTACCTTTGAATTTCCAAGTATTATTACCCCGTCAGATACACCCTGTATAAGCTGACAACATATATGTATTATATATAAAAAACAATATGACAGAAGAGAATCACTTGATCCCCCCTTTGTTTTTGACGACTAATTATATTATTAAAAGATTTTTCGAATTATCTAGGAAATGCCTAAGAAAAGATCTTAAACATTCGTTAAAAACATCAAATTAGTATGTATGTATAAGAAAAAAAGTAAGTTCGGTAAATGTCCTACTTTGTGTCAATTATTCTGGGCGACTTCTTTGAAGGTGTATGCATGATACAGGGGGAGAAATGTCCCTGATGTTTGGGATTCTTGATACTACCAAGAGAGATTAGATTCATTATACAACTAAGTAGTCTTAAAAACTGGCGCTAACTACTCAAAATACAAACAATGACAAGGTATAGGGAGTGTTCGGACTTTTACCGGCCGCAGCGTTTCGCTATCGTTCAACGCGACAAAACTATCATCCCCATCACTTAGATAATTGGCAATCTTCTTCAGAAACTTTTTGCATGGCACAACCAATCTGTGGAACAAATTATCGCCTGCGGTATTTGCGGACCGATACGACCTTTAAACCTTAAAAAAAAAGCGTATTCCAACCTCACCTCAAACGCCGGTAACGCACTTGCGACTCTTGAGTTGCAGGTGTGGAGTGGAGGAGGAGTTGTGGGTGACAATAGTCACTTACCATCAGGGGACCCGGGACAGGGGTCTTTCGTTTGCCCCCTACGTCATGAAAAAAAAGTTTGTTTAAATACAAATAATTTTGTAAGTTCACAAATCTACACAATATCTGTTCCAGATAAATAAACAGGTAGGTATTCCAATAATATAATTAGGTTTAATCAGTTCTGAGTTCATCAGTTTTTCTTCTTTTCAAATGCTTGTTGGTAAGGTTTCCGTCGTACATTATGAGATAGTCCCTCATATAACTTACCTACTTGTAGTCTCTATGTAATTCTTTAAATCTTCCTCTTCCACAGATGTAAAAATTTGTGCTTTTCTGTAATCGGGAGCATATGTTTATGTCTAAAACATCATTGTCTCACAAGGCAGCTTGTTGGTAAGATAACAATATTTTTACAACTTCTACAACTTGAACTTATTATTTTGGGATACTCTGAAGCTATTTAAAATACACTTCGAAATAAACAAAACTGAATCTAAAGATGTCTAATATAAATAAGAGAAATATTAACAGGAATGTAATAAACTATTAAATGTAAATCGCCGTAGGTCCATGGCGTGTTTGTATTTTCTACTCCTAGGATACGTATACATATTATTATCGCTGATTTGATGCAACATGCTAATGCTTGACTCAAAAACATGGGGGAAGGAGGGAATTACTGTCTCTACCAAAATGCGCCTTATCCGAGCATTAACATCATTATTATATTTTCTTATATATCGAGACGTGGACTACTTATAAGCGAATGTTAAGAATACCGGCGACCGCCAAGCGCAAAAACGTATCGATCATCTCACAGCTGAATGTGATGACGCGCTGACCACCATGTCGCCAACGCTTTCTCTCATACATCGGACATTTAGTACCTACGGATACGGTACCTAAAGTGATGGAAATCTGGAAAAACTTATCGTGGTTGATAATACTGAAGGTAAACGGTCGCGATTCCAATCACCAACCCGATGGCCAGACCAGGGTGTGTCTGCCACCAAGCTCCACAGAATCCACAGATGCGATGGACAGAAGCCGATGGAGAAAAATAATCCTCTCCATGTTTAGACCACCAAATGATGACCACGTTCCTCAGTCATGAGGGGACGACTACATAGCCAGTGATAATCTAAATTGAAAAAAAACTAAGTTAAATCATACACTTCTCTCCCATCTTCCTTCTTGTTGCAAACATATATTATCAAAGGACCCATCAAATAACCATTTTAACATAACAGGATAATCTATATATTAATACGAAGTTATAATAATTTGTACGCATTTTTTTAAGCAAACACGCACCGATAGGACTGTGAATTTTGGAATACCTATTTAAGTTTATATGTACAAGAACCCGAGACCCTGTTGCATGGGTGAAAAATTAAACGAAACGATGAACTTAAAACGTCACATTAGCAGGTTGGTGACATTAATTAATAAGGAGCTGACAGAACACAATGTTTAGATTAGCACCCTCTAGTGGATCTATACACGTATTATTAGCGTCACGGTCACGAGTTCAGTGCTTTTTCCCCATAGCAAAAGTGCACAAACGTGCCTAAAGAAGTTTTCACTTGAAAAATATGTAGATACAAGAAATGCTGAAAGCTAAATCTCGGCTCGTAACATGATTAACGTTCCGTCAAACTTCTTTTTCAAATCTTGAAATAGTATACCGTATGTCAATCCAGCTGTTAATACGAATTAAATGACACCACACGTATCGAAATCCATCAATCCATTTAGGCTCTTAGGCGCATAAACTTAGTATATTAAGTTTATGCTTAGACGTTACAAAGAAACGTCAGACATACATACAATCGCAAAACATAACCATCCTCCTTGTGCCATCAGTTAAAAATACATTTCTATTATAAATAAGCATTTATTATTGAGTTAAGGCATTGCAATGACAGATTTTGTTGTTTGTTATGTAAATAAAGTCTTAAAAAGCTAGAACTAAATGCTAGAAGTCTTCATCATCAGAATCTAGTGCTGCTCTTCTCCGATCAAACTTAACAGTGCTGGATGACTTAGGCATCTGTGAGTTGAGAGATTCTAGAAGCTGAATCAACTCTTGCTCTGTTATTTTGTTTCGAACTTGTCCCATCTGCGCCATTCTGCAGATCATGTTTTCAACCATGGCACCCTTCTCAGGCCTACTAAGTTTAATGGTGTTCACTGAAAATGAAATATAGAACATTATTAATTACATCTACCATAAAAGTGTTTAGTCCAAGTAGAAATTTACCATCAGGTGACCCGTCTGCTCGTTTGCCCCCTATACCATAAAAAAAAAAACAAAAAAAATAAAATTCATATTATAGATAAATTACACCTAGACACAGAACAAATGATAGTGCTCATCACACTATTATTTATCCTGGATGGGAATCAAACCCACAACCTCTGGCCCAGCAGTCAGGATCACTAACCACTAGGCCAAAAGGCCCATTATCAGTTTTTTGTGTAATATGCAGGCTAGAGTTATATTGCAATTAAAAAAGATTATTGGGGATGGCATCAAAATATATTGTAATATAATTTGTATTTTTTCAAGACAGCAATAACACAATACTTTGTATAACAGACTATTAAATTATAAAATAATGCATATAGAGAAATACAGTACATCCCAGAGATGACAGACAGGGTTGGGAGGGTTTTATGTAAACAACTTCAACTCTGGACCGACATAACAAATTTTGCCCCCCTGAAATGACAAAAACAAATTTTGCCCCCCCCCTAGGCTAAGAGCTGGATATACCCATGCATAGATACATACACTCACGCCTATATCCCTGAAAGGGTAAGCAGAGGGAGTATTAAAAACCCCCATTTTGCCAACTATACAACTACAACCAGGCACTTTGTGAAATTGAGAGTATCTAAGGAAGGTAAGAAGGGAAGACAATAGAAGGAAAGCAGCGGTAGCATAATGGCTAAGACATCGGATTTGCGATCAAGTGGTTGCGGGTTCAAACCCCACCCAGTGCACTACCAATGTGACCCCATTCCTAACACAAGCATTTAGCTTAGCTTGAGGGGTTAACAAGAATACTAGTCATTACTAGTATTCTTGTTAACCCTAATTCTTGTGACCCACGTTGCTAGTATACTTTATAAAAAAAAGGGTCATGGTCTCATACTTGTACGAAGTCCGAAACCTCTAACAATAAAATAAATTTTACCACAATGTACCTGTTTCGTGGTAAGGTTCTATCAAGGTATGTAGTATATACATCTATCTTAGTGTAGTGCAAACAATTCATACATTGTAATACATACATCTGGCTCTTGCATCTTGACTGAGAGCTTGTGCAAGAATTGTGAGTTTCGCTTCTTCCATTGCCTGCATTTTCTCTTCTTGGTTTTTGGCATGATTAGGATCACCGGTGCCCTGGAAAGTATGATTAACTAGTAATTTTAAAGAATTTTACAGTAATTATCGCTTTCCTTTATTAAAAACAAGATGTTAGAATAATATATGCCTAATAGTAAGCGCATAATTATAGCAGCAAGTGTAACCTAACCTGTACTGTTATGTTGACTCATACATACCCCATGTTGAGCCTGCAATTGAGCGAGTCGTTGTTGTCTGATTTTATTTAATTCAGGATCATCCATTTTCTACTATTTATTTTTAATCAATAATGTATTGTAATAACGTATTCAATTATTCCCAAAGGGTAATTAAATATTTTATGTTTTTCAAAAATGTCAAGTTGTTTGACATTTATGTGACGTTCCGTTCTTTACAGAAACTAAATAGTTTTACAGATGTTTTAAAACTTGTTATTGACGTGAAAACGTCTTATAAATCGATGAAAACCGGCTGCACGCACGAAAAACCATGACTCATTGTCACGTTCCACCTGAGCGTGAGCCGAGAGTGCAAACGAGAGCGGGGAACAAGCGATAAAGAGGCACGATCGGCCTAAGCGTTCGGCTTGTGACTTGTGACGCATCTATCTCTCTTTCACTGTTTTCTTATGAACTTATCACGTAAAATCATCAGCCGTAAACCGACTTTACAGACAACCAATTTTTATTACTTTGTTGAACGCCGATATTTATTAACATTGCTGCTATTGCATATAATACTAGCTAATGCCCGTAACTTCGTCTGCGCAGAATCTTTGCAACATAAACTTTTATCGATTCTTTCACCACCGTAAAGTTTTAAATAGCAGTATTTTTCGCGAGAAAACGTAGCCTATAAGTTCTCCGATGTCCCCTCTATATCTATTCCAAAATTCATCAAAATTGGTTTCTAGAATTTTGCGAGACCTAAAAAATAAAGAAAAAAAAGAGGCAGTCATAGGACTGCCGACAGAAGTGCAAACTTAAACGATACGACGAACTTAAAACGTCACATTACTCTCCTACTCACTCACTCACTCGCCCACTCACCCACTCGCCCACTCTGCCCACTGTGCCCACTCATCCCACTCGCCCCACTCTGCTCCCTCTGCCCACTCTCCCCAATCTGCCCACTCTCCTCACTCTCCCTACTCTCCTCACTTTCCCCACTCTCCCTTCCTAGATTCCCTCCCTACCTACATCTCTCCCTCACTCCCTCCCTCTCTCTCTCTCACTCACTCCCTCTCTCTCTCACTCTCTCCCTCCCTCTCTCACTCTCTCCCTCCCTCTCTCTCTCACTCCCTCCCCCTCTCCATGTCTCTCTGACGCTATACATGTAAATATAAGAAACTCACCTCAGTCTTAAGAATTTTCGATCTCGTCATAAAAATGTTACACTCGGACACATTTTCCATACATTTTTGATCAGGGTCCACGTGACCCTGAATTCTGACGAAAGTTTAATATTTTTCACCCATCTCAAAAAGTGCCCAACGCTGCTAAAGAAGTTTTTACTTCAAAAAACCTAACTTTAAGTGTATTTGTTATTTTTTTGTTTATGCATATAGTATTGCGTTTCCCTGTAAATTACTGGCAACATCAGTCACGTGTGCGTGAAGCTTTGGTGACCATTCTCACTTAATGTGCCGTCTTCTGTATCACCATAAGGTGCATCTAGGGCGCCTTTTTTTATAGGCCTTTCACCTATTTTTACTTTTTGCTAATGTATAGTACTGCCATTTTGCTAATGTATCTACGGTACGGTAATGTGTCTACGGTAGACAATTGCCGCCGGCAGCTGTATTCGATGTAGAGAAAACATAACACATTTAACACTGATTACAAGTTGAAGAGCGCGTTTTGAATGGCACTCAAAGCCAAGCTGCCCCGGGACCATGGTCTCCACGACCCGTTTAGTACCTAAATAAGCCACTGCCTTTAACCTGTTCTAAAAATTAATGTAATGCTAAAAAGTAGAGGGGAAAGAGAGAATAGTTTGCTCAAATTTTAAAATATTTTTTCATTTTGTTTTCTTATATTTCTAGTTATTAATTGTAAATGGGTTAGTCCTTAACAATGTATAGGAGGTACCTAGATAAAGTAACTACACCAATTTTCTTATGATATAACATTTATTTACTTATGTGTACAATATTATCATGCCACTGCAGTGTTTGAAACTCTACATCGCCAAAAGAATTAATGAATGCTAAAACGGCTAGCTTGTTAACTGCAACAGAGAGTCTTCCGAATGCTACGTATTCGGCTGGGCTTATGTCAGCAGCTTGATCACAAACACATCTCACCATATAAGTGGCGTGGAATCTCACTGGATCTCCTGCAATATTAATTAATTATAATCAGAACACATGCAAATTAACAACTCGAACTTTATTGGAAATCCTCAGTTATACTTAACTCTTCTCGCGGCCACAGAAGGCGTTTTAACAGAGTGTGATGGCAAAGACACTTTATTCATATATGCTACCTTCTGTGAGCTGGGCTACATACGAGTATATATGAACTTATTCACATATTCCGTGTGATTCTGCGTTTAAAAAAATGCGAAACAATATCCACACCTCGAAATTTAAAAGGCATAGAATAACATATATTTGATATAAAATTTATTTGTCAATACATTGGGGGGAAGACACTGACATCTGCAACACAGTCTTTACTAGCGCAGGTGTCAGAGAATCCTACTATAAAGTTGTACCACAATATGTCAATAAAGATTATTATTATTATGCTTTACGCCTTTTGAGCTTCAAGGTATCGGATGCAAGTGGTCAATCCTTGTTACAAAATCTATAGGTGTATATAAAAATGAATCCCTATTTCCCGTCATCACGGCTGGACCGATTTCGTTATTTCTTTTTTTTTGTTTGATATTGTCAGGAGAAGGTTCTTATGAAAGAAAAAATTGGGAAAGTTGCTCGGAAAATTTGAAAATTTAAGAAAACTTAACGAGGGACTTACGCGGGTGAAACCGCGGGGCGCAGCTAGTTTACATATAATTTTATAGCAACTAAAGTTCTATGACTTTGTAATATTGTGACGTATTAAAACAGATATCCAACTAGATTGTAAATCTTGTTACAATAAAGTCCGTCCGACTTTGTTCCATTTACCTCAATCTCGAAGAACTTGAAACAAAGTATTTTTTGAAATGAAAACTTCTTTAGCGGCGTTGTGCACTTTTTGGGATGGGTGAAAAATGTTAAACTCGCGTCAGGACACGTGATCTGATCGAAAATGTGTCTGAGTTTCATATATCTAAAAAAAATATTTTTACGCCATCTGTGGATTCTGCGCGATACTACTGTAGTTTGATATATACTTATGTATTATATGGTATAGATCTAATAGTCTAAGAGGCAGTGAACGGCAGACCACACATAATTTAGGAAAGCCTAAAATTTCCTCAGTGAGTCTTTTAGCTAGCTAGCTAAGCGCGGTCGCGGTGGCCCGAGCTACACTCGGGTGCTACAGGTGTGATAATTTTATGAACTAAAAAAGTATTTTAGGAAAGCTGCCGTTTAGATGTGTCAAAATTTACTATCATAGCTATTTAAAAAAAATGGCAGACGATTATCACGGTTCTAAAGTGGTGGCAAACAACAAAAAAATAAAAAAAAAAAATTCAGAAGTATTTTAGGAAACTTGAAATTTATATTTATTATTCTCTAAAGTTTCAAAAGCTTATACTTCTAAAGGCAGACCTTTAAGTCGGTTCCTTTGACCTGGCAGACAGTAAAATCTTTCTCCCCCGCGAGTATACCTGGGTGTAGTAGTTACGTTGTAAATGAAATAAAAGGATTTTCATTCTTTATCCCAACATAAAATTGAGATAAAATATATGTGGCATCAATTTATTCGTGATGTGATTGGTCGAATATATCATAAGCATGAAAATATATGCAATGTCACATTCAGGCGCGCGCTTGCGCACGCTTATTAAATTCTAGTTTCTAATATTTGATATACTACCGTCGTATTCTTTCTCACTCAAGGTTTTTTTCAGCCCTCTGATGGACATCATTAAAACTAGTTTAAGGTATATGCCTAAGTACAGCTGTTGT
Organism: Euplagia quadripunctaria; assembly: GCA_963859945.1. NCBI lineage: Eukaryota > Metazoa > Arthropoda > Insecta > Lepidoptera > Erebidae > Euplagia > Euplagia quadripunctaria. The sequence goes on from OY982574.1 coordinate 10,891,736, forward strand.
TCCTAACAATAGCACATTGGCATAACGGCCTATTGTTATTGTCCCTAGTTTATTCTAAACCGTTGGCATCGATGCATGTGTAGTGAACACATGAACATAAAAAACATTCGCAATTATTACTTTATGTTTACTGATGAGACGATAAAAAAATGACAGAATATTCTGCGTTTACGGAAGTATCACCAACTGAAATACAACGACATCATTTTACCCAGTGAACTTTATGATTCAGGCTATCACAGCCAATGTTACAAGACAGTAATTGTCACGTTAAAAAAAATTATGAAACGAAACTCATAGAAATAAAAAATACTTCTCCAGCAATATCTTGTGTGGTCTGCCGTTCACCGGCTCTTAGACTATAAGTTTTGGGGAGTAATCTAAAGGAGTTCTGTCAGCTCCTTATTAATTAATCTTTAAAAAATGTGTTTTCACTTCTGTCGGCAGTCCCATGACCGCCTACTTTATTTTTATTATGACGCGTCAGAATGACCTCAAATCTCATGATGAACAGCTAGAGTAAGGTCCAAAGACTGAAGACCACCATTATAGATACGGATGATACTAAAATGGTGGCCTTCAGTTTGACGGCCTCGAGAGATGCTTTTTCACGCCCCGCTTAAAGGCCCCGGGATTATATGTCGAAGAGAACACTTGTGCTGGTAATGCATTCCACATTTTAATGGTGCGGCAAAGAAAGGAGGTGCTGAACCGTTACGTTCTAGTTAGGATTGTTTGCACTGTAAGGGGGTGACATCTCAGTCCGCCACGTGTTATTCTGGATAGGAAGGGAGAGGGTCAAAGTTATTATCATTGGCCGATATCACTAGATAAAATAAATTCAAAATTTTAATAATACCTGGATATACAAGGTAATCACATCCAAATTTTGATCCACTAGTTATATGATAGTCTCTTTCCCATAAATGTTTGAAAATCTTATACTTAGCGGCACCTGCTCCCTCAACAACACTAGGTCTTAAATTATCTATGTTGACTTCTTTTGCTTCTGAAATAATTATTGAGAAAATTGCTTTAGGTTAGTTTGAATTGTTTATGTTATTTGTTCAATGCGAAACACAAGTTTAAAGGCATAATATTGAGGTATAGCAGAGCATAAAAATATAGTAGACATCATTTGTCACCTTTTAAAGAAAATTCGCATGATTTTCGACTCAGAATGATGATCTGAATCTAATATTTCACGGTCCGGCAGGCCGTTTCTTACACCTGTTTTGTGACACCACTTATATTATATGCACTGTAACTGTTTTACTTCAGGTTGAACCTGTATGGGCTCTCTGGGGCACCGATATACATGGAGCATCAAATAATTTACTCCTAAAGAATACTTGCCTGTAGCCAAATGATGTTCTAAAGGTAAATGGGCTAAGATATGGCCTGGTGCAATCTCCGGTAATTTGTTTATTTCCTCTTGTAATAACGTTTGCTTGTCTATTTCCACACCTGCGAGATTTAAAAGTTTTATTAATTAATGCAATAATAATCTGGTAGTTTTAGATTTATGGAAGCATCTGCAATGAGGATCATTCACATAACAAAATATTAGATTCCTAAATATAAGAGCGTATGCGCTATAACATTCTGATCATTTCGTTTTTTAAATGATTCAAATCCAACAAGAAATGACAAAGTTATTGAAATTTTCTGTTCGGCTATTTCAAAACGCTTGCTCGGAGTTGCGCTTGGTATGATGACGTCACACGTCGCGAATCGCGCCCTCCACTCGTGCAAAGTCGCTAGTTTGGTCAGTTTGGTTCAGATTATTCACCATTTCACTTATGTCGTGGTATGTTAATTATTTAGTTTTTACTATAATTTGATGTTATATTATTAGTATAACAGTATTTATATTAATAGTGAGTATCTATTGATATCTAAATAGATACGAGTAGGTAGCTACCTATTATGGAGGTCGGTTTTGTAGGGATAAAATGAAAAGGTAAGTAAGTCTATAGCTACCTACTCCTACTAAGTACCTAAAATAGGTATCTAACTACCTACTTACCCACTTTAACTGCGTGTTCTGAGGATGAGATTTTTCTGGATTATTTAAATCATGCAAATATTATCTCTAACAAGTGCAAAGCACAAACCGAACAGCATGTTTTTCGCAGGAAAAAGAAAATGCTTGTTTTGCGTAGCGAGCCCTCCGTTTGAACAAGATAAATCTTTAGCTATACATGAAGTTGACCATGACGAAAACTATTGTTTGACCATTTCATCCGAATGGGAGAGGATCCAAATAAAACAATACTCAACAGTCAGTAACGGGCGTTGGGCGGCAGCCGCGCTTTCACACATAATCACAGATCGCGTTTATCACATGACAAAATCACCTGCCCGCTCAGGGCTTTTTTTTTATGGTATAGAGGGCAAACGAGCAGACGGGTCATCTAATGGTAAATGACTACCGCCGCCCATGGGCACCTGTAACTCAAGAGTAGGGGGGACGAGTGGGAAGAGTGGAAGGACGGGAATAGGGAAGAGGGAAGGGTTAGGGCCTCCGGTAACCTCACTCACGCGGCAAAAAGCAATGCAAGCATTGCTTCACTGCCGGTTTTCTGTGAGGCCGTGGTATCACTCTGGTCTAGCCGGCCCATACGTGCCGAAGCATGGCTCTCCCACGAACAAATCTCTCTCGTAAAATCCTCTCTGTAACATCGCGGTGGTGGTCTGAGTACAGCCCTGGGCTCGAATATCCTTGTGTTCGATTGTTTATTTGCGTAGGTAGGCATTAGGCATGAATGAACGAACATCAAAGCTATCCGCGGAAATTCAAATGTTATTACACAATACGTAGGTATATTATACTCTATACGGTCAGTGGATCTATTCGTGAATTTTAGCTGTTTGACATGCGCAGTGCAGCTTTTTCATACTAAATTGTCTACTGCGCATCGAAACTGCTAACTTTACGAATGATTAGCACTAGACCCGTTGACCATATTGTACCTACTGATATTAGGTAGATACTCTAGCTAGGATACTGTAGGTACCTACTTACATCAAAATAATCTTCGCAACAGTACCTATAAACCACTTCGGCATGACAAAAGAGTTTTGTCATCTTGCATCTTTTGGCACAGTCAAAAAAAGCTTATAAGGTGCATTAACACTTGTATTTTAGCATTGAGGACAATTCAATACTTATTTGACGGCATTATCACTTTAAAAATAATCTGAAAAATCAGCAATCGTCAGGTCGTTGCACTAACTGCGCTAGACTAAAAGCTTACCAAGCTGGCGACGCGAAGGCGACCCGCCACTTTTCCTGATACGCGAGGAATGACGTCACAGCGTTCACGGCCTTTTTCGCGAGCGTTTTTTAAGTTGGTGCACTAAAATCTCTGTATCTTGGTCATTTTTGATCCGATTAAAAAAATTTAAACAGTTTATTTATTTTTTTTATAGCTATAAATCTGCATTCTTAACAAAAAAACGTGACTCATCTTCATTGCTTTACACTATGTAAACTTTTTTCTTATTAAATAGACTACAATATAGTTCTAATAAGCATACCTTTTTTATACTACCAAGATGGAAAACAGCCTGGACAGGAACCTACCTGTTATTCCTTTAGATATCAGCTTTTGCTTCTTGCCTGCAATTATAATATCAATTTTCTGTGAAAGTTGTTCAATTTTACGTTTCCTTAAGGCTTCTTTTTGTTCTTCTACAGCACTAAAAGGCAAATAAGTACATACATTAATAAAAATTTATATATATATTCATCGATATACCTTAAAACTTATATCTTAATAAAAAGAAATTTTCAAAATAGGATTTAAGAAAATTGCATTTAAGGAATAAGCTTTGTTATTTAAACTAAATACTTTACTAATACTTTTAACTAGGAGTATGATTAGGTTTGTAGTGAACTGTTTGTATGTGAATTGAACTTACTAGCCCTAATCATTACTTACACAACTGGCATTTTAGATAGAATAACTAGTTCTCATTCTGCATGCAGAAAAGATTGCAATCCCCAAATTCCGAGAGAATTACTTAAAACTGAATACTAGAAATATGTGGCAACACTGTACACCAAACAATTCAATAATTTGCCATATTGCTACCCTACTGTGGCCTAGATGTTTTTCCAAAACTGGAAATGGTAATAAAATAACTTGGATGTGCATACAGGAGTTGGGAATTTCCACTGTTGATGTAATGTAGGAGTAGCAAACTGGTGTCTAAGCAAAAATAATAATAATTCAGGTAGGCAGATATGTGGCTCATTAATATAAATTTCTACTACTAACACAGTAAGGAATACTCCCTGGTTCTATATCTGTTTAATTTTGGTTTACATAAACACAGGAATAGATAGCAAAATTAAATGTTTAACATGTTTGGTATAACAGTAGGTTTGTATGTATGCCATATATTTACCAGTTTTGTATTAAAATCCGCACTTTTACTACTGTAATAATTATTTTTATTTAGTTAACATTTTTTTCACTATTTTCCGTATGAAAATCAAACTGCCAACTGACTTGCATTGTTATGTCAATATTCTATCTGTTTTCTTAACAAAAGATATATCCTACTAATATTATAAACGTGAAAGTTTGTGAGTATGGATGTATGGATGGATGGATGTTTGTTACTCTTTCACGCAAAAACTACTGAACCGATTGCGATGAAACTTGGTATGTAGATAGCTGGAGACCTGGATTAACATATAGGCTACTTTTCATCCTGACATTCCCTCGGGATCGGGACTTGTGAAACCGCGGGGCGCAGGTAGTAATAAAATAAAAATACAAACAAATACAAACAACATTAAAGACAATCTAAGAAACATTTACTTACTTGGTTTCTAGTTCCTTTATAACCCGCTTTTCTTCTTCAGTTGGCTTTAGTCTTATATTTGGTAATTCAATTAAAATACAAACGCCTTTTTCTACTAATAACGCTGCCTCCTCCGATTTTAATGCCATAGGTAATCCTGAAATCATAGAAATATTCTATTATATGGAAGTATTCATTACTGGCTATAGGCTTACTTTTCCACATCTGTCTTAGATAGAGAAGCATTATATTCAACTTTATAATCTAAAGCCAAGTAGCTTTATGGAGTTCCATGTCAATAGTTAGTGCACAGTAAAATGATTTTCAACCACTCACAGTCCTCAGACAATCAAAATTATGACTCACTTTCAAGAAGAAAGAAGAAATTTAAAAACATTTTATTTTTAATATGGTCAAGGCCTTTTTTTTTTTCGTGTGGAAACCCCCTCCTTGAGAGGGTCATCACCTCACCTGAGCTAATGTTGAAGTGGTAGGTCGGAATCGAACCGACTAAAACCACACGATGTTCCGTCACAAGTGGGCCTATTGCAGGGGACCCGGGAATACCCTAAGAAGGAAGCCTTCGGGAACTCTTGCAGACCTTGGCCGCCTCTTGGTCAGCAGGCGGCCACACCATAGAGTACGGGGGCCTTGACCCATCCGGTTTAGAGAGGCACACGCGGAACACGTCGCGCCACCTTCTCAGGCCTGCTTCTGCTAGGGTAACGGACAGCCCTACCCGTTACCCCCAGGCCAGCGCTCATGGAGGCTGGAGATCGTTTTGCACTCTCCGGCGCCTGGTGCGTCTTCTGCGGGACGGGAGAGTACTCGTCCTCTCCCGTACACTTGCCGCCTCTTTAGCCAAAATTTATAAAAAGTTAGTGTGCTAGCTATGGAATGTTGTAACAGAGGTCAAACAAAATATAGGAGCATAATACAAACATATTATGTATTATAAAATTTATAAAATTACTGAAACTATTAAATAAACTGTAAATCAACTGATATCAGGATGAGAAGTAGGAGTTCAAAGTTTATACATGTGTTAAGGCATATTTTTTAGAAATGCCTAAATTTTACCTTCAATAAAACTTTTCATTAACCTTTATAAAACCTGATTGGTTTGAATGTATAATATGTTCCTGTCCATCCTGTAACATGTCCCCATTTTCATTTTTAATTCGGAAAAAATCTTAAACCACCTTTTGACACATTCCAGAATGTGGTATTCTTAAGAATTCTCTATAGTAGATAGTTACAATATAAAAGAAATCTCATGCTGGCCATCATCTTTTTTCATTTTTTTTAAAAAGGACATTATGTATATTCCTGTGTCGTGGGGGGTTTCACAAATATTTAAACAGCGGACACAAAGAAGATCCAGACTTGGGACAACTATTTGTGGATCACAAAAATTTTTGTCCCCTGTGGGATTTAAACCCATAACACTCGGCGAGCGGCGTGATAGCCAGGCGAGCGGCGTAATAGCCAGGCGAGCGGCGTGATAGCCAGGCGCCGACTTAAACCATCGGTGCGTACCTTATCAGCCTATTGCCGTCCACTGCTGGACGAAGGCCTTCCCCCAGGAGCACCAACTAGCATAGTCTTAGACAGTTCGCATCCATCCACTGCCAGCCAACCTTCTTCAAGACGTCGACGTTCGCTCAACTTTTTTTATTAAAATGTGTTTGTGTTCATGAAGAGTTGTCTTATAAAAATAAGGACAAGTAAATAACATACCTAAAAATTCATTCTGCCTAGGAAATGTAGGAGCAGATCCAGTGAGAGCTCCACATATCCGGAATTCTACTCGTAACTTATACCAGTCTGGAATACAGCCATAAAATGTGGAGATATTAAAATGCACTAGTCTTCTTTGATATGTTATTTTCTTTAGCCTAGCCGAAACATTTATCAAAATATTCTACAAACATACAAATTGATTGATTTATAAATGCTTTTTGCATATATAAAAATTATATTATGGCTATAAATGATTTTAATTATTGAATTTCTCACCTTCGGAATTCCAAACGTAAGCAATCCCATTTCCTTCAACATACAGTGGAATCATTATACCATCGGGGTGTCTATCCAATAATTATTGCAACTATCTTATTTTACTATTGCATTAAATTATTTAAATCGGTACCCATTTTTACAAAGTATATTTAGGTGAAATAAAAAAATATTTATTTCAGCGAAGTTCTATACCATAGATAATATATTCTATACAAATAAATAACTGTCACTAAACTTTGTCTAATTTGGGATGATAATTTTGACAGCTCACGCCTATGAAGTTGTTTTGTATTTGTTTTCGGTAAAATTGATGAAATTCACAACAGATAATGTCATACTTTATTGATGGGTACCGCCCACTTAGTGAAGTGCCACGCGTTACGAACAACCAGACTATCGAATATTATTATTATTTTTTATTAAATAGAAAAGACTGTTCGTTTTGTATTATAAATTTATAATCGACCATACAGCATAACCATGCAACTATCGATTCCAAGGTAAATGATAATAACAATCGAAAATCGAATAGGTTTAATAACGATTATACACTACCCTCATCCCTAGCGTGAGCTGTCAAAATTATCACCTAAATTTTGCATAAATACGGACACGTATTTATGCAAAATGGAACCACACCACAAATTTAGTTAAAAACACTAATTTAAAAGTGTTCTAAATTCTTATACAAAAAAAGAACCACATGATTTTTCCCTTGGAAACTAGGTATACTAAAAGCAGAACAGAACCAACAGCAACAATAAACACTACATATAAAGCAAAACCGAACCACAGCATAATGGGACTTGATTGTTCAAATAAATAAACGATATTACTACAAGTTCATTTTATACAAAACAGATCCACACATACTTGGTACCATTATACATTACACATATTTCTATTTTTAACAATTATTTTTCATACACCTAATGGAACCAAGTTTATGTGGTATCGTTACGCGTAAAATAAATTCATAATTTAATTGGTAATCTTTTTTTGCAAAATGGAACCCCAAGTATTCGGTTTTATCATCTATAAATAAATATTGTAAGATTGTAGAACCACTAGTATATGATCGTTTTGAAACCCATCGTTGTTCAGAGGTACCAATTGACATAACTAGTTACATGCCTCTCATCTATAAACAACGGAATATTTACTTTGTTCCATTGCATATATGCTCTAAGTCAGTGGCGTAGCGTGCCTTGGAGGAGCCCTGTTTCAATATTAGTTGGGGGACCCAAATTAATGGTAAAGATTTCTCACAAAAGAAACAAAAATGCTTTAAACAAAGGTTGCCTGGAAGATATTGCTGCTAGCGATAAGGCCGCTCATTGTGCATTTTCTGTATAATTTGTATGTGTATTGTTTCCTTTTTGGTGTACAATAAAGTGTATTTATTATTATTATTGAATTCGGTCAACGGTCTGCTGTGCAACCGTCTAATTGTGAATATTGTAACAGCCTCTGTACAGTGCTCTGTGATCTGTGTTGATAATATCCTATCAGTTGTTCCAGTAAGTAAGGTCAGTTCATTTAAACATCTGTCTCGTGTCCGGCGTTGAGGAATGATCAAAATAATTAATTAAATATACAGTACGTACAAATTACCTTAAAAACATATAACAAAAATTCAATAAATTAGAAATCAAAATCAAAACATAAGTATATCGTAACAGCCTCTGGTCAGTTCAGTGCTCTGTGGTCAGTGTTGATAAAAATTCCTAATTCTTTCGTTTTATAATTCAGTGTAAAGTAAAGTAACTCTGTCTAACACTGTTGAGCGCCCGTTTTTTTTTTTTTTTGGACGGCGCCTACATAATTATCATAATTACTTACCTCTTAAACAGACACATAATTAAATACCGAAGTACCCACGTTCAGTTCAGTTGTTCCAGTAAGTAAGGTCAGCTCATTTAAACACCTGTCTCGTGTCCGGCGTTGAGGAGTGATCCAAATAATTCATTATAACTACAGTACGTACAAATTCTCTTAAAAACATATATCAATAACTCAATAAATTAGAAATTCAAACAAGCATAAAAATACTTCACACTTCCTCCGCTAGGTGGCGTTGTAAATGCCCGCCCACCCACCCATTTTTGTTATTAGAGACATAGGATCTGTGTAGTGGGGCACGGAGAGACTGGTGGACGTACAAAACTTCGAAAACCCGTATCTCCGGAACCCTTTGAGATACGAAACCGTGCTTGGTATCGTTTTGAAGGGCGCAGGGGGATCTTTCTTTCTGTTTGGTCTACTTAGCTGACTGAACGGGAACTCTCGGGAGGTTACTAGAGTAATACTACAGCTTTCCTAAAAATAAAATACGTTCCCTTACACGTAACAATATGGAAGACCAATTTCAACTTTTATTTGAAAATATGAAAATTGAAATGCAAAAACAAACTGAGGTATTAACCAATACAATATTGGACAAAATGGAGGATAAACTTAAACCTATCCTAGAAGAAAATAATATATTAAAACTCAAAGTGGAAAACATGGAAAAAAGGATAGAATTTTTGGAGAGAGACAAAAAAAGCAATAACATAATAATACACGGGCTGAAAGGGGAGGAAAAGTCTACACGAGAGTTATTTCAAATAGTGAAAAAAATTTTTTTGGATGAATTAGACATTTCGCTAGAGGACTTTGAAGTAAATAAAATTTATCGTATTGGAAACACGCATAAAGATGGCAAACCGAAGCCTACGCTCCTTTCCTTAGTGAATAAGTGGAAAAAGAGTGAAATTATGAGAAACAAAAAGAAACTGAAAGAAATATACATAACAGAAGACTACTCAAAGGAAGTTTTAGAGAAAAGGAAAGCATTAAAAGTCAAGCTAATCGAAGAGAGAGAAAAAGGAAATTTCGCCTATATTAAATACGATCAACTTATTGTCAAAGAAAACAAAAACATTAAGGATAAAAGGAAAAGGGAAAATTCAAACGCACTCACAGCCCAGGAAACAACAAACACTGACCGCATCAAAGAATAGTAGAATAAATGCATTTGAAATGATGAAAGTTAGATCTAACTCTTTCCCAAGTAAATCAAGTACAAAGGAACAATAGCAATTAAGTACCGACGATCGGAACTAACAAAAAAAGAAGAAAAACTATAAAACCACAGAAACGAGAAACCCTCCCCCAAGCCGATTGGTCACCGTGGGGGAAAACGACCACTACCCTCCAAATACAAATGTAAAGAACACACAGCTATTAAAAGTGTGCACCTTCAATGTTAAGTCTATAGCATCAGCCGAACGATACATTGAATTGTGCCACGCTCTAGGAAAAGTAAATTACGATATAATAGGACTAACAGAAGTGAGAAGAAGAGGATGCCAAATTGAAGAACACCGAGATCACATATTTTGCTATATAGGAGAAACACCTGGACTATACGGAGTAGGATTTATAATTAAGAAAAATCTCAAATCAAATATAATAAACTTTATTGGAATATCAGAACGAGTAGCCTTGTTACAATTAAAATTTGATCAAATTAATATATCAATAATTCAAGCCTATGCTCCAACAGGGAGCTCAAGTGAAGAGGAATTATGTAAATTCTATAAAGATTTAAGTAAAGCTCATGAATTAGTTGACAAAATAGTCCTCGTAATCGGAGATTTCAATGCTAAGATTGGAAGACCAAAAAAATCCGAGACACTACTAATGGGAAAATATGGATACGGAAATAGAAATGAAAGAGGAACGCGAATGATCCAATATGCCTATGAAAATAGACTATCAATTATGAACACATATTTTAGAAAAAAAGAAAATCGCAGATGGACTTGGATCTCCCCAGATCAAAAAACTAAAAATGAAATCGATTTCATAATGAGCAACAAACCAAATAGAATAACAAACGTAGAAATACTAAATCAAGTAAAATTCCAATCAGACCACAGGCTGGTAAGAGCTACTTTTAAATTGAGTGCAGCCAAAAAGAACAGGAAAACCTTCAACTCTATTCCTAAGTCCATAAAAAATGATGAGGAAGCCAAATGTTATGCTGATAACCTGAAACTCAACATTAACAAACTTAATACTCTACACGAAACACAAGACATACAAAGTTACTACAATAAATTTGAAAAAATTATAAAAAACAGCCTAAAGATAAAACAAAAAGAAGACAAAAGTAGAAAGAAGCACAACAAAGTTCTGACAAAAACTACTATAGATCTAATAAATGAAAGAACTACACTATTAACTACCAAGAAAAAGACTAAAGAAATGAAAGAAAACCTTAAAGAATTGTTTAAAAAGACAAATAAAGCTATAAAGATAGACTACAACAACTACAGGAAGAGAATCATAGAAAAGAACCTTAATACTTACAGGAGCTCAAGACGAGCCTACAAGGAATTAAATACACACAAAAACTGGATACAAAAATTGGAAGGGAAGAAATTAACAAGAAACAGGCATGAAGTACTTAGTAACGCCACAGAATTCTATAAAACCCTTTACGGCAAACCACCTAAAGATACGAGTGGTAAACAAGACGAAGATAAAATCATAACGGAACCAAACCACAACATAGAACTAATAAATGAAAAAGAAGTAATATCATATTTAAATAAATTAAAATACGACAAAAGCCCTGGACCCGATAACATTAGTAATGAAGCACTGAAGATAGGAGCACCTATTTTCGTGACACATCTTACAGAACTTTTTAATATGGTGCTTAAAACGGAAACAGTACCTACGCAATGGTGCCAATCGGACATAATACTTATCTATAAAAAGGGTAACCCGCTAGACATCGGCAATTATAGGCCAATCAGCTTACTATCAAGTATTTATAAACTGTTTGCATCTATCCTGCAGAGTCGCATTACTGAACAAATCGATAAAAATCAACCGATTGAACAGGCAGGATTTCGGACGGGCTTTTCAACACATGACCACATACACGCAATAGAACAGTTATTGGAGAAATTCACAGAATTTAATTACCCATTGTATATGGCATTCGTGGATTACTCAAAGGCTTTTGACAGTATAACTCACAATTCTATTTGGAAAGCACTAAAAGCAAGCAATATAAATAATACATATATAAATATTCTAATAAACATATACGCAAAAAGTAAAAGTCAAGTAAAATTAGAAAGAAGAGGTGAAGAAATTGAAATAGGAAGAGGAGTAAGACAGGGAGACCCTTTATCACCTAAACTATTTATAGCAGTACTAGAGGGTATCTTCCAAAAGATCGACTGGAAAAACAAAGGTATCTGGATAATGGATAAACACCTGACACATTTAAGGTTTGCAGACGACATTGTGCTTTTAGCAAAAACATCAAAAGAATTAGAGAACATGATACAAACCTTGAATAGTGAGAGCAAAAAGGTTGGTCTGGAAATGAACCCAAGCAAAACTAAAGCTATGACTAACAACTATAAAAAACCAATATTTGTAGATGGAAAAGAAATAGAATATGTAAACGAATACGTCTATCTTGGTAAACAAGTCTCGTTCAGTACAAACAGGAACGAAGAAGAAGTGGAGCGAAGAGTTACCATTGCATGGAATAAGTTTTGGGCACAAAAAGAAATTTTAAAAGGAGACTACAGCTTAGATCAAAAAAAGATGATAATAGATACGTGCATATTGCCAAGCCTAACCTACAGCAGCCAAACGTGGGTCTATACAAATAAAATAAAAAACAAACTAATAACAACACAACGAGCTATGGAAAGAAGCATCTTAAAAATAAAGAAAATTCAAAAAATTAGAAGCGAAAATATAAGGAAGAAAACCAAATTAACAGATGCTCTGGAATACGCTTTGAAGCAAAAATGGCAATGGGCTGGACATATCTGTAGAGTAAAGGACAAAAGATGGACGCTGCAAGCGACAAAGTGGAAGGGACCGCTAGGGAAAAGACATGTCGGTAGACCAAAAAAACGATGGGCTGAAGACATCGCGGAGATCGCGGGAAACGAATGGATGGAGATAGGCCAGGACAGAGATAGATGGAGAAAAATGGAGGAGGCTTTTACCCGAAAGGGGTCCGAAATAAAGTCTTGATTAAAAATAAAAGAACTACATAACACTAATAACACACATATGTAATGTAAACTTTTTTCGGAATAAACAAAGCTTTATTAAAAAAAAAAAAAAAAAATTATTATTATTATTCTCTTTATTAACATCTATAAAACATATAAATTACATTTTTAAATACATTATTATAAAAAAATATATATTTAAAAATATAAAAAATAGTGTCCCACCGGTATCGAGTACAGGGACCAAGCTACCGATGGTTAGGGTTCCAGAGATAGAAACCTCCTCACAATACGTGCCGTGTCAAGAATGACTGCCTTCTGCATTAGGCCCTTAATCCAGCTGCCTAACGTGAGCCTCTGAAGGTGTTGATCGAGGCTCTTTGCAATCAACCCATGGGCTGATATGACTATCGGCACAATGATTGCCGAATCCACATCCCACGTGTCGACCACCTCGTGGGCCAAATCCAAATACTTCATTTGTTTTTCTTTTTCAGCCCTTAAGAGATTGTCGTCATGGGGAATGGTGATATCTACAATCATTGCTCGGCGCTCTAATCGGTCTATTACCACTATATCAGGTTTATTGGCAACAATAGTCCTGTCAGTGATAATAGACCGATCCCAGTACAATGTTACACGACCATTTTCAAGAACTGGGTCGGGCACATATCTGTAGTACGGTAATTCCATAGTCACAAGGTTATATTTAAGAGCAAGTTGCTGATGGACTATCCTGGCCACTTGGTTATGTCTATGCAAGTACTCACCGTTGGCAAGACGAGAACAACCGGAAATTATATAACTGAGGGTTTCTCCGGGACGATGACATGCCCGACAAATGTCAATCGTGCCGTCCTTTAGGATATATTTTCGATAGTTATTCGTCATAACAACTTCATCTGTAATTGCACAGACAAACCCTTCAGTTTCTCCGAAGAGATCACCAAACCGTAGCCAGGACACAGATGCTAATAAATCGACATCGGGCCCATTTAAGGCCCGATAAAAACGTCCATGCAGCTCTTTGCCCTTCCATATCTCCTTACGATCAGTAATATTAAGTACTGCAGGTTTGCGCCAGTTCTCTTTTCCTAGAGCAAGTGGGGTGAGTCCGTTGTCAACTGCAACCACATCCCGATGTACATCCACGTTAACGGAGAGGAAGTAATCTCTAAGATTGCATACCTCGCGATTATGGAGGGTCTTGGCATTTAAAAAACCACGACCCCCACATTTCCGCGGGATATACAATCTCATTACCGACGATCGTGGATGGTGCATTCGGTACGCGGTAAGCAATGTACGAACTCTTCTATCCAGGGCATCTAGTTCAGTCTGAGTCCATCTAAGTATTCCAAAGGAGTAGATTAGGACTGGCATGACCCAATCATTATAGGCCCGCACCTTATTACCGCCTGACAAAAGACTTTTCAATACTTTTTTCAGGCGGCTAAAGAAGCGTTCCTGTAACGATTGCTTCATAATCAATTCATTTACACCTAACGCCTGTGACATACCTAGATACTTGTAAGTTTCGTTGGCGGAAAGACATCTAAGGTGTGTGGAATCTGTGAGTTCCATCCCATCAGATTTCACAATCCTGCCTCTTTTAACATGCATGACTGCACATTTATCCACACCAAATTCCATCCTGATACCTTTACTAATGGTTTCAGTTACCTCTAGTAATCTTATCAATTGGAAATTGCTGCAGGCAAACAGTTTCAAATCATCCATGAAAAGGAGGTGGGATATAACCTGACCTCCTCTCCGCAAACGATAGCCTAGCCCTGAACTCTCCAGCAAAGAACTGAGAGGATTCAAAGCTAAACAGAACCACAAGGGACTCAAACTGTCACCCTGAAATATACCCCGCCTGATCTTTATATGCTCGCCGTCACCGACAGGCCGCCGACATCCTGGATAGCAGAGGACCGTTCTCCATTGCCGCATACATGCCTTCAAGAAAGTGCATAGAGTCGTATCAATCTTGTACAACTCCATAACTCTCAAGAGCCACGTTTATTATTATTATTATAAACGGGGGAATCCCGCAATAACCGATGTAGGATTAAAGCTAGTACTCTACAATATCTTTCATCACTTCCAACACCAGGGTATCAACCGTTCTTTTTTAATCAACTATCTGCTTGAGGTGTTAAAGAGTGCATAACGTCGATAAATTCAAACGCTGTTGGCAACGACTGCATCAGTCGTAATATGATTCAACCAATTCTAGATGATATTCTTCCAATTTTATGTCATATATTAAATTATTCTCTCTTTTGCAGCATATTTCCAAAGTCTTGGAAAGAGGCTCAGATTATCTCTCTGCCCAAAAAAACCAATCCTAAATCCTTTTCCGAGTATCGTCCCATTTCCATACTGCCTTTTTTATCGAAAGTTCTGGAACGCCTCGTACATAAACAATTAAATACATTCCTTACCAAAAACTCCCTCCTTAATCCTCTACAGTCAGGCTTCCGCCCAGGTCACAGCACTGTTAGTGCATTGATTAACGTCACTGACGACATCAGGTTTGCTATGGAGAATGGAAATCTTACAGTACTCTCCTTACTAGATTTTAGCAATGCCTTCAATACTGTAGATTTCCATATCTTGTTAGGTATCTTGCGCTCTATTAACATATCTCCAACAGTGGTTGATTGGTTTCAAAGTTACCTGTTTGGTCGCCGACAGCGTGTGCGCTTTGAAGAATCCTTTTCTTTCTGGTGTCTGTCTGTATGTCTGTCTGGTGTCTGTGTCATCTGTAGGTGTGCCGCAGGGTGGCGTTCTATCTCCTTTACTTTTCACAATTTTAATCAATTCCATCTCTAAATCATTACTTTCATCTTACCACCTTTATGCAGATGATCTTCAAGTCTATACGCAAGCACCATTGCATAATTTGTCGGAAGCTTTTACCACAATTAACACTGATCTGGCGCAAGTGTGCGAATGGAGCAGGCAATATGGATTAGAGGTAAATCCCTCTAAAACACAGGTCATAGTTGTGGGAAGCCCCAGGATGATATCTCGAATCGACTGGTCACAATTACCGAACATTGTGTTTAATGGTACTGTGTTGCCAATGAGCACTACTGTTAAGGATCTAGGCATTTTAATTGATAATACTTTATCCTGGGGTCCCCAATTGCGGGAGGTCAGCGGCAAACTATTTGCATCAGCAGGGTCTTTACGAAGGCTACGCAATTTCCTGCCGACAGTCACTAAAATTGCGCTTTCACAATCCCTTCTTCTTCCTATACTCGACTATGGCGATGTCAGCTATCTCAATATCACTAAGGAGCAACTTGATAAACTTGAACGCCTTCAAAATTTTTGTATTAGATTTATATTTGGTTTACGCAAATATGATCACGTATCAGAATTTCGCATCTTGCTCAAGTGGCTCCCAATTCGCTTTCGACGGAATACTCATATTCTTACTATACTTTACAATATTATGTTTAATCCCACGTATAGTACTCCAACGTATCTAAAGGAACGTTTTAAGTTCCTCAATGACACTCACACAAGATCCTTGAGATCGTCGGAATCACTGGAACTGGCAGTACCTAATCTTTCTACCAGGTTTTATGACAAATCTTTTAGTGTACAGGCTGTCCGGTTATGGAACGTGTTGCCTTTACCTATTAGACGTGCCCAATCACTGGTCATATTCAAGAAAATGGTCAAAGAATATTACTTGGCTTCTTAATTTCTCCTTTTTGTCATTTGCTGCATTTATCGGATATAATCTTATTAATCTACAAATAGATATTTGAATATATTAAATGTTACAGAGTGATTACACTTGTTTCCCTGCATTACCTATCTAATTATATTGTATATGTTATAGGTATCATTTTCTAGTTTTTAAGTCTAACATGTTTTGATTCCCACACCAAAACTACCCATTAAATTATTATATTACTAGTTATTATTTTTCCATCCCAAGGTTGCCTGGAAGAAATTGCTTTTAGCGATAAGGCCGCCCTTTGTACATATCAATTTTGTAAACTTACTGTAAGCAATATTTACTGGTGTACAATAAAGTTTATTATATTCTATTCTATAGGATGTTACCAACTTTTGGGCGCACGCTTAACTCGGGGAAGCAACAAGGGCCCTCAAACGACCGATTAACCACCAGCCACCTCTCCTTAAGGTGAACAATACCTGGGCGAACAATGATTCTGATAAAGCTCAAGTATTCATGGAACACCTCCAAGAAGTTTTCAAACTAAATCCTGATGCTGGTTCCAACCAGTCAGAAATGGTTCAACAATTTCTGGATCAAGTACAACAATTAGAGCTACCAGTAGAAAAGTTCAGCAAAACCGAAATCAAGTCCGCAATCAAAAAGCTAGATATAGCAAAAGCACCAGGCTATGATCTTATCACAGCGACAATCCTAAGAGAACTGCCGGAGGTAGGCGTAAAATATCTAACACAATTATATAATGCTATACTAGGACGACAATACGTACCTCCACAATGGAAAGTGGCTAAAATATTAATGATCCTAAAACCAGGCAAAAGCCCGGAAGAAGCCAAATCCTATCGCCCAATTAGTCTGCTCCCAATTCTATCTAAAGTAATGCAAATCCTGATTTTGAAAAGGTTGAACCCAATCATCAAAGAGTCTATGTTGATACCTGATCATCAGTTCGGCTTTAGGCAAAAACACAGCACAATTGAACAAATCCATAGGTTCGTTGAGGAAATCGCTAAAACATTTGAACTGAAAAGATACTGTACAGCTGCGTTTTTAGACATATCTCAGGCATTCGATAGAGTTTGGCATATGGGACTTTTACACAAAATAAAGAAGACATTGGTTTCAATTCTCTTGTATTTCTCTCTTAACTATAATTGACTAAATTTTCTTCATACAAGATGTAAACCTTGTATCCTTCGAAACAAAGTCTTATTTCAAATATAAACAAGTAGGTAAAAAACGTCGCTATCGAAATAAGCAATTTATTTGTCGACTAAAGTCTGAAACGCTTAAATAAACTTTAATACCACGTAGCGAGAGCTGCTATCCGTTGAATGCCATCTCTTTTGCTCTGTGTTTTTAGTAAGCGTCTTCGTAGGTGTCGATTAAAATAACGTCATCTTAGTTCGTTTTGAGCAAGTTTTTATACGGCAATTATACGGCATTTGAATAAATGAGGACTCTCGCTGCGTGGAAAGAAAGTTGAGTATACGTTGACAGGTTTTAGTGAAATTTATTGGCGTTGAGAAATTGATGCCAGTAACAAATAGACCTTGTTGCGAAGAAGACAAGGTTCATTTCATATGAAGAAATTAAGTTAGGTTTTAGTTTAGTGAGTCTGACAATAGAATCGACACTATTGCCTAATAACTATTTTAATTTAATTAGATCCTACTTGATTGGTAGGCGCTTCTTTGTTAGTCAAGGAGAGGAAACTAAAGAACTCAAAGAAGTTAAAGCAGGAGTTCCCCAGGGTAGTGTTATGGGACCTACACTGTATCTCCTCTATACCTGCCGATATCTGATGATGTTGTTATGGGAACTTTTGCCGATGATACAGCCGTCATGGCCTCAGATGATGAGCCAAATCTAGCCACTAATAAACTACAAAGTAGTTTAAATAAAATGACGGCGTGGATGAAAGACTGGCTCATCAAAGCGAACGAGACAAAATCAGTTCAAGTCGCATTCACTACCAGGCGACAGACTTGCCCACCAGTTATACTAAATGACGTACAAATACCACAATCTGATGAGATAAAATATCTTGGTATGTACCTGAACCGACGCCTAACTAGGAAAAAGCATATCTTTACCAAACGTCTAGCAATGGGACAGCAATTAAGCAAAATGTTCTGGCTGTTAAATAGAAATAGTCAACTCACAATGGAAAATAAGCTCTTGTTATATAAGTGTATAATAAAACCCATCTGGACATACGGTATAGAACTATGGGGCACTGCCGCAAAATTCAAACCTGCAAATATTGCAAAGGTTAAAGTCAAAAATGTTGAGGATTATTGTAGATGCACCATGGTACGTCACTAACGAGAGACTTCACCGCGAACTTGGTATCAGAACAGTGAAAGAAGAAATAAAGAATAAAGTCAAAACATATAACGAAAGACTACAGCTACATTCAAATATACTTGCTCACCACCTTATGGATGAAATATTTCCAAGTACTCGGAGACTTAAGAGGAGAGTACCTCAGGATTTACTATAAGATTAGAAGACTAGAAGTTACTATAAGATTTACTATAGATACAGAACGCGAAGAACATAGTCAAAAATGGCAAGAGGCTCGAAATAAAATGAAGTCTGACTTTGTTCTGGCTACTCAATGTAAGAAAATAGAATGTTTAAAAAACACTGCCAATGCCTAAGAATAGGGGTCTTAGGCATTGGCAATGTTTTGGAACTGGAATTATTTACTATCAACGTCAGCTTTGGCTGTATATTATGGGAATTTATTCTACAAAGACTAACTTGAGTGAGTGCGTTGAACGTTGAATAAACGCTCTATATTATGTATTATTTTACATTTTTTGTAGAATAAAGCTTTATTACGATACTGTAAATTCATAGTTTCATTTTTAGCAATAAATCAGTGGGTTGTGGTTCTTTTTTGAATAAGAGAAAACCTATCAATTAGTAAGATTTAAAACGAACCACATGCACATTTTCTTAATTATCTAGAAAGTTTAAGAGTATTCGGAGAAAATTTGTGTACACATATTTAAATTAGTAATTTATCAAAAAATTCAAATAAAATAAATAGAAATTTTACTTCATCTAACAGAGCTGCACATGTTTTTGTAAATCTTTTGATATCTCAAAAGTGTTTGCTGGGTGGTTCTTTTTGCATAAATACGGACAATTTGACAATGTGTAGGTACCCTATTATATATTTTACTTATTTTAGTGGTGTAGGTATGTGTGTGTATGTAATAGGCTTGTGGAAAAAGTATCGATATATCGGTGTATAGTTATTTTTAAATAGATAAATCAATTTTTTTAGCCGATATATCTTTATCTGATATATCGATAAAAAATATCTAATTTCGAAAATTGTGTCAAAAACGATATTTTACATTATTTATGTAGCTAAAATCGCTAATTGTATTTTATATGACTATTGACTTGTGTGATTTGTTTGCGTGGCCTGTATTAGTGCGGCAGTTGTCAGTCACTTTCATTCGTGAGTTCTTTTCACACAAAGTACCTTCGTACTTTGTGTTATGTATTGTGTTCGAGAGTACCTAAATAATTTCACTCTCCTGAATTGTTTACTGTTTTCTTATTCGGAATTCGTGTTTCACGGCGTGAATCATGTCGTCGTCTAGCAGTAGTGTTGTGGGGAAGTTGTTTTTTAAAGATAATGTTGCAATCTGTGTGGTAAAAAACTATAAAACTAGTTTCAATATCACAAATTTAGCAGCACATTTGCGAAACAAGCATTACCATGCATTCGCAGAGTGCAAAAATACTATTGGTATAGGGCTCTGTTTTCGCGTTTAGACTCATAAGCGGTCCATTATGCGTTCAGATAGGCTAGCTATTTGAGCCAGCCCAGCTCCTTCCAGAAGCACAGAAGCCTCCTGGGGCGTTCACAGGCTTCTAGGAGCGACCTCACTCCCACGAGGATACTTGTCCGTTGTGAAGCCACTCCCTCGCACTCCAGGACAACGTGGGCGGCCGTTTCCTCCGCGTTGAGACAGTCTCTGCATAGAGGACTGTTTGTGGCATTGATGGTGAATAGGTGCCGGTTTAGGGCTAAGTGGCCCATAATGGTTCCTAGAACTATTCGGATGTCAAGTCGGTTGAGACTGAGCAGTCTGCAAGTTAAACGCGGTGAGACCCCTGTCAACACCAGTCTAGATTGCCAACAGCCGGGCGTGTCAGCCCAGCGACCGTTGTGCGCTTCACGGGTCTGTTGCATTACCCATGAGCGAAGTTGATTAAAGGGAAGTGGCAGCAGTATAGTTGGACCTGCCACTGACGTTGCAGATCCTTTCCTTGCCAGCTCATCGGCGGTGTCGTTTCCGAGAAGTTTGAAGTTTGAAGAGATCTTGATCCATTGAAGAGTTAGCCCATTGACAGAGGCTAACCTTTCAAGTGTCTGATGGCATTCGTAAATGATCCCGGAGTTCATGGTGTTGCCCTACAGGGCCTTTAGGACGGCCATACTGTCTCAGTATGCGGATGTTATACTCCTTTATACGCCTTGACATGACCGCGGTAGGTAGGTTATCGCAACGTACTCACATTGGAATATGGAACTGTGTTGGCCTAGCGCCAGTGATATTGTTATATTCAAGTCTTGTGAGAAAATTCCGGCTCCAGTCCCTGTCCCCGTCTTAGAACCGTCCGTGTATATCCGAACTTCGTTTATGCCAGATTGATCTCGGTCGTTCTCATTTAGTTGTATTCGGTACCTCCTTCCGAAGATATGTTGTTTTGGGGATCCTATCGCATGGGACAGCTATTAGTGGTTGGTATTACACTAATTGATTCCATAATTTGGAATGAGGATTCTCTTGGTTGTACCACAGACCTAGGTGTTTGAGTCACTGCTGCTTCTTGTTGTATATATAGGTCTAGTGGTGCTACATCTAGAGCCACTTCAAGGGCAGATGTGGGTGTTGTGCGCATGCAATCAGTGACGGCACATGCGAGTCTCTGGAATTGCTGTAGTTTGTTTCTGACGGTGCTTAGCTCTGTTCTCTGCCACCAGGTAATTGCACCGTATGTGACAATTGGCCGTATGACCGTTTTATTTAGCCATAGTGTGATTTTTGGTGATACACCCCAGGTTTTGCCGAGGAGTCGCTAGCATTGGCAGAAAATAATGCTAGCTTTGTTCAATTTTGTGTCCACGTGCCTGTTCCATGGGAGTTTACTGTCTAGTATCACTCCTAGATACTTGACTTCCTTGGTAAGGGCTAGACGGGTGTCAAATAGTTTAGGTAGTCTTAATTCTCCTAAACTACGTTTGTTTGTGAACATAATCAACTCTGTCTTTGTCGGGTTCACTGTTAAATCGTGTTTCTCGCACCATTGTTCCACGACCTTCAAAGCGGACCTCATTTGGTCGCATACCACATTCTCAAATGATGAGGATGGTCAGGTCGTCTGCATAGCCCACTGTGAGGAACTTGCGGTCATTGAGCCGAGTAATAAGCTCATTGACCACAATGTTCCACAGGAGGGGTGAGAGAACTCCGCCTTGCGGACAGCCTCTGGTCACCACCCCTCTTGTTATTCACAGTGAATTGTATGGATCTGTGTCTGAGCATGTTGTCGATCCACCCGGCAATTGTAGAATCGACCCCATGTCTTGCCAGAGCTTGGCTAATGCTGGTGAAGTTAGTTTTGTCGAAGACACCCTTGATATCGATGAAGGTTCCTAGGATCGACATCTTGTATTTTAGATTTCCCTCTATGTATGAGACAACTTGATGGAGGGCAGATTCTGTTGATTTGTCTATTGAGTATGCATGTTGGTTGGGGTTCAGAGGATATTTGACTAATGCAGTGCTCCTGATTTCCCTGTCTATTAGTCTCTCCAGTACTTTAAGTAGGAATGATGTGAGACTGATGGGTCTAAATGATTTCGGTTGTGTGTAATCTCCTTTGCCGGGTTTAGAAATGAAGACTACTTTGACCTCTCTCCAGTTCCGGGGGACGTAGCGGTGTGCCAGGCAGCTTCCGTAGATGATCCGAAGATGATCTATCAGTGCCCCATCACACCATTTTAGCAAGCCTGGGAAAATACCATCTAGTCCTGCCGCTTTGTATGGAAGAAAGCTGTTGATCGCCTATGCACTTTATCATGATTAATGATTTTGCGGGCAGTGGTCCAGTCTGAATTACCTAGTGTGTTTCCCTCACTGTCTGTGTGTCCTCCTCATTTGATATGCGACATCCTGGGAAGTGAGTCGTCATTAACAGTTCTGAAGTCTCTGAATCTGTTTTAGTATAGGTCCCATGAGGTTTTTTCAAGAAGTGCATCCGTTCACCGCACAGGATGTTTTTGACTCTGTTTGCCTGATTGTTATTCTCTATGTTAGTACACAAGTTTCTCCAGCAGTCAGTTTTACTGATTCTGATCCACTTCTTGTAGTGTTGTAGGGCCTGCTTTATATGCTTCCCAATGTTGATCTAATCGTGAATTTTGGCTTTGTTGAACAACTTTCTAACCTTACGCCGTTGTTTCTCCAGTTCTGATCCCCATCAGTGTTGTTTACTGCATGGTCCAGTTCTGGGTAACGAAAGTGGGCATGTTTGTTCAAAGCATGTGATTAAGGTGGTAGTAAGGTTATTCACATGTTTATCAATATCCGCTTTGTTCCCGTGAGCATTCGGCAGATCAAAATGATGCAAAAATGCTAGTGGCAAATCGATCTTGGACTCGGAACCTAAAACTAAAAAATCCATATTTTTATGTTGTAAATATACCTTAAAATACAAAATATTATATTATTTATAATACCTTCGTTTTTATTAAGATTTTTGTAGATTAAAATAATGTACATATTGTATTGAAATTACTTTTGATATTATTGAGCAACACTGAACTAAATACATTATTATCTTAAAACAGCTTTTTTTTTTTAATTTGACCGTTAATCGATATTTTTTTCCTCGAAATATCGACTTCGATATTGATATTTTAATAAATATCGATATTATTTTTCACTTCTGACATCCCTAGTAAGTAAATATATATATTTACTTATTAGGGATGTCGGAGATTTTATCAGTGACATAACAATGTTGCCAGATTTGGTACCTTTATCATTGAGGTAATAAATAGTAATAAATACATAATTATGCCAATGAGCATAATGTAACCGCCGCACATCACACTCGCCAAATGAAGGCGAGTGGCGGCGAGCGCGCATGTGAAGAGGGCCCGCTCTGCTCTGCTCGGCTCGCCTCGTGCGCACTCACCACCACTCTGCACCGCTCGCTTTCTTGTCAGTAAAAAAGTGAAGCAAGATCAATATATATTATGTATCGGAATGTTTAACACCGAAGTCACAACGTATAATCAATCTGCTTTGCTCGAAAACTTGTAAATAAAAACGGATTCAAATCCTGCTATTGCTGCTGGAAATTTTCCTATGACAATCTGAAGGGTAAACCACATACTTGTTAAAAGCGAAAAGGACCACAAAAAATGTTCCGTTTTCTCATTATTTTTATATTCAATTTTATGTTTGTTTTTCTATAATTCTATCCTTTTCCACGAGAAACCGCTTCAATCGAAATGACGGCATCGCCATTTATGTAAATAATCATATTTCACATACTGTGGAAGAGCCAGACTCAGTGGGAGGTAGTTTTCTTCTATTAAAAATGTATGCCGATATTTGTTTACGAACAGCCTACAGATCATCGTCGAAATATCATATTGACGATTTCCTTTTACAACTGTACACACAACTTTCAAAACAAATAATACTTCGTTTTTAATATAGGTTAAGGTTTGATTTAAATGTAAATTTGTAAAGAATCAATTAAGTCAATCAATCAGTTAAGTGAAATATGGAGAAAAAAATGCACAAAAATGACACCACATAGACATTGACATATAGTACGCAGGCGCAAAGACAAAAATTATAGGAACTTTATCGTGATGCTTCCGTTTCATCAAATTTCAAATCACAACGATTCTAAAGAAGTTTCACTTCAAAATGAAAAACATTACTCTAATGGGAGACATCAATATCGATATATAACGACCGGAATAGTGCATCTTACTTAAATTTATCAAATATTGATCAAATAACATGCGTTATATTTCAGTCACTGTCATAAATGGGACACGCAAGAAAGATATTCTATTATTTCTCTTATTTTTGGTTTGTTTTTCAAGATATATTCTACGCTAACGCTACGTAACGTATAAGCAATTTTGAGTAATAAAATGAAATAAAACTTTATTCTTAGGAACAGAGTAACAAAAGGTATTTACATAAAATAAATGTTTGTAGTACGGGACGTCAAATTAAAAATATTATTAATTTCGTCGTATTAGTTTGTTTTGGGATTAACTAAAAAACCAGTCGGTTTGTAGGTACTCGCAACGCCGGCAGGCAAATATTAAAAATAACAAATAAATTTATTATTTTTGCTAACATTTTGTATATACTTATTAGGTACACATAAACACATACATAATACAAAACTACTTAAATAATAATATTTATGAGCACGATACAATTAAGATGCAATAGAAAAATTAAGATAATACACTAAAAAATTATGTCAATAATGTTTTTTTTTTAGAATATAGCAAAATGTCAATGTACTTACTAAAATTAATTAACAAGAAGCATATTTCTCGTCTTCCTATAAATAACAAGTTTGACAAACAATAATTATAGTTTAAAAAACTAAAAAACACGCTTATAGAAAATTCAACAAAAAAAAAAAAAAAAATTTAATCGAATTATTGCATTGTCATCGGTCTTTGACACGTGTGCAAAATTTGAATGAAATCCTGCCGTTTAAAGTTGGTCAAAATCGCTCCCAAAGGAGTCGGTTACAAACATACAAGTGAAGCTAATAAAGCGTGTAAAAATAATACGCGCATAAAATTAGCTTAACCTGGACATAATTCGATAACTTTTTATTTTATTGGATATTGATATTAAGAATCAAATATTAATTAGAAATATGATGTAAAAAGTTCGGGGTGGTACCCGTTTTTTCTAAAAATCGGGAGATTTCGTACACTACCTAACTTTTTCCTAAAAGCAAAATAGGTAACCGAATACCTTGTTAGTATAATTTTGAGGTGCATTCAAATGCTATCACATAATAGCAAAATTAAACTGAAACCAAAATCGCATGTATGTTTTTTTTTACATTATTTATCTGATCTCAATATCTAGATAAGCAAAAATAGTAACTTTGATGGTTGTATCTTATTACGTCTTTTACGTCTTTTTAGACATTGAAGACAAAAATTAAATATTTATTTTTTACGTTTTAAGAATAATGTGTTTCTCAGTAGTTAAAAATCGTAACTGTGAAAATTTTTTGAAAAGACTGCTGAGATAACAGGTATGTATATATGTATATAGTGAGGATCTAATTAGGCGATTTGCAACCATTTTAGGGGCAATTTCATCGAGCTACTATTTTGATACAGTGAAATTACACGAATATGCTCAAAACACCATAAAACTATATTTGGATTTATATGGTTGGAATTATATGCCTTCAAGTGTTCACAAAGTTCTTATGCATGGAGCAGCTATAATTGAAAGTTTTGGTCTGATACCAATTGGACAGCTATCCGAAGAGACTGCCGAAGCCAGAAATAAAGATTTCCGCAGGTACCGCCAACACCACTCTAGGAAATACTGCAGAAAAGCTACAAATGAAGATATCTTGAACAATTTATTGACGATCGATGATCCGTTAATTTCAACAAAACGCCACAAACTCTGCAGAAAACATAAAACTTTGACAAGAGAAATACAAAGTTTATTAATTATTGAGCAGGCATTTGATGATGAGGAACAGGAAAATTTCGCCTTCGTAAACGCAGATACACTTGACAGTAATTAAATTAAAAGTGACTAGCAGTTATTGCGACTTTTTAAATTTATTTTATTTTAATACTTTTTTAATTTAATTATTTATTTTTTAACTGTCATGACTGTCATGACTAAGTGGATTAGGCCTAAAGGGGACACCACTACAAAATAAAAACGGGCCTAGTTCTTAACCTCTAGGGTGGTATGGAATAGAGAACAAATAATTACAATGAGGATCATTCACATAACAAAATATTAGATTTCTAAATATAAGAGCGTATGCGCTATAACATTCTGATCATTTCGTTTTTTAAATGATTCAAATCCAACAAGAAATGACAAAGTTATTAAAGTTTTCTGTTCGGCTATTTCGAAACGCTTGCTCGGAGCTGACTTCTATATCTGTAACACCACTCTCTAAACTATAATCGAACAAAATTTTCTTCATAAGCACTTTCCCTTGAACAACAAAAAAGGTGTAATCCTTGTACATTTTGAAACAAGGTCTTATTTCAAATTTAAACAAGTAGGTAACATATAATAATAAAAATAATAAAGCCATTTATTACAAATCTCACTTTTCATTTATATTACAATGTTTGTTAGTAAGTTGTTGTTTAAATTTAAGAAAGGTTACTTATAATTAATGTTAGTATTATTTATGAGATTTGGACCCCTGTTTGGGTAAAGGCCTCCTCCATCCTTTCCATGACTCCCTGTCCTTGCCTGACTTTATCCAGTCATTTCCTGCTACATGTGTTATGTCATCAGCCCACCGTCTTAATTGTCGACCAACATTCCTTTTCCCCACTGGTCCTTTCCATCGTGTCGCTTCAATGGTCCATCTTCTGTCTGGGTATCGTGAGATGTGTCCGGCCCATCTCCACTTAAGTAAGAGTGCGTGCCTGAGAGCATCTGTGAATTAAGTTTTTTGACGAATGTTTTCGCTCTTAATTTTATGTATTCTTCTAATTTTCAACATGCTCCTTTCCATTGCTGTTTGACTGCATTTGATTTTTTGTTTTATTTTATTTGTAAATACCCAAGTTTGGCAACCATACAGTAAGCAGGGTAATAGGCGTGTATCAAATATTGTCCTTTTCATGTGCAAGCTATAGTTCCCTTTTAGGATTTCTCTTAATGCTCAGAATTTCTTCAAAGTAGCGTTGATTCTTCTTGTTACTTCTTCTTCGTTACTTGACGTTTTGAATGAGATTTGCTTAACCAAGTAAATGTATTCACTGACGTATTCTGTATTGTTACCTTTTATCACTATCGGGCGCTCGCGATTGTTGGTTAATATCTTAGTTTTATCTACATTCATTTCTAGGCCGATTTTGGAGCTTTCGCAGTCCAGTGATCTCATCATCTCCTCTAGGTCTTTGGTAGTTTCAGCAATTATAACAATATCGTCAGCGAACCTCAGATGGTTTATATAGTGTCCATTTATGTAAACTCCTCTGTTTTTCCAGTCTAGTTTTTGAAAAATATTTTCAAGTACTGTTATAAACAGCTTCGGGGATAGAGAATCTCCTTGTCTCACTCCTCGTTCTATGTTTATTTCCTCTCCTCTAGTTTCTAATTTAACTCAGCTCGTACTTTTTGTATAGATATATTTCAAGATATTGATGTATTTATAGTTAATATTTGATTGTTGTAGTGCGTTCCAGATTGAACAGTGGCTGATGCTGTCAAAAGCTTTACTGTAGTCAATGAAGGCCACATACAGAGGTCTATTGTATTCTCTGTATTTTTCTATGACCTGTTCTAATGTCTGTATGTGGTCCATTGTACTAAAGCCTGATCTGAAACCCGCTTGTTCCTTTGGTTGCTGCTTATCAATGTCGTCGGATATTCTCTTTAAAATTATGGATGAAAATAGTTTGTATATACTTGCCAGCAGGCTTATGGGTCTATAATTTCCTATATCCAAGGAGCTTCCTTTCTTGAAAAGTAGAATTATATCTGATGTACACCATTGTTTTGGTACTTTTCCTTCGTCTAGTATCATATTGAACAATTGCGTAAAATGGCGTGTTAAAATAGGTGCTCCTATTTTAAGGGCCTCATTGCATAATCCATCTGGTCAGCTACTCTTCTCAGCCTTCAGCTTGTTTATATGTTCATAAACTTCGGAGTCTTCAATTCGTCTGATGCAGTCAGTCGTGTCCATGTGAGTTGTTTGCGCTTTCATTTCAGTGTTATTTTGTTTCCTGTATAAGTTTTTGTAGAAGTTTGTTGCATGGTTTATTACATCTTTTCTAGATTTTGTTTCTAGTGAGTTATGCTCAAGTTTTTGAATCCATGACTTGTGTGTAGTTAATTCTTTGTAGGCTTTCTTGGCACTTCTAAAATTCATGATGTTTTTTGAAATAATCTCGTATCTGTGGTTTTTGTAGTCCTTACGGATTCATCTATCAGTCTCTTTGTATATTCTGCTAAGTTCTTCTTTCATATCTTTGGTTTTATTCTTTGTGTATAATAGTTCCGTGCGCCTTTTTATAAGTTGGATTGTGTCTTTGGAGAAAATATTGTGTTGATGAGGATGTGTACTATTTTTGTATTTTAAGCTCTCCTTTTTTATGCCTGTTATGCCTCTTTCCAAGATATTGTAGTAAGTTTGGATATCAATAAAGTCTGTTTCTATGTTTTCTGTGTGTTCGTAGATTTTCGATGTAGTTTTTGATTTCTGTTTCTGTCTTGGGGAAATTAGATGGTGTTGTGTAGCTTTATCTGCTCTTTAGTGGACGACTTAAAAGTAATGTTGCTCTCACTAATCTATGATCGGAAGCGAATTTAAATTTGTTTAGTACCTCGATATTAGTTATAAGTTTATGGTGATTTATCATTATGTCATCTATTTCATTATTAGTTTTTTGGTCGGGTGATAACCATGTCCATCTGCGGCTCTCTTTCTTTTTGAAGAATGAGTTCTTTATTGACAGTTTGTGTTGGTAAGCATAACTTAAGAGACGTTCACCTCTTTCATTACACACTCCGTAACCATGTTTTCCCATTACTGGTTAATAATTTGTTTTTGGACAACCTATTTTTGCATTGAAATCTCCCATGACTATGACATTTCCTTCCGTCTTGGTGTGAGCATATTCAATATCTTTGTAAAATTTTTCAATTTCTTCTTCTGTTGATCTCTCCGTCGGCGAATATGCTTGGATTATTGATAAGGAGAAGCATTCAAATGTTACTTGTAAAAGTGCTACTCTTTTAGAGATTCCTATAAAGCTGGTAATGTTGTTTTTATATTTTTTCTTGATTAGAAATCCTACTCCATGTAGTCCTTTAGTTTCGCCGATGTAGCAAAATATAAGGTCGCTATTCTCTTCGATCTTACACCCCATTTTTCGAATTTCTGCGAGACCTAGAATGTCCCAATTAATATTATTAAGAGCATTAGTTAATTCAAGGAATCGTTCTGTTGATGAAAGTGTTTTTACATCATAAGTGCAAATTTTGAGGGTTTGTTTTATATCTTGATCCATTTCTGTATTTGGTGGAGGGTTGCAGTCTAATTCCCCACGAGGACGAGGTTGGGGAATGTTTTGTTTCTGTTATCTTGAAGTTTTTGTTTATTTAAAATTTTGTTCCGGTGGCTGATGGCAATATCCTATGCATTCTGGTCAGTTGGCAAGTTGACAGAAGGCAGAGAGGTACTTTTAATCCTCATTACGTCGAAAGCATTTAGACTATATGTTTTTGTTGACAATTGTTGTTTGCGAGGGTGCTCTTTTACATTAGGCGAGGTTGATAGTTCCCTTTTGCGTTTCTCATTTCCTGGTTTCCCCTGTTTGATAACTAGTTTGTCATAGTTTATGAATGCATAATACCCTTTCTTCCTTTCTTCTTCCAGTTTGGGCTGTAGTTTCTTTCTCGTGTCGAGGATTTCTTTTGGGTAGTCTTCAGACACATACACATTTTTCAATTTCTTTTTATTTGCCACTATCTCGTTTTTCTTCCAGAGGTAACATATGCTGTTATCGAAATAAGCAATTTATTTGTCGAAATATATTTGGATTTCAAATAGTTAACTATATCCGCCAATAGACGATTTGGTATTTGTTTATTTTTCAATTTTTTTAATAACTTTTGTAATGAAAATACGGGAACCATAAATCATGAATGACAGGAAGGGAACGTCAATGCCAATGCGAATATAAATAGAAATCAAATAACTGTTTATGTATATAGTTTTCAAATTTTATTCCCTGTTTACAAACCATATTCCTAACGCAAATTGTTGTATGAAAATGTTAAAATAATTACTACAATAATTTGAATTTGACGCGTGAGAAATATTAATATTTAATGGTACCACTTTTGGTCTTTGTGCTTTAAAATAGCTTTTGGCTGTGAGAACATTGTTAACTTTTTTGCACCAATTCATAACGAAAAAGACAGTAATATGTAGGTATTACAATAAATAATAACACTGTTATTACAAACAACGAATAATTTATATTATTTATTTTATAATGTAACAAACCGGCGAATATTTTTCTAACATTTGACATTTAGACAGAGTGACCAGAATGTTATACTGGTTAACTACTTTATGGCTGAAATAATAATTTAATATTTTAAAATAAAATGAATAAAAATTTTAAACTATTTTGCATAATTTATAATCAAAGAATTATTAAAACAGACAAACTTGACGAGAAGATAGTACAAACTGGACAATTTATTTAAAATACCTTAAATGTGTGACGGTAATAATGTTATGGTAACCTAGACTAGAATATCATTTTTATTTATTTAATGTAGAATGTAGGTATTACTTGTATCAGGTGAAGATGGCTCTTTTATCAAAATAAAAAATTGTTCCCGAGTTGCCAGGGCATGAGTTTACTCTATGTTATTGAAATTTCGTATTTTGAATTGAACTCGGGTCAAAACAAAGACTACAATATTAGGTTAAAAATATTCGGAGGAAACAAAATTTACATGTAACTTGAAAGCTAACTTTAGTTTGGCCAATAGTTTAAATAGTGGATATTGAAATTTTATCATTACCGCCTGCATGTATGTTACTAAACATACTTACTTTAATCTGATTATATAATAAGAATGGCAGCGCGGACAATTGTAATCGGTATGATTATATTTTACTTATTGTTTTATAGCAACCATGAATGAAGGGGATCTTATTATTTATTAGTAGGTATTCAATATAATTAACTTGTAATTGTTACAATATTTAAATTATATTTTAGAGCTAGAATAACCCAAGAACTGGTACGGTATCAAAGTATGCTCTCAAATTATTAAGAAAACTTTTAAGTCCCTCTTCCCTTTGCTTATTCTATTTACTAAATACCTAATTATATCCTTCAAAACAGAAAACTTTCGAATCTAGTGTAGAAGCAACAATGTTCCATACCTCCGCTAAATGATACCGCTGCATGGTATAATGTCTCAGTAAAAATCCTACACTTTAATAACTTTTACCCTCACATCCATCATGCTGATTGATTGATGATTTGCAGACCAAGATTATGCAAAGCAGCTAAAGGCTTAGATAGTACATATTCAACTCATCTCAAACTATCTAAATCTGCAGGGATAGTACATTGTACAGTTTGTACACCCTTCCATCTTTGGTAGGAGTAGTTGGTCGGGGTGATAATCAGTTAAATTTAACCCATTATCTCCCCGACTGACTACTCCTACCAAAGACAGAAGGGTATACAATGTACTATCCTATCCTATCATTTAGGAATAGATTAAATTGATAACTAAAAATGATAATGGTAAATAAAAAATATTCTTTGTCATGCGAAATGTACCTGTATCTTACAAAACAAGAATAGGCAACCAAGTATTCATTACTTCCTACTAAACAGAAATATAAGGGAATGGAAATTCGAAGTTGAAAATTTTCTGCCCTGCTTAACCTGAATGCATAAATTTCAAAGTACTGTGATGCCAGCCTATACTATTAATCACATTGCCAAAATGCCTTTACAACTGTGGCATTGTACTCTTTTCCTATATTGCAACATTCACTTAAATGGAGATAAATCAGCTCAGGTAACAGTATCCTATGATAAATGGTTATCATGGGTTCAAGACCACTCCTGACAGGTAACTTTCTGATTTATAATTACCTGTAAAAGTTTGCATACTTAATACTCCATAATCTATTAATATTATTGTATAGAAATTGAAAATGAAATAGTTAAAAAAACAAGGAATACAATATTATGCCAAAAATGCATTAAAGATTTTTTTTATTTAGGTGGCGGTACAGGCTTTATAGGGAAACATTTATGTGAGCTAGTTACTTTAAAGGGTTACAATGTAGTCAATGTGGCTCGCATGCCTGGTGTAAATAATATCTCCTGGCCTATGCTTGAATTAAATGGACTACCAAAGAAAACATATGCAGTTGTGAATCTTGCCGGACAACAGTTTATGGACTTTACTAAATCCTGGACACCTGGGTTAGTGTTTGCTTTTTGGTATTAGAATTGCCATGATTTACCAGTTTACCTGATAACTCATGGCAATTCTCCAAAAATTTTATTTTTCAATTCTTTTACATAAGTACAACTCTCTTATTGTTTTTTGGACCATTTTGGGCAACTTAATACATGAAGATATCTAGTTAGTTTTTAAATACAATTTAGTTTAATGTTTCAAATTTAGGTAAATCATAAACATGATGGTGCTGTTTTACAGGGGCAGGGCACAATGTTTAAAGAAATACATTTTTTGGATGTCCCATTTTTATTTAAAAAACTTGTAGATATTATCTTATTATTTTAAAAGAGCAATTCTTCTATACTTATATGTATTTATTTATGTATGTATTTACATTTCGGGTATCTATCTCGGAAACGGCTCTAACGATTTTGATGCAATGTCGTATACAGACCCAGTTTTGCATTTTAAGTTCAACTGCATAGTTGTATTTCCTGTAAAAACCCAATTTTACAGAAAAAAGTATTAAAAAAAAATTTCGATTTTACAAAAAGCTACTGAGCGAAGCTCTGTCTCCCAGGTACTTATTTAATCATAGCTAGCATATCTAGTTTGTGCGTAATTTTTTAAAAAAAATTTAAGAACAAACTTTTAAGAATCTCTAGCCACATAAACTTCAAGAATCACTGTTATAATAAATATCCCAGTAATTACATAAACAAATATAATTCTTAAATTAATGATGATTTTAGGTACATAGGTGGCAAATGAATCTCCTAGCTCTATTAGATACATACATACAATTTTTAAGGAATTTTGAATTTCTTATGTTTCTCTCATAACTCTTTGAAATAATTCTCTTTACTTCAGTAACACACCATATAAATTTCTCGCCCCAATTTAATGGTATCTAGAAGTTATTTGAAATTTTGCTAGGGTTGTCACATTTTTTATCCGGATTTGATTAACTTACATTTATTCACGCCTAGTATTACCGAAGGCATACTTATAGATATAGGGCGGAGGCATATTATACGCCGAAATGTGCCAGTCACATTTTTGATCCTACGTAACGTAATAGGACCTGCGCCTAGTTCTGCCAACCGAACAAATGACGCTCGGGTTGTAATTATTACATTGCTGTATCGAATTTTCTATTCGAAAATAGACCTATCCCTTTTTCCTGTTTTTTACGACATTAGGCACACAGTAAACGTTGGGTGGGATAAAGGATGGACCTATATTCTGTTTATATCATAAAATATTTTTTTATTATATTGCAACAGTATTTAATTTTAATATGAACCGTTCATACTCACCGAGTTATTATTACTAACGTATAGACTAGACACCAGTCCCTGCACCACAGTGAAAACAAATCTTTGTAGCAGTTCGTTGGGCAACACGCGTAAACGCCATGAAAATCACGGAGCTTAGGACCTCACGCTCGCGAGAAAACTACAACTCAAAAACGATCGAGCACTGCTTGTTAATACTGTACTGTACTGTTTTAGCGCTGTAGCGCTTTTTACTTTTAATTCAAATAAAAACGGATCATGTATTTTGTTCTGAGTGGCTTCTCTAGTACATAATATCTAGATGTTCACTACTACATATTTAAGGATCACTTACTCTTACAATCTTACATTCACTCTTTACAAAATATTTTCATTGCAAAGCACCACACATTCTTCTGGGTCAATTTACTATCACTATTCCTGTTAAGCTCATTGGCCAGTTCGGTTCAGGAACAGTTTTCAAGCAATTTAATTGCGGCTAGGAGGAAGGAAGGAATCTTCCATTGCTTTTTGTTCGTGTAGCAGGTGGGCACGTGAGATTACGCACGCGTCATCATTTTCGCCCTATCCATTTTTCGGCAGTGACTCTCACGACCACTTCTCCACAATTTATCATGTGATTCTAACGCCTGTGCGGAGAGCATTCCAATGGGAAGTGATGTGTTATTATTGCGGCTCCATACACCAATATTTTGTGCAGTTTCTGTGGTTGGATGCCAATCGTAACTTTTTCAAAACTGATTCCACTTAGTTTCACACAAAATATTTGTTGGCTGCTCCCCTGCGTTACCAAGTAAGCTACCCTGCTACTATACAACAGTACGTAACAGACAACGATAACAACATTAGCCCGTTGCCCGTAGCCAAACTGCATCAAGTTATAGATATTATTGGGATTTGTAGCCAGTAAAAACTGTAAAAACCGCCGATTTTGGATTAAAAAGCAATGTCCGAAAAAGTACCTTCCTGAAACATTAGGCACCTCAAAATTTAAACGTTATATTAGTCTTTAGAAACGGGCCGCATGGTTTTGGGTGTTGTATGGGGATGTGTTTAGATTTCTCTCACTCACTGTACCACCCTCTAATATAGTACCATAGTAATTTTTTCATATTTTTAGATCAACCTCAGGCCAGTGTACACAGAGATTGTTCATTCTCTCATTACAATTTTGATGGGACTTTTTGTAATGACGGCACAGCCATGTTCGATCTTATCACTACGGTTGCGGCGTGTCTTTGATGTCCCTTCCCCAGATGTCATTATAACGTTCACAAATATGTATTTATTATATTTGTTGAAGTGAGTTGATGTAAATATGACAGCTCTTTCTTGATAACGTTTCGAATTGTGGCGTCATTCCCATATTGAGTAATTTGCGACAAGTGCTTCAGATTTGTTGCATATGACATATAAATAAAAGACTAGCTGATGATTTAGACCTAGACGAAAATCTGTTCAATAAAAAGACAGGTCGTTAACATATCTGGTAATTTCCGTTTCTTGCATTATGTGCCAAAACGCCTGTTCAATTTTCGCCTCCATACCATTCCATCTTATCAAAATCGTGTGGCCTGTTTGTAAAGCAACTCCAATCCTTTCAATTCTTTACATATTACAGTGTTCAATTGCCTTTGTCAAGTAATTGTTAAGCTTCAGCATTGGGTTTTTCAGTATTTACCTTATTATAATAATAATAATATGCCCGAACTAGGTAAAACTGTGTTGCAGGTAGTGGTGATATAGTGGAACCCAGTTGATATTAGGGTATAGAGTATTGAAAGAAATACCTTATTTCATGAGTCATGGCATGAACATTTTGAAATTTACTTACACTTAATGATTAAATATTTTTATTGATGTTTGAATGATGTGAAAACAATGTTGGTCCACACTCTTATATATATTCATTGAACTGAAGTAACCCCATTACAAGGTCTGATGTTGCATTGCAGATTCAAACAGAATGTCCATAATTCTCGGGTTTACACAACTAAACAATTAACAACAGCCGTTAATAAAAGTGTAGATAAGCCAAAAGTGTTTGTTTTGATCACGGGTGTTGGAGCATACGAACCTTCAGAAACTGAAGTATATGACGAGGACAGTCCTACCACTGGAAAAGATTTTTTCTCAAGACTGACTGTTGAGTGGGAAAAGGCCGCAAATGTTGATGAACCATGTAGACTTGTAAGTTTTTAATAACTTCTTTTGATTGTTTCGTAAGCTCCACGGGTGTTCAGTATATAGTATATCTGAAACGAATTGACAAATAGCATACAGTAGTGGTCCTTCTGCGAGCTAGTTCTCCCAAGTTTCTTCGCTGCCGTCTCTATATCACCTCCGCATTCTCGATTCGAATCAAGGAGGTATCTGGGCGATGGATGGCAGAAGCTGATCTAAAACGGCTTGCGAGCGGGAGGGTGCGACTGAACATCATGTGTTTTCTAGTCGTATTTGCTACACCTGCCAATTCAACTCTGGTGAGAGTTGGGGATTGCCATAAATAAAATAAAGCTTTCCATGACTTCAGTCTAAAGGTATGTTGGACTATTGTAAAACAATTTTCATTTTATTTTAACTTTGTGTATTGCAGGTGATAATACGCTCGGGGGTCGTACTCGGCCGTTGGGGTGGCATGGTCAAAAATATGATCTTGCCTTTTTACCTCGGCTTCGGGGGTCACCTTGGTAGCGGAAAGCAGTTTCTCCCGTGGATACATATACAAGATCTCACACGACTCATTCTCTTCGCTATTGAAAATGATCACGTTAAGGGTGTGCTGAATGGGGTGGCACCACAGGTTATCACCAACGAGCATTTTACTAAAGTAAGTACTGACACTTACATCGCCACGTTTATTTAAAACAATAGGTAACTTATTAATAAAATATGAAAAGGTCGGAGGACCAGTCCGACGAGGCTATTTACTAAAATTTCTGGGAAATATAAAAAACTTTGAAAATTATGAAAGCTTATTTCCGTGGCTGGCGTGAACACATTGACAAGTCGACATGCATGTTTTTTTTTTATTGGCGTAATACCTCCTACGCATTAAGAATTCATATGGAAAAAAATGACAGTTTCAAACATACATAAATTTTGGAGAAATCGACTTTGGAAACATTTGACATTTCGCATTTTAACGTGTCTAACTTGACAAAACCTTATGTAAAATTAACGATTCACATGATTTTGTGAATGAACATTAATATTTTCTTAAATCAACTTACACTCGGTCACCAAAAAAATATTCGTTACTTGAAATCTCAACATATACATATAACCTCAAAACTTAAAAATGGCCACCATGAAAAATAGCAATTTTAGACAAGTCAACATATTCACGCCAGCCACGGATTTATTTTACATAAGCTTCAACACTCTCAAGCAAAACAATCTTAAAATGTAAATGAAAATAGCTTTATCCAGGAAAAAGTTACAGGGGATCGAACAGGCTGGCAAAAAGAATGGCTTCAAGAAATGGATGGTAAGGCTGTGCCTTTGTATTTTTTGACTGGCCTATTGGTAGTTGTTAGTGATCCTGACTGCTGAACCAGAGGTCGTCAGTTCGATTCCCACCCAGGACAAATATTTGTGTGATGAGCACGATCATTTGTTCTGTGTCAGGGTATAATTTGTCTATGATATGTATTTATTTAGAAATATATAAGTATGTTTATCAGCAGTCTGGTTACCATAGTACAGGCTCTGCCTAGTTTGGGATCAGACGGCTGTGTGTGAGATGTGTCAAGTTATTATTTTTTTTTGCTCGCTTTGGCGGGGTGACTGTACTGCCCCCAGATCTCGAATTCAAAGACTAGTAGTTAAGAAATGCTTCTTTACATAAATGTATGACCGACATTAATGTCTATCTAGATGTCTAATCAAGAGGTTTAAAGGTTTCTATACAAATTAAAATGCAACATAAAAATATAGAATAGAGTATTGAGAATGTTTACTATGCACTCCTTCATGTTTATTGGGTTGAAATTTTATCAGTTGTCGTTGGCGCGAGTTTATTTAATTTAAAAAATGAAAAATTAGATAAGATGCGAGATAAAACGAATGTAATCGCAGGGGACAATTATTAATTTTTTTTTTTTTGTTGCAGTCTTTCGCAAAAGCATTGAAGCGGCCAGCTGTTATACCAGTCCCAGAATTAATATTAAACTTTTTGTTGAGTCATGAGAGAGCCATGATTATGACCAAAGGTCAGAATGTTAAACCAAAAAGAGTCTTAGACTACGGATTTTCATATAAATACTCAGATATCGATTCAGCTTGTCAAGAATTCGCACACCTCTGGCCGAAGAAACATCCTCTTAAATAGTTGATAAGTATAAAAATTTGCCACCAAGAGTGACAAAACGTAGTTTGTGATATAATATTGTTCACTAGAGCTTGGTACATGCAAAAAACATGCTATAATATAAACACGGTTGCTAACTCCATTATATAATATAGCATTCTACTATATTAGACTGCAATTGTTTATTACAAAAATTGTAATAAGCTGCTACATTTTTTTTTGTAATTAAATCAAGCAAAAGTTGGCAACCCCAATTACTGAAGAGGATTTTTTGGTATAAGTTTTGTAGTATATTTTGTACACTAAAATCCTCCTTCAGTCTATAAACAGGAGATTAGTTTTTGTTTGAGTTGTGCTTATTTATTATGTTCAGTGCTGGATTTATACTAGGGGCACTCGGGGCTAGTGCCCAGGGCGGCATGATTCGGAGGGTGAGAAAAAAAAACTGTGTGGTGTCGTGGGACACCAAATAGGAACGAAGTTCCTTATTATAAAAATATTAATTTCAAGTTCTATTCGAGGTATAAAGATATAAGTATACAAGATAAAAATCAAAAAACTACTTTACAAAATTATCTTAACACCTTTATTTTATTAAAATAATAATAATAACAGTCATCACGTAGACTATACATGAGACACTGTATAGCCATCATACATAGACTATACATAAAAATCTTACGCTTTCTTTAACGTTACGGATGTATTTTGCCGGCTAGGTAAAACACCGCGTAAAGAACTTCGTTCCAAAAATTCTTCGCGGTATCGAATATGCTTTTTTTATTTTCTAAAAAATAATAATTAGCTAAATTTATCTAGTACAATTTTCGAAAAATGTGAAACATTTATGAACTAGATGTTTGCATTTAAAAACAAAATTAAGTGGTCATGAACTTTGTGTAAAACTCTCATGCTAGATGTGTTTTTCACGAAAAAAGAAAATATTTATTTGCAGATATGTACATTCACTGTTTGGTGCTACTTGTTTCGCCTGCGCCTCTCTAAACGGGCAGGAGGGTAAAGCCCTCCGCTAGCAATGGTGTGGTTGCCTTCTGATTGAGGGCGGCCAAAGTCTGCCAGGGTTCTCGGGGACTTCCTTCCTAGGGTGTACCCGCGTCCCTCGCAATAGACTTTTGTGACGGAACACCGTGTGGTTTTAGTCGGTTCGATTCCGACATACCACTTCGCCAATAGCCATGGCGAGGTGATGACCCGTGGGGGTTATCACACGAACAAAAAAAAGATGAGGTTGAGTTATTTTGAAGTACCTACTAATTAAGCCTTAAATTAGTTGACATGATTTGTAGGCTAAGACATTGCGAGCAATGTATTTTGCATAACTCAACTGTCATTGATAAAAAAAATGGCAGTTATGGGACTCTGGCCGGACCCCCTCGGGCCGTCAACCCGGGTTTTCGGTGGGGCGGGATGTCGGAATCAAACCAACTAAAACCACACGGTGTGCTGTACTGCGCCTAAAAGATCCGGGAACAGTTTTTATTAAGACATTCGGACCCCTCCTAGAGCCAGCCCGCAAAAGGGCGGGCGCCACCTTCAGGTAAAAACCTCTCAATTAGGCGACGTCCGGGCAGACGCGGACGCTTAGGGCGGCATGAGGCGCTGGAAAGCGCGCCTTCGCCCCCGGTGGCGAATTAAGGTCATCACATACTATATCTTCACAATAACGGCACAGCTCCAACCCAGCAATTAAGTTGTCATTCAAATCTGAGCTTTAAAACGTGGTCGTATAATATATTTCATAATGTCAATATGAAAAAGCCAACGGTGGGCAGTAAGCGCGCTTGCTGCAACCATACAACTCGACTCGCAGCCGACGCGCTGTAAGTTCGCGGTCAGCTAGCTTACAGCGCGCCGGCTGCGAGCCGCCAGTGAAAAAAATTTGCGTCGTGTGAAATGAAGACGATGAAATTAGCTTGCACCTCGCGGGCGGCGCGCGGACTGCGAGCTTGCACCTCGCGGGCGACGTGTGGTAAAGCACGCTGGCGGCTAGCGATAGCCTCAATTTCAGGCGGTGCCGTGTTGCAGCTGTGCCGTTGCAGTGCCGTTATAGTGTGTGATGACCTTGAAGTCCGAGTGGAGATCGTCCTCCCGGACCCGTTCCGCCCCCACCTTCTGCGAGATGACGTCCTCACAGTACCGCTACCGGCCATGGAGCATATGACGGCCCTCACAGAATCGCTACCAGCCATGGAGCATATGACGGCCGGTAGCGAGAGATCCCCTGCGATGACTGCAGTGAGGGCCCCACGCTGCGTCGCCCAAGCGGAGTAAACCGCCAACCGTGCTGAGGCTAGTCCTCTCTGCAGTAGCAGTAGTGACAGGTGGGACTCAATCTCTCCTAGCGACCGAGGGCATGTACTTACCGAAGCAGCCGTGCCCG
This sequence comes from Euplagia quadripunctaria, assembly GCA_963859945.1. Taxonomy (NCBI): domain Eukaryota; kingdom Metazoa; phylum Arthropoda; class Insecta; order Lepidoptera; family Erebidae; genus Euplagia; species Euplagia quadripunctaria. Next base: position 10,932,632 of record OY982574.1, read on the forward strand.
GAAAGAACCTGCGTCAGGCAGAAGGAAAGAGTCCCGTGCTGCTGCCCTGCCCACTCAACGATAACCGGCTGGAGCACCTCCATGGCAGCAAAGCCAGCAAGTGGAGGCTCCAACCGGGACAACCAACGAGCTATGGTGGCTCGGTGAGCGGCCTCACGCCATTCGCGTTCGGGTGGGGGCCGACTGCCAGTTCCCGCTCGGAACTCAGCCGCCCGCTGAAATACTTCGGCGAGCACGTCCGCCTCAGTATAAATGAGTCATTTCATGTATTTAAAAATTGTATAACGAAACTTCATTCATGTTCTAGAAAATTTCGAAAATAGGGCGGCATTTTTACAGTGCCCAGGGGCGGCACTAAGGTTAAATCCGGCACTGATTATGTTGTTAAATAGTTTGCTAATTCACGCAAGGGATGTTATTGTACTTAACGATTTTATTGATTGTCATTTAAACCTTTTTTTTGCCTATCGTTTTGTTACATAGATCTAATGTTTGTATTGGTTATTTATTTTGTTTTCTAGAACCGCATTTTGTAGTCGAGTTGAAATAGTCTGGTTTTGTCATCTTTTGGGGGTGTAGTAAATATATATTTATTAGTCAAATTGTGATGTTACAAGTAATAATTAGTTAGACCCAAATGTGACTTGTAATATTGTACATTTCTAATCTCTGTTGACGTTAGTTCGTTGGCTACTCGTAATTTAATTAATTTAAATTCAATAAATTATGCTTAAACAAAGATCTCTAGATTATTGTTTTTTTTTTCAGTCTAATGTACGAGTAGATACCTACATTAGACTGATAATACTACTAATACTGTTAATGTATACACATTAATCTATCCCCTCCTAGGCTCTTTATCATTAGCTAGCTATAAATGGGTACGTCTCATTATATTGAATTTTTATAGTTGGAAAAAAATACTCAATTTGGTTGTTTTTTGCCTAAAGTAGGAAACTGGACGTATGGGACTTTTTCACTTGAAATGTAAGCGCCCTTTGATCCATGGAATAAAATAAAGATGTCGAATTTCGAGGGTTTATATCAATGTGCGTATGGACGTATGTGTGGGTGGTTTTTTCTAACAGTTCCAGTAATATGGGTCACACTTTACTACCATTCCTATGAACTACATGTGTCACATCGGTTGTCTACTGGGTGGGGTTTGAACCCTCAACCTTGCGACTAAAAGTGATCGCTAGTTCGACATCTTAGCCATTAATTAAGCTTTAATACGTTAATTAAGAACTTAATATATTTTAATCTTCAATTAAGTATCCACACATTTCTCGCACACGTTCCACGCGCACATTCCTCGCTCGTGTCGCTCGCACTCAGTTGTCTTGTATGGAAATCGTGTTGCTAATCGTTTTCCACTAGAGTTGCCCAAACGAGGCTATTAAAATGAAGTAATCCGGCTGATAAAAAAATCCAATCCAAGTACCTCGCTCATCTCGGTGGAATTGTTGTCAGCATGTTATGTACTTTGCACATTTTTCTCTGTGCCTCCATCGAATAAATTCAGACAAAATCTTGTAGTTCTTTTCGTATTTACGTCATAAAGTTGGCATATAATTATGCTAAAAAACAAACTCTAAATAAAAAAGTGTTAAATTTAAATAAATTTATTATTTTTTTGACCTTATAATTACTATCTATAACGATATAGGATCTACATTAAGTATTTTATTTTGTCATATTCGTAATTTATGTCTAGTTTTCTTATAATTAATTAATTACATAGCTTAAATAAACGTAAGATATATACATATTTCTAATATCCAGGCAATTTGACAATTTGCTACTATTAATAAATAAAGAATAATCTATTTAGATCAGTAGGCATTGGAAAAAACAGCTTGGAGTCGGTAGGTATGTTACCATGTTGCAGCAACCCAAAATCAAGGCGAACATTGCTATGACTGTCAAAAAGCTCTTTCTTTAGTAATATTTGAATGTTATTAAACATACGTGATTGTACTGCCTCTGTACAGTTGAGATGTTAAGTGTTTTCGTTATTAAATTTTCTAAACAGAGGATGTTCAGGGGTTGGTCTCAATGGTTGAGAACCTGTTGATGAGCACTGACACGAACTTTCTAAGAATGTCCTGTCTTATGCGGCCCACGTCCAACACTTCCTCGTGGTTGGCTTCACCGGCGTCGTCGGCGTAACTCGTCACGCACTCATTGGTGATAAGAGAGAGCGCGAATACATTCATGTCGCAGTGTCTTGCTGTGATGACCTGAATTAAAAGAGATTTTGTTTAGGTATGAAAGTTATAATGTTTTTGCTAGTAGACTGCCACGCCAGGGGTCGTGGGCTCGATTTCCGCTCAGTGCAAATATTTGTATGCAAGAATATTTCTTTATGGATCTGGGTGTTTCTATGTAAAGTATAATGTGTATGTATTTACAAAAAAGGATATGTATGTATCTATATTATATTTATTCGTGTAGGTACCTATAATACAAGCTCTGCTTAGTCTAGATAGCGTTGCGTAATAATAGGTCGGGGAAGAAGTAATTTTGTATGTATAAAAGTGAAGAAAAATCTCTGTGGCTGTACTGTTTGTATCTGGCTGGTTAAATATAAGACATTAAGAAAAAATAAAAGTAAAAAACACTTTCCCGCCATTTTTTAATTGTTTTTCTGTCCGCCAAAATGAGTGAATCTAACGAAGAAATTCGATGCATTAAGACATTAAGAAAAAATAAAAGTAAAAAACACTTTCCCGCCATTTTTTAATTGTTTTTCTGTCCGCCAAAATGAGTGAATCTAACGAAGAAATTCGATACATTCTGAAGTTTAATTACAAAAAAGGGAAAATGCGTCTATGGACTTAACGCAGTGTCAAAGTTGGTTCAAGCGTTTTTAGTCCGGGAATTTTGATGTCAAAGATGCAGCTTGCTCTGGTCGCCCTCATAAGGATAAAGTCGATGCCATTTTTGAAAAGGTGGAGCAAGATCGGCATATTAGCAGTTACGACACAGCCGAGGAGCTGAGGATTGGCCATAAAACAGCTTTGACCCATTTGAAAAAGTCTGGTTGGGAAGAGTTAACCCTTGAGTTAAGACCTTGCACCCTCAGATTTTCACTTGTTTCGGTCTCTTCACAATTCTTTGGGTAGTGTTAGGTTAACATAAGAGAGGACTGTCAAAACTACTTGTCGCAGTTTTTTGAAAAAAAATCCCAAGATTTCTACAGCAACGGGATTATGTCAACAAGATGGCAACAAGTTATCGAACAAAATGGCACATATATTATATGTAATTTTATTAAACTGAAAAAAAAAAATGTCTTGAATTTGTAACTTTTCCCCGACTTTTTGTCCAACGATATTATTATAATAATCACATCAAAAACAAATAAATATAACTGTAAGAGTGTCATATGTCACCAAAAAAAACCACTCAGAATTTAGCGTCAAGTTACAATGTAAATCTTGTGAATGACTTAATGCGAACTTCTTGTTGCGTAACTATTTTCATACCTACTCCTATGCAAAAAACTCGTTTATCTCTTATGTAATCGTAGCTCAATCAATTTCGCGGGAACAGCTTATGGCTTAAAAGCACGATTGATTTAAATTAAAGTCAGGATTATTACCTCATGAACGGTAGACATGCCCACGGCGTCCACTCCCACCATCTTCAACATGTTCAGTTCAGCCACAGTTTCGAAGTTTGGCCCGCCGAGACACGTGTAAACACCTTCGCGGATAATGTTCTCCATATTCAGTTCGTGGGCAACCTGGAACATTAAAATGAATATCATTGCGTCTTGTGTCATAAGAAATCTGCCCGATGAAAGGCCACGCATGCAGTTTTTCAAATGTAAGAGGTCGTCCATTAATTAGGTGATATTTTTTTAAACCTTTTTGGAACGCCCTTCCCCCATGGTGATACGAGGTGAGGTTTTAGACTAAACCCACCCCTCTTACCCAAAATCACGTGTATTTTTTTTAGTACAATGCATCTAAATATTTTTAGAATATTATCATTAAATAAAGATATAGAACCTAATCTAATGCTGAAAAATTAAGCACTGTGATAAAAATGTCCAGATAGATTATGGTTGAAGATTGTTTCTGACTGGCATAAAAATAATAAAGGAAAAGTATAATCAGGTGAAAATCACAGACTTACCGGCGACTAACAAGCGGCAGACGGGGAAATCATTGCGTGGCAACTGCGAGTAACGGTCACGCGCCGCTTTTCAGTTTAGAAATCGTGCGTTTAACGAAAAAATAAATATATGTGATATCTGACTAAACCCCCCCCCCTTTTCCGGCTGGTGATATTTCGTGATTTTTCCGAGCCCCCTCGCCCCCATTTTGAGCCTCTCGTCATTAATGAACGACCTCTAACTCATCGTGCTGCCCGCAAAAATTATTCAAATTTGTGTGTACCTGTTCTATTTTTTTAATTAGACAGTATTTTCGATGAAGTTAACAGGGGAAGGTAATTTATATTATTAGCAACGTGAAGTAATGGAACATGCCATTTGTAATTGTTTCCGTTATGTTTTAGAAGGTTCTAGGACACGGATGAACATGTACATATTAATTTTTTTAAATACATATATTATACGTAGTGAACGCAAATTAATATTATTATTATTCTAGTTTCGTTTACATTTATTGCATAATTGTTCACGTTTTATTTTATAATAATCGTATATGTTTACGTATTTAACGCAGCGGTATCAGATGACGTCCTCTTATCAAGACTAGTAGGTAGGTATTTCTACATACAATTATTAAATGTCACTGTGGCCAGTTAAGGCAAGATAGCAAATGACAAGGTAGGTAGTATAAACGAAGAACAAACCTTCGAGAACTAATTATGTAACTAGTGTTGTCGCCAGACCTCGCATTTATTTTATTGAAAACCCGCCTCAGCTTCGCACGGGTAGCAGAGACATCCTCAACAATCATCATCATATTTCAACCAATTTACACAAAACCTTAACAAATTATATACTTAAACCTTCCTCATGAATCGCTCTATCTATTGGTGAAAACCGCATGAACATTCGTTCAGTAGTTTTTTAGTTTATCGCGAAAAGACAGACTGCAAGACAGACGCGGCGGGGGACTTAGTTTAATAATATGTAGTGATTGGGGCAAGTAGAACTTCTCACATAATTAGGCATTGTTCTTGTCATCGATTTCCATTAATTATTATTTTTTAATTGGAAGTATACTTTCTCAAAATTAAAGACCGATTTATATTAAAAATGTATTTACTTTTGGATAAAAATCCAGATTTAAATGTGACCTCGACAAACTAATGACCACGCATACTGAACCGAGTCAAAGACTAAAAACAATTAATGGTTGATAAAGAGCGACGAGACACGCCGTGTGAACGAGGTGATAATAAATTATATTAATGACTAGCTGACCCGTGCAACTTCATCTGCGTTTGTAAATTGGGAAAATTTGTTCTCCGCTCCGTTCGTAGCGTTCCTTGTTAAATGAGCTATCCAACACTAAAATAATTTTTCAATTCGAACCAGTAGTTCCTGAAATTAACGCGTTCAACCTAACAAACAATCAATCAAACTCTTAAGATAATATAAATAATATTAGTATAGATATATAATATCTGAGCTCAGCTCCGTTCATCGCATCGCTTAGATAATAAAAATGCAAATCGTGCATTTTAATATTTACTACACAATGCAAAAATAATTATAAACTTAAATTTATTTGGGTTCTAAGAAATTAATCTCTGAATGTATTATGTACTCGTATCAAAATAACATTTAAACTCTTGAACAACAATTGAAATACTAAGTATGAATTATATTTTTGGCAATTTCAGATTATTATTTGTTTTGGTATTAGGTACGAGGGGCTCGTGGCTAAGTGGTAACCGAGTAGGTTAGCACATTACAAAGTTAAGTAATAAAGTAAAAAAGTCCGACAACCTGGTCTAACTACAGAACTTCGATATCGCTTAGTACTTGGGTTGTGGAGGTCTGATGGCAGTCGTTTCACGTTGAAAGTCGACCCCAACTTGGTTGGGAAAAAGCGAGGAAAGTGAAATATTTGTTTTGGTATTACACGTAAATTTTACACGGAATTTAACGTTAGCTTTAAAATTTGTGTTAAAAGGCGACCACGAAATTGTGTCGGTCGGAGAAAGTTTCCATGGTAACGTAGAGGGTAGCGCGTTCTATTTCCGCTCAGTTCAAATACCTTGTAACTGGATTACATATGGCACAGGTGTAGGCCTGCCATAACTTAAATTACCGACGCCGGACAAAAACTTCAAAAACCCCGGACACACGTGCGAAATCGCATTTTTTTCCCGGACAACCTATTTAAAAAAAAACGCATTTGAGTTTCCATTTGATTTTTTTTATTAATTTAAACAGCTTGTTAACGATTCTCCTAACAATTATAATTTTCCGCTGACACGGTGTGTCCGTGTTTCACCTTTTGAAAAACCCATCTGGACGCTCCCTGGAGGCCCTCTAAACTAGGACAAATCCGGGAAAACCCGGATGGATGGCAGCCCTACACAGGTGTCATGTCAAACAACAACAACACTAACACAAACAGCGTAATTGAGAACTTTTGCCGTTTTAAGATTGGGTAAAAACTAGTGGTATCCTTCTCTTTTTAATACGTAAAAAACGTTTTCGTTTAATAACATAAAACTACAAATATAATGCAAGATAATATGTGCAGACATTACAAATCCCCGACACTCGAATGAAGCTTGTCTTGATTAAGTATAAATTTTCGCGACTTGCATGCATGTTACCCATCAATCGGGACTACTATTACTACTACTATAAATATGGGTTAACATCTTTTTGTTTAACCGATGCAGCGATGTTTCGATCGAATTGCACCGATCGCGATCACTGGTGGATCTGGACAGGACAAATCCACAGGACACTAACACCCTGACACGTCCACCCGTCGACAGTGTCGACCCGTGACCACATTCAATAATGTTACCACCAAGTCCACCAATTTAATTGATGCATTTCTGATGTAAGTCTGATGTGACTTTGAACTGATAAGTCACTAGATAGTCACGGGTCTACATAAAAAAATGTTTCCAAGATTTTAAGGTCAAAGTAATTTCGACTTTATTCGAGTCCATAAATATTCCTACTGTAATAGAGATAAGATCAAGTGGCCACAAAACTCGTTCTTTGACTTGAAATGACTTTGACTTTTAAATCTTGAAAGAATATCCTTATTGTTATGTAGACTCGAGTCTCCAATCCCGTCAATAGCCATTTTATTGAACTCTGATCATAGCAAATATAACGAGTAGTAACATGATAAGTCTGATATTTTTTTTATTTTTGTGTTTATTCTAAAATTCGTTCCATATGTTTATAAGTAAAAACGGGCATCCCTACCAAACAAGCCCTAGTCAGTACTCCTGGAGGTCGGAGATTGTTTATATTCTCCAGCCCCTGGTGCGTGTGCTTTGGGATGGGAGAGTACTGGTCTTCTCCCGTTCTCTTTCCGCCATCTCTTTAGCAATAGCAGCCGGCGGAATCCCACGCTCTCTCACTTAAAACCAGTGACACCAATAGAAGTCGCGAGGTCATGCGCAGTTGTGCATACGCTGACATTGGTGCGTAGTCCACTAGTCCACTAGAGTGTGGAGTGCAGTATCCTCGGGACAGCCTTCGAAGTAGTGGTAGATGTTGGCTCCCGAGCCGAAATTATGGCCTTAAGTGCACATAGCCCACAAAGTGTTGGTTGAACGCATTTCTCTACATTAGAATTTTAATCTATCTGTGATGGATAGGTGACGTGCAAAGTTTTTGAACCTCGGTGTAAGGGTTCTCTGTGATAGATTGGTTTGTTTCTTTTGCTTCGCACATGACCGACGGATGTCCGTTCACTCACTATCCGTTGAGTGTTTAGCAAATACAATTTATTTAAAAATTTAGAGGGCCCATCATTCTTAGAAACTAAGTTAAAAACCCAAATAAATAAATATGTATATAGAATTACCAGAATCATGGGAAATCTGGTAATTCCATTCTATCCGGACTATTAACAAAGCCCTAAGCCAAACATTAGGTATAATACATTGCGGGGGAACCGTACTAGTGTTTGTTGCTTTTCCTACAACTAAAGTATGTCGCTCTTTCACATGTAAGCAATCACAACAACCTTTTTTGAGTGCCCTCCGGGTGGTTTCAAAACTAAAATAGTATATGAAAGAATCTCCAGGCCTGGAGGATCTTCCGATTCGGCCTTTTATAGGCGACATATTGTTCTTTTATGCACGCAATGGAACGCGGGCATAGCTAGTATTTAATATAGGTGTGATCCCGTAAAAATATTACACACTACAAGCAAATAGGTTACCCAAAGCCCCAAAGCATAAAAAGAGTGTGAATCTGTTCACATTCCTTTTAAGAAGAATGTGAACTTGGTATATTGTTTTTCGTGTAGTTATGGTGTGTATAATTTCTGGGCAGAATAAAATCTAAAATGTTTGACGTCAGTGGTATGATAAGGCTTGACATTGTAACGGATGACATATCGATAACCTTTTATCCACCAAAAATCTAAACACGCCTTAATTTTGCTTAATGTAAAAATTTGTTTGGAATCAAGAAATGTTATACCAGTATTCAATCGGTTACTTACATTAAGTAACTGTAAATAACCGTAATACAAGAATTAAAAAAGTACTTTGAAAAGTAACGTTAGATAAATATATAAGTAGTAAATAAATTAAATTTACCTCTTTGGCAATTTTTCTAAACATGTAATTGTACGCCTTGTTCATGGGTGGGAAACGTGGTCCAAATCTCTCGTCGTTAGGCCCATGGAGTGGGTTGTTGCCCGCAAAGCCCATCATGTTGATGTGGTCTCTAACAATCATTACGTCACCGATTTTATACGTAGAGTTGAGACCACCGGCTGCGTTCGTTGCAATCAGTGTTTTTACACCAATGAGCTTCATCACGCGCACGGGCAGACAACACTGAAATAATATAATCACTTATTAGTTTTGACACATACATAAATTAACCTATGGATAAATCCTTTTTTTTTTTTTTTTGTGCGTGTGGAAACCCCCTCGGGCCGTCACCCCGCCGGGGTTTTCGGCGGGGCGGTGTGTCGGAATCGAACCGACTAAAACCACACGGTGTGCCGTACTGCGCCTTAAGTAGGAGGGATCCGGGAACAGCTTTATTAAGACATCCGGACCCCCCCTAGCGCCTGCCCGCAAAAGCGCGGGCACCACCTCCGGGTAAAATCGTCTCAATTAGGCGACGTCCAGGCACACGCGGACGCCGCCTCCTCGCGGGGGGCCACTACAGCGGGTGGAGGGGAAAACCCGTCCCGTCCACCCGCGGCCACACTCAGGGCGGCATGAGGCGCTGGTATGCGCGCCTCCGCCGCCCGGTTCGCCGGCGGCGAATTTGGTCCGAGTGGAGATCGTCCTCCCGGACCCTTTCCGCCGCCTCCTTCTGCGAGATGACGTCCTCACAGAAGGTCGCGACCGCGGTAAAATTCCTGTCGCTACCGGCCATGGAGCGTATGACGGCCGGTAGCGAGAGATCCCCTCCGATGACTGCAGTGAGGGCCCGACGCTGCGTCGCCCAGGCGGAGCAAACCGCCAGCGTGTGCTGAGCCGAGTCCTCACTGCAGTCGCAGTGGTGACAGGCGGGACTCAGTTCCCTCCTAGCGACCGAGTGCAGGTACTTCCCGAAGCAGCCGTGCCCGGAAAGGACCTGCGTCAGTCGGAAGGAAAGGGTCCCGTGCTGCCGCCCTGCCCACTCGACGATGACCGGCTGGAGCGCCTCCACGGCGGCAAAGCCAGCACGTGGAGCCTCCAGCCGGGACGACCAACGAGCCATGGTGGCTCGGCGAGCGGCCTCACGCCATTCGCGTACCTCTTCGGGCGGGGGCCGACTGCCGCTTCCCGCCCGGAACTCAGCCGTTCGCCGATATACTTCGGCGAGCACTTCCGCCTCCAAATCCCACGGGGGAGTCCCGGCCAATGCGCACGCCGCCTCCGTCGACACGGTGCGGTATCCGCGTATGGCTCTGACCGCCATAACCCTCTGAGGGCGCCAGAGGCGCGCCCTATTCTGGGCGGTCACCTATGGATAAATCCTAGATCAACCTCCTCAGGAGATGGAGTCAGGGGAGTAGCTACCGCCGTATCAGCTGTATCAATGATACGGGGTCCCCGGGCTATAGAGGCCCCTAACGTGTGTAAGCAAAAATTTGTAAAATGTTATCCACAATGTCACTTAATCTCGTGCTTCCCGGGAAAAAAAACATATAAAAAAACTGTCATATGTGCCCATAGAGTTTTCACTTCAGAAATGACAAAAGTCAACAAAACCAATCTCTTTTTTCCCGGGTTAAGCGTGCGCCCTAAAGTTGGCAACATCGGTTATTACGAGATTCTCCCGTTTAAAGCATTTTTGTTTCTTTTGTGAGAAATCTTTACCCTTCATTTGGGCCCCCCAATTAATTTTAATACAGGGCCCCTCCAAGGTACGCTACACGAACTGGATGAAGTTAACATGATGACATCACAATTATTATTAAAAACCAATGAGCGAGTACGACTACACTTAAAATCCAATTAATAAACCGACAATCTTCTAAGCTCGTCTTTGATATTTCAAGACCTGTTGATATATCTGTTACTCTTATTGATGCCAACGTTATTACATCTAAAGATGGACTTCTGAATTATATAGAAGCAAAGTTAACATGGAGTGAAGAAGTGATATGTTTTTTAAAGAACATCAACTTTTTTAATGCAAGCTCAATTTATGTTTTTAATGTAGGCTGTTTGGGGCCCAACATCAAGGGTATTTTCATTAAAGTGGTTTTATATTGTGTAATTATATTTTAGCCACAAAAATTAAAACTACGAAAGAAAAAAGGAATTGAAAAGCGATAAATAAACTTGTTGGCCTAACTAAACTCCTACGCTAATGTAAATACTTAAATAATTTTGCGGCTTCGATCATATTTGCCATCTAAGGTCGGCGCCAAATAGAAACAAGCAAATTAATTAATACGTAAAATGAAGTGATGGCAGCAGCGCGGCGACACGCTTCGAATTTCGTGTTTTGTTTGTATGGTATGAACAAAGAGACTACTTAAATCATTATTTTCAAATGACAAGTTTCTTAACAATATGTTTGCCGCGCAACTTTAAACATTAATAAAATACTTTAGGCAAATGTTTTCAATAATATTCAAAAATATTCAGAGATTAAATTATTAAAAAAAATCATTCACATTTAGATGTGGTCTTTGTTAAAAAAAAACACGTTAATATGGACGAATTGTTAGTGTAGCGCCTTAATACGAACTTTGGACTTTGAAATTGCTTACATTCACGATGCGATAATTGTATTTTATAATAATATGAAACGTATTATTTGTTATTTTTAAATTATTCAAAAGAACTACGTTGAATGTTTTATCTAGTTCATTATACTCTTGAGATGCTCACAACAACTGATAACCCTACTCGCTGGGGGTCGAGGCGCTTGCATCAGCTGCTTCTAATTACATTCATCATAATTTCCATAGATTAAATCATTTTTTGTTGGTCTACATATTTACTGAAATACCTAAAGCGTATACTTGTTGTAAATAACAGGTTACGTTCGTAATACCAGGCATGCCTTTTTAATTCTGTTGTTTACATATTTACCGCCAATTTTGAATTTGGAACTGTTCAATATTCGAATTTATTTCAATTCGGAATCTTAAAAAAAAGCGTTGTTTCGAATCGGTAAGGTTACGTACGAAAATGTATATTTCTAAGGAAAATGCAATTTTTTTTACAACTTTTGGAGAGGCCTAACACGACTTCAGTGTTCCGAAGAGCTAACATCTGTGTACCATGGTGAAACCCCATGTCTGCGGACTGTCGAACACTGTTATTTAGAATTCCAGCGAGGACATACCTGTTTACGCCTACGTTAATTTATAATCTGTCAATATTTTTTTACATGTACCGACCAAACATTACTTTTAATTCGCTCTGTCGACGCGCTAGCTAGCGAACATAAAATTTATTGTAAAACACTTAACGGACATTAAAACAAGTAGAAATTCGTTTTGGAGTTTTTCTTTGAAGAAAGTGAAGCCTGAAACAATACCAGTTTTAGTGACAAATCACGTGAAGGACGTTCAAAATCTGCCTTTACTGAAGATAACACCATTGCTGTAAGACAACTAATTCTCCAAGATCGTCATGTGACATATCGAGAGATAGAGGCGTTATTGGGCATCTCGGGGACAACCATTCAAAAGATCTTGCACGAGGCGCTTGGTGTAAGAGCTGTTGGATATCGCATTTGCTTTCCGACAATCAAAAGGCGGCCCGCAGATGGTGTAAGAAAACTTTTCCGAAAGTTTTTCTGTACCTTTCTTTGGTTTAACTGAGGAGAGTCAAATCACGTCTACGACATCGTCAGTGGTGACGAATCTCGTTCTTGGATCTATGACTACGATCTTGATTCTAAACAACAGTCTACAATCTGGGTCTTCCAAGACGAGCCAAAACCGACTAAAGTTGTTCGCTCTCGAAGCACTTCAAAGAATCGTTGCAACGGTCATGTTGCGACGATTGCAATTGAAGATCGTAGAACGGTTAATGGAGAATGGTATACCACAAGTCATCGCCGAACTTCGGAAAATTAAACCAAAGTGTCGCATCATCCTACACCACGACAACGCAAGCTCACACAGCGCTCGTCATACGATTCAATATTGGAAGCAGGAAAAGCAGTCCTGAATCCTGACCTACGCCTTAACGATTTCTTTCTCTTAAAAACATCTTCGGGGTCAAAAGTTTCAGTCCGGTGAAGAAGCAGTCGACGCTTTCAAGTCAGCCAAATAGAACACGCCTACTTTGGAGTGGAATAAATATTTTTAATAACTGGTTCGAGCGAATGGAAATGTGTATTAAAAACTACGTGGTGAACACTTTGAAAAACAATAAAAGTACTATAACGTTCTAGTTGTGTTTTTCCTCAAACAACAAAACTTAAAAGGCATGCCTCGTAGGTATCACTGTTACATAATTATCTTGTTACTAGCTAGGCAGATATACCTATGTTTGATCTAGTCTCGCATAATTGGCCTCCAAAAAAATCGAGAGACTCGGACACAGTCATTTTGAAATGGGTACTTATGTGATACTGTGTGTTGTTCAGATTATAGGTACCGTATCGTAAATTAATTTCTAATTTGTATAATAACAGAGGCTCTAGCCTATGTTATTTTAGGATTTTATTTAAGGAGGTATTATTTATTGAGGACCAGTTTCAAAATTAGAACCTCAATTTAAAACGTGTTTGAAACATATCAAGAAACAGATTAGGTACGTACTTTAACAAACAACAAGAAGAGGGATCTCTCCTTCGGGTTACCTTAGTAGGACAAATTGTGAATGACTCCACTTATTACCCCAAATAAAATGTAATCCTCAGGGTAGAAGACTGCATGCAATACGTACTTATGATATAATAATTATGTTATTTGTATAATCTACCTCAATAAACGGCTTGTACCTAACACTAAAAGATTTTTTATAAGGCAGATAGGTCTGTGATTAGTACTTTGAAACATAAACTTTTTAGCTTTAATAGTATCATTACATCTATTCCTCTTACTACGGATATGGCAAATATGTTAAAAGGTTGGCTGTGGTCACTATAGCTGACCATACTCATCAGCAAGAATTCAATCCTATACAAGTGCACAATTTCTGTAGCCTATACGTGTTGTGTGATTATATAAGTTCCACAGCTCCGATCAGATAAGAAATAATATCTATTCTACTCGGATCATTGCATCAACTAGTTTTAAAACAAATTCTTTTGAATTTAAGAATAAAAAATTAAATTCTGTCAGTGTCTATTAATTGTATGTTTGTAAAGCCTTGGCGACATACTGAAATTTTTTTTTAATTGAGTAATGTCATACGCATTTGTCTTCCTACGCACCTGATGGAAAGTGACGATGAAGACGGAGATGGTAAACGCCTATCCAAGAGAAACCTATTCACTCTATACTTGAAGGATTTAATTAATTTGAATTGAAATTTGTATTATGGAAGTATGTCTGTAGGTACTACGTAACGCATGTATTATGTATATAATATGTAGATACTACTTTTTATAAGTACATTTATAAAATCCAGTGGTAGAACTAGAAAAGTTCAAAAATTTACCTTCCAAAGTGGGTATCCCTCATAGTAGTGGAACCGTCCTTGCATAGCTACAACAGCCACATCGCCGATCTTGCCGAACACTAGTTGGCCGTGGTGACCCTCGACTGTGCTAATTGGAAAGTTTGGAATGTCTTCATACGGGATACGAATTGCATCTTTTATTATTTCTGCCAAGGAACCTGGTGAAGAAAAGAAACTAATATTTTTATTTTGATAAAAAGTCATTCACAGATATTAGAAAAGGAAATTAGCAGGATTAACTGTGGTATGGACAGGTTACTAATCAATCTAGGTTGGTATATTTAATGCTTACAGGCTGAGGGAGAATCACTCCTTAATTGAACATGCAACTAGGTGCTAGTGCAGGTAATTTGATTTTTTTATGTTAAAAGTATTGGTTTTTTCAGATAGGTACATATTTGAAAGCAGAATAGAATATGATTTATTTATTATAAGCTTGCAAATATCGGATTTCAGCACTCATTTGTGTAAAATTTGTAAGTAAACAGTTACATAACCAAGTGATATCGCCAAAGTAAAAAAAAACATTTTTCTTTATTAGAAGATCTCCAACAAAGGTTGTGTCTTGTTTCTTAATAATGTAACTTAAAACAGTAGCTGAGCTTTGAACAGAGCTATGCAAAGAGAAAAATAAAATGAAATAAGTATACTTTAAACAAAAGTGAAAATGGCATTTATTTTTGATAGGCAACTATATAATTCTAGTTCATTGTCTTTAGAGATCAGGCTAATAGGGTTAGGTATATCTTAGGTATTAATTATGTTCAATTCAATGTATTCAATTCAATTAGTTTGAACAAATTTTATAGCTAACAAGCTATAAAATTAGTTGAAACTAAAAAAATATATTTTAATAATAAGAAATCGGCTGGATCAAGGGACTGATGCAGAAGGCAGGTCTTCTCGACACGGCCCGTATAGTGAGGAGGTTCCTGGCTTTGGATCCCTAACCACCGGTGCAAGGTCCCTGTACCCGATGTCGGTGCTCTACTATTTTTTATATTTTTAAGTATAATTTTTTTATGTATATATTTAAAAATGTAATTTTATTTTTGTTTTTTAAATGAACAAAGAGAATAATAATATTATGCAAGTATATCTGTAATTATTACGATGTGCGTAACAAACATTAATTCATCATCGAGTCTCGTGACTAGCGAGTCCCCATTCATTGAGTGTTGTTTCTTATTAATCAACAGGAAAACGTCCGGTTAATTTTAATGAACATAAATCAATAAAACAGTTCATGGTTTTCTAAAACAAAAGTTGACAGTAATTCGGGCAACAAATCGGGACCTTATCGCGGTAATATTTACAAGGTAACGAAAAGTTGTATTTTTTTTTCTATAAATAAAGACAATTCTATATAGATTTCCCTTTGCTAACTCCGTATAGTAAAAGCAAAATAATATATACCCTCGTTCCAATACGAACCCATCCCAGAACCGCATATAACGCCGATGCTGGGTGTGTCCGGAATTCGAGACCTCAAGAAGTTTGCGATCTCTTGCAACGTTTCATAGGAATACCTGGAACAAAATGAAAATTATTTCAAACTGGTTGGAGTATGATGTCTTGGTCACAATGTACGGCAATATTTACTGACTTCGTATAAGGTTGTATAGCTTAATTTATGTTAGGTAGGTGGTCAAGAACGGACGCCGAACGTTTAACGAATCAACGTCATACTGGATGCCGACATTGTCTACCAGGTGACGTTCTCAACAGGTAGAAATTAAGAGGACCTCTCTACAGACTATTCTGAAAAAGACCTGGGTCTGTGCCCATATAAAGTTCAAATAATTCAAGAACTTAGCCTCGGGACCATGAATGCCATCGTAACTTCAGTAATTTTATGCCAACTAAAATGCTCTGCTATGATAGATTTCAACTGTCGAAATATTCCAAAAACACTACCTAGTTAGTTTTGGATTAGCTTTCATGCGTTTATCTAAAGCAGATAGTACGTTATCAATGATGACAACAAACAAATCAATTTCAAACTGTTTACCAAGTGTTCCATTTTCAACAAATTAGTGTGTACTAGAGCCGCTAAAGTCTTGAAGCCTGTTGCTTCCTCTTGTAAACCCGATTATCGGTCGAATTCAAGATCCTACACATTTATCCTACCGACTTTTTGTAGGACTTGTGCATTTACAGTATGAAATTCTGTATGTTTCATTTTCGGCAACGAAATACGGTCGCTGATTGTCTGACGTGGATTGTCTTAGTCGGAAAGGTTAAGGGTTTCACTTTTTGTGACATCAAGTAAATTCAATATACCATGTCTTAATAAGTTTCACTATTAAAAAATTACGTTCAGGCGGGGGTGGGCGGGTCTGCATCAGTGGCGTAGCTACCGAAGGGCTAGACGGGGCAGTCCCTGGGGCCCCCAAGCTGGAGGGGCCAATCGGACTCTGACTTACAAACTATAAATTGAACTAGTGAAAATTTCGCCCACATTCGGAATACAAGTAAACCAGATTTTTTAGAACCAGAAGTTATCAGGTTTGTACTAGAGTTGTAACTAAAACCACTATTTTTTTTACATTTATATAATGTTTTATTAACATGTTGTCCGATTACGTTCTTAGTGCGTTTGTTTAATCACAATTCCCTTCTAAAATTATTTAAAACACAATGTGCAACTAATCTATTTTAAAAATTATTTGAATATATTAATGCCAGCCGTACGTGAACCTAGTGGTCTGGTACGAGACGATGGGAAGAGACCAGATGGTATGTCGTTACTGCCATGGAAGATGGGTAGGCCTTTGGTGTGGGACGCAACCTGCGTTGACACCCTTGCGCCATCACATCTTCCAAGTACAGCTGGTTGTGCTGGCGCTGCTGCTGCATCAGCAGAAAACCTCAAACGGCGTAAATACAATAATTTAGTTGGTAACTATGTTTTTGAGCCGTTTGGGGTCGAAACGCTTGGGTCATGGGGTCCGAGTGCTCGTTCCGTTTATAAGGAATTGGCTAAGCGACTGATCGACACTTCTCGTGACCAGAAGGCGGGCCTTTTTCTTGCACAGAGAATTAGCATTGCCATTCAACGTGGCAATGCTGCCAGCCTTCTGGGAACACTGCCAGTAGGCGACGATGTGGAGGAATTTTATGACGCATGCATGTAAATAGCCCATATACAGTTCTTTTTCTTTTTTTATTAGTTTTAATGTGTAAGTTGTAAATAATAATATATTCAAATAATTTTTAAAATAGATTAGTTGCACATTGTGTTTTAAATAATTTTAGAAGGGAATTGTGATTAAACAAACCACTATTTATATTAAATTGCGTACTTGACAACTTGAATATGGAGTACGACGAATCTAGATTTCGACAAATCTGGAGTACGTCGAATTCGGAACACGAATTTAAAACGAAATTTTCAGAACACGAAAAAACCAACGATTTTAGAGGGTTTAGTTGGAGCCCTAGTTCATTTTTTGCCTTAGGGCCTTTGGTTACCTAGCTACGCCACTGGTCTGCATCCTCTTAATACGAACAATAAGTACAATGACAGAATGTAAAAAGATGTAAATGTAAGTTACGGTGCTTGTTCTTTGTAATTTTGTTCGTTTATTATTATTAGTTGTCTTGGCTTTTCTTATCTTCCAAGTTTAGTTCGGCTTACGAATTAGTTCATATTTATTTGAAAAGAGTTGTCCATAAGTTTCATGTGACCTCACCGCCTTGGACTAGACTTGGCTCCGATTTCATCGACTTGATGATTTCATATCATTATTAATTTGTTTTTACCAAATAAAGTACAGTTGACTTTTGCTTTGACTTTATGCAAAGTCAAGGCGAATCATTGATGAGTTGGGCGGTGAATTTAATGAATTAGATATGCGCCAATCCAATTAGGTACATCTTAATTAAGAACTGTCTGTCTCACAGCTAAATGATTAGGCAATTTTTTCCGCGACTTCGCTCGCGTTAATGATTTTGTTTACAAAATTCACTATCCCTCGGGAACAAAAGGTACTTTTTACTGGATAAAAGTCCTTTTCTGTAGCTCTGCCAACTGTATTAATGGTGATCGGTTAAGTACCTGCCTAGTTGAGTCATGAAAGCGTAAAAGACAGACTCGATTTTTAACCAACGAAAAAAAAAGGAGGTTCTCAATTCGACCGTATATATATATATATATATTTTTTTGTGTTTGTTCAGCCCTCTCTCCGTTATTTATGAACTGATTTTGATTATTCTTTTTTTGTTAGATAGGGTATACCTCAAGGGTGGTCCCATATCAAGGAAGTCAGGATCTGATGATGGCATCCTGATAAAATTGAAAGAAACCCTCGAAAATTGGAGGAACGACAGTGTTTCTGTTTACTTTTCATTACTTTATCAGGTATTTGCCTTCAGAAATCATCATATCATGTAGCTGAGCTGATGATGAAAAAAAATCATCAAATAAAAATCTTTTTAACAAAAAAATTAAACCGACGAAATAACTAAAAAGCAATAAATAAATAAACCTCTTAAGTCTTGAGCTTATTTACATAAACTATCAAATTTTATGTAAACTTATTTTGAGTCGGCGCCAAATAATAAAATGATTAATTACCTACGTATAGCCGTGTCCATTTCTACGTAGGTACATATAAAATTTAGATAATTAATCAGTTTGTTGTTTGGCGCCGTCTCAAAATAAGTTTATATAAAATTTGATAGTTTATGTAAATAAGCTCAAGACTTAAGAGGTTTATTTATTTATTGCTTTTTAGTTATTTCATCGGTTTAATTTTTTGTTAAAAAGATTTTTATATAATATTACTAGCAACCCGCCATGGCTATCGCACGGGTAGAGACATCTTTAACAATCATCAACATATTTCAATCAATTTACACAATACCCTAACAACTTATACACCTAAACCTTCCTCATGAATGGCTCTATCTATTGGAAAAATCCGTTCAGTAGTTTTAGAGTTTATCGCAAACAGACAGACAGATAGACGCTGCGGGGGACTTTGTTTTATAATGGGATTGTGAATAGGTTGTTTAATGTGATCAGTGCCAAATACTTAATGTTTGCTAGGTAGTTATTTATATTATAATGATGTGAGTGTCTATACATCTTCAACTGTTACGTTTTCACAACCAAACTTCTAACGAAATTTTACGAATTCATACCTAAACTGTTATAAAACCTAAATTTTTTGGTTTCGTGGTATTGAAAAATATACCTACTTATTAATCATCAACTGGTTTCTATTTATAAATTTATAAGACTTTGTTAAGATTAATATGTAATCAGTATAATAAAATTGTTTTTTTTTGTTTTATCACGCAACTAAATATACCTACACAAATGCATTAAGGAACCAGATAAGGAATAATTTAGACAAATAAAACGTTTTTATCATTGTATGTAAGTAGGTAATCTTTCTTGACAACCATCTAGCGGTCAATCATTAACTATAGGAATTTTTTTAAACTTTCCTGCTAGTACAAATATTACAATACATTACATAACAAAAAAACAGCACATCATAGCTGGAAAGGCTATGATGTACTGTTTATGTATGTAGTTACTTAAGGTTATTTCTTAAAGAAAATTCTACAATCATTGTGCCACCATGTAAAAAATAACTTCGTTTTTATTGTTTTTCATTCACAGACTATCTTCTAGTGAATATAGGCCTCTGATAGTTGTCAATAGTGATGTTCCGGATATCCGTATCCGCGGATATCTGAGGAAGAAAAAAGATCTGTATCCGTATCCGTTACTTATATCGTTTCAATGTTAC
Organism: Euplagia quadripunctaria; assembly: GCA_963859945.1. Taxonomy (NCBI): domain Eukaryota; kingdom Metazoa; phylum Arthropoda; class Insecta; order Lepidoptera; family Erebidae; genus Euplagia; species Euplagia quadripunctaria. The sequence goes on from OY982574.1 coordinate 10,952,638, forward strand.
ACCAACTGACTAAAATAATTGGTATCCGTATCCGTATTCGCAGATCTAGACACTAAGAATAATTTGTATCCGTATCCGCTGATATACATTCCTAACGATCCGGCACATCACTAGTCGTCAATAGTTTTGAAATAGGTTTTTTCTTCGGTTGATTCGGAATCATCATCGCTAATTTCAACAGGAGCGTTACTCTTAGCTTGGCCTTGGTCAGTGGTATCATGTTTGTAGCTTTGTGAAATATATTCGTTTTCTAAAAACTGGACAGTTGAGTGATACAACTAGAAATGATATTGGCAATTTTAGTGCAAACACGAATGAAGCTAATTTACGTACGTACGTATAATAATTAATTGCACAGAATTAAGAAATTATATGGACACTATAATATTATGGCCTATACAAACCTATTTTTAAAATTTTCGCAATGATGAAATAGGCGGCACGCCTTTTGCTAATACACTTCAGTATGTCATTGTCATAAATATACCAACTAAATACTAATTACTTCTGTTACACTGGCAATTTTAGTTCATTTATATGTCGATCTAAGCTGGCAACATATTTTCTACCAGTTACGTTAATGCTTGCCCAAATAAAATGTTAAAAAGAAATAAAAGTGAAAGAGTAAAATAATTAATTATTTTACTTTCTTCGTTTTATGAATAGATTACCCTACTGATATATATCCTTACATGCTCTACAGGCTAATGCAGGAAATAAAGCTAAAAATACTAAATATGCACATTTCATTAAAGCTCAAAAAAGCTCTCAATATTATATTGAACTACTCGCTGTCAATTACTGTAATTTGCAATTTCCATCTTAGCTGTCTTAGTGTTGATGATGTGATGAAGATGAAACATGATTGTTGTTATTACTTTGCCTGCTCGCCATTTAAAAAAAGGTTATTGGGAATTTCGCAGTCATTACCAACTTCACGTTTTGTCCATTTGTATTTTATAGTATACTAGCTGCGCCCCGCGGTTTCACCCGCGTAAGTCCCTCGTTAAGTTTCCTTTTTTGTGCAAACTTCACATAAACCATCTACTAAATAGTCCGAACAAAGCCTAAAATTTTGGTTTGGATAGGTGAGCCCGTTCTTGAGTTATAAAATTACAACGAAAAGTGGCATTGATTTTTATATATATGGATTATTGCTTGCTGGTTTAAATAAATATCTAGAAAACAAGTGTAGTTGTGCATTAGCCTTGTACGATTGAGATATTCCAGTACCTTCTATTTCAAGTTCATTCGAGTATACATAACAAACAGGCTGCATTTTTTTAAAATACACCAATATATTTGCAAGTAATTATAGTTTAATTGAACGCAGAAAATATTGGTCTAAGGAGGATTTCTTAAAAGGTATAAGTTTAAAGTCGAGTGTAATGGGTGCATAAACGCATACTTGAGTGGTCTTTGTAACGTTCTCAAATTTAAGTAGGTAAAGCTTATAACTAATATGCGATGTAGATTGTTACTTTAAACCTTTCATTAATTCAAGATGAACAGGTTATAATGTTGTACCACTATGTAAAAAATAACATCTCTGACTTTCTGTCTTACATAGGTCTCTGACAGTACTCGTGGATTTAAAATAATTTATAGCTAATTTCCACCCGGGCGAATTCCGCTTAGCTTGGCCTTAGTCAAAATAATATAATTTTTGTAGCGAATGGGACGTTATGTAGGTAAGTTTACCGAAACCAGAGTCGGTATCCGAGTTTTTAACTTTTACTTATAGGAATCGGAATCGGAACCGGAGGCGAAATCAGAGCCGTCGCCATCGTTAGGGGTAATTGTAAAAACATAATCGTCGTTCGTAACATCTCAAGCGTTTATATTGCCGCGTTTTTCTACAGCAGCTACTTACAGCAGATTTGCAGTTGTAATAAAGACCAACTCAACTCAATTTTTTTTCTGCCAGTGGCGTATGCACAGTTGAACGAAATGTTTAATACCTATAAATAAATTATTTAAATTATTTTACTTTATATTTTATAACATTCCTCGGGTTTTTTGCTTAATGACCCTACCGATATATCCTTGCATGCTTTACACGTAAACGCCAGTGCAGGAAATAAAGCTAAAAAAATCACAAAGTATGCAATGCACACTTCATTAAAAACATACCTACTCAATATTCAACATGAACTACATGCCGTCAATTACTGTAATTTGCAATTTCCATCTTAGCTGTCTTCGTGTAGATGATAATACATGATTGTAGTTATTACTCTGCCTGCTTGCCATTAAAAAAAGTTATTGCAAATGTTGCAGTCATTGCCACCTTCACGTTTTATCCATGTTTGTATTTTATATTGAACGTTTAATGCACTTACGAACGTTTAATACAACACATTAGCCTTGTACGATAGAGAGATTCCAGTTCCTTCTATTTCAAGTTCATTCAGGTAAAGATAGACGCACGCTGCATTTTTTAAATACACACATTCATATTTGCAAGTAATTATGATTTACTTGAACGCAGATAAAGATACTTGCCTAAGAAGGATTTATTAGGATTAAAAAGAGATATCGAGGTTCAATGTCGTGAGTGCAATGAGTCCATTAAAAGGTCGCATACTTGAGAAAGTTCTCAAAGTTAAAGTCTCAAAGCTTGATGCGTAGTAACTGCTACTGTAAACCTTTTCATTCATTCAAGATCAACGGCTTAGTGTCAAAAATTAAAACATTTAGAAATTAGAAGGAAAAACAAACAAGATGAACTACTTGTCACTTACTACGAATTCTTAGTAACCATAAAAGAGGTATGGCATGAGGACTTGCATCGATATCGGGACACTGGTTTACTATTTGTCTATTTATGAATGTGCAGATAGTTGTTGAGTGAAAGATACAGTTAAATAATAAGTTGTGTCGTGTGTGACAATAAATGTGACCTCAAGCTGCCTAACGGTAACCTAGATTAAAAGCCACTCTTATAGATACCAACAATGCTAAAATGGGGTCCTCAGTTTGACAGCCTCGAAAGATGATCCGGTTTTTTTTTAAATGACAAGTCCCGTATTTGGAATATTCCTCTGTCGCGAGGGGCCTTACAAACATTTAATTTGGTTTTGAAAATGCATTAGCTACGTCGGGATTTCCCGTACGTCAAAGCGCGTGAATACTTATTTAGAATTCTGTGGCTTATTTTGCGAGTTACGTTTATTTACTTCATTTAATTATACTCAATTAATTAATTAATAATAAATACTTCCTTGGAATGTATGTTATACCGCTAAGCAAACCTGAGACACAGAAATTCTCTACATTCAAATCTAGGAAACCGTCGACAAATAAATTGTACGTTTGGATCAAATTTCAATCAATAGGAAAGGCGTCAAATAAACATTCCCGCGCAATTTCATGTTTGCATTCGTCAATTTCAGTGTTTGCAGATATTATGTCATATATTTCAATTGATCTCATTTATGTGACTGATTGACGCAACAAGTTCAATTTTGCACGATGGAACAGTTGATTGTTTTATTGTTATTGTTATTTCGTTTAACCTCAGTTGAGTTTATCGTATCGATCCATTACAGATAGCCACGCAAGATTTTTATTTATTTCTAATTACTGCGGAGAAGCAAGTTGTAAGAGATAATTATTATTGGCATTTATTGGTGATGATGTAATATTTATTAACATTGCAACTCCGCCCATTTCTCGGTTTAATGAAAGCTGTCATAAGCTGTTTGTGGAAGGGATAGTTGTAAGGTTTTGTGTCATAAAACTTTCGTACAATAAAATTCTAAGAGAAATCTAAATTGTTTATTACATAATTACCTTTTAAAAGTCAAGATAAATTGTAATAAGCCGTATTATTCATCCCTTAATTTTGCACCTTTAGAGGATTTTTTTTTTCAAATTTAAATGAATGGTCCCATTTCAGTTTTGAGTATAACAATACAATTAAAAAAAATGGTTGAAATCGATTCATAATGGGCAAAGATGTATCTATCGTAACATACTAACACATAAAAAAAATGTCGAAAATGATATAGAAATAACTTTTCATAATTTTTACATAAATTTGAACCTAAGACATTATTCTCAGAATATTTTTATACTTATTAGGTATTAAAGTATTTATATTACGTTTAACATGTTTTACGTATTAGATTAGCAATATTTATTGAAATTTCATTTAAATTTGAATTTTTATTTCTCACATTCGAATTTGAATGGGTCGGTTTCTAATTTATTTCAGTTCTATTGCAGGGACGTTAATTGTTGAGGAGTTCTCCTCCTTCATAAATTAAAAAAAGATCGCGACGAACTGAGAACCCACCTACTCCTGTTTTGGAAGTTGGTTAAAATTTGCATCACACATAACCATTAAAAAAATTGAAACTTTTTATTTAATTGAAATAATTTTAAGATTTCGCGGTTTCTACAAGTCTGATAGACATGCACATTTGTTATTCATATAAATCGCGAAATAATAGGTATATGTACTTATTATGCTTCTAGCATCAATTTCATTCGTCTAGCCTAGAGCTAACATGGTAGTGATGAACCGCATTTTGTATTCGTTAAAAAGGTTTTATTGAATAATATTAAAATAAATCGATAAGTCAGGTGAATTTGAATTCGTATAAAATATCCAAACCACGTGACCTGCTTCTAATTTCGTATAACCTTGATCAATTTGCAATAATATTTTATAGTTCATAAAAATATAGTTATTAATTTAGAAAGTAGTTTAAAAACATTCGATATTGATAGTGTTAAAAATGAAACTAAACTAATGAAAAATAGGAGCCAATTTAAACTTTAATCGAACAGAACACCAGTCAGGGTCTTTTCATATTAGAAGCTTATCATATGGATACAAGGAATTACACTTATTAAAATTCTGTATACTATACCAATTATGTGTAAAATTAAATATTATAATAGTTTAATGTAATATATTCATCAAGATTGGAATATTCCTCAAGATCACTTACCCTTTAGAGGACGCCTTTCCATTTCCATTGTCGGTCTCAACTTCGGGTAAAACCCGCTTCGCCGGCACGAAATTCTTCGCATCGTTAATATCATTCGCGTTAATAGGTGCCATCACTACACTCCAATTAATTGAGACTAATTATTAAGAAAATATATTGTTAGCAGCAATGTTTAGTAATCGATGTCCGTACGTGTAATGAGCTGGACGACAGGCCGCGTCAGTTTTATATATTGAGTCAGTTGACGCTCACACCACAATTAATTAAAAACATGTTGATTCGAATCCTTTGCTTTAACTAGTGACGAGTAAAGGGGTACGTCTCTTATCTATAAAGATAACACACTGACTATAAAAAGTATGTTTATTTTATTATATTGACATTGTTCCCGTAAGATAAATGATGTTTGAGTAATTCTTCTGGAAGAGGCGTTTAAATTCTCGAATGTGATATTCCTTGTAGTCTTATAGGTATGCGTACCTTCGTTGAAAATTCAAGTAGGTATAACACTGAAACGTAACAACTCGGTAGTAAACTCTTTTGATTAAATAAAAATAAGTAGGTAATAGAGACGAAACGGATAGCTGCTTCGCCAGATACCGGATACCGGATATCCGGCAAACAATGAGGCAGGATTTCTGGTCAAATATTGTCAATTGCTTGTCCTGGAAGCCGAAAGTAGCTAATATCAAGTAGCTGCTTTAAAAAATTGAAAAAAGATGAAGCTGAGCAAAGAACTTGTGATTTATCATGCATAACGGTAGTCAAGCTGAAATAGAAAATCTTTTTTACACCTTAAGTTAGTGTATTTAATCGATGCAACATTATTTTGAGAAACTAATTACGCCAGGGTTGTTGAAGCTAAAAGGGCTCGACGGATGATTCTGTCGGAATTTATAAAAATGTCTTGCAACGAGTCATTCAGTAGCAGTTAGTTTTCAACATCGCCTAAAAACGTAGATATAATGATAATCTTTATAATAATAATCCTTATTGGTTCAAAAGAATAAAAACGTTTACACAAACTAATTTTACAATATTTGATGTCTAATATTAGCATCTGTTACTGAGCTAGGTTTATAGCCTGTAGACATGGGGAGACAGAGTCGGATGTATTTCACGAAGCTTACGACACGTTATGCAATTCTATTAAAAATCATTATCCATACATTATGTAAGTATAAAAAAAAATATTAATTTGCAATTATTAAATGATTAGATACGACACGATTTTCGATAAAGTGACTGCTAATAGAAATGCTATTCGTGTATCGTTATGTTATTGTAGTACAGGCAAATAACGATACATGAATACCAATTTATTCGTATATAATGTATTCAGTACATTACGATTATACATATAATATGTTACGTTATTTAAATAAAGTACTTAAATTTACTATCCGGCCGAATACTTACTCACTATCCGGTTTAATAGTAAATTTAGGCCGGATAGTAGCCGGACATCCATTTCTTCACCTCCAGTGAATAAAAAATAGATAAATTCTTCTCTGTTAAAGTATTTTGAAGGTTGCCAGCCCAAGTATAATAATAAAACAAAATCCTTCTGTAGAAACAAATTATTATTCATGAGCCTAAAAACTAGTAGGTATAGTTAACCCAATGAAAATTTACAATATTAAGCTTATTTTTAAACCCTGCTCTCATTTAATTTACATACCTAAGTAAATTTGTTGAAGTCTATATTTTAAAGCTTAGTTTTAAAACTACTTACTAGTACTAATTAGCTTTTAAACTTAGCTATATCTGGGAGAGTAACATAGATCTGATTTTTATTTCAGTGAATATTGTATACTAGCTGCGACCCGCGGTTTCACCCGCATAAGTCTCGATCCCGTGGTAATATCGGAATAAAAAAAAGATACCTCCATGTGTTCCTGAGAAAAAGAGTCTTGACAGACAGACAGACCCATGGACGGACGGACTACAAAGTGATCCTATAAGGGTTCCGTTTTTTCCTTTCGAAGTACGGAACCCTAAAACCGATTAAATTAAGTAAAATAAATCGGCGAACTACCACATGATGGTTATCATATCACTTTTTAGTGCAAAATAACATTCATGTTTACCAAATCTATCACATCTATGTTAAGTTTACAGTATTTTACATCGAAAATCAGGTTTCGCAGTTCAGAGTCATAACGACTAGCGCAAAAGATAGTGAAAAAGCGATAGTAAAAAAGATAGCGTCACCGCTTGACGTTGACTAAATGCGAATCACATAAATATTATTACCAATCAACGTCATGCGGATAATTAGAACATATTCCAGTCATCATTTTCCATCCAATATATTATGAAATATGTAATACAATATTACTTACCGTACCTACTTCAAATACAAAACATTCGCGACGAGCAGGGTTAGGTCCAGTTACTTTTTTTTTAATTCTCAAAAAGTTATCCTTGAAAAATCGATTTAAAACATAACACAAAAGATAAACTTTAAAGCAATTGACGATGTGTCAAAAAGTAATAATTTTGAGTTTGTAACTAATAGTATACTTTAGTCTATAGTTTCTCGTACTGGTATGTGTAAACTGAATGTTGTTTAATTACCAAGAAAATTTCATCACATTCCTTCCATGAATCGCTCTCTACACTAGTTTTTTTTTGCATTATCTAATAATACCTACTTAGGTACGTCAAATGTCCTGTTGATATAATATTATCAATTGATACTGTTATGCTAGATAACAACCCCGCCCCTGAAAAACAAATCTTTATGATGACGGTTGTTACCGGTAAAGTAGGTGTGTGTATATATGTAACAATCACGTGATTTTCTAGACAGGCTAGTCGGTCTATATTTTATTTTTATTACATTAAAGCTAAAATCTCCAATTCATAACGGAAAGAACCACATATATGTATAAATGCCCCTTCGTATCTTAATGAACTTTACAAGTCAAACCTGCTCATTTTTGGAGCTTGAGTATTCGTTTGATTTCTTTTTTTTGGTTCTTTTGTTACTTTAGTGTTAGTGTCGAGGTTTGTTTTGGATAACAGTTTATTATACACACAGAACACTATACTATAATTATCTTTTCAAAGAACTAGGTACAACTCCTGCGAACTCTCCATTCCGAGGCCGAAAGAAAAGAGTTAAGAAAAAGGAAAGCTGTTGACGTGTGCCGATACCGTTTATCGAGATTGTAAATAAACGGCCATATGTTTCTTTATCTTCCAAGGTACGAGGTCTTCTAATAAGAAAATACATAGCGGTTAAAAATGTCTGTAGATGTGTAACTTAACGTACAATTTGATAAACTGGAAGATGGTGTATTTTTAAGTTTGAGCAAATAGCTAAGCTTTGAGGTATGGTCTCGGTATGGCTTTTGGTCCAGCTAATACTATGAACAGTTAAACATCAAGTCCAAAACCTATCCACATTAACTAAAATGGCAGATTACTAAATAGTTACGAAGTAAGTACGAGGTTTTGAACCAAACAGTAATGTAATTTTAAGTCTTAAATTTTATTTGATATTTTTTATAAAAAAAAATTAACATTAAATTACTTATTTTCGTATTTATTAATAATAATAATAACTTAAGACACCTCAAACTATGCAGAGCCTGTAGTATGGTAACCATACTGCTGACAAATATATAAATACATACAATACATATTATATATTACACCCAGGCACAGAACAAATGATCGTGCTCATAACAATCATTTGTCCTGCGTTGGAATCGAACCCACAACTTGCGGCTCCGTAGTCAGAATCACTAACCCCTAGACCAGGGATCACCAATTAGTTTCATTTGAGTCTGTTTTTTAAATATAATGACTATTAAGACCGTTGCGGTCCGTTTCTACTACTTTCCGACCCACTTTGTTAAATTAAAATAATACACTTAAATCATAGATTAGGTAAAATTAATAAATAGTCATTATATAATAATAATTTAAGTAGGTAGTGTATTGTAGGAAAAACCGGAATAATTAAGAAATGTAATGAACAAAAATACTAATGCTTTTTTAACATTAATTGGAAAAATGACATTTACACAATGTATATCTATTATTACAAGTTTTTTACAAGTGGACAGACACCCTGCCGTTTCAATCGCGTTCACTTTTCTAGTATTTACTAGAAAAGCGGATTTAGCTAGCTAGTAAATAAAACCGCTTTATTATCAACCTGCGTTTTTTATTCAACATATCACAGCATCAATATTAGCAATCAGCCATTAGCTGTCGAAGGCCGGATTGATGAGACTGGTGGGCCAGATTCGGCCCACGGGCCTTATTTTGGAGACCTCTACTTTAGACGGAGCAGATTCCGGATAACATTTATAAGCCACTGCTGTGCTGAATGGTGTTTTCCATTAAAAAACAATGTTTTATCGTCGTCGTTGTCGTCGTAACGTCACATAAATATCTGTAACTCAATATTTTATTATTCGATTAAAAAAAAAAAAGTAAAACATGCATCGATTTAAATGTACTACGTATCTCAATGAAAACATGTCATTTGATGGCCAGTACTTTCAAAAAAACATTATTTTTTAATATTGCGCCAGCTCCAAGTTAGTCTCGGGATTTATTGAACGATCTAGTAATACTACAAACTAATACTAATACAAACTTTATTAATTTTAACATAAATGATTAAATTAAGCGTTAAATAGTAATTGAGGAAGGAAACTCCAATAGGTACTCATTCTCGGTTTGTAAACCCCAGTGGACACGATGGCAACATTCAAATATAAATCTCGGCGAATTGCCATAGATAGACAGGGATGGCAAACCGAACTCACATAAGAAAGATCGGCTAAATAGGCATGGCAGGTACCACCAAAGCGTTGTCACGAAATGATATTTCGACATGTTAGGTCAGTCAGTCAGGAAAGATTCAGCAGCAAATCTTTCAATTTTTTTTAATTGATTATTGCATAAAAAATTTGACGGATGATAGTATCCCATTCTAGTTTTATTTCTATTTCTACATACAACGCAAGTTAAACACCTAATGAATTGTACCTATACTGTATAATATATATAAATTGTTTAAAATTATGGATACAGTAGGTATACATAATTTTAATTATTATTTTGAGTATCGCAGAAAACATTGTAATTGTTCAAAATAACTATGAGAATAATTATATTTGTAATGTTATATGTGTAATTATATATGTTAAAAGACTGAATTAAAAGTCATTTACATATTTTAATATCTGCTATTTAAAAAACATTTTTAAATAGCAGATTAACTTCCTGGTGTCTATTAAACCGCCATTTATTTATTTACGAACATGCTTAACTGAAATGTAATTGTTATTCACAAATTAAATTCAAAATTATAGACAATAAACGATTGAGTTACCTGTTCGTAGTTGCGTACTTATATACATACATAGTAATCTTTAGTAAAATGAAGCAACATATAATTATTATTCTTGGAGACTTTGCAAACAATACCAAAATAAAAATTGATTCCCACTTACTAACGCAAAAATGCCAAAATGACGTCTTGTAATTACAAAATAGATTGTAAATGTTTGACATTGAAGATAAATGTCGAAGATAAACAGCCTGATATAAGGTGCTATCAGAGAATACATTTTTGTACCTAAGTAATATTAAAACATTTTTACTCAAAAAAGCACATTTATATTAGCACCTATACTGGTATTCGGTTCCGGAAGGTCGGAACTTCCGATTGATTTTGTAGAATAGAATATAATAAACTCTATTGTACACCAGTAAATATTGCTTACAGTAAGTTTACAAAAATTTATATGTACAAAAGGCGGCCTTATCGCTAAAAGCAATTTCTTCCAGGCAACCATTTAAATAAAACTTTGTGACGTTTATGGACCTACCTAATGCAGTGTCAGTTAGTATAGCACAAAGTGGGTTCAACTTGATGGCAAAAACGCAGGTCGCTCTGGTTGCCCTCATACGGATAAACTCGATGCCATTTTTGAAAAAGTGGAGCAAGATCTGCATATTAGCAGTTACGACATAGCCGAGGAACTGAAGCTTGACCACGAAACAATTTTGACCCATTTGAAAAAGTTTGGGTATACAAAAAAGCTCGATATTTGGGTGCCACAGGAGCTCACTGAAAGAAACCTAATGAATCGGGTACTCATTTGCGATTCTCTATTGATTACGTGATTGGTTTCATTACGAAACCGAAATATTTTTGAAAAGATTGATCACTGGTGATGAAAAGTGGATCACCTACGATAAGAACGTGCGAAAAGATAATAATAATAAACTGGCAACACTGAAAAGCAGTCGCGTTTTACCAACAGCATATCTTATATTTATATTTTTTATTACAATAACCGAAGACGATGCTAACAAGAGCCAGAACAAAAGCACTCTTACCATCCCCGGACTCATCGCTCAGCTCCGCCTCGCAGCCCCCGGAAATCACAGCAAGAGGTCGGGCCGTTGCAGAGGCGTTGAGCTCAACTTCGAGCGACGAGTTTTTCTCCCCGCCGACGTCGCCAACACCTGTACGTCGGCCGGGGAGAGGCCGGCCACCGCCCTGCTTGGGACCCCGAGGCCCATCGGCTTCGAATAGGGCCCCCGCTACCGGTGGTAATGTGCGTCGCATGAAATGGACGAATTCAATGAATGAGAACGTCATGCGAGCATATTTTGTGGCTACAGAGGGAGGAACTAACCTCACTGCGTACCGTAATCGTATGATGCCTCTGTTTCGGGAATTTGAGCCAGCTGTTAACGTTTCGGTGCAAAGATTATCGGATCAAGTGCGGGCCATTCAGAGATATAATTTGCTGGATAACTCCGTACTTGAAAGGCTACGCTCGGACTTGCAGGTTAGCCTTACTACTTCTCCTCCTTCACAAATTGTAACAAATGCAGACTCTTTGTTGTTACAATTTTATCCTGCTGAAGGAGGGGAGGAAAATGATGCTCCATCTGTAAGTACTCAGTACTCTGATATAATAAGGAATACTTTGGAAGGCGCTATTCTGGAATATCGGTCCATGAGTTTTGAAACCAGACCACGTTTACTGCCAATGCATAAACGAAACAAAGCGCTAGTGTGTACCCTTGATTCACTGTTACCTATTTATTTTGAAGAAAGCATAGATCTCAGCGATACACACTCAATTTTGTATTGTGCGGCTGTTGCAGCATGTCGAGTAGCTGGTGTTAAATTCCCAGGAAATGACACCGCTAACTGGGTCAAAACTTGTTGTTCCGGCGTGGCAATGCAGGATTGAGCGTCGTATCGCTGAGTCGAGGGTACTCATTGGCAAGCTTATATGTTTCAGATCGGGTAACACACACCCGAAAGTAATGCGTTTTGTGAATCGGGCTTTTTCGGGAACTGGTATCAGTTCCTGTGATTATACAGCACGAGTCACAGAGCGCATTGACTTTCTGAAACAGAAGGTTTATGCATGGACAAATCGCATACGAAGGTACAAAAAAAGGGTGGACCGATATACTCAGAATCGCACATTCCAAAGGGATGAGAGGTGGGTTTATAGAAGGTGGGAGCAGCCTGATTTAGTGAGTGACATTCATTTACCAGATGCTGAAATCACGAATTCATTTTGGCGTAACATCTGGTCGATGCCTGTCACTCACACTGAGGGTGAATGGATGCGAGATGTCGAACGATTATGTGAGTCAATTAATAGAATGGAGCCAGTATTCATATCAAACATCGATAAAGCTAATGCAGTTCGTTCGTTGCCGAATTGGAAATCAGCGGGACCGGACGGACTGCATAACTTTTGGTTAAAGTGGCTCCGTAGCTCACACGTTTGTTTGTCATCTCAATTTCAATCATGCTTAGAATCGGGTTCGCTTCCAACTTTTATGACCACAGGCGAGACTCACCTGCTCTTTAAATCTGGTTGTGCCACGGATCCCAATATATTTCAGGGTGACAGTTTGAGTCCCTTGTGGTTCTGCCTAACTTTGAATCCTCTCAGCACTATGTTGAAGGGTTCAGGACTAGGCTATCGTTTGCGGAGAGGAGGTCAGGTTATATCCCACCTCCTTTTCATGGATGATTTAAAACTTTTTGCCTGCAACAATTTCCAACTAATAAAATTACTAGAGCTAACTGAAAACTTTAGTAAATGTATCAGGATGGAATTTGGTGTGGATAAATGTGCAGTCATGCATGTAAAAAGAGGCAGGATTGTGGAATCTGAAGGTATGGAACTCTCAGATTTCTCAAACTTCAGATTTCATTCGCGGAAAGCCGTCTAAGGTGTGTAGAACACCTTAGACGGCTTTCCGCGAACGAAACTTACAAGTATCTAGGAATTGAAAATTATCTGAATTGAATGAATTATCTGAAAAAAGTATTAAAAAGTCTTTTGTCAGGTGGTAATAAGGTGCGGGCCTATAACGATTGGGTCATACCAGTCCTAACCTACTCAAAGGAGTATCATACTTAGATGGACTCAGACGGAACTTGATACCCTGGATAGAAGAGTCCGTACATTGCTAACTGCGTACCGAATGCACCATCCACGTTCATCGGTCATGAGATTGTATATCCCGCGGAAATGTGGGAGTCGTGGTTTTTTAAATGCCAGGACACTACATAACCGCGAGGTATGCAATCTTAGAGATTACTTTCTCTCTGTTAACGTGGAGGTGCATCGGGATGTTGTGGTAGTTGACAACGGACTCATTCCGCTTGCTCTAGGTAGAGAGAACTGGCGCAAACCTGCAGTACTCAATATTACAGATCGCAGGGAGATATGGAAGAGCAAAGAGCTGCATGGACGTTTTTATCGGGCCTTAAATGGGCCCGAAGTAGATCTATTATCCTCTGTGTCCTGGCTACGTTTCGGTGACCTCTTTGGAGAAACTGAAGGTTTTATCTGTGCAATTACTGATGAAGTTGTTATGACGAACAACTATCGGAAACATATCCTGAAAGACGGCACGATTGACGTTTGTCGGGCATGTCATCGTCCCGGAGAAAGCCTCAGGCATATAATTTCTGGTTGTTCTCGTCTTGCCAACGGCGAGTACTTGCACAGACATAACCAAGTGGCCAGGATAGTCCATCAGCAACTTGCTCTTAAATATAACCTTGAGACTATGGAATTACCGTACTACAGGTATGCCCGACCCAGTTCTTAAAAATGGTCGTGTAACATTGTACTGGGATCGGTCTATTATCACTGACAGGACTATTGTTGCCAATAAGCCTCAAATAGTGGTAATAGACCGATTAGAATGCCGAGCAATGATTGTAGATATCACCATTCCTCATGACGACAATCTCTTAAGGGCTGAAAAAGAAAAACAAATGAAGTATTTGGATTTGGCCCACGAGGTGGTCGACATGTGGGATGTGGATTCGGCAATCATTGTGCCGATAGTCATATCAGCCCATGGATTGATAGCGAAGAGCCTCGACCAACACCTTCAGAGGCTCACGTTAGGCAGCTGGATTAAGGGCCTGATCCAGAAGGCGGTCCTTCTTGACACGGCACGTATTGTGAGGAGGTTTCTGTCTCTGGAACCCTAACCACCGGTAGCTTGGTCCCTGTACTCGATGCCGGTGGGACACTATTTTTTATATTTTTAAATATATTTTTTTTTATATAATAATGTATATAAAAATGTAATTTATATGTTTTATAAATGTTAATAAAGAGAATAATAATAATAATAATAACTCCACACATCTCACACACGGCCGTCTGATACCAAACTAGGCAGAGCCTGTACTATGGTAACCAGACTGCTGATAAACATACTTATATATTTCTAAATACATACATATTATAGATAAATTACACCCAGACACAGAACAAATGATCATGCTCATCACACAATTATTTGTCCTGGGTGGGAATCGAACCCACTATCTCTGGCTCAGCAGTCAAGGTCACTAACCACTAGACCAACAGGCTAGTCAAGATGATCCTTAAAGGGTAGTCAAGCTCCACAGGTTGTAGCGAAACCACTGAGTTATTATTTATCTCTATGAGCGAAACCTGGATTAACACGCAATAAGTTGATGCTGTGTATAGGGTGGGATTGGAAGGCCATCGTTCATTATGAGCTTTTACCGCTGGGTAAAATCATCGATTCGGATCTCTATTACCAACAACTAATGAGACTCAAGCAAGAGAGCTTGGTTTTGAAGTGTTAATGCATCCACTCTATAGTCCTGACCTTGCACCCTCAAATTTTCACCTATTTTGATCTCTTCAGAATTCTTTGAGTAGTGTTAGGTTAACATGAAGGGAGGACTGTCAAAACTACTTGTTGCAGTTTTTTGCATAAAAAATCCCAAGATTTCTACAGCAACGGGATTATGTCACTACCTACAAGATGGCAACAAGTTATCGAACAAAATTGCACATATATATTATAATTACACGTAATTAAACTTTGAAAAAAATGTCTTGAAATTGAAACTATATAAATTACGAAGAAACTTTATCCCCGACCTTTTATTTTAATTATTGCATTCTGATTAAAGAGACTGATTACTGTACTATGGTTATGTTTTTATTATTTTATTACGTTTACCCTTAACAATGGCGACGGCTCTGACTTCGCTTCCCATTCCGATAAGTGAAAGTTAAAAACCCCGATTCCGACTCCGGTTCCGATAAACTCACCTCCGTTACACCCTGTGCCTTTTTTTTTTTTTTTGTACGTGTGGAAACCCCCTCGGGCCGTCACCCCACCGGGGTTTTCGGTGGGGCGGTGTGTCGGAATCGAACCGACTAAAATCACACGGTGTGCCGTACTGCGCCTTAAGTAGGAGGGATCCGGGAACAGCTTTATTACGACATCCGGAACCCTCCTAGCGCCTGCCCGCTAAAGCGCGGGCACCACCTTCGGGTACAATCCTCTCAATTAGGCGACGTCCAGGCACACGCGGACGCCGAATCCTCGCGGGGGGCCACTACAGCGGGTGGAGGGGAAAACCCGTCCCGTCCACCCGCGGCCACACTCAGGGCGGCATGAGGCGCTGGTATGCGCGCCTCCGCCGCCCGGTTCGCCGGCGGCGGATTAGGTCCGAGTGGAGATCGTCCTCCCGAACCCTTTCCGCCGCCTCCTTCTGCGAGATGACGTCCTCACAGAAGGTCGCGACCGCGGTAAAATTCCTGTCGCTACCGGCCATGGAGCGTATGACGGCCGGTAGCGAGAGATCTCCTCCGATGACTGCAGTGAGGGCCCGACGCTGCGTCGCCCAGGCGGAGCAAACCGCCAGCGTGTGCTGAGCCGAGTCCTCACTGCAGTCGCAGTGGTGACAGGCGGGACTCAGTTCCCTCCTAGCGACCGAGTGCAGGTACTTCCCGAAGCAGCCGTGCCCGGAAAGGACCTGCGTCAGTCGGAAGGAAAGGGTCCCGTGCTGCCGCCCTGCCCACTCGACGATGACCGGCTGGAGCGCCTCCACGGCGGCAAAGCCAGCACGTGGAGCCTCCAGCTGGGACGACCAACGAGCCATGGTGGCTCGGCGAGCGGCCTCACGCCATTCGCGTACCTCTTCGGGCGGGGGCCGACTGCCGCTTCCCGCCCGGGCCGACTGCCGCTTCCCGCCCGGAACTCAGCCGTTCGCCGATATACTTCGGCGAGCACTTCCGCCTCCAAATCCCACGGGGGAGTCCCGGCCAACGCGCACGCCGCCTCCGTCGACACGGTGCGGTATCCGCGTATGGCTCTGACCGCCATAACCCTCTGAGGGCGCCAGAGGCGCGCCCTATTTTGGGCGGTCAGAGCTCCCGCCCACACCGGTGCACCGTACAGTGCCATTGACCGGACAACCCCCGTGTACAGCCGTCTCTTAGCGACGCTGGGTCCGCCCAAATTGGGCAAGAGTCGCCCAAGGGCGGACGCAGCCCCGACCAGCTTCGGAGCAAGCTGTCGGAAGTGCTCGTCGAAAAGCCACCTACCGTCGAGGATCAGGCCCAGATACCTTATGTGGGCCTGAACCGGTACGAGGACCGAGTTGACCACGATAGAGGCGCCAGGGGGTGGACCACGACGGGGCCCATGGAACAAAAAGGCCTCCGTCTTATCCAGGGCCACCCGCAAGCCCAGCGCCTCGATGCGCCCGACCACCATTGATACTCCCCTGGTGGCCAGGCGCGCCGCCTCCTGAAAGTTCACCCCCCGGGCTGTGACCAACGTGTCATCGGCGTAACAAATTACGCCCAGCCCGGGGGGGAAGTCGCCTCGAAGGGCCCAGTCGTATCCCATGTGCCACAGGATTGGTCCAAGGACAGACCCCTGCGGAACACCGCACGACATGGGCCGACGTTACACCCTGTGCCTGTACCAAGGTCGCTGCTTCTCTACTTTTATTTTGGTTTGCCATCATTCTCGCTGGGACCCCATTCAGAAAATGTTTGTAAACAAAATTGATCGTGTACGTATAATATAAAGGCATACTCCATAAATAAACACTAGTTGAGAATGGACCATAAAAAGTTGCCTTTGTGTGCTAATTCAATAATGATAATTATGGCGGTTAGGACGTGGAGAAAAAGTGTCATGGAAGATTGGCTGAACGAGCCCTAACCCTAGATCCACTTTTCTGTTTGTATTTGGTGATATTTATCTCTATAATATTTTTTTTTTATTTGAGTGTGTTAATCATTTAATTTGAGTGTAGATCAAGGAGTTTTTCCTGATCTCATGAAAAATAGTAAAATCATACCACTTTTTAAATCGGGAGACAGTAAAGATGCAAATAATTATAGGCCTGTTTCAGTCCTGCCGGTATTTAGTAAGGTTTTCGAAAAGATAATGCTGAATCAAATGCTACATCATTTTAATGCAAACAACATCATCCTTCACGATCAACAATACGGTTTCACTAAAGGGCGTTGTACAACTGACGCCGGTGCTACCTTGTTACAGCATATTTACACCGCATGGGAGGAAGCAAAGAATGCTCTCTTTATCCTTGCGACCTCTCAAAAGCATTTGACTGCGTAAGCCATGAAACGTTGCTACTAAAGCTTGAGCATTACGGACTTTCTAAGCAGGCCCTCTGTTTGCTAAAATCTTACTTGAGTGATAGACAACAGACGGTCCAGATAAATGGTGTCAATTCATTAGGATCAAAGATGAAAATGGGGGTGCCGCAGGGATCGATATTGGGCCCGTTCCTCTTTCTTGTATATATTAATGATCTCCCCCATTTACTGGATAGCCAACCTAAAATAGTATTATTTGCTGATCACATCATTAATTTTTAAAGTAATAGACGCGCCAGTAGCTTTGACGATGTAAATAATATTATTCACTTAGTACATGATTGGTTTACTGCCAACAATTTAGTGTTAAACGAAAAAAAACAAAATTTTCTTAGCCCAACGTTAGACACACTGAATGTCAAGTTTTATTAAATAAGGAAAAGCTAGATTTTGTCAATGAAACTGTTTTCCTAGGGATTACGCTAGATTCTAGGTTACAAGGGGGCGCTCACTTATTATCGTTTTCAAAGCGGCTAAGTTCTGCAGCATATGCCATAAGGAAAGTCCGCCAATAAACAGACATAGATACTGCAAGATTAGTTTACTATAGTTATTTCCATAGTGTCATGTCCTACGGGATTTTGTTGTGGGGGCGTGCTGCAGATATAGAATCTATATTCATTCTGCAGAAAAGAGCTATCAGAGCCATTTATACTCTACGTAGTCGCGAATCCCTTACGGAACTATTTAAGGAAATTAACATCTTGACGGTGCCTTGTCAGTATATTTATGAAAACATTATGTATGTCAGAAAAAAATTGCACTCAACGATGTCAAAGACATAATTACATTACTAGAGAACGAAATAAATTAGTACAACCAAAATTTTGACTAACAAAAGTGCAAACATCTTTCATGGGGTACTGTTTTAAATTTTATAATAAAATACCTCCTAATATTCTTCAACTAAATGAGAAGAAATTTAAAACTTGCATTAAACGCACACTATGTAAACGAGCATATTATAAACTAGAAGATTATTTAGCTGATAAAAATGCTTGGTAAAATGCTGGTCCTGCTCCACAGCCACACTGTAAATGTAAATGACGCGTGGTCGTAAGAAATATGCATATATGAATATTTACTTGTATACTAGTTTTTATCTGACATGTTATTTATTAATATTTTTTATCATTATTATTGACATAGTGAACTTAAATCTTTAACATTATCTTAAATGTATTTGATATCAATTTTATGTTACATTTAGAAAATTTTGAATTGTACATGTGAGAACTGTGTAGTCAATAACATATTAAGTTAATTTGCTAATTTGCCTGGCAGTTCTGAGTATGTCATGCTCGCCTAGATGTCCTGCCGATGGCGGCGTACGTGTCGGGTCGTTCAGCTCCCTTTGATATGGTTGAAGTGGACCATGGCTGGCGCGTGCGTCATGCTCGTGAACGAGTGCCGTTGGTTGGAGTTGGTCATCTCCGAACTGCTATTACTTATATACAGCAGTAGTTTGCGAGACTGTTTATAGTTTAGAACAATACGTTACATTGTCCTCACATTTAATTTGCGCATATAAGCAATGTAACCAAGAAGTTGTAAAAGAGATGTTGAAAAAGAGTGTCCTTGGAGTTTCTTGCCTGTTCTTCTCCACAGGATCTACATATTGGAACAGGCAATTAGCTTCACGACTGACTTAGTCTGACTGACTACTACTCCTGACAATTCAAAAACACCTATAATGGTTTAATTGAAATAAATGATTTTGATTTGATTTGATTGATTTGATTTGATACCACTTCCATCGTCCTCCCCCGTGAGGTGAAGACTCGTGGCGATTACAACACGTGTTAAAAACGGAAAAAAATGCAATGTTAGGTATTTAAATTATTGTAACGCTACGGTTTTTTAATACGTTTCTTTGTTGCTTGTATAGCACATTCATCTCATTAGATCTTTTTCTTTAATTCTAATAGAATCTATTAGTACAAATAGGTTATCAATTTACTAAATATCTCTAAATTATAACGTCTATTAATTCAATATGAATGGGTAAATTTTCAAAAAGTCCGGCTCATCTCAGATTTTTCTACATTTTACGTGTAATAATCCTTACTAATTACTAATATTACTAATTACTAATTTACTAATATACTAATTATAGTAATATACTAATAAATACTTTATACTTATTACTAATTTACTAATTACTTATTTACTAATACTAATTACTAATTCTAAGACTAAGACTGGCCTGTTGGCCTAGTGGTTAGTGACCCTGACTGCTGAGCCAGAGGTCGTGGGTTCGATTCCCACCCAGGACAAATAATTGTGTGATGAGCATGTTGATTTGTTCTGTGTCTGGGTGTAATTTATCTATAATATGTATGTATTTAGAAATATATAAGTATGTTTATCAGCAGTCTGGTTACCATAGTACAGGCTCTGCCTAGTTTGGGATCAGACGGCCGTGTGTGAGATGTGTCAAGTTATGATTAAAAAAAAAACTAATTACTTATATTACTAATTTACTAATAATATTATAAATGCGAAAGTAGCTCTGTCTGTCTATCTGTCTGTCGCACTTTCACGCCAAAACTACTGAACCGATTTAAATGAAATTTGGTACACAGATAGTCTAGAGCCTGAGAAAGGACATAGGCATAGACATACTTTTTAATGCAAAAAAAGGGGTGTAAGGTGTTGAAAGGTGGGGATGAAAAGTTGTATGGAAGTATATTTAGAGCTAGAAGCTTGAAACTTATTTTTTAGGCTGTTGATTCGATATAAATACACTATTCCACGCGGACGAAGTCGCGGGCACAGCTAGTAGTAAATATGTTTTATGTGAAAACTTATAATTGGCCATCACTTGCTATTATTAATTTGCCTTTGTCTTTTCTAGCTGTAAGTTTTCCAAAAATAATAAAATAAAATAAAATAAAAAATATATATATGTAGCTATGTGATCTCTCCAATCACAGTCAAACATAGAAAAAAATCCTTTGATTGATTATCCTTTCATGTGCGATATTATTATTTTTCGAAGAAATCTACATGTATATGGGCAAAGACAGAAGTTTTTTTTTTATTTCTGACAAAAGTCAAAAGAGTTGTGTGTGTGTGTTATTTAGGACTTTTCTTACTGCTTCAATCGAGAATTAAATATGGGCAACATTTTGCTACAGTATCATTCTAATTTTTTTTTATTAAAAATATTTTGAATAACCAAAATACAATTCATAACAGTGGCGCTCATTTGAATGTACGTAGATTACAAAATTAATAGTAATAGACACTTAGTTCAAAAGTCGTTTCCACAGTGGGCCCAAAATGGGTATTCCCCTTGGGGAGCCGACAAACAGTTGATTTAGCTTGAAATAAAAAATGGTTTGTGAATTATAAGTTTTTACTTACTTATATATTTACTAGAGTATCTACTATTTCTACTAGTGATAGTTGTATTTGTCTCAAACAATCGTAGATTTTTATGAACAAATATACAAATGACATATATTAATTATATCCTACCTACAGATTCCTGCCAACATGCTGTTCAGTGGCAGAATTTTGTGTTGCTTTAAACAATGGAACGCAACTATCTGAGTATTCCGCACCACTTATTACCCTCATAAATTTCTTTTGTGCCCTAAATGCAGCCCCAGATCTTGAATTTTTTCGAGGCGGGGCAAAAACTGAAAAATGCCGCCCTTACTTACCCGCCTATATATATATATTTAAAACAAGATAGGACAGGATTGGGTCTGAAATAAAACGTTAGATTAAAAATAATTATTGTATGGCACATTAAAATCACAATTTTACTTTTCGGGCCCTTTGTTCTATTCGTCGTCTCTCTCTCACTCTCACCGCGACGGTTATCCATCCCGCCGCTTCAATTCATCGCCGCGGCGCTAAATCGCCGTCGCGGTGAACGTAACCGTCGCGGCCCTGACTCAAAGCCGTCCCGTCAATGTAATGTTCATAGTTCTGTGTTAGTACACACGGAGACGTAACCGTGGTATGTACAGAGAGTGGCGTTCTTTGTTGCTACTTGCCTGGTTCTATTCAAGACATAAACATAACTGTTTAACGTAGAGCAAATTTTATTGATGTGCTGCTTTCAGTTACAATATTTATCAATATTTAGGCCTTGAAAAGTTTTTACGGTTTCTTATGATTGGTCATTCCGAGTAATATTAATTGGTCTTTGTTTACTGTTATATGTAAATAAATAAATGAAAAAAAAAATGTAAAAAGAAAACAGTTTATATAAGCTTGTGTTTAACATGTTTTTTCATTGTTCATTTATTAGTTGATCAAGTTATTATCATTCTTAAGTCGCTTTAATGAGAGGCACAAGACTCACAGTCACAAGGCATTAATTTTATCAACGTTTTAATATACACACTTGGTTTGTTAAGAAAAACAAAATGTCAGTTTACTTTTGATAACAATAGCTTACTTAAGAGACATCACTTTATTTTTATCGGTCATGGGTGGAGGTGTGACAAGACATGCCCCTGGGTGTGGCGGGCGTTCTACGCACTGATTCAATGATTGTGATTCGATTCGATATGAACCAGGGTTTTAGTCAATCTACAAACACGATCGGCGGATTTTGAGTGGAGTGGCTTTACGGTTCTTCGAGGAAAACCCTTATAGAACATTTGCAGCAAGGCCCAGTTGAGGAGTAAGTGGGTGGAATAAGAAGAGTTAGCACTCCTAGAAGGAAATTAGAGTCTTAATACAAGCAGATAAGGAGCATTAGATTTTGCTCTTTTTGAAGCGGCCTGAATCACGTTCCGCCGCCGTACATACTATATAGGATAAGATTCTCTCTACATAAGACCTGGGTTAAAACAACTCTAATAGTATATATACTGTAGTACCTACTGTTTCTTCTCTTAGTGAGCAAGATCCCCAGGGCTTCGTCCGCAGCAGGGATAGGGTAGGCAAGTCACATGTATGTCAACGGGTGTTACGTCTTTTTAAGCTTTCGACTGAGCAGGCGTACGATGTGCTTTTTAATTGTATCAAATATAGTTTAAAAGGATTTTAATGCATTTTGGCGACACGTTGACGTTTCATAGGTAAATTTAAAAACAAATTGAAAGTCAAATGATTATCGATACATATTTATGTATCACTGGTATCAACAGTTAGGATAGGAGTCATATCAGAATACTGCGTATTTTGATATGACTTTTCAATTAATTACTTCATAGATATTTTAACGCTAGACGGAAGGATAAGATAAATTCAATTAGTGTTTTGTTATTATGTACAAAACGCGCGATTTAAAACGGATTACTAAAAATAATTGTAATGGAATGCAACATTACTCAATACTCAATATTTAATGCATTTCCACAGTGTGTACTTATAGATGGTAAACTTAAAAATATGTGTCATCGTGGACCCTGTCGGGCACAGCACTGGGTAATTAGGAGAGAGGATGAGGGCTTAATGTTTTAATGAGCTGGTCACATTATCTGTATATTTAAACCTTTATTAAGATTAAAGAAATTATTTTACTTTTTAGTTTTTATTAATTAATGTATTTAGTATTGCACTATTTTCTAAATTACTTAATATGTGTGTGTTCATTTGGTGTTTTTACATTAATTGTGTTATTTATTTATAATTTTTATTTAAGTATTTAACTATTTTGTAAATTGTTACTACGAATATACTTAAAAGTTAAGGTTTTATTATTTGGATGTCATTAAATTATTTACATTTAACATTAATGAAATTGATAGTATAAGTTTATTTAAAATACTAAGCTGCACCCGGCATGCGTTGCAAGGAGGGTGAAAAATACTTTACGATCCATTTTTAAGAGCAGTCTCACAACTTTTGCTATAAACTATCAAATTCACTAAATAACAACACTATTCTCATACCTCCTATATACACAAAAAAATCGAGCCGTTTCGGAGGAGTTCGACCACAAACACCGTGACATGAGATTTTTCTAAATTAAACTAGCAGTTCCCGCGTTCGCGTGTACATATATATATGTATATTTTTCTTTTTCCCAAAATGAAAGTAGCCTAAGTTACTCTTTATAACACCAGCTATCTACCGGTGAAATTCCCGTGGAAACTGGTCCATCTTTTCCGGAGATTAGCCGGAACAAACAGACTGACAGACAGAGAAAAATTTATAAAAATGATTTTAAGGCATGTATCGTGCAAATAACTGTATAAGCTTAAAAAAATCTATTATTTTGACATTACAAACAGACACTTTAATTTTATTTATTTGTATTGGTGATGATTATGATAAGCTTAAGTGGTTACCCATTCGCCTTCGTCGGAATGTTCATATCCTTTCACTATTATATAGTAGGTACACTTTTCAATCCAAACACTCCTCTTTATCTCAAAGAACGATTTGAATTCTTACACAACACACATTCAAGGGACCTTAGGTCTGCAGAGAACTTGACATTGAAAATGCCAACGCATTCTACGAATTTCATGGATAAATCCTTTTCAGTTCAGGTCATCGGTCTGTGGAATGCATTGCTACTGACCATCAGGCTCCTAAAAACAATACCCAATTAAAAAAAAAAAATGCAGGAGTATTACCTGAGTTGTTGAGTAGTTAGGCTCATGATGCCCGTGCATTTATATGTGTGCACCTATATTTATATATTTGTGTATGTGTATATATATGTACCTATATTGTTATCTGTATGTATGTGAAAATGTTATTATTATGACTTAGATAATTTTTTCAATCAATTATACACTGCAACTCCTCTTGCCATACATAAACTCTCGTTCCATTCAATGGTTGCCTAGAAGAGATCGCAGAGCGCGATAAGGCCGCCAATTGTAAAAGATCTCTACTTTTCGTTTGTAAGTATATCTAAATACAGTTTTGTATCATTTTGCATGTTTTGTACAATAAAGAGTTTATCTATCTATCTATCTATCATTTCAAAGCCACTCTCTTGGATTAATTCTTTGTACGTATTAGTAACCCGTTGTACCCAACAAGTTGAAGTTTAAATCTCTTGTTATTTTAAAAATTATATTATTTTATTGTTAATAGTAGTAATATAATATGTATTCGGTTTTTTTTCGTAAACTCATTTTCGATGACAGTCAGTGATGTTAATAGTGTAATTATTTTGCGGCAATTTGCTTTTGCACCAATTCAGTTCAAATAATAAGGCAATTGCCATCCATCGGCTTTCGCTTCTAGAGAAATGTGACTTTAAACGTACTAATGAATTCCGACTGAGTTACAATTGCTAGTTAAGTCGTCCGACTTCGAGGCCACTTCTAGTAGGCGAGCGTACTATACTATACTCTCAATGTGTGATATGAGCGCGAGTGTAGTAGTAGGAGCTTGCGCGGAACGTTTCGCGAATGAATAAAAAAATAATACGCGTCTCTTTCTTGCAGAGGTGAAGAGAAGGGAAGAGAAGGGAACTCGACGTCGCGGCGTCGCGTGTCGACGGTGGCACTGAACAGAGACGACGATGTTTGTTAAAAGTATAACGAAGTATCAACTTTTCAGGGATTTTATTATTTTTGACTCTTAATGCTAATAGCATAAGTATTAAACTTCAATGACTTTATTTTTTCAATTTTAAATAAATTTAAATGTACTTTAGTAACACGTCTGTTTTGTACAACGTCCGAGCGTGGTATCAGTTTCAGTGTTTTACGTGTCACCTTTTCAACGAATAAAGAATAAAACAATTTGCTCCTTCACTGTCCCACTTTTCAACAGCCGCCATTTTCGACGCGTCGTGCGTTAATTTTGTGCTGTGTTACAAAAATGCTTTCAGGAAGAGAACGGTGAGTCGGACTTTACATGAATCTTGTATCTAATTAGGTACTTATGAATATAAAACTGTAACATTTTATAAGTAATAATGTAGAATTATAAATAACAAGAAACAAGTGATATGTACAAACCATAAACTTAGTTAGTATAGGTACTAGCGTAATTGACGAACAGTCTCCTCATTTTCGCGTGACCGAAAAAATGTTTGTGTGTGCGAGTTTTACAGACGTGTGAATGAATTTTAGTGTAGGGACATTGACGTCACCGCAATATCGATATAAGAAATTGGGCAATATTTAAATCACTATGGATTGGCAGTATATTGTATGTTTCATGTGTAAATGTTGCTGTGTGTTTGTATGTACATTTTTCCAATGATTTGAATTTTCACGCTTCGACTACTATCAATAAACATTTTATGCAAGTAAACCGGTGTCGGTGACTTCTTAAGTGACCTCATTAAAACTGACAATTAAAACCATAAAAAGGTTTTGCTACACAATATATATAATGTCACACAGAAAGGCAGTGGGTACCGAAATAATAAATAAAACATTTAAAAAATCTAAGTATTTTTAATGTTTAAAATCAAATTAAATCAAAATAATTTATTTCAATATTTATAAGTATTCTTGAATTGCCAGGAGTAGAAGTTTTAGGGCTGTTGCCCATAATGACAACATGACACATCCCACACATTAAAAAAACGTAATAATATTGACTACACAGTTTTCACGTGTACAATTCTATATTTTTAAAATGAAATTTTAAAATTCACGTCATATCTACAATATCAGTAATAATATTCATAAAAAATCTATGTACAAAATATATGTCAGAAGTAAACTAAAACTAGTACACCAGTGAAAATTAAAAAGGAGAAGCAGAATCTAAAGACCATTACGAACATTTACTCACTTATAGTGTGGCCTTGAAGCAGGACCACCACTTTTCTAAGTATTTTTATCAGCTACATAAACATCTGGCTTATAAAATGTTACAGCCCTTAAATTATTTAATCTTTACAGTCTGTACACAAATTAAATGAAAGCGTTACGTAGGTAGCGCAAAGTTTAATAAAAGATTGGCAAGTGTTGATAGAAAAGAATTAGTTAAAATTATACCACTATAGATTTATTTAAAAGTAATCACAAGAAAAGTGTAAATGGGAATTGTTAACAATTAGAAAACAATATCAAACTTTCAGGTCCACCCCTTTCTACAGAAAGGCATATTAATTGTTCAGTGATATACAAGAACATTTCAAAAGAATTCGAGTTAAGCAATCAATTCAATTCAATTTCAATTCAATTTCAATTCAATTTCAATTCAATTTCAATTCAATTTCAATTCAATTTCAATTCAATTTCAATTCAATTTCAATT